>OW679194.1:233325811-233467044 GCA_940337035.1 Agriotes lineatus | reverse complement strand
GTAAGTCAGTACGCCCAAATGGTGGATAGATTAATATTAGAAGAAACGACAAACATAAAACATGACAGCGGAACAAACATGGCAGAAGTTTGAAGGAATAATTATACTGGCAGCAAGAAAAACATCTGCAGCTACTAAACAAAGAAACGAACAACACTAAGAACGAGTTGGTGGAGTGAAGAAATAAAAACACAGATAGAACTAAAGAAAATACTTGGTGAACAGAATCGAAAACAAATATAACAGATATAAAAAACAAAGAATGAATGTGAAGAATATGGTAACGGAAGTAAAGGAGAAAGCATGGCAAGAATTAGAAAAGAAAATGGAGGAAGATAGCAGACAAAACCAAAAATTTTTCGACAAAATACAAAAAATACTAAGGAAAGGGAGATAACAAAAACCAATTCGGAAACCATGGACAGATGGAAGAAGTACTTTGAAGAACTAAGACAAGCAGGTTTGGAAGAAGACAGTACAAATATGAAAAACAAAGAACAAAACACCAGAGATGAGCAGCAAGAAGAAGAAGAGAAGATCACTAGAGAAGAGATGGAAAAAGCCATAAAACGATGAACGGGAAAGCCCCGGGCTACAACAAGGTCACACCAGAAATGATCAAGCAAATGGGTGAAGAAGGAAAGAAATGACTGTTGGAAATATACAACAAAGCATGGAATGAGGAAAAAATACCGCAAGACTGGGAAATAGGACAAATAGTACCCATACACAAAAAAGATAACAACAAACAGTGTCATAACTACAGGGGCATAACACTATTAAGTACCCCACTTCAAGTGTACAAGCGGATAATAGAAACGAAACTGAGAAGCATAACACAACACACACTGGAAGAGGCACAGAGTGGTTTCCGCACACAAAGAGGTACACAAATAATAGCCAAAAGACTACAATACAATAAAAAGACATTCTTAGCATTCCTGGATCTAAAAACGGCGTTTGACAAAGTGCCAAGAAGAAAAGTATGGGAAACCTTAAAGGACAGGGGGGTAAACCCAAACCTGAGACAGTGCTGCCAACCCTCTGCCGCGATTTTACCCTAGACAATAATAAAATTTCCCCCATTTTTCATGGAAATTCCCCCAAAAAAGAAAACAACCCTTTATTATATATATAATATATTATTACGCATATAAACTTATAAAGATGTATTTAAATAAACTTTTACAGATCAGAAACTTAAAAACTAATCAGACCAAAAAAAAATCTTAAAACATATTGCTATATTCTATCGTGTGTTCCAAAAAAAAGTCATTTGCAGCATGCCATAATCAAATTGAAGTTTGCCGTAACTTGAGATATACCCATTGATGCAAATGAACTACCATAAGTCAGCGAGAAGTAAATTACATCTTGACCTTGAACTATTTTTCTAAAGATATACAAAACACTTAACAAAAACAATTTTTATTCACGTTATGATTATTACACTCGCAGTTGTTGTGTGAATGCCATGTTATTTTCCTTTTTGCTTGATACAATTAAACTTAATGCAGTGTAAACTTTTGCCTGTCACAGTGACAGATGTTTTCATAAACAAAATGCAATCTGACATTCGCCTACAGACTTAAATTAAGACATGACTAGATTTACTATCTTTCTTTCCAGGACCTACCATAAATGAGTTTTTTTTTTTGGAGCACACGATATAATGCACGTAGTACATATTAGCACTTGGACAAATAATTATTTTAATTAAATAATTCAAACAAGCTATAATGCACATAGACCCAAATTCAGAACTTAAGACTCGAAGTTTTGGAGCAAGACCCTGAATTCCGGCTTTAGTCTTGGCCTTGTATGGTTTCATAAATTAAATTCACAACGTTTTCGTCTGACCGATCATTAGTTTTATGATCATACATATGAACGGTGAATTTTTTTATCATATCATCAGTAGGTTTAAATGTTACACACGTTAGGTCATCAATTTTTAAGAAATATCTAGTCATCATAATGCTTTGCATAATTTCAAGGGAAAGAGAGTTTCTCAAGTGACTCTTTATCACATTATAAATCGAAAACGCCCTTTCTACGGTGGCATTTGATATAGGTAGTGAAAGCAGTGACAAAGCCAGAGCCCCTATATTTTTAAATCTTGGGTTACCAGCACTGTCTTCATCATTATATACATCACACCAAAATTCAACCAGATCGTTTGTTTCGCGCCATACTTTGTTAGGAATATTTTCCCACTCTTGTTGGCACGAGTCCTCAGAAAAACGGTCGAATAACTTAACTATATTAACAATATTTGGTTTCTGCTGAGAAGTTGCAATTGCGGGAGAGAAAATATGAATATTTTCCAATATTGAAATATTGCTTGGTAGCCTTTTTTGGAGTTCTTTGCAGAATGTCACAATAAACTGCTTGCATCTTTCTCGTATAGATTTAATTTCCTCATATTTTACATTTTTTATCGATTCTTCAAATTCATAACCAAAATAAATGGAATCCGTATGCATAAGATAATTCTCAAAATCAAATTGCACTAAGTGAGAGTCTGTAATTTTTTCGAAATGAGCTGGAACAACAATTTTTTTTAACATACCCTTTAAAAGCAACATCAAATCTTGAAACAGTATAAAAGGAGACACATTTTCTCCCTGGAACAAGAGATTTGTTTTGCATATCACCTGTAACATTGATCTTAAAAATACTAAATACGCTTTATAAGCAGCGCATACCATAATGTCAATTATTTTTTGTGCTGTGTAACATTTGTCATCTCTGCTGGCTTTCTTAAAAAAAGCAAACAGTTCATCCCACTGGTTTAAAACAGTATTTATTGCCCTTTCGCGCATAAGCCATCTCGTACCTGCTAACTTTGCAATTTTTTTGGGATTCTTATCATGTAATATGGAATACAAATTTCTGTATTCATTTATTCTCTTTGGGCTATGAGAAAAATAGTTGCATATTTCCCTGATCAAAAAATCTAGACATTGCGGAATTTCTTTGCATGCATACTCAGCACAAAGGTGTAATGAGTGGCAGACACACTTTACAATGACTACATCTGGAACAACTGTCTTTAACATAGTTGCAAAAGAATGATTGACTCCAACCATTACACTCGCACCATCCATTCCAACTCCTATTAAATTCTGAATAGGTAAGTTGTCAACAGTTAATTGATCCCGTACAGCATTAAACAAACTTTCAGCATCAGCTTTGCTTACTAAAATTAACCTATAAAAGGTAGTAACAATTTTTCTACGCTTAACAGAAAAATATTTAATCATGCAACAAAGAATCTTATCTGAAGCAACGTCTGTACTCTCGTCAATTATCAAAGAATATTGAGAGTCACTGACATCTTCAATTAGGTTTTGTAACATACAAGGGCTTACAACATTTTTTAATAGCATTGCACATTTAGTGCGGTGTAATTTTAGGTCTAATAAAACTTTTGATTTTTCGTCAAGAGTGGGCAATATCTCTGATAAGTGGTCCACTGTCTTAATCGAAGTATGCTCCGCAATAAACACACTTAACTTGAGCTCTGCAACCTTTTGTTCATCAGATTTCCGGACAGAAAAATTTATAGTTTGGTTTGATTTTGCCTGGACATTCCATTTTACCCTCTCCTCATGTTTTTTGGATTGTCCGTGTTTAATTAAATCCTTCTTGTGGGCTATAAGACTGCACTTGCAATATTTACAGTATGCGTTTTTACTGTCACCAGCAGGATCTGGAGCCACCCAACCTAAAACATATTGTATCAATATTTTGATTAAATGCTAAAATAATGATAGATCTCATTTGAAACGGCATAGACACAGCCCACAATAAAACGTGCTTCTGAAAATTTTGTTGGTCAAAAAGTGTATTACGATACAAGGCATAGTTTTGAGAGTCCGCTTCATAGTGAAATCAAAAATAAAATCTAACCTTTCAAAGCCACATCCAACTCCCATGCTTTGCAGTAAGTCTGTACGTATGCTTTCACTTTGTTTTTCTTCTTTGAATCTGTTGATAGAACGCAAAGTGATTACTAAACACAAAGAAATATTCAAAACACATTACAAACCTTTCCCCATTGCTGATCAGTTCTTGTTCCTTTATTTTAGCATAATCTATAAACTAGGTAACAAAAACAAATCGAAACCACCGAAACGAAACCAATCGTCGCACTCGCCCTAACCTAACTTAAAATTTGTCACCGAATTTTACTACGCATGCGCATGGTAGAACTTCCAGCCACATGCGCACACGGCATTCGCGCAGATTTGATATTTGAATGCACACCTGTTGTGCGATAAACTACAACTGAATTACCTAATTATTTGTGATTATGGTTCCGTTCTTCAATTTCGTGCCCGTAATTTTCAAATTAATTCGAAGAATTCTTAGTTGTCATGGCTTAGCTAAAAATCCACCAAGAAGCCTCTAAACGCCAGAAATTACCCCTGGAATTTCCCCTGAAATAAATTTCCCCCCAAAAATCCCCTGGCGACAAAATATTCCCCTAAATTTCGGGGATTTTCCCCTAAGTTGGCAGCACTGACCTGAGAAGAGTGATTAAAAACAGAAATAACGTCATAAGCAACAACAGCTCCAAGGAATTCATAACGAGGAAAGGACAGATAGACTTACAATGCCACCAACCTATTATTCATACGTTTCAATTTCCACAGCCGCCCCTTATGGACTTTTTTAGTGTAATTTATGTCAAATTCGAGGTTAGCAGGTTAGGTTTTCCGTCAGTTTTGACACAAACTGACACAAAATCTAACCGGCTCACTTCGAATTTGACATATACTGACAGTGCAAATTGGGGTGTTCTGCCTCCCTCCGATACCGCTATCTAGGAGAATCCTTACAGATGACACTTATACATGCCTCCAGCAACATTCTGTCAAAAAATAGGCCTTAACTAAATGATCACCAAAAAATGTCACCAGCTCTCCTACTACAATGGTACCCAACCGCTTCCACAACTCCTTCACGCCATTATTTCTAAGTACATAATGAAAATAAGCTTTTTTTTCCTGTTTGAACATCAGTGTAGTAAAATTTCGTAACGACTTATAATACTCCCATTGCTGCGGTAGCCTAGTTCTCTTGAACTTTGCTTTAGCCTTATTTCTTAATGAAACGAGTAATTTCAAATTATCCGTCAACCACGGTACAAGAGAGTTACTGAATTTTTTCGTTTTTAAGGGAGCATGCTTATCAAAAAGAGCAATAATATTATGATTAAAAAACGATAATTTCTCATTTATATTCGAAATATACAAAAGATTTTGAAACTGTGTCAAAGAGAGATCATCCTTTAGCAATTTTAGGTTTATATCATTCAGATTTCTATAAGTACGCATTACTGGCGTGATAACAGAAGCTGTAGTACATATATTAACAAAGGACAAATCGTGATCTGAAAAATTACAGTCAACTACATCACTCCCCGCTGTCGAACAGCAATTTGACACGATTACCAAATCAATTAATGAAGAAGAAGAAGCAGTTATTCTAGTTGGCTGGTTGATGATTTGATGCATGTCCATAGAATCTAATAAATTTTGTAAACTTACGGTAGCCGGATTTTCAAATTTAGAAAAATCAATGTTAAAATCACCCAAGGCGACTATGTTATCTGAGTAAGGCAAGCAATGAATAAGAGAGTTCTCAAACTCATTTAAAAAGTGTACATAATCCCTTTGGTGTGGATTATACAACGATCCCAAGACCAATTTCTCCTTACCATGATGTATAATAATCCACTTTTGTTCAATATTATCGTGTAGTATAGTAATTAAGGAATGTCTAATTGAGTGACGTATGTAAATACCAAAACCCCCTGCTCGTCCATCACGATCCCTTCTTAAGAAAGTATAACCTTCGATATGCACAAATTCATCCAAGTTTCTGAAACAGTAAGTATGTCTATTTTATTTTGCTCAATAAAAACTTTTAAATCTGAAATTTTAGGTAACAAAGATTGAAAGTTAAGATGGCCTATTCTTAAAATATTAGATGACATTGTAAATTAAAGTAGCACGACACAATTAATTATCCATCCATATTTTTTTAACCCCCTGTATAATCACTACCAATGTTTTTTTGTGGATAGCTACTTTGATTTATAAGCTATTTCCTCTCTTAAAAAATGTTAGTTGGGTAAACGGTTTAGCAACAAAAAAATATTTTCTAAATCCCTACAAGCCTGAATCAGTAATTTTAACGTAACACTAGGCTTGTAGGGATTTACAAAATATTTTTTTTTGGCTAAACCGTTTACCCAACTAAAATTTTGTAACAGAGTGAATAGCTTCTAAATTAAAGTAACTATCCAGAAAAAAAATTGGTAGTGATTATACAGGGGGTTAAAACATTTAAAAAAGCTAGTCGCTTTAAATAATTGGGGACCTGCGTTCGAAGGAATAATGGGTAATAATGCGGTTGTCTAATGCGTGATGCTCACCACATCACCACGTGTCATGAATTTGACACGCGACAGCCGGGTGTGAGAGCGAGAATATGGAAGCTCTGACCTTCCGCCTTGCAGGCCAAGCTCCTTCATGGGGTGTTAGTGCCTCACCATTATTATTATTATTATTAATAATCTTTAACGCCCTCAGGCGGCTAAACTAAGCAACTTTGTATATAGGTAAGTTGAGTTAAATCATCATATTTGGGCCAAGGATTCACGCCTAGAATTTTTTCCGTTGACTTCCGTAACACCCTGTAGAAATTATAATAATGCAGAAATTACTCGCTAACAGACATGGCTGACTCCTCAACTGACTCGGTGTCAGTATCCATGCAGTTTACGTCGTCCATGTCACTGTCTGATGACCCTGATGAATCGCTAACGTAACTTGATTCGTCGATCAGGTCGACAGTTTCAGAGCTGGGTCCAGCTTAAAGCAACTTCCAATAGTAGGGGTGGGGCGGCGGTGCTCTCATAGACGCATGCATACGCTTTACTGTTCTGTGAGTAATACATAATACGAGTAGGCAGTAGGTATAAAATGTTACTGTTATTTATTAAACATTTGTCTAGTCTGTGCTGTAGTTTTCTTGAACTTTAAAGTGCATGTAAAACCAAAATAAGTTTAAACTTTGTCGTTTGCTTACAGGCCGCCAACCATACCTACCAAAACTTGCCGCCATTACATAAATGAATAAAAAACAAAAAAAAAACAAAAAACCGTTTTTTTGTTTTTTTCTAGGTTTTTTATTCGATTTTTAAAAAAACGCGTTTTTTTACATCACTAGAGCCAACATAACAAACCGAAAAGTGCTACCTATGACAAGTTAGTTTCCCAACCCTCTACGAAATATATTATATTGAACGTTTTTGCAGATTTCTGCTCGCCAATTCAACTTACAAGGAAGGTAATGGTATCAATGGAAAGATAAAATTATTACGCATCAAATGATACCACTAATAATATTCAAGATGCGATTTTTATTTTAAAATACTAATTTAAAACTTGGGACTTTTAAATATGCCATGCCTTGCTTTTCATGTTCGATAGCATTTGTCAAAAAAATTGTTGCATAAATCAGGTATTTTCTGTCAGTCTGTTAAAATTATCTACAGAAAAATGAATGATTTCAATAAAGAACGAGTGAATGTACTAATGTTAATTGCCTATGTTCGACTTTGAGAATGGACACTCGGTATAATCATGCACATTTAGGAACTCTATGCTGCCCAACGTGGGATGGGATTGTCTGATCTAGCTTTTTGAATGCATAAAATGTACTAATTGTCAACGTTCCATTCAAGATATTTGTAGACGTACATTAGCTTGTTCCTCTTAGCGCTTACTCTTTCTCGTGTCGCGTAAGTCAACATGAAAGCTACATTATAATTCACAATTCCTTTTCCTTTACAGTGCCAGTACCATATAATATATGTACAACAAAAATGAACAAACTGCCCTATGTTGCAAATGCCGTCAGAAACACTACATGCATTACTGTAGTTGAAAGATTAAGGGCGGGTTGCAGAAAGCAATGTTAAGTCTGGTGTTAGCTAACATCGCGTCAAAGTGAACAAAAACGAATCAAATCTCAAATGCTTATGGTAACTAATACATTAGTAAACAAAATTTGATGCAATTTTGTTCACTCTGACGCGATGTTAGCTAACACCAGACTTAACATTGCTTTCTGCAACCGGCCCTAAGTTGACTACATTAACATCATTTAAGTTCTTCTAAGCTAGAATTTATTGCCTTAACACTTCTACTTTTTTAATACAATTTCAGTTATTTCATTTGGATTTCTAATGAATATACTGTAAACCCACCCGCTAACTAGTCAATAATCCATTTGAATTTGGCGGGAATTCAATTAACCAGATTAACCTCATTGTTACAAGATAAATAAGTTACAATTGGTTTGATCTTTGCATTTCAGCTACTTAAAATAGTATTCTTACCAAATTACTACTGGGTTTGTTTGAAGTACCAGTAGGTGTGAGCGAATTTGAACTCTGTATGCTGCTTTGCTGCATATTGCTTGGCGTTTGAACAGGAGGAGCACTAGTTAAAGGTAGCATACTCTACACTACAACCTGTACAAAAAAAAACGTGTTAATGCACCACAGCTGTAACTTATTCCTATAATACAGAACAATATTTAAAATACCTTCAAATACAGGCACCATGTGTACTCAGTTTTTTTCGCTTCTATAAATACACAATTACCTGCAGTTATAACAACTGTTAATTTCAAGAGCCTATGTGCTTGAAAAATTCGCCAAGACAAAATACATTAAACACATATTTCTCCTGTTTTAAATTAATAAAACTCCTGCTTCGCACACCAATTCACAACAACCATTACAATTGACATTTGACAGAGAGCGTCGAGCGTTTTGTACTTACGTCGAAAATCAAGTTACATCGAAAATCAATTTACAATTAATTACTACTGGTTTATGTAAAACTCACATTTATACCTACAAGCATGGAATTCATGCCTATTATTTATTCACAAAACTCGTAAACTGTCAATGTCAAATTTTTTAAATATTTGCTGAGTGTACCTGGAAATTACAGTTTTTTTGGAAAATGAACTCCGAATCTAGTGATTTCTGGTAATATTTAAAGTTAGGTTATGTTACATGTGTCAAAAGTTTTGAAGTGTATAGTCCATTTACTTGACATCTGCACTGTCAGTCTCGAAATTTAAAAAAAATGTCTTGACTATACCTCAAAAATAATGTGTTTTTTATTAGAGTGTACAGTAATTTAATTGTTGAAATGTGAAAAATAGCAGTGGTGCCAACATAATGTCAGTTTGACAGTGCAGATGTCAAGTAAATGGACTATATGCACAAAAGTTAAAGAATTTTGGAGACTATTCAATTCACCTGTCATCTGTCAAAAAGTGACCAATGAAAATCCATAATTCTGACGTTTCTTGACCAATCAAAAAAATATCAGTGGATATATCTTCCTAGAAGGTATTCAAGTGACTATTTTAAACAAATGTGATTTTTATTAGAAAAAGTCAATATTAGTGTTCTGTTACTATAGAAATTGCGTAGTTTGTTGCTAGATTTACTGAAAATTAATTTGAAAAAGTAGTTTGGTTCATTAAATAGTCCCTCGAATACCATTCTTAGTCAAAGTTAAGTAGATTATTTTTGCGGTGGTATCACTACTCATGTCCATTGTGCTTGGGATTAGGACTCGTGCTATCGCACTCTTCCTAATCGTACCAAAGCGCAATTGACATTCGTGATACCACCACAAAAATAGTCGACATAACTTTGACTACTCATGGTATTATAAGTGATTATTTTTTTACAAGAAAGTGTGACATAAGGCAAGTTTGTAAATTTCAAAAATTTCAGTGATGCCAAAATCAGCAAGCAGAAGTTCCAAAACTGAATTTAAACAAGGTACCAACTTGCCAGCGTTTTGACAGTTCACGAGTTTTGTGAATAGATAGTACAAGTAAATTAAGGTACTTTTTTAGTTTACACCCCCACATTTAGGGGGTGCAAACTAAATTATAGTCGATGGGTACTTTTTTAGTTTACACCCCCACACTTAAGCTAAATAGAAAAATCATAAATCAGTTGTATGTGGGGGTGTAAACTAAATTATAGTCTATGTTAAACTAAATTAGTTTATACCCCAAACTTTTTATTGAAAATTAAGTAAAACAAATTATTCACGTTTATAAACTTCTGCTATTTGCAAAGAGAATGTAACAAGCCAATCCAGTGCCACCTACCGCCGTGAGCGCACACCAGGCACAACACTCCAACGTACCTTACCTAACCTAACCTATCCTATCCTAACCTAAGCTCACCTAACCTAACCTCGCAATTAAAATCATAATGCTTCAATACAAAACAACGGAAAAAAGTGGGGTGTAAACTAAATAAGCTGCCCGTAAACATTATTTTAGTTTATACCCCCACATTTAAGCAAAATAGAAAAATCGTAAACCAGGTGTAGGTGGGGGTGTAAACTAAATAATCTGCCGTAAACCTTATTTTAGTTTACACCCCCACATTTAAACGAAATACAAAAATCGTAAACCAGGTGTAGGTGGGGGTGTAAACTAAATAAGGTGCCCGTAAACATTATTTTAGTTTACACCCCCACATTTAAGCGAAATACAAAAATCGTAAACCAGGTGTATGTGGGGGTGTAAACTAAAAGAGTGCCTAAATTAAAAACTTCATTATAACTAATTATCTATGGCAGCGTTTGTCAAAATGGCATTTGTTCACCATTTTGAACTTAACGTACAACTAAGAAGTTTGAAGATTATTTTTATAATATTGGGAAGTGAACTGAAGGCGGAGCTTAGTTAAATGGCCGCTCTAAGTAGGTACGATTCTTAAAGCCTATGTATTTCCCTACTTAAACGCTGATTTTAAATGTTTTTTAGTATTTGTTTAAATACTTTTAGGGGCATAATATTGGGATATTTTAAGGTTTCATGGTATGCACTTAATTAAAGATGTGTAAACTGGATTTTAATAGGGCTGTTTTACCATAAATAAATAATTTAATCAGTAGTGCGTAAATATACCAATGCTGCATTTAACAGATTTCTAGTATTTTCTTAAATAATTTTACGGGACAATATTGAGAAATTCTAAGTCTTCATGATATGCATTTTAATTAAAGATGTTTAAATGGGACTTTAATAGAGCTGTTTTGATAGAAATAAATAATTTCACCAGCCGCGAGAACATCAATGGCTATTAAGTCATGCTGCATTATTTACAAAGTTTCTATTTCTACTAGGTAAGTATTTGTTACACACAGCAATTATTGGGGAATTTTAAGTCTTATGGTTGTTAAAGATGTTCTAATTATACTTTAATAGTCACGTATTAGTCATCAATAGTACAAATAAATAAGTTCGTTACACGCCGCAGAAGTCAGTCAAACGGTTGGAAAATTGAAAATATGACGTGTTCCTGTAAAGCTGGAGCAAGTCGTAGATGTAAGCACACTGTAGCAACTTTAATGTATCTGAACAGTTAAGACACGTTAAAAAAACAAAATTGTGGTTTAATATAAAATTATTCATATCTGAAGGTTTTGCTTTCGCGGCATTAGCAATTGAAGATTTTGGTAAGTTGCATTTTGGAACAGCAATTTTCTTCAGATGCCTTCTCTTTGCAGCTATGTCTACAACATTACAAAGTAATTAGAAAACTAAAAGGACTGTCACAACTTGTTTTGCGTTTACGTCTTGTGTTATTGGATTTGCATTATAAATTTTAATTTATATCATTACGATAATAAGTATTGTACTCACCAGGAAGAATATATCTTCTTTTTTAAAATGCAGAGAACAGACATGCATACTTTCTGTAACTTTTTTCCCCATTCTAAGTAAACGAATCCATTCCTTTCGCCGATCTGCTTTCTGATTATTAATTTTTACAAATTCTCCTTCTTTAGGAGACATGGAACCGCACAGTTGTATCGCGTTTTGATAGTGATTTACAACCATACACGCAACAAAACCGTTTCTATTTATTTGGTATAGGAGAAAATCTAGCTCCCTCAAGTTCACGATCCATTTTTACGTTAAAGATATCCCGTTATTAAAAATATAAACAATAAATTAATAAATATAAACAAGACACTAAACTTCAGCAAGAACAAACCTAGTAAAAACAAGAACAAGCAAGGTAAATGTAAGCATGTACCAACGTATTACAGCTGCGCTCGAAAATAAAAGTAAAAGAATTTAAATAGTCATTAGCGGGGTAGTTGTAGGTCTGAGTCAGAGGAGAAAGTTGCCAGAATAAATATTCCCTAGTATAAAGACGTTTCTCGCATTAGTAACTTTGTAACAAGCCAACAAATAATTAGCTTAAACCATTTAGCTCAATGCGAGTTTAAATTTCGACCTCATTGACACAGTTCAAAATTCTACCGCATGGTGCCGTAGCGCTTGGATTCAGTTGCCAATAGGGGAGTGGGGTTTTAATTTTTATTTAAATAATAGTATATTGTGTTATTCTTATTAGGGTAAAAGCAAGGCGGTCTATATTGTTCCAGGCCATGACACTAGGCCTATAAAGTGACCTTTGAAATGACTTACACAAAACAATACCTAATATGGCTTACC
Organism: Agriotes lineatus; assembly: GCA_940337035.1. Taxonomy (NCBI): domain Eukaryota; kingdom Metazoa; phylum Arthropoda; class Insecta; order Coleoptera; family Elateridae; genus Agriotes; species Agriotes lineatus. The sequence continues at coordinate 233,454,447 of OW679194.1, read as the reverse complement.
ACAATCTGGCAACATGGCTGAGCCAACCTTTAACAAAAAATTACTAGTTTTGGTTACTAAATGAACAATCTGTCAGTGCACTATTCCTGTCACGGTAATAATATATGCTTATCTACTTATTATATAATAGGTACTCTAATACATGCCAGTTAAAAAAAATCTATATCACTTCACCGTAATATTCGATTTATAAACAATTCCTATTGGGTAGGTACTTAATTTTCAATTGCTACTAATTTTGACTCTATCTAAAACAATAATTGCTTCAAAATAACTTGCCTGGAAGCTAGTGATATTGCAGTCAGAACAAGTCTCTTCATCTTATTACCCTTTATATCTGCTCTTTTAAAGTGCTTTTTCCCACACAACACTAGCCTATCCAATCGGCCAGTTCTCTAAATACATAATTTCTTTCCATTTTTGTGCCACCGTTCCATAAGATGGAAACTTGAACACGCTAACATATGGAGCAACTAATAAGGCGTAAGTTGACTTGCAGCTTGGTACAATGGCGGACAATAAATTTAGGCGGGCCTGTCATTCGCTTGACATCTACTACTATGTACTATATATATATTTCGTATGGCGTACTAAAGTGCGTTCTTTTCCTATAAAAATTTTGAAAGTCAAAGAATTTAGGGTTTATGTTGGCATTACTTGGATTTCTTTAAAAAATATATGTTGGTATAATTTGTTTTAGTAACTTTTTAGAACTAAAAATTGGTGGGAAATTTAAAATCTGGCATTAAAGAAGTTTTGTTGTTAGGCTGTTAGGCTTCAGATCGAACAGTTTCTCTGCACACTTCAGAATTGCTTTTTCAAAAAATAAAAGCTGACAATTTAATTTTAAATGTCAAAATGACACAAGTCGTTTACACAAAAACATGACAAAAATAAAGTTTCTAATAATTTAAAAAAAGCAGTTTTGCCAATTTTATCTTGACGATGAAAACTTTTATAGGAAAAAAACGTACTTTACTTGTGTCCAACTAACCGAGTGCTGCCAGATCTAAAATGGCCACGGCGCCGGCGGTAGAATCGTCGTATAGGAAACGGTAGATTTAGGATTGAAAACGGTAGCCGTCATATGACGTCATAATTTCGTTTTTGCACACGCCAAAACGTGTCCACTACTGTCTAGCAAGATTTTATTTTAGTATATTATTATATGTTATAGAGTTGCAAGCAGTATACCTGGGGGCAAATTGAACTGCTGCGAAATACACAAATAAGGGTAGAATTGAAAAGTTGATACACACAATTACACCAGCATTTATTTAAAACGAAGAGCGAAGAGCGACGTGAAGTTACAAAATAAAGGAATATGGAGGAAGTAAAGGAAATGTTCCAGGAAATAAAAGCAAAATTAGATGCAATGGACAACAAAATCGAAAATGTAATTAAAGAACTGGATGGGGTAAAACAAGAAAATATATACCTAAAAGGGAAAATTGCACAACAAGATAAAAGAATTGAAATTTTAGAAAATAATTCAAGAGCGAACAACTTAATAATAAAAGGAGTTGAAGAAAAAGAAAATTAAAAAATGGAGGAAACTAAGAATAAAGTGAAAGAGAGTATAGAAGCAATGGGGGTGAAGATCGAAATAGAAAATGAATTAGACGAAATAAGAAGAATCGGTAAATACAACGAAGAGAAAGAAAGACTAATAATAATTAAATTAACGAAACACACAAAAAAAATGGAAATCCTGAATAAGACGAAAACGCTAAAAGGATCGAACATATGGATAGATGAGGACTTTACCAAGGAAATACAGAATGAACGAAAAAGACTAGTACCGCTGTTAAAAGATGCTAGGCAAAACGGTCATAATGCACAGATAAAATACAATAAACTAATTATAAATGGAAGAGTGTACGGAACCGAAGAAATACCGAAAGTAACAGCGGACCTAGGCACACAAGAAAGCAGAGAAAAGAAACGAACCGTGAGTGACAGATCCCCTGATCAAAATCGGCTGGAAGAACAACTACGGAAGATAACGAGAACGACAAAAAACGAAAGGATTTAGAGAAGGGAAGGAAAAATGACAACAAAGGCTATGGAACAGGACATGAGAAAAAATCAAGCAAAAAGAAAGAACTGAATCGAACCAAAAGCAAAAAATACAATACAAATGAGAAAAATGGAAAAATATGGAGAATAGGAACCTGGAACATTAGGGGCCGGTTGCAGAAAACAATGTTAAGTCTGGTGTTAGCTAACGCGACGTCAAAGTGAACAAAAACGAATCAAATCTCAAATGCTTATGGTAACTAATACATTAGTAAACAAAATTTGATGCGATTTTGTTCACTTTGACGCGACGTTAGCTAACACCATATTTAACATTGCTTTCTGCAACCGGCCCTAGAAGTATATACGGCAAAGAGAACGAGCTACTTGAAGAATTTGAAAAGAATAATTTAGATATATTAGGTATTACAGAAATGAAAAAGAAAGGAATAGGCGAAATAGAAATAGAAGGGGGACATACGATGTTATACAGCGGAGTGAATCAGAACCAAAGAGCAAAAAGGGGAGTAGGATGTATTATAAGAAAAGATAAAGCTAAATACATAAAAAAATGGACGGGAATATCAGAGAGAGTATTAAAGATCGAAATGGACACAGAGAGTAAGGAAGAAACAGTAATTATTGTAACATATGGACCAAACGAAGATGAAAGTACGAAAAGGAAAGATGAATTTTGGGAACAACTCATGGAAGTAATGGAAGAGTATAGAGGAAGAGTGATTATAATTGGAGATCTGAAAGGTAGGATAGGCAAACGAGATGATGAAACGGGTGAAGCTTTAGGAAGACACGGAAAGGATATAAGAAACAACAATGGTAAGCGGCTCATCGATTTCTGTATTACCAATTACCTAAAAATAAGTAACACATTCTTCGATCACAAGGAGATCCATAAATTTACAAGAGTTGTGGAAAGCAGAAATGAGAAATCTATCATAGATTATATAATCATCAATAGTAAATACAAGAAAGAAGTGAAAGATACGGGAGTTAAAAGAGGAGCAGAAATTTATTCTGATCATTACCTGTTAACATTGAAAATAGAAATAAAGGAAGGAAGGGATAGAAATGAAAACCCAAGAAACACGAAAAGCTATACAGCAGTTAAGATTAGGTCGTATAAATTACATGAAACTGAAATAGCCAAGGAGTACAAGAAAAGGACAGAAGAAAAAATGGGACAGATATGCAATAAGGGAAATGAAATATATTCAGAAGAACTATGGAAAGAGATAAAGGAAATATTATACGAGACAGCTAAATAAGTTTGCGGAAGTATAAAAATAAACAAGGGCAAAAAACAAACAAGATGGTGGAGCCTAGAAATTAAAGAAGAGGTGAAAATTAAAAAAGATAAATGGAAAAAGTACCTGCAATCTAGAATAAATGAGAAATACATTGAATACAAAGAACAGAGTAGTAAAGTGAAAGAAATAGTGAATCAGGCAAAACAAAAAGCATGGGAAGAATTCGGGGAGAAACTAGAAAAAGACAGACACGGAAATCAAAAGTTGTTCTACAATGCACTTAAAGCTATGAGGAGGGGAAAGAAAGTTACAGTCAAGTATATGAAAAATAAAAATCTGGTGTGATACACTCACACAACTTCCTTTTACAGTGATCTTATAATTAGTTAAATATTTAATTTTTAATCTTTAAGCATTTGTCAAAAATTTTCAAAAATTACGAATTCTACAAAAACGGTACAAAATAGAGCGTTAGTTGAAGAGACAAATTTTCTCTAAAATCTTAAGCAGAATTCAAAAATGTAATAATATACCGGGTGTTCTATTTAAAATAGGAGTTAATAAAAAAATAGAAAAAAAACAAAAGAAACCCACTTTAGAAGTATTCAACTGGAAAATCACCTATCTCACGTTAATGCACATTAAAAATGTAATAAAAATGTAAAGTTTGAAAAAAATCGTTAGAGCCGTTTCACAAGAGTAAACACCTACTTCCGGTTATGCGATTTTTTTAAAAAGCTTGCTGTCTCATCTACATAGTACACAAAACTTATATATGAAGTTTCAACGCCATACCTCTTTTCGTTTTTGAGATATTCTGTTCACAGACAGACACACAGACACACAGACAGACAGACACACAGACCAATGAAAAAAAATATGTTTTTTGGGATCAGGGGACTCTAAAACGTGAAGATCTGTTGAAAACTCAATTTCGAATTTTTGGGGTGAATCCAATACTTCCTTAATAATAATAATGATAATAATAGTGTTTATTTCCAAACTAATTTACATTTTTTTTTGTATTGACATTAACTAATAGAATAGAATGGAAAAGCGATGGCAATCAGATGAACCCTACTAGGGGGATCCCTGCTCTTCCTTACCACCGCAGTAAGAAAAAAAATCAAAAAATGAACAAATGAAAAACAATGACAAATCACCAAGCATATGAACCAAAAATAACAACATAATACAAATTTCAAAATTTAAAAAAAAAACGAAACTAGCCAACCATACAATATAGCTGCAATGCGCAATACCTGCAATACCCAGTCACCCACGAAGAATTACAAATACAAATAATAAAAATAATAAAAATATGCCTTAAAATAATGTTAAATAAAATGATATATAAATTAATAATTCTAGTCTAATCAGTGCCCTCAAATAACCAACCCTTTAGTCGAAGTTTAAAAATAGGTAGAGCACATGTTTTAAAAGTAAAAGGGATATTATTATAAAGTTTAGCAATATTATAGGAGAATGAACGTTTATACAATTGAGTCCGATGTGATGGAAAATCTATAAGACCTCTATGTCTCAAATTTAAATTATGAATGTCAGTACGAAATTTTATTTTATTGTACAGGTAAGGAGGAGATTTATTGATAATTATTTTATGATAAAATACGAGACAATGTAATAGACGCCTTTTTTCCATACTAAGCCATTTGGTCTCTTTAATTTTGTGAGAGATATGTTCTCGACGTCTAATACCATGGATAAGTCGCAAACAGGAGTTTTGGACAATTTGAACTCTTTTGCTAGTCGATTTATCAATACAAGGACCATACACGATATCGCAATAATTAAACTGTGATAACACCAATGAGTCACATAAAAGCACTTTAACGTTTTTGTTTAAACTTTGTCTATGATTATAAAGCAGTTTAAGGTTTCCATAAGCTGTACGAGTATATTTATTAATGTGCTCCCGGAATCTGAGCTGATGATCTAGGGTTACACCTAAATTGCGAGCCGTATCAGTGCAAGGAATTGTGACATTATTAACAGCAATATGAATATGAGGTAATTGGGAAATTCTAGTGTTTTTACCACCAAAAAGTATAACATTAGATTTCAAAGGATTAATGGTAAGCGAATGTAAAGCAGCTAATTGAACTAAATTGTTTAAATCCTTATTAATACGGCTACAAGCAACAACAGCGTCCTCAGGTTTAAACGAATAATACAGCTGCGTATCGTCAGCATACTGATGATATACGCAGTGTTTTAGAATTTTACATAGACTGGAAGAATAAATTATATAGAGTAATGGGCCCAAAACCGATCCCTGAGGAACCCCATGTTTAAGAGTTTGAAGCTCAGACCTATCATTTGCCAACACCACGCACTGCTGTCTGTTGCACAGATAATCCTGAATAAAATTTAATGCTACATTATCAAAACCAAAATGCTGCAGAACAGCCAACAGTACGCGGTGATTGATTGTATCAAAGGCCTTGGAAAAATCAAGTAGAACTAGAGCTGTTAACTTGCCTTCATCGGTAGCTTGAAATATATCATCAGTCACTTTTAATAAGGCAGAGACGCAACTGTGATTTGAACGAAACCCAGATTGATGATTTGAAAATAACTGATATTTATTAAAATGAGCTCTGATTTGATTGTCCACGATTTTTTCCATGGCCTTCGACAACGCGGGAAGAATGCTGATAGGTCTAAGATCTTTTAGCTCTTTAGGGCTGTTGACTTTACCGATAGGCTTAACATATGCCTTTTTCCATTCATCTGGAAAAACACCTTCCAGCAGACAGGTATTAATAATATGTGTAATAAATGGTAATAGAAAAGGACAACACAAGTGCAACAACACTATATTAATACCGTCGCAACCAGTAGCTTTAGATTTAATACTATTTAAACACTTTAAAACTTCATCTTCATCAACTGCAGAAAAATTAAATTTAGTAATGTTGGGCTTTATATTTTGGTAAACTCTAAAAACTTCAGAATCTGGATTGTCAATTCCTTGAATTGAACTAAGAAAATAATTATTTATTATATTAGCATTGTCAAAATGTGGGGGGAGGGTATGCTGTGTTTTCTTAGTATAGATGTCACAGTTTCTTAGCTCTTTCCAAAACAATTTGGAGTTTCCTTGTGAAACGGTAAAAGGAAGTAAAAATGGCAAAATAATACACGACGGAGAAGAGGTGATAAAAAGATGGAAGGAATACTTCGAGGAGATGCTAACTGCAGGACAAATAGGACAAGCCGAAGGAAAAGGCGAAGATGAAGAAGTAATTAATGAAGTGATCAGCACAGTGAAGAGAGGCAAAACAGCGGGACACGACAACATAACCACAGAAATGGTGACTTTTAACAACCCAAATGCAGACCCAGATGCGCTAGCTGATGCTGAAACCATTTCTTCCTTTGGATAATCTGCGCCTTCAATGTTACTTGCAGACCATCACAAAGGAGCCTGTACCCACAAATTTGAGGTTGGCTGTACTTTCCCCCACTTTAGCAGCTGGACAACAACGCTCTTATACAGTTTACCATCAAGTGCAGCAATGGCTCAATATCAATAAAGATTCACTAAAATGAGGTTGGAAAAGGATTGGCGGTTATTTGCGTCCAGTTGCAACCACAAAGGCAGCTGATACTGAAAAATCCCTGATTGTTTGCACTTGTAATACGGGGTGTGTCAGAAACTGTGAGCGTCGTCAGAGTGACTAGAAATGCTCAAATATGTGCAAGAATTGCTCCGGACATAGGTGCACCAACAGAGATGCACTAATTATTGACGACGGCATCGATAAAGATAATCTTCAACATGAAAAAGAGCTTAACGATTTTTAGGTTACTGATTGCTGTAATTTATTATTATGTAACTACCATGCACGTTGTACATACCACTTTCAATTGAAGAACATTAAATTTACTGAAAAGCATGTATTATTATTAGATAAAGTTTGTAGTCAACCTTGTTTCAATGCTATCCACATGGTTTTATATTTTAGGAAAATATGACAAAAGGTGGAGGTAATTTAAGTAGCTTTAATTATAAAAGCTCAAATGGGAAAGAGGAAAACGTACCGATGAATTATCTAAAAGGAAAAATATGCAAAATGAAGATAAAAACGGCAAAAGAGGGGAGAAATGTAGATATATTGTCAGATTCATACACATAGGCGTACATACATACATACACACATACAAATGTTCATATGTTCATAATGCCTTACTAAGTACTTTTTATAACGAAACATATTCTTTATTAACGAAAAATACTCATTTTCAAGTGATTACGATGAATCCCAAGCTAACTAGAAAATAATGACATCATTGCCCCCTCAATATCTCCGTAACTCTTGTCTAGAAGTCAAAAATGCATAAGACCATTTTTATTGTAAATTAAATATAGATTAAGTTTGTATAAGATAAAGTTTGCGCTAAATCTCATAGTTAACGAGATATTCGGGAAAAACTGTTGAAACCTACCATTTTACCACCTTTCTAGCTTTCCACCCCCCTCCCGCCTAAACCCGACGCGCAATTTTGTGCAACTTTTTACCACTTACTAAGAGGAGGGTACTAAACAGTTTGCTGCTGGGTAGAACTTTCTTTTTGGATGTTTGGGTTAAACCCTGGTTTTCTGTACTAAAACCTGGAACCAAGAATGGCCATATTTATGACGTCATAGCTCCTCACTCCACAAGCTGAGAAAGCGACAACATGATTTTTCATACTCAGGAAACACCACCGAATAAGAAGATACCATTTGTCGGTATAAACCTACTCAGTCCTACGAAAATCGTTATTTGACGAGTTAATTTAGTTTGGCCTCTCTACTATAATGTGTATTGATGTGATAGGTGATTTTCCAGTTGAATACTTCTAAAATGGTTTTCTTTTGTTTTTTTTTTGCTATTTTTTTATTAACTCCTATTTTAAATAGAACACCCGGTATATTATTAAATTTTTGAATTTAGATTAAAATTTTAGAGAAAATTTGTCTTTTCAACTAACGCTCTATTTTGCAGCGTTTTTGTAGAATTTGTAATTTTTGAATTTTTTTATAAATGCTTAAAAATTAAACCTAAAATTTTTGGTTAATTACAAAATAACTGCAAAAAGAAGTTGTGTGAGTGTATCACACCAGATTTTTAAATTTTTGACACCTGTTGCAAGCACTTAACGATTGAGTATCGTATAATATTTTTCGCACTATTGAAGAACAAGGATATTACTCAAATTTTGGTCATTTGACTTTCAAGGTGTAAACATGCTCGTAGCGCTCTACTATCTTTGAAAGTTTGTATGTGCCATATGTTGATAAGTGAACCTGAGGTCAACAATTTTGAGTGATATCAATTACATACAATAACAATCTATTAAACTGTACGTATAAACAATAGTATATTATGTTATTAGGAGCAAAAGTTATATTTTATGTGGCGAGGCTGGACGGGTTATCTGCCGAGCCACATAAAGATACTTTTGCTCCGAATAACATATAGTATTTTTTCTTCAAACGTTTTTATAACAAATTATTTACAACTTTGTGAACAAAATTCGAAGAAAATTATGTGATCTCGTCAGCGGCAGATAAAGTCGTCATCGGCAGATAATAACTTTATCTGCCGCTCGTCAGCGGCAGATAATATTATCTGCCGCTTGGCAATAAAGTGACAGTTTAGCATCATCAATCCAGCAATATAATGCCATATTTTACTGCCGTTTGAAGAAAAACATATTTTATTATATGTAAGCTGTTAACCTATGTTTCCAATTATTGGAAACGGATGCGGTCCCGGACCGCCCGGCCCCGGTCTTACAGCATTTATTAATGCACAAACCTCTCGAGAAAATTACGGTTACACATTTAACCTTTACAACACACAAAATTTTCCGCATGTACAACAGCAAGGTCTATACAGCATTCAAACAACCCCGCAATTTACAAACGCACCTCAAAATCAAACTTTACTGCCCACCTCCTTTATAGTAAATCCTTATACAAATACATTCCCCCAGCCGATGCAATCGATTATAAGTCAACAAACATTTAAACCTAGAAATGTCGACAATACTGATGCAAGTGAAGACAAAACGGAACACGATGACGATGGAAGTTCAATCAGCTACTCTAATGATGACAACCAAAATAACCCAACAAACCCGAAACACAGCTGGCAAACGGTTGCTAAGAAAAGGAGAAGAAACTCCCAGACCACACTCAATTCACAACAATCTAGCCAAACTTTGACTTATAACAGATATGATGTACTCTCTCAAATAAGCCATCCGCCCCCAAAAATCCCCAAACCTCCACCGATACACATTTATGGATTTAATAATTATGATCAGATGATTGATGAGATCACGAACGTTATTGAGAAAGAACAATATTATACATCAGCCTTGGCCAATAATACAGTCAAAGTTAACGCCCGAACTATAGATACATATAGGAAACTTACGGCACACCTTAGAAACGAGAATATAGTACATCACACTTACCAGATTAAGGAAGAAAGGTCTTACAGAATAGCTATCTGCAATTCATCACACTATTCCAACCGAATTTCTAATAAAAGGACTAGCAGCACTGGGACATAAAGTACGTAATATCACAAATATACGCCATGGAACAACTAAACTGCCGCTGCCGCTATTCATGGTAGATTTAGAGCCAAACGATAATAATAAAAATATATTTGAAGTAGAATACCTAAGTATCATAAAAGTTACAATTGAACCGCCCAGAACAAAAAATACTATACCACAATGTATGCGTTGCCAGAGTTATGGCCATACTAAAACGTATTGCAATAGACCCTATAATTGTGTTAAATGTGGTGCAACACATAGCAGTTCTGTATGCAAGAAACCCCCAGACACCCCAGCTAAGTGTGCCCTATGCCAAGGAAGTCACCCGGCCAACTATAAAGGGTGTACTCTATATAAAAACCTCCAGAGATCCAGAAATGCAACATATAGAACACTAACAAATAACCCTCGTCAAAACCACCAGATGCCCCCCAATATAGATAACCTTAAGTTTCCCCCCCTTAAAAGCAGGACCAGCAATGCAAATAATGAAGCCAGTACATATACTCCTCAAAACACATTAACATATCAACAAACAGCTACAGGACAAAACAACATTAATGAACTACTCTCCAATTTCCTTGTAGAATTTAAAGCAATGTTTGCGCAACTTATAAGTCAAAATAGCATGATACTCAACGTGCCAATGGCATTGCCCGACACATCCCGGAAATAATAATTTTTTTACAACTCCAACAAATTGATATCTTACTGATTTCGGAAACTCATGCCACCGAAAGAACAATAATTAGAATACCGAATTATACTACTTACCTTGCTAATCACCCAGACGGCACAGCTCACGCCGGATCAGCTGTAATTGTCAAAAACACAATTTCCCACTATGAGATGGAGCCTTTTCTTACCAACAAAACTCAAAGTGCAAAAATAAAAATAGAAGTTCTCCCTTATCCTCTGGTCATTGCGTCCATCTACAGCCCACCTCGTCATCTCATCTCAACTGAAGAATATGAAGAATTCCTGCTAACTCTGGGCCCAAAATTTATTGCAGCGGGAGACTGGAACTCCAAACATACTGCTTGGGGCTCAAGGATTACCACCCCGAAAGGACGTAAACTGTTAACTGCAGTCCAACGAAACAATTATAACTACCTTTCAACTGGTGAACCAACATACTGGCCCAGTGACCCGCATAAACTGCCAGATTTGCTCGACCATGCAATTACCAATGTCATAGCGAATACTTACCATCAAGCTGAATCCAACTTCGATCTCTCCTCTGATTACACACCAATCATTATAAGCATCAGCACGAAGGTCATCAAGAAAGACCCTCCTTTAAAATTATGCAATAAGCACACTGATTGGGATTACTTTAGAAACTACCTAGAAAATGAAATTAATTTTGGTATCAGAATAAAGGATGCCCAAGACATTGACGAGGCAACCCAGCATTTCACTACAATTATACAAAAAGCTGCATGGCAAGCCACCCCCGTCCCGAAAACATCACTTGCAACAAACAACATTCATCTGAACTTACGAAATCTTATTACTGAAAAACGGAGGGCACGAAAACAATGGCAGAGAACTAGAGATAGACGAGACAAACCCTATTACAATAGACTAACGCACCAACTGCAAAATGCGCTAGCAGAAGCGCGCAATGCAACATTTAGACAATACATTACTAAGCTTTCTCCTGATGACAATTCTATATGGAAGGCAACAAAAAAATTCAAGCGACCAATAGTAACTATCCCTCCTATAAAAAAGTTCGATAATACCTGGGCCAGATCTGATACCGATAAAGCCAATACTTTTGCGAAACATCTAGCTGACGTATTTACAACACCACAACCACAAGATAATGTTGACGATAGAGAAATTGAATTCTTCATTAATGCTGCGTGCCAATTGTCGCTGCTATTCAAACCCTTCACACCAGCAGAAGTTTCCCAACAAAAACAACTAACAAACGTCCGAAAAGCACCAGGATATGACTTAATGGTTGGAGAAGTGCTGAAAAAAATTCCCAGGAAAACCATTGTGTTACTTACCACAATATATAATAGCATTCTACGACTCTGCTACTTCCCTGTATTATGGAAACATGCCCAGATCGTAATGATTGCTAAGCCTGGCAAACCGTCTATCCAACCACAATCCTACAGACCGATAAGCCTCCTACCTCTTCTTTCCAAAATCCTTGAATGACTACTACTCAAGCGCCTTAAGGAAGCTGTAGACCTAGACCAAGTTATTCCATCGCACCAATTTCGATTCCGTGAAGGCCACTCCACCATTCACCAAAGCCACCGAATCATCACTCACATAATGGAAAGCATGGAAAACAAGAGTGTGTGCCCAGCGGTCTTCCTGGACATCAAACAAGCGTTTGATAAATTGTGGCATAGCGGCTTATTATACAAACTTAAATTGTACCTCCCCAGTCAGCTGTACTTACTACTCAAGTCATACCTCACAGATCGAACTTCTTCTTCTTCTTCTTCTTCGGTTGGCGCTACAACCCGGGGTGGGTTTTGGCCTGCTCTACAATGGTCTGCCATCTCTTTCTATCGGCAGCTATGGTCCACCAGTTCCTGCATCCAAGTTTCCTAAGATCTTCCGTTACATCATTTTTCCATCTTTTCTTGGGTCTGCCCCTATGTCTCGTTTCGCAGGGTTTCCATTCCGTTATCTTTCTTGTTGGTCTTTCCTCTTCCATTCTCTGTATATGACCCAGCCATCTAATTCTTTGAGATTTCACAAACCTCACTATATCTTCTCCGTGTATTAGTGCATTTAGTTCGTGGTTCATTCTGCATCTCCATGTTCCATCTGTTTCTTGCACGGGTCCAAATATCTTGCGCAGTATTCTTCTTTCAAAAATTCTTAAACGGTTTTCATCTGCTTTTGTGAGGGTCCATGTTTCACATGCATATGTAGTTATTGGTCTTATTAGGGTCTTATATAGCTTGTGCTTCGTCGTTTTGCTTATTAGTTGGGATGATATTAGTTTCTTGTATATATACATGCTTTTAGCTCCATCTATACATCTTGTCTTAATCTCTTCGCTCATATCGTTCCTATTGTGCAGTTTTGAGCCTAGATAAACGAAGCTCGTTACCTCCTCAAAGGTTTGTCCTTCTATTTCCATGTTCTCTTGGTTTGTTTGATTTCTGGTGTTCCTCATGTATTTAGTTTTTTGTGTATTGACCTTTAGACCTACTTCTTTAGCTTCGTTTTTTAGTTTGGTAAATGTTGATTGAAGTGCTTCCTTTTTACGGCAGGATATGACAATATCATCTGCATATGCATACAGTTGTTGTTGTTTGGTATTTAGCAGGTTGTTCCCCAGGTTTAATTTTCGTACTGCTGACTCTAGGGCTAAATTAAATAATAATGCTGATAGAGCATCCCCTTGTCGGACCCCACTGTTCACGTTAAAGCTTTCGGTTAATTTGCTTTGTATTGAGATTACTGCTCTTGATCCTTCTAGCGTCATTCTAGCCAATTTGATAAGTTTTATTGGTATGCCTAAAGATGGTAGTCTGTGCATTAGTGTGTTCCTATGTATTCTGTCGAAAGCTTGTTCGAAGTCTACAAATAGGTTGTATACTGCTATGTTGTGCTCGTAGCATTTCTCAAATAGTTGCCTCATTAAGTGTATTTGGTCGTTGGTGGAGCGGTTTGCTCTGAATCCACACTGATATTCTCCTAATGACTGTTCTGCAAAGTGTGCAATTCTATTGTACAGAATACTTGAAAGTACCTTATAGGATACATTCAACAGCGTTATACCCCTGTAGTTGCTGCATATCTTTCTATCTCCTTTCTTCAGTATCGGGTGAATCACTCCCACCTTCCATTCATCAGGCATTTGTTCCTCATTCCATATTCTAATGATTAGTCTGTGTAATCTAACCCATAGTTCTTCTCCTGCATGTTTTAACATTTCTGCTGTTATTGTGTCGATACCTGGGGCTTTGTTATTTTTGAACTTCATTAATACTTCCACGACCTCCTCGTAGCTTGGTTCTCACAGATCGAACTTATCAAGTCAAAATGAACAGTGCAGTATCAGACATCCATCAAATCAAGTCTGGAGTTCCACAGGGCAGCGTTCTGGGACCACTGCTATATTTACTCTAAACATCAGATGCACCAATCACAGACCACACTATACTTGCGACATTTGCGGACGACACGGCCATTCTGTCAGCTAATCAGTCTCCTGAACTAGCAATAGAACATCTTCAACAATATCTTGACTTACTACAAAACTGGTTCCGTAAGTGGAGAATCACGGTCAACACTGATAAACCAGCACAAGTAACATTTACCACAAGACATGCTGAATGTGCTCAAACCAGCATCAATGATGGGTAAATTTCAATGAAAACCGAAGTGAAATATCTTGGCATGTACCTCGATCAAAAGCTTAGTTGGAGTTTGCATATTAAAACCAACCAGCCATTACAAGAAGACTCAAACGACAATAGCCAGTGGACCTCGTAGTACAACCCAACCAAAACTGAAGTAGTCTTTAGGTAGACTAGCACTGGTTAGAGCTCCCCGCACGACAATCACAATATCATAAAATTTACTTAATACTCATGTTAAGAGTAGATTGTAAATAGGCAGTTTGAATACAAAAAAATGAATTATTTTATTATGTAGTTTTTTCCTACCGCCCTTGTTGTGTTATAGAATTTACTTACAGCACGTGTTACGTTATGGAATGTACTTACCGTCCGCTATTTTTTTCTATGGAAACCAGCCAGTGTCGTAGGATCAACTTACTCGATCTGTCAACAACGCTGGTAAGTATATGGAAAAAACACGATCATGTTAAGAAAGTGTTCAATATTATGTGATAAACTAATTTGAAAGGTGTGACAAGCTAAAAGGTGATGTCTTTTGAAGAAAGGCATTCCTGAGAATAAAACATTTTAATAATTTAAACTTCACTGTGAATCATTAATTTTAAATGTGTTAAATTTATTTCTACTTAGTGTATTATTATTCTTCTTAACAAACTTAATTAATTAAATTACTCTTAAAGCTTTACCCCTTGCTTGATATATAAATTAATTAATAATTAAAAACCATAACCTCAATTATAACATGTTCTTTCAACGAAACAGCTTGTCATGTATCATGTAACCAGTATTTGGGCCCAGGATGAAACGTGTGTGTCCTTCTGAAATATGTCGTCAACGCCTACTTGTTACATTTATTGAATAAATGTTGGTGGAGAAGACCAAGAAGTGTTTGAATTGGTTTAATTTCTCAACTCCACTATTAGAAGGATGAACTATTCGCCGTTTAAAAATTGTAAATTTATAAAAATGGTCGGGGTCAGAAGCAAATTATGCCAAAGTAATAGAAGATGAAATAATAAAAGTAATTTAAAAACTTAATTCCAACAACACAAGACAGATAAAAACAAACAACAGTTAACTGATTGTCCCGTATCACTAGCATCAGACAAGGAGGCAGCTTTGATCCCACTCTTTAGAATGCCATGGCGGGTGAAAAGATCGAAATAGGATGCAAGAAAGAACGCAGAAAATGTCAGATCATGTGCTACCTGGTACTTACTTATTAATAGCTAAAAGCGTGACTATGTACAACGTCTGCTCGTCAGATTAAATACAATTGAGAAATTTAACAAGGAGACATCTACCCAGAAAACATATTCTCAAAGAAACCTATACGCTGTAAACTTCTAGTAGACGATCAAATAATTAGGAAAATTCAAGTAATTGAGTTTTAATTATTATCTAAGAATCGGAATATCTGTGAAGAAGTTCCCACAACAGCACATAAAACGACAACGGCATCAGGATACCTTAAGGATATCATTTGCGAATCATGCACATTAAGATCGAAAGCAAAAAAAATGCTAAACACGGAACTTCCCTCGCAATTGAAAGTTTTTAAACTAAACATTTTGAAAATGTGATTTACACCCTAGATAGTTGAATAAGTCCGAGAAACATATAATAGACCACTGCCAAAAAATGACATTCAGAGAACATTTTGAAAGGAATAAGACTTTTAACTTTTTAAGGTGTTCGCTCTGTTGATGTTGGGTCCAAAATATGCCCTTAACTTCAAAGGTGAAAACATGAGTTATGTGGAAAATATTACTTTTAGTTAACTAATAGTTCTTTAGTTAAAGCAAAAAGAAGCAGAATATTATTTTTTAAGCTACTCACCCTGTATATATTTGACCGAAATTTTCTCGGTTTCGTGCCAGGTGTACATAATCCGCATGCAAAATATGGTATTCCTCCAAGAAATAGTTTTTGAGTTACAAACAGACGGACGGACAAACAGACAGACAGACAGAGAGAATTGAAAATAACTTGTTTTTTGTCATCTAGGATCCTGAAAAGCAAAGTAATAACAAAAAGACTCCTGAGAGCGACTAAAATGAAAGCACTGAGATGAATTACTATGAGTCTAACAGACAGAGTAAAGAGATAACGTAGTGCATAGATTGGACAACACAAAATTAGCGGCCAAGTACAAAGCGATCGTTGGAATAAGTATAAAGCTGTCGTCGGGATGAGTACAAAAACTATGACGAGACAGTTGAGTATCCACATCTATAGAAGGCTAAAAATGTGTTAATGGAAATAACAGGAAAAAATTCGTAACTCAAGGCAAGAAGAAGAAACAGAACAAAATCTCCAAATTATAATGCAAGTTTACCTTTGACCAAAATAACGCTGCATGAAACAGTTTCAAGATAATGAGCTTTAGCATAAAGTTAAACCGTTCTTGAAACTTGATACCACGCCCTGATACCCCAGATATAATAGGTTTCTATCTCAAAAAATGTAGTCCTAATTTTTACCACAAATGTCCCTTAGTACTATAGAAGCGACACTTAAAAAGTCTCTGCCCCTGGTGGAGCCGACACGCGGCGCGGCGTCGTAGTACCTATTTTGGAACAAGAAAATGCCAAAGAGCTGAGTAATATTAGGAACATCTTAAATAAAACCTCAAACAATTAATATAGTACTGATTTTTGGCACAAATGTTGGTTAGTACTATAAACTATAGGAGCGACTCTTTAATAGACCCCGTCTTTAGGGTGCCGGTGTCATAGTATTTTGGAACAAGAAAATGCCAAGAACCCAGTAATATTAGGAAAATATTAAAGAAAACCTCAAACAATTAATACAGTACTGATTTTTGGCACAAATGTTTCTTAGTGCCCTAGGACCAACCCTTTCGGGTGCCAACGACGTAGCTTTAGGGAGCAAGAATGGACCAGTAGCCTAGTAATAATAGTGGACAAGTATTATAGGAAACCCGAAACAAATAATGCAATACTGATTTTTGGTCAAAATGTTCTATAGTACCCTAAGAGTAACCATTTAAAACTTCCTGCCTTTGGAGTGCCATCGTCATATTTTTTTGGAGCAAGAAAAGGAGCAGTAATATGGTAGTCGACACATATTAAAGACAACCTGAAATTAATAATGTACTACAGATTTTTGGCTAAAATGTTCCCTAATGCTTTGGGTTTAACTCGCCTCTGAGGTGCCGTTGTTACTAGTCAGAGGGGCAGGAAACTTTCAAAGGATTGCTCCTGGGATACTAAGAAACATTTGTGCCAAAAATCAGTACTAAATTATTTCTTTCTTCAAAAAACTACAACGCCAGCACCCCAGAAACAGGAACTTTTAAAAGGTTACTCCTAGAGTGGTAATATTTTAGTCATTAGTACTACATTATACTCCTATGTTTCGGGTTTTTCTTTAAAATGTATCTCCTATTCTGCTATAAAGAGAATCTATCCGACAGGTTCAGTTTAAAAAGATTGGAAAGATTGCTGTGTATCATTTAAATTAGTTCAAATATTTACCAACAAAACTTTATTGTGAAGGATTGCATATTTTATTTTTATAAATGCATTTATTTATTTTGCGTTATACGTATGTATATTTTTTGTGTAATATTTAGAGCAGTGGTTCAGTTGAGTGTATTTAGTCTTTAATATGTAATATTTTAACTTTATTTTATATACGTATAGCCGGAAAGTTGCTTATTCTTTCATCGATTAATTAATATCAGTCAATTAATGAGCTAAATTTCGATTTTTCTTCACTCGACTAAAAGTCTAAGAAAGTATTGCAATCGTGAACAAATTACCATCCAATATTTCTCCAGATCTTCACGTTTCAAGGTCCCTATATAACGAAAAACATGTTTTATCAATTTCGTCTCTTTGTTCATCTATCTATCTGTTGGCTGTATAGCCCAAAAACTATTTGTTGACAGAAGAAAATATTTTGCATGCGGAGTATAATGTATTAATATATACAGGGTGAGCACCTTAAAAAATAGAGTGCTTTAACGCAGGAATAAATAAAAGTAATAATTTTCACACACCTTATGTTTTTACTATTGTAAAAATGATACCCAAAAGATATAAGGTGAATATTGTAAATTGGCAGAATGTGCAGAGATCAACACATCTTTCATAATACAGTCAAAAGCGGATCCAACTACCGTACAGGTGTGCGATTAAAGAATCGGATTAGCAAGTAGTAATCACATTTTATCTGGGTGAGCGCTTAAGAGTTCCAATCCCAGCGACTGTAATGTGTTTTTTTTTTGTATTTGCAAATTGATGTAATTTGCGGACGGAAAGTTCCGTGTAAACTCCATTGTTTTATTAAATGGTACTTTCATGTAACGTAAGAATTTGTAATTAAATAAATCTTGCAATTAATTGCTCTGATTTATTTTGGTGTGATTCATTAGAAACTCTAACTTAAAAAACGGGAATTGGTAGCTACACAGCTATTTCCAGGTATAATTTAGGACTAAAATTTGTCAATTAAAATTAAAATGCACTTTAGGCTTAAATCTCAGAAAATGTATTATCACATAAAGCGAAATATACGGAAATTAATGTAAGATGACCAAATAAGTTGCGTTAATTATTGTAGCTAAGTATGAAACTATAAGTTTCTATTAATCATTTTGCTGGAAGTTTACACATATTGATAATGTGTTCAGCACGTATTGTAATTTTCAAAATGTTATCTGTAACGCTGGCCCAGATTTTACATCTGCTCGTTTAGCATTTGTGTTGTTGATGCCCACGAAGCAGTATCGTAAAGTGTGAAATATATTTAGCGAGTACCAGTAAATAGAAAGTGCCCTGAGAATCTATGTAAGTTTTTAATAAACTGTTACATATATTTATAACAAGAAATTTTCATTGGAGGGTTTAATCGACAAGTAAAGCAAAAGTGCTTATAACTATTAACCGTACTTACAATATTTTCTAAATATTAATTACACACTTTGTAAAAGATGTAAGGTCATCTACGAAGGATTAAATTAATACCTAATTAAAACATAAATTTAAGCAAGTTTCCTGGAATTGGTGTCACCTGCATCTTTTGATTTCCATGGTGTGTTTATCTTTCGTACCAACACTGTACGTCTAATTTAAATTTTTTCCCCTCCAAAAATGTAAACAAATGTATTTCTTTAACAATACTTGCTGCACAGAATGTTCCTAGGCAAATACGAAATCTTTTAAAGGGTCATAATTAGTAAATTTTACCAAAGCTTCTTGATGCCAAAACAAAGCAATTAACGTAATACACCGTAGTAACAAAATGCTCCCTTAAAAAGATACACCATTTTCGTCATGTGTAAAGCCTGAACTAAGTTCAAATTATTACTTTTACCTATGTTTCAGTTAAAGCAAACATTTGATAAAATAATTTTTTACTTTGCTCAGCCTGGATATGTTAGGTCCAAAATATGCTCCTTTTCTTCAAGGTTAAAAACCTGAGCTGGGTGCCAAATATTACTTTTATTTAAGTAATAGTTATTGAGTTAAACCACAATTACGAAGAATTTTATTTTTTCAGTTCTTACCCTGTATATATTTTACCGAAAGCTGCTCGGTTTCATGCCAGGAAGGTAGATAATCTCCCCCAACAAATAATTTTTGAGGTACACCGACGACAGACAGACGGAATTGAGAAAACCTATTTTTCGTCATCTAGGGACCTTGAAACGTGAAGATCTGAAGAAATGTGGGAAAATGATTTTTTCGCGATTGCAATACTTCCTTCGTCTTTTAGCGGAGGGAAGTAAAAATTCTGAAATTCAAATGGCGTTGCTGCTTTTCTTTACCGGGTAATCCCGTTATTAATTATAATGGGCTCAGCCTATAAAGAGGCTATTTACACCTAGAGACAGAGTTCAGTAAACAAATGTTTATAATTTCGAATATCATAAAAAATCTGTAAAGGGCTGCACTCAGAACTTCCCTCGCAAGTGGACGTTGACCAATAAACATTTTAAAAATTAAAGGAAACTGAGGGTAAAAATATGTTAAACGTTCCCAATAATACTGAAACAATAAAAGAAAACACTTATTTTTACATTCTAAATTTTCATTACATCAATTTTCAAATAAAAAATCTGGTGTGATACACTCACACAACTTCCTCTTACAGTGATCTTATAATTAGCCAAAAATTTGATTTTAAATTTTTAAGCATTTGTCAAAAATTTGAAAAAATTACAAATTCTACAAAAACGGTACGAAATAGAGCGTTAGGTGCCCAGACAATGTTTTCTAGAATTTTAAGTTGAATTCAAAAATTTAATAATATACCGGCTGTTCTATTTAAAATAGGAGTTAATAAGAAAAATAGAAAAAAAACAAAAAGCCCATTTTAGAAGTATTCAATTGGAAACTCAACTATCTCACATCGATGTAAATTAAAAATTTAATAAAAATGTGAAGTTCGAAAAAAATCGTTCTAGCCGTTTTTGAAAAAATCGAAAAAAACTGATAAATCACAAGAGTAAACACCTACTTCCGGTTATGCGATTTTTTTAAAAAGCTTGCTGTCGCATCTACATAGTACAAAAAACATATATAAAGTTTCAACGCCATACCTCTTTTCGTTTTTGAGATATTCTGTTCACAGGCACACAGACACACAGACAGACACACAGACAGACCAATGAAAAAATCTGGTGTAATACACGCACACAACTTCCTCTTACAGTGTTCTTATAATTAATCAAAAATTTCATTTTTAATTTTTAAGCATTTGTCAAAAATTTGAAAAAATTACAAATTCTACAAAAACGGTACGAAATAGAGCGTTAGGTGACCAGACAATGTTTTCTAGAATTTTAAGTTAAGTTCAAAAATTTAATAATATACCGGGTGTTCTATTTAAAATAGGAGTTAATAAAAAAAATAGAAAAAAAAACAAAAAACCCATTTTAGAAGTATTCAATTGGAAACTCACCTATCTCACATCGATGCAAATTAAAAATTTAATAAAAATGTGAAGTTCGAAAAAAATCGTTCTAGCCGTTTTTGCAAAAATCGAAAAAAACTGATAAATCACAAGAGTAAACACCTACTTCCGGTTATGCGATTTTTTTTAAAAAGCTTGCTGTCGCATCTACATAGTACAAAAAACATATATGAAGTTTCAACGCCATACCTTTTTTCGTTTTTGAGATATTCTGTTCACAGGTACACAGACACACAGACAGACACACAGGCAGACCAATGAAAAAATTTGGGTGATACACGCACACAACTTCCTCTTACAGTGTTCTTATAATTGGCCAAAAATTTGATTTTAAATTTTTAAGCATTTGTCAAAAATTTTAAAAAATTACAAATTCTACAAAAACTGTGCAAAATAGAGCGTTAGATGAAGAGGCAAATTTTCTCTAGAATTTTAAGCTGAATTCAAAACTGTAATAATATACTGGGTATTCTAATTAAAATAGGAGTTAATAGAAAAAATAGAAAAAAAAACAAAAGAAACCCATTTTAGAAGTATTCAACTGGAAAATCGCCTATCTTACATCAATACACATTAAAAATGTAATAAAAATGAGAAGTTTGAAAAAAATCGTTAGCCGTTTTTGAAAAAATCGACAAAAACTGAAAAATCCCAAGAGTAAACACCTACTTCCGGTTATGCGATTTTCTTCAAAAGCTTGCTGTCACATCTACATAGTACAAAAAAATTATATATGAAGTTTCAACCCTATACCTCTTTTCGTTTTTGAGATATTCTGTTCACAGGCACACAGACACACAGACAGACAGACCAATGAAAAAAAAATGTTTTTTGAGTTCAGGGGACTCTGAAACATGAAGATCTGCTGAAAACTCAATTTCGAATTTTTGGGGTGAATCCAATACTACCTTTATTGTAAAAGGAAGTAAAAAGCATTACCCGTGATAGTATTCGAACTACAGCGCCTCCGAATGCGATTGCAACTCCACGTGTTTTGTTGCTCTCATGTAGGACGTCTCTTGTCAGTGCGATTCACGGCGGTATTAAAGCAAGCGCACTTATTTTTTCCCTTGTTTGGCGTCTTTACAGTTGTCCTGTATCAGTTAGGTCCCATTTTCGTAAAATGTAAATCCTAATCTATGTGCAAATTATTACTTGTATCTCGGCCGCAGCAGACACATTATAATATTTTCTCTTGACTGCGTTATAAATAAAGCGTTGACTTGAACTATGTGCAAAATATTACTTTTATTTAACTAATAATTCCTGAGTTAAAGCAAAAATAGTAACTTTTTTCAGTTGCACGTATTTGACCGAAAGTATATTTGCGGTTTCGAGTAAGGTAGACATCTAATCCGCATACACAATATCGTTTTCTCTCAACAAATAGTTTTTGAGCTATACCGCCAGCAAATAGACAGACAGGCGATCAAATAGACAGACAGACGGCAGACAGTCAAACAGGCAGACGGAATTGGAAAAAAAATATTTCTTTTATTTTAATCAACACCGTGATTGATAAACTAAATTTTAAAGACGATAGCGACCTTTCTTGAAACAATATATTTCGTGTAAACAGAAATGATTGTTTGATAATCAAGAACCCACTATATGCATTATATATGATTATTTTTTCGTACCGATCTCAACCAATCAGAAGGCCGGATTTAGTTATCTTGTATAATTTCGATTATACAAAATCGATTATACTAGAGTAACTTCACTAGAAGACGCAATACACAACGTTTGTCAACTTGATGTTGTTTTTATGGGGATGACTTTCAGCTAGGTTAATACAAACAAATCGAACTGCCAATAATATGTATTTGTCCCTAATATTGAAATTTACTCAAAAAATAATCAAATCGAATACAATGCGTACTTCGAACAGGTTATACGCCTCAAACTTCCTGCACAATAACAAGGCGTGTCGGTTTGACAGAATAATCGTCCCGCTGCGCTGTCGAACTATTTAACCTGTCAAACCGACACTCTTTTATTATTGTGAAACAAGTTATCGACATATAATATTGTCTTGTTATTGGCTATATGCTGTTAGACAATAAATTTATTATTATTATTATTATTATAATATAAAAGTACTTATTGTATTACTTTCCATGGAAACAACTTTCCCCCAAGTCACTAGAAACAAATCGAACGGCCAATAAACTATTTTTTCTACTCATGACATTGAAATCGGTCATTTTGACATTGATTCCGGTGGTTGAAATTGCATTTCAACCACTAGAGATTGAAATGCTCGGACTACCGGGATTTCAAACAGTTTTGACATTCAATTGGTGACAAGAGAAATGTCACTTTATATTTACTTTTTTCTAAAGTGCATTAATTTGTTAAAATGAGTGAAAATTCGTAGAAAAAATAGTATATGCAACTCGTGGTTGATAAAATTTCAACGTCTCGAGTTACTTTTTTCAACTCGCTTCGCTCGTTGAAAAAAACCAGTCTCAACCTTGAAATTTTATTTCAACCACTTGTCCCATAATATACTATATTTATTTCTAATTTTACTGCAAAATAATCAAATCGAATACAATGCCTACTTCGAAAATTGTTGGGTTATACGTCTCAAACTTCCTACACAATAACAAATCCTGTCAGTTTGACAGACTAATCTTCGCGCGCCGCTGTCGGATTATTTAACCTGTCAAACTGACACTCTTTTATAATATTATGCAACAGGTTAACGACATATAACCCGATAATATCGAAGTACTTATAGTATTACTACTATTATGTTTTTCGTACCGATATCAACAAATCAGAAAGCTGGATTTACTTAAATTATCTTGTATAATTTCGATACTAAAAAGAGATTATACTAGAGTAATTTTCATAGGCAACGCAATAAATAACTGTTGTAACTTTTCATTGTTTTTCAGTTAAGGAAATATTCAGTTGTTCCTATTTTTGAAATTTAGTCAAAAAGTAATCAAATAGAATATAATGCATTTTTCGAATATTTTCGGGTTGTGCGTGTCAAACTTCCTGCACAATAACAAATCGTTAGTTTGTCAGAAGAGTTTATAAATATTTAGACTACCAAACAGACGCTTTTTACTTTCCCATACCCATAGGTATAGGGAAGTCTTGGAATCATGAAAATTTTGGAAATCGAGATTTTCACAGAAATATCCGTTTTGGGCCTCTAGGAACCCAAAAAAGTGGTTTTTAAAAAATGTCTGTCTGTGTGTGGGTGTGTGGGTGCGTGGGTGTGTGGGTGTGTGGGTGTGTGGGTGGGTGACGCTCCTACAGCCGAAAGTATTGCTCCGATTTTGATGCGCTTTGGAATGCGGAAGTGTATCGAAAATTCATCGACAAAATAAGCTTTTCAAAAAAATCCGAAACCGGAAGCGGAAGTTACGCATGTTTTTTTGGTATCACTGTTTTCGTGATTAAAATTTTAAAAATTTTATCGCAGATAACGATAGAGGGTCATAAGAAACATCTGCTAGTTTTTTGCCGAACTCACTAGGTTTAAAATGAAGGGCGCTATGATTTTTTGAAAATTTTGAGTTTAACGCCCTATTACTCAAAAACGGATGAATCGATTCAATTGATTTTTTTTTCTGAATAGTATATGAAGGCTAACATAAGGTGATATAAAAAGTGTTTTGAAAAATACTAAGGGGCCTAAATTACAAATTTTCAAAATTTTGAAAAATTTCTAAAAATCATTTCTCAAAAACTGCCCACAGGAATTTGTTTAAACTTCATACACTGATAGACCCTGAAAAGGGCTATCGATCTGTTTTTTAAAGAATCTCATGAATTATCTGTGGCGCCCTCTACGAAGCTTTGAAGTTTGAAAATTTAAACCCCTTTAATTAATAAACAAAACAAGATAAGTAGCTGGGGTTTTCACTGAATTGCTCAGTGCATAATGGAGCATATGAATATGCAAAAAAATATTACACTCGTGGATATATGCAAGCGCACCGGCCCCCTCCCCCCTCTATTTTTGAAAAATAATTTTTTTATTCTAACGGTTGTTATATTTTTGCGTCAAAGAATCTTTTTCCGCGAAAATAAAAAAATCGATTTTGTATGCCCTAGAAAATATAATTTCCAGGTACTCGGTGCTACAGCCGTTTTGAGGAAAATAATACATAAACTAGCACAGTGGCGGCTTGTCCACTTGGCGCCATCTACAGAAGCTCGGTGGTCACGTTTTGAACTACACATTCTTTTATATTTACCCGCAATTTACGTTAAAGTGTAAACGCTTATCACGGTGAAGACGTGAGTCATCGAGTTGAAATTTTGATATGTTGTAAAGACTGTTGAATAAAGACGATATGAACAGTTTCCAGTATAGGAAAGTCCAGGGAGGTAGTCACGTCCACTTTTTTACTTCTGTCATCTAAAAGACGAAAGAGGTATATTGTAATCACGAAAAAATCACTTTCCAAGATTTCTCTAGATCTTCACGTTTCAGGGGGATGTCGAAAAATATGCTCAATTCCGTTTGTCTGTCTGTTAGTCTTTCTGTCTGTACGTCTGTCTGTTCGTCTGTTGGCGATACAGATCAAAAACTATTTGTTGGGGGAAAACGATACTTTGCATTCGGATTATATGTCTACCTGGCTTGAAACAGAATGTGCTTTAGGTCAAATATATACAGGATGAGCAACTTAAAAAATAGAATATTGTCTATTTTTGCTTTAAGTGAAGAATAGATAAAAGTAATAATTTGCACATAGTTCAGGCTTTACCCTTGACGAAAATGGGGCCCAATACATACAGCGATAAATGTTATAAAAGAGACAAAAATTGGCAATAATAAGAGCGTCGTATATAATCCAGCCGCGAGCGCAAATACGAAGCATTCCTTCGTGGCCGAACGAGACTAGGGGGGGGGTGGGGTGCGCCGAGGATGCTGCCAAGCGTTCGCGAGTAGCACTGCTTGCAATGTTTTTGTATTTGCAAGCGTTTCTTTTTATTGTTTTAGTATTATTAGGAGCGTTAATAGTAGATTATGCAATGAGGGAGAGAAATGCTTATATTGCTGAGGTGCAAAATAGCATTCTCTCCGAGTTGCATATACTATTTTGTTCACGTTGCAGGAAGATTTAAAACGAAAAACCGTTTTTTTTAAACGTCATTTATTGACATTTTAGTAACTGTAAGTCATTATGACAAGAGCTCACAATTATGTCAAATTCTAGGTTAGCAGGTTAGGTTTTGCGTCAGTTTGTGTATAGAAACCGATTTCTACTCGTGGAAAAAATATTTTTATCCTTAGTTTCCTTTGATTTTTCAAAATTTTTGGTATGACAACATCGACTAGCGGGGGAAACTGAGTAAAGCCCTTTCGAGATTTTTTCACGATTGCAATACTTCCTTCGTCTTTTAGACGAGGGAAGTAAAGAACAGTATGCAATCAAATAAAAAAAGTGTCTTACCTGACTCGCCGACCGTCTCGTTAGCAAAACATCACTTTTATGCACTCGTAATATACTATTGTAACCTGATTTCGTATGTCATAATTCTTATCCGCTATCTCAAGATATTGCTTTTTCATATCCTCCTATTGGATGCATTTTAATTGAATTTTAACTTATATTATCATACCATATGATCGAAAACTTTTAACCTCTAGAGCGCTGTGGATTTTTAAAAATTAAATTTATGTTGGCAGTGATGAGTAAAGGTAGTTAATAATATAACCTGTACAATTTTGACAGAATCACTCACCTTTTACAGAATGTTTAATACTGATCACAAGGTGGTACTGTGTATGGAAGAAACCAGAGCCAGTAGATATAGAAGAGTACCGCCACGTCCGCCATTTTTATTCCTCTGACAAATGCGTCACTTTAAGATTTGTAACACAATTCCGTCAACGTGACGTTTATTGGCAATCCAAAACTTTACTTAAAATTGGCAAGACTATAAGTCTATGGCAAATTTGAGGTTATCAGGTTAAGTTTTGCATCAGTTCTGATACAAACTGATGCAAAATATAACCTGCTAATCTCGAATTTGACATAGATTTACAGTCTTGCCAATTTCAAGTAAAATTTTACCCCATAACTCAATCATTTATTGCTGATGGGAACAAAAATGACGGCGATGGCGGCATTTTCACGGATCAAAGAATGGCGGTACTCTCCTATATACACTGGCTCTAGAAGAAGCAGGAAATCGTTTTGAACAGCTGTAGTTGTTTTTGTTACTAACATTTGTATGTATTCAACAAAACTGTTTGTATTTGTTAAAATGACATTCCTGATATAACCTTAAACTGACAGATATAAAATGCCAATGTGACTTTTATTACCACGACTGCCAACAAAATTTTTTGACAAAATCATTCCAAAGTCCTCTAGAGGGTAAAAGTTTTCGGTCATACTATAGTTTTATTAACTGTGACTTTATGCCCTTGGCTTCAATTATTTTCTGTTCTATGTAATTATAATAACAATAGAAGTGTATGATAATTGTTGTTAAAAATATACCATTATTTCAAAATTAGTATAGTGATGACAATTTAATAATCGTCAAGATGATTGATATGACCAAAGAGCATAAAAAATCATCTTAAGACATTTCTTCAGATCTTCACGTTTCAAGATGCCTAGATGACGAAAAATAGGTTTTCTCACATCCGCCTGTCTGTCTGTTTGTCTGTCTGTCTGTTGTAGGTGTAACTCAAAAAATTATTTGTTGAGAGAGATTATCTACCTTCCTGGCATGAAATCGAGAAACTTTCGGCAATATACCTGGTGACAATGAAAGTACTACCCACGGCGGCATTTCGAAACGGCTTGAGATAGAAATATGCAATTTGGTATGTCGATAGGGTTGGAAATTGTGAACAATTGTAACATAAAAACAATTAAATGTCGTCTCCGATTTTAACAGAAATGACCTTGACTTTGTTATTTTAAATGGCACACCCTATATATTTTTTCTTTTTATGACTCTCTGAACAATTCTAAATAACTTTTGTCTAATATACCCCAACTCTAATATTATTTTTTTTTAATGGAGCCGCTTAAAAATATGCCGTAATTCCTATTTGTTTGTATTTTACGGAAAAACGGAGTAGGCCAGGACAGAGGTTGCTATGGTTTTTAAAAACAATTGAATTTAATTTTGACAAGTATTTTCAACCGTATCGACATACCGAATTGCAGATTTCTATCTCAAGCCGTTTCGAAATGCCGCCGTGGATAGTAGTTTCATTGTCACCCGGTATATACAGGGTAAAACCTAAAAAAATTAAATTCTTCTTATTTTTGGTTTAACTCAATGACTATTACTTAAATAAAAGTAATATTTGGCAATCAGCTTAGGTTTTTACCCTTGACGAAAAAGGGCATATTTTGGATCTAACATATACAGGGTGAGCAAAGTAAAAAGTGTTTTTTTTTTCAAATGTGTGCTTTAACTAAGAAATAGGTAAACGTAATCATTTGCATTTAGTTCAGGATTTAAGCTTGATGAAAATGGGACCCAACAAATACACAGTAAATGTAAAGAGGGGCAACAATAAGTGCGTTTGTTTAATATCGCATTGCATCGCATAGAAGCGAGAGGTC
Source organism: Agriotes lineatus (assembly GCA_940337035.1). Classification (NCBI taxonomy): domain Eukaryota; kingdom Metazoa; phylum Arthropoda; class Insecta; order Coleoptera; family Elateridae; genus Agriotes; species Agriotes lineatus. The sequence goes on along the minus strand of OW679194.1, from coordinate 233,425,710 downwards.
CTCGATGAGAGCGTGAAATACATGGGTGGAGTTAAAATCGCATTCGCAGACGCTGTAGTTCAAATCCCACCACCGGTAATATGTTTTTACTGTTATAAATTGATGTAATTCCCAGTACCAGGTGTTTCATTTTGTTGTTTTAGTATTATTAGGAACATTAAGATATATTTACCCCTAAATTCTAATGATTTTTAGAATTGCGTCACAACGTCCACTTGCGAGGTAAGTTCTGAGTAAATCCCTTTACAGATTTTTTATGAAATTTTTGTTATTCAGAATACCATAAAACGTTGTATAATGCTTGACTGTTACCAGAACCTTAGGTGCGCACACAGATAACAACCTCATTAACACTCGCTCATTATAAATACCATGCTCGCACGTAGAGTTGTAAGTAACGGTCTTGTAATGAAAATTACTATTAAAATTTATTGGAGGCAGGTACCAAAAGAAAATACAATTTTGGTATAGGTAGATACATTCTGTAAATAAGTAAGCTTACATTTCAAGCTAACAAATATAGCAAGATGATTCTTATCCTAATAGAGACAATAGTCTTTTATCACCATTTCCTTAAAACTAGGTACCTTTACATTTACTCATATTAAAAACCTTTAAAAATCTTGCAAACAGTTACAGCACTCTATTGCTCTAACATAGATTATTTGCTTTGGGGGCAGAAACCTGTAAAATTGAGTGCCATGACTTTGTATCCGACCTCTCCCAGTAAAGGATATAGTTGAATACCTTTAGTTAAAAATAACTTGGTGAATACAATTGGAAGCCTGAGACCTAGTAATAGATTATATCGTACAAGATAGTTTTGAAATGTCTAGACAAGTCTGAATTGAGCATGTTTGGGAAAACAAATATATGCTTGCAATTACTTTATTTTGAAGTATTTTTAGAGGTGACAACAGCTTTTCGGATGTTCGATATTAGAGTATTGTTTGGTGTTTAGAGGCGGGGGAAATAAGAGAACCCTAATTAAATTTTAATAAATATTTTGGGATAGATATAATAACTTAATCTTTTCAATATTTGCATTTTTTTCCTCAAATCATAAATATGATCATATAACGTGTGGTTTGCAAAATTAAATTGGGGTTTTGTTATAGCACCACTGGTAAAGTATTTCAAAAGAGTATGAAACATATTATTGGATAGATATATTTTCTATTAACTCTAAAATTTAAACGAAGCCCCAGATTGACTGAAATAATGCAACATCCTGTTAACTGTATTAAATTTATTTAACTGCAAAATAATGTTGGTTCTAATATGAAGCGTTGCCGTACTCCACAGGTCACAGTACTTCCCTCTTCTAAAATATTTGTGCTTTAACTCGGGAACAAATAAAAGTAATACTTTGCAAATAGGTCAGTTTTTTACCCTTGATGAAAATGGGTCACAACAGATACAGGGTGAACGTCGTAGAAGAGGCAAAAAAAAACGCCTGATATACATTAAGGATTAAGTAATAAGTACAACTTCATATTTCAAGTACATGTTGATATAATCAAAATGTTGCTAGAATTTTCTAATTTTGGCAAGGCAGATTTTACATACTACACATAATAATATTGAATTAATTTATCATTGAATTAAATATATTGTTGCATCTGTAGGATAATATGTAAGTAATTAGATGTTGTGGCTATCTTCATATAATGTTTTTGATAAAAAGAAATATTTTAGTGTAAAAATATATAAATCAAAATAAATAACTTCTTCTATAACCAGCATTCATCGAATAATATGCTGCGATTACTAGCAATGCCTTTAATTTAAATCAGCTATGAGCCATTCCTCAGAGTATTTTATGGGATATCTGTGGAATAATTTTTTCTAAAACCATAGTGGTGATTATGCAAAATATTTTTCAATTTCATTTATTTTTCAAGTCACTTGAATAACAACAACAACAATAATTTCATTGGTACCTAGTGACACTAGATGAGTTGGTTAGCAAGAAGGTAATTGTACTAGTTTCCTGTGTGTACGAATATCAATTAGGTATCTAGATATAGGGGAAGAGTGGTATGAATGAGACACTTTTTTGTAATCGCTTACCAAATTTTTATTTTTTTACTTATGAAGGACTTTTCTTTACAGGATTATTGGTATAGGTTAAATAAAAGGTAAAAGGTAAGAAAACTCAAAAGTTTTATTTATTTATAACAAAAAGTTCCTTTATAAAAAAAACGAAATTTGTCCCATTCAAAGCTTCACAGTGATTAATGGAACGTGTGTGTGTTATGAATGGGACAATATAAACGAATTGTGGTAAAGCCTGATTATTTCCCAAAAATAATATTTTGTAATACAAGAAAGAAAAACCAGTTGATGTTCTAAAGTAACATCAATAGTACGTTATACAAAGAAAATAAAATTCAGCAAAAATGTTTAAGTTACTGACACAAAAAAGATAATGTAAATGAAACTTATAAAATTCTTCCATATTTATTTTGAAAGAAATTAAATTCTATTTTGAATTTCTACGTGGACTGTGTTCTAGCGGTAGCAGCATTCTGATACGGTTTGGGAAGTTTTCTCAGTATTTGTGAGTATTCAACATCGCATATTTCATCATTGTCCGGAAATACAAATTTATTTCAATTTCCGAAGCGTCTCAAGAATTTTATTTTCAAATCTCTATTCTCTAAAATCTCAACCACAAGCCCTATATAGGACATCTGTATTTTTAGAACAGTCTACTAGTACAAAGTCGCCGCTATGTAAAACCATATTTTCCATATTTTCGAAGATCCCGTTTTCTTTATCGTTATGTTTATCCAAAATTTCTTCCAAAAATTCCGTAGAGTTGTCCGAGTCTTGAGTTTCAGGATCATCATCACTCGATTCACTTGATGATAATTCTACTATTTTCCGGATAGCTTTTTGGTTTTTTTGCTTCGCTTCGCCTGATCTTTTCAAGCTTTGCTTGGTGCTGTTCATTTATCTCCATCATTTCAGGTGTCTCTGTAAGCATTTTTGTAGCTGATTTCTTTCTTCCTTTATTGACAGCTTTCCTTGCTGGTGCTTTAGGTAATGGTCTTATGGTTTCAGGAGTGGGAACGCTTGTAGAAGGTTCTGATGTGGTTTCGAAAATAGAAATGCCAGTAGAAGGTTCTGGTTCATTAGGTTGTGCTGAATCTTTATTTCCTTGTTCTGATTTTTCCTGCGTAAAAGTAAGTTGCGGTTGATCAGTCACATACGAACAAGCAAGTCTTCTGGACTAAATTTGTTTCTGTTTGGTGGAAATATACCAGTTAAAGAAAATCCTGACATAACGTTTTTAGGTGTAAAAGAATTGATGAAATACTTGTTCACTATTTCAGCAATGTTGTATATGTTAATCGTTTGACCTGGATTAGCCAACACCCACTCATTTTGAGCAATTATGACACAATTTTTAAACGGTCCATAGACAGACACATCTAACGATTGTAGCCAGTGGCTACAATGCGGTGGAAATGTTAACAACACGATGTTATTTTTCTTCGCCTGATGAATAACATTGTAGCTCACATGAGACTCATGATTATCCATTGACCATTAGTAATAAGATTTTAGACTCTAAAGTAGTTCTCGTGTGATTAACAAAATGCTGCATACTGAGAAGAAAGTTATCTTCCGTCATCCACCCAGATCTATTAGCAAGGCCAAGATTTCCCGTGGGTGCACCAAAAAGCATAAAATTTTTGAAATTAACCATTGGAAATATAAAAACCGGAGCGATGAAGGAACCAGATGCACTTAACAAAGAACAGTGACAAGTTTCCCTCTCTCGGCAGAGGTAGCTTGTCCCACCTGTTTTACCCCTTTTCCCGCAAACACTCGTGGCGGGTCTGAAACTGTGTAGACCGACGGCCGCAGACTCGAAATGTTTCATCAGCCCAATATTTCGGTATAATTTTATGGAACCTTTACTGATAGATTTGTGGTAAGTTTCTGCATCGTAAATGAAAAAAGAGGACATTTTTTTAGTCGAGGCAAATGTTATCGTGGATAAACCAAAAAAACTTTTTATGCTGTGCTTTTGCGGCCTTATATCTCAATACCTATAAAAGATATCAACTTGAATTTTGTACAGTTCGGTAGCCCGTTTAATTTACTTTAAAATGGCTTCTTAGAAATTTGCGCGCTTTTAATATTTACAACAACAAAAAAAGATTTTCTACAATAACGGCCATATTTTGATGCATTCCGCCATGTTTAAAGCGCTCCACTTCATTACTCGTAAAATATATTGAAATGAATTTCACGTAGAAAACTTCCAAATTTTATAAGGAATAATTTTGCTCAATTATGTATACCCTTAACTTGAATAATAAAACTTCTACAATCAATTTTCTGTCGCGATGTACCATTAGCGCGCTCGAGTTCTCGATCACCCTCCCGCGCCTTAACCGCACCGCAGGTCCCTATACTTCTGGCACGGGTTAGCTTGAGACGGCCGTAGTGTAGGTATCTATAATACAATTTTCCTTAATGTGTGTCCGTGTGTCCGTGAGTCCGTGGCACGTTCCGGCTTCACAGATGTTTATATTTGTTTAAGTTTTGTTTTTCTTATCTTGGCGCTCGGCTCGGAGCTTATCGCGTATCCTATTTCACACGTGCGCGTAGCGCGCCGTTTGCTTGTAACCAATAATTCCACTTATATTACTTATGTATTTGTGGTCTGCATTTTCTCGATTTCTATATTTTTAATGGAATTATGTGACTGAATGTTAACATGTACCTGAGTATATTGTTTTTTTTTAAATTTAATTATACTCTTCGCCATAAACGATGAGTATATTGTATTTGCCAGGCACTTTTCTAAAAGCGTCAATATCGCTCGTAGAGCAAAATTTTTGATACCGTTGTGTTCGTGATCGAATTCTGAACAACTTTCAAAATGTCCGTCCGTCTGTCTGTTCGTCTGTCCGTCACGTTTCTTGTAAACACGATAACTCAAGAACGCAACTTCCGATCGTGTTGAAATTTGGAGAGTAAGTTAGTGTTAGCTTAGGAAGAACCCTATTGTTTTTTAAGAATATCGATCAATAAATAAAAAAGTTATTAAATATTTTACCTACAAAATGTGACTGAACAGGGTTTTCACCGGCTTTCACCTTTTATATGATTCTATAATCACCGAAACCCTGTATAGTATACGGACACGCACCAACCACGATGGCATCATCAGATGATTAACATTTAAAGACATTATTTTTTTAAGGAATTGCGAATATAGAATGTGCAACAATTATATAAAAAAGTTCAATACATCGGAGAAGAGTAATGTTTATTTTATTTTTATATACAGGGTGGTCCACTTTTTTGTAGCAGGACTTTAATAGTAGACAGAAAAACTTATTTAAAGGCGAAAATTTCATATGAACATAGGCCTTAAAACTCTTCGTTTTAAAGATACAGGGTGTTCAAAATTTCGAAAAAATATCATTTTCTTTTTACAGTATCCCAACCAGGTGAGATAATTAAACTAAATTTGGTGTGCAGCTCTATCCTAATTGGTACTACATTCTGTGACAATATCTAGGCCCTCGATCGACCAGTGGCGGAGATGTAGGGTTTCGCGATCAATAAATTTAAAAATTCACTAGTACGACCCTGTTCAAAATCGAAATTGTTTATTTCTTCAAAAAAAGCGTTTAATTCTCTACAAAAAATGTCTCGTTACATTTCCTCGTATCTCCCACGGTTGCGTAGCAATTTTTAATAGTTTGGTCAAATTCATGTTTTTTATTCAAAATAAACTCGAACTAATTTTGGGGTAGAATATTTTAATTAAATAAGTTACATTCTTTATTACTTATTACTGGACATTGAAAATAAAGTTCTTTAATTTCTTCTTCCATTATTAGCATAAGTACGAAAAACGGCTAGCATTTCCTTATTCTGTAAAGAAACGTGAATATTCTACCGCAAAGCTAGTTCGAGTTTATTTTGAATAAAAAACATGAATTTGACCAAACTATTGAAAATTGCTACGCAACCGTGGTATATATGGAGAAATGTGAAGAGACATTTTTTGTAGAGAATTAAACGCCTTTTTTGAAGAAATAAACAATTTCGATTTTGAACAGGGTCGTACTAGTAAATTTTTTCAATTTATTGATCGCGAAACCCCACATCTCCGTCACTGGTCGATCAAGGGCCTTGATATTGTCACAGAATGTAGTACCATTTAGGATAGAGCTGCACACCAAATTTAGTTTAATTATCTCACCTGGTTGAGATACTGTAAAAAGAAAATGATATTTTTTCGAAAATTTGAACGCCCTGTATCTTTAAAACGAAGAGTTTCAGGGCCTATGTTTATATGAAATTTTCGCCTTGAAATAAGTTTTTCTATATACTATTAAAGTCTTGCTACAAAAAAGTGGACCACCCTGTATATTTTTTAATTTAATGTTATAAATGTATTCTGATAAATCTTCATCTTCTACCTGTGCAATGTTTGTATTAGTACAATTAATTTTGCATTTACATACAGGTAAACAAAACATGCCTTCATTTCTAAAAACACACTTACTATTGCTACAGTTTTTCTCAGTACAAAACAATCTAATTATTGACCCGTAGCGAATTTCGGGACCAACATGTAATTTTTGCAGATCCACCCATAATTCTTTGGGTTAAGTTTGTCAGGTGTACCGTTATAACTCATTCTCCAGAGGTATACTTGAAAATAACATCTAGAAATTAAAGAACGTTACCAAAACATTTATAGGTAGCGTACAGTAGGTACCTATACATACCTATGCACATGTAAGTAAAATGAATCTTCAGTAGGAGGAAGTTCCTTGGCAGATCTGTTTATACCCTGTGTTAACTTTATTCTGATTTGGTTGAGGTCCTAGCACTTGTTCTCGCGGTAAAGAGAAGAAATGAGCTTCCTCGCCGCAATCAGGCTTTCCTCTAAAGAAGCCTTCCCAAAGCATTGTAATCCAAAGTCTTTACTATTTTTAAAATATATTTGCCATGCTGACTTTTTTCCTATTTTAAAAAATGAACTGGTTGTGCCACACAGGACGTCAAGAATTTTCTCATTTTCTCATACGAAATTCCATATCCAAAGTGATATAAAATGTCAATAATTTTTTTGCTTCGAACCATCTGATATATATAAAGACTTAAGGTAAAGCTATTGGTAGTTTTGTTATTATCAAAATTGTTTAAGATAGTTGAGCATATGGCCACAACATTGATGTCAAATTCAGTGGATGATGAGTGGGTGAAACAATTTTCCTTTAAAATTCACGAAACGAAGTTGTACAATACATCTGGAATATCTTCCTTGCATTTAGTTTCATTTAATGCCCGTGGGGTAATATAACATTGCTCAGAAGTTCGACTTGTGTGGTGTAACATCATTTTCCGCAAAAGTCCTGCAGCTTTATGTAAAATAACATTTTCATTTTCGTCACAAACCATAAGGTCGTCGTCAGAACCATTGGCGTAACTAGGATTTTTGGCTGGGGAGGGCCAGGCCCCCCAACCTTAAACTCAACATTTACGCATTCGGTAAAACCAATTTTCAAAACAATAGATTCCACAATTTTTGAGTCACTTGAGAAACAAGGTTTTTGAAGCTTTCCACAGCATCTTCGAGAGTTACAAATCGCACACCACGCATTTTATCGTTAAATGGAGGAACTAGAAAGTAATCGGAAGGTGCTAGGTCGGAACTGAATGGGGGATAAGTTAGCAATTTTAACTCGAAAGTCTCTAAAAATTATTTTATTTGATGTGCGGTATGACTAGAAGCATTTTCATGGTGCAGAACGATCTCATCCCTTGGGCGCTATAAGCCTAGATTTTTGAATAGCGTCTGGCAGGCATATACAGTAGTGTACCATCCTGCAGTAACCCTACGTTTATTTTTAAGCACGACAGTTGTGATAGGTCCTGATTTTGAAAAGAAACAAGCAATTATTTTCTTACCAATTATTCAAGATCGCTTCACTTTAAGTGGATTAGGATTTGTTGGAAACATCCATTGTGCTGGCTGCCGCTTAGAATCGGGTTCAAATGCATATATCCAGCTTTCGTCACCAGTTATTATGTAAACTGCTTTAGATCTACCTTCATTATATTTCTTATACTGTTCCACATGCTGTTGTTGTGTTTCTGTGTGTCTGTTAAACTGTGTGGTAGCCAACCAAGACAGACTTTTCTTACACCCAAATGAGTATGTAAAATCTTGTGTATTTCAGTCATGCCAATGTCCAAGATACTTTTAATAATTCTGTAAGTGACTCGATTGTCCTACTGAAGCATTCTTCGCACAGCGTCTACGTTCGTATCAGTAACTGCTGAAATTTGTTTTCGCAAAAATCGTCGCTGACTGAAACTCGCTCAAATTTAAATTCATTAAACCAGACATATGCGCCTGGCCACCAAAATCAGCACGAAGTCATTTCTTTCGGAGAAAGGGAACTTTTAAAGTCATAGTAAATCATGGCTCTAAAATTTTCTCCCCTTATGTTCATTTTTGATGCACAACACTTATTTCAAAACTAACTGTATAATAACTAAATAATAAATAAATGTTAAACTAGAAAACAACAAACATTTGTTTATGGCAAGTTACATTTCCATGGTACACTTGATCTATTGGTTTGTAGAAATTATGGGTGCTACCTACTCTCGTAATACTACGTGTCTAAGGAGCATATCAATAAATTATTTTTCGGTTCATAAACAACATAAAAATGTATAGATTGCCTCTTGCAACTCAATGAGGTTAACTATAAAAAATATTATTCTAGGAGAAACATTACTTGGTTTCCATTTTGAGCCACAATTCTTATTTTGTCTCCGTATCCTCGAAGCAAATACTTTCTGGAAAACATCAGTATCCTTTTAATTGTTATTGTGATATCTTTTTATTCTATCTTGGGCTAGCAACTGTGGAAATTCAAGCACCACAAAATGTACTTTGCAGTACATAAAACACTATTCAACATAAAATTCTGAATCGTACTCTTTAAAGCTATAAACTTAACTCTTTCTGTAAGGCAAACATCTAAATAGCAATTCACCTTAAGTCTGAACTGGATGAGCCTATAATAGGCAGCTAGCTGTATGTGCCCAGCGAGTAGTTACCGATGCACTCAAGTTTTGAACTCATTTACTTACCCGCATATGAAATAATTGCAATTTTATTTTTCTGTGCACATAAATTGATCCTTGATTTGTTTAAACTTAAGAAAAACTAAGGTAATAAAACCAGAAAATGTAAGAATGTGTGAAGGTCGATAACCAACCCCTTAGTTTAAATGGGTTAATAAAAAAGCAGATTTTTAAATTTATTTAACTTCTATTTTTCTGGGGTGGGCCAGACGGCACTCTGGGGAGAGCCTGGCCCCCCCGCTAGTTACGCCAATGGTCAGAACTTGAATCACATTGTGTTGTCGAAATGGCTGAATAAATAAGATCATATTCTGAGTCTCTAGAAACTACTATTGTTGGTTTACCATGACGACTTACAAATGATAACGATTCTCCGAAATGTTTTTCCAAATGTTTTCTAATGTTACTAGTACTTTGACACATGTCTGAATGTATATACAGGTCATCTAATATTTTCTGCAGCTGCTTGCATACAGTTTTCAACGTTACACATTTTCTACCTTCTAAAATGTCATCTGTTATTTTTGCGTACCATACCGATAATGCTTTATCTATGGGAACTTGTTCTTTAGCAAAATCCTCAAATTCTCGCTTTCTAGATGTTATGTTCCTTTTGCTTAAGTATTTGGCATAACACGAGTTATGATATTTAGCATCTGCAGCAAATAAATCAGTGTAATACTCCATTCTGCCTCGTATTTCCTCGCCATTTCGTTCTATAGCACTGTTTAATATTTTTTGACGAGTGTACTTCCCGTTCCAGTACAAATTGAGACTAAGCCTTTCTTTTTTAAAGTGCTACTTTTTCCACAAATCAAGCAATCGAACCTTACATTCAGCGCCGGATTAAGGATATGTGAGGCCCAGGGCTAAATTTTTTTTGAGGCCCCATTCCCATTTATGCAACGGATCCTCTACTCCTTCAGGTTTTTCTTTTGACTGAATTGCTTTATTGATATTGCTTTTACTACAAAACGTCTTTCTACAATTCAAATGAAAATAAAATTTATCTGGTTTCTTATTTATTTCGCTCTGTTGTGATAGTATTCTTAAGGCTACATCATCAGTTCGTAATTTTGCTCCCGTGAAAATCGTAGCGAATCTTCGAGGGGTAGGCTTCTTAACAACGTCCTCAGAATTATTCAGTGTTTTGCAGCAAAAAAGGCAAGTATCCATAATGCTACAAATGGTATAGGTAATGCGGATGCAATTCAATCTACTTATCTAAATTTCTTACCGTCTGCGTCTATTCATTTAACCCAAAATGGAAACACACTAAATGAGATAGTAAATAAGCAAACTATATCACACACGCAAACAAAAACATTATCGAAGAAATGCAGACCACGTAATAAGTGACATCGTCGCACCTATAGTGATACTATACACACCGTGCCAGAAGTATTGGGACCTGCGGTGCAGTCGAGGCGCGGGAGGGTGATCGAGAACTCAAGGGCGCTAATGGTACATCGCGACAGAAAATTGATTGTGGACCTTTTATTATTAAAGTTAAGGGTATACATAATAGAGCAGAAATAATCCTTATAAAATTCGAAAGTTTTCTACGTTCATTTCATTCCAATATCTTTTACAAGTAATGAAGTGGAGCGCTTTAAACACGGTGGAATACCGCAAAATATTGCCGTCACAGTAGAAAATCGTTTTTATTGTTGTAAATATTAAAAGCGCGCAAATTTCTAGGACGCCATTTTAAAGTAAATTAAACGGGCTACCGAACTGTGCAAAATTGAAGTTGATATCGTTTATACGGATTGAGATATGGGAAGCAAAAGCACCACATAAAAAGTCGCCTTTTTTTCGGTTTTTCCCCCATAACATTTGTCTCGACCAAAAATACTTGTCCTCTTTTTCAATTTATGATGTAGAAACTTACTACAAATCGATGAATAAAGGTCCCATAAAATTATACCGAAATATTAGGTCACACTGTAAAACTCGACGTTTTAGATGTTACGCCGACGGTCTAGTAGTAACGGCAGTTTCGTCACAGTTAAAGATCCTCTCTGCAGTAAACTTGTATTTGTTCATGACGATTTCCAGGTTATCAAAGAATTTATTCACTGTTGGATTGAACGCCCTAGCTCTAATTAGGTTTGTTTTTTCAGGTTTTCGTAGTGACAACATTGATGCATGCCTACGTTTAAAACTCTTTAACCATTCTAAACTTGCTTTTCTTTCGCGCTCCCATGTTGGTGGAATAGTGATACATAACCCTTTGGCAAGCTTCACTTTGCTAGCCTTGATTTGATTTCATAACCTCATTTCTATTTTTCCTATTCAGACGGCGTCCTTTTTACTTCCTTTTACTATAAAGGAAGTATTGGATTCACCCCAAAAATTCGAAATTGAGTTTTCAACGGATCTTCACGTTTTAGAGTCCCTGATCCCAAAAAACATATTTTTTTTCATTGGTCTGTGTGTCTGTCTGTCTGTCTGTCTGTCTGTCTGTCTGTCTGTGAACAGAATATCTCAAAAACGAAAAGAGGTATGGCATTGAAACTTCATATATAAGTTTTGTGTACTATGTAGATGAGACAGCAAGCTTTTGAAGAAAATCGCATAACCGGAAGTAGGTGTTTACTCTTGTGATTTTTCAGTTTTTTTCGATTTTTTCAAAAACGGCTCTAACGATTTTTTTTAAACTTTACATTTTTATTACATTTTTAATGTGTATTGATGTGAGATAGGTGATTTTCCAGTTGAATACTTCTAAAGTGGGTTTCTTTTGTTTTTTTTCTATTTTTTTTATTAACTCCTATTTTAAATAAAACACCCGGTATATTATTACATTTTCGAATTCACCTTAAAATTCTAGAGAAAATTTGTCTCTTCAAGTAACGCTCTATTTTGTACCGTTTTTGTAGAATTTGAAATTTTTGAAAATTTTTGAAAAATTTTTAAAAATTAAAAATGAAATTTTTGACTAATTATAAGATCACTGTAAAAGGAAGTTGTGTGAGTGTATCACACCAGATTTTTAGGCTTATCTTGCGTCACTTTCACTATACTTCACTCACTGTTCGTCCCTTTATTTCACTTGTTTGACTTTTCACTTTTTTACTTCCTTTTACCGTAAAGGAAGTATTGGATTCACCCCAAAAATTCGAAATTGAGTTTTCAACAGATCTTCACGTTTTAGAGTCCCCTGATCCCAAAAAACATATTTTTTTTCATTGGTCTGTGTGTCTGTCTGTCTGTGAACAGAATATCTCAAAAACGAAAAGAGGTATGGCGTTGAAACTTCATATATAAGTTTTGTGTACTATGTAGATGAGACAGCAAGCTTTTTAATAAAATCGCATAACCGGAAGTAGGTGTTTACTCTTGTGATTTTTTAGTTTTTTTCGATTTTTTCAAAAACGGCTCTAACGATTTTTTTCAAACTTTACATTTTTATTACATTTTTAATGTGCATTAACGTGAGATAGGTGATTTTCCAGTTGAATAATTCTAAAGTGGGTTTCTTTTGTTTTTTTTTCTATTTTTTTTATTAACTCCTATTTTAAATAGAACACCCGGTATATTATTACATTTTTGAATTTTGCTTAAGATTTTAGAGAAAATTTGTCTCTTCAACTAACGCTCTATTTTGTACCGTTTTTGTAGAATTCGTAATTTTTGAAAATTTTTGACGAATGCTTAAAAATTAAAAATTAAATATTTAACTAATTATAAGATCACTGTAAAAGGAAGTTGTGTGAGTGTATCACACCAGATTTTTATTTTCTCAAAACAACTCTAAACTCGGTAATTTGTGGAGCGCTATCGCATGCTAAAAATAATGAAAATCTTGCATTATGTTTATTCGATTAGGTTTAATCGATTTATTATAGCTGCTTTTGCATTACACATTAGAGTACTCTGGAGTGCACCAGAGCAAGTTACCTCGCGTTCGAATTACAACATTATTTTTGGAGTAACTAACGCTAGTCTTCCTTCCCCTGCCCCCTTAAGCCCCATGCAAAGCGGTCATAGAAATGGATACTCTACGAGTAACTTTGTATATCTATGTTTGCGGTGCAACAAGCCCTGGCATGCGCTGTTGTGTTATTTAGAATCAGCTGTCAGATTTAAACGCCTTTTGGATGAATCCGAGTCTCAATTTACTGAAATAACAGAAATGTTTTTAATTTCATTTTTAATTATATTGCAATAAACTTTTAACTACAAATTAAGTTCTTTATATCTATTTTGAGCGCAGTCTGATATACCGCTCTTATTTTAAACGTTCAATTCAAAAGCAAATTAGTTAGGTTATGTATTTTACGCGAGAGTAACCTAACGTCTGTTCGAATTACAAAGCAACTCACCCCAGAGTAATTCACCCCAGAGTCAATTGCACCAGTGCTAGTTGCACTCAATTCGAAAGCAGCTTATAATGTAAGGAATCTATGACTAATCGGTGTCCCATTCAATATATCAATATACAGGGTGTTCGGTACACCCCGTATATTGATATGTTTAATACAATTCTTACAATAACAGCAATATAAACTTTTCATAAATATATATTTTTAAAAATATATTACACCAATTATGATCGTGTTGATTGAAAATGAAGTTACCTACTAAGATTTTACTAGCTGCCGTCTAGAATTAGTAATTTAATTACTTTATTTAATATTTCAGACAGTTAAAGACTGCAGCAGATGTCATCAATTACTATGGAGGAGGAATCAGCTTGTGATTACAGTTCTGAGAAGTTGGGGGTGTACTGCGGACAACTAAACTCCATTGAAGAACTGAAAAAGGAGATTGTACAGTTCACTGCAAAAGAGAACATTACTGTAAATGATATTAAAACGTTGAAACTGTCACAAATTCAAACTGAAGTTATACTGGTTCCAGAATTGCTAAAGGACCTGGAACACATTCAAGAATTTAGAATAGTATTCGGCAAGTTCACAAAATTACCTTCGGGAATTTTTAGCAGGGCAACTAATTTAGAGAAAATTGATATAGGTCTTAATAATATCAGCAGCATTGATGGCAAGATATTTTCTGGTCTTACTAAGGTGAAGAACTTGAATATCTTTGAAAATGACATTGACGATTTTCCCGAGCACTTATTTGATGATCTAATTTGTCTTGAAGAAGCACATTTGCATAATAATAAAATAGAAGTGCTGAGAAATAATGTTTTCGTTAATAACAATAAGCTTAAACTGCTGTGGTTGTTTGGAAATAACATTAAACGTTTGCCCGCAAAAGTATTCCAAAACCTCTCATTATTAACACTATTGCGGTTGGAAAAAAATGAGATGGTGAGTTTAGAACAAGAATCTTTCAAAGGGTTATATAACTTGGAAACATTGACTTTAGCAGAGAACTCAATCACCAGTTTACCAACTGGGGTATTTCAAGACTTAAATTTGCTAAGAAAGCTAGATTTGAGTAGAAATAAAATTCCTCAGTTACCAAAAAATCTGTTATCTGATATGAATAAACTGCAAACCCTACAATTATCATGTAATGTTATATCATCCCTAGCTGAAGAAACATTTAAAGACTTAAAACATTTAAAGGTGGTAGACTTGCATGATAATCAAATTACAGCGCTACCAAATAATATTTTCCAAGATAATGCTGAGCTAGAAATTTTAAACTTATCTCAAAATGAACTTGAATATTTACTAATAAACTCCTTAAATGGATTGATTAAAACGGAAAAGCTTATGTTAAATCGGAATAAAATTAGCGACGTTCATGAAAACGTATTTGAAAACTGTAAATTGTTGAAAATCTTAAAGTTAGAAAATAATGAAATAATATCGCTCAATAAAGAAGTTTTCAAAGGTTTGAGCCAACTAGAACTACTTAACTTGGAGCAAAATCAAATTGAAACCCTTCATTCCACTACTTTCGAAGATCTTCATTCTCTGGTTTCTCTTCAGTTGAATAATAATAAGTTGAACTTATTGGAAAATGGAATCTTTGATAGTCTTTCAAACTTAACTGAGCTGTTTCTTCAGTACAATAAAATTAAACTTTTAAAATCCGGTATTTTTAAGAACTTAAAATCTGCAATCGCACTGTGTCTTCAAAACAATTGCATAGAGTCTTTGTTGGAGGATACCTTCAATGGGTTGCTCTCTTTGGAGTATTTAACGCTGCAAAACAATCACATCAATGTTTTAGACGTAAACTGCTTTCGAAATTTGCAAAACTTGGAATATCTGTCTCTGTCTCATAATTTGATAGTAAACTTGCCTATAAACTTATTTACTAATCAAAATAACTTAAATTATCTTTATTTAGAAAATAATAAACTAGAAGTTCTCCAAACCGGAGCTTTTGATGGTTTGGACAAATTATCTAAGTTGTACTTGACATCGAATGTCATTGCTCGTATAGAACCTGGTGCATTTCGTGGACTTAAAAATGTGGAACATCTTCACTTAAATGAGAATAATATTAGTGAATTAAAACCTGATTCCTTGATGGGACTCAGTAAACTAAAATATTTAGATCTGGATAATAATCGCATTACAACTATAATTCCAGAAGCATTTGAACCACTTCCAGTTCTGCAAAATCTTCGCTTAGGTCATAACCAATTGCTGTTAGATTCTAATTCATTTTCAAAATGCCCTGGAATAACCAAACTAAGTCTTTCAAACAATGCAATTAGTAAATTGCCACCGAACATCTTTAAACCACTACATTCACTTACTTACTTACACTTCAGCTTCAATAACTTGGAACGTCTAACTTGTGAGACATTGACGGATTTACCGAAAATTCAACATTTGCATTTGCAAAATAATAAAATTGAGTTTATTGAACCAGGAGCTCTTAGTGAGATGAAGATGTTGGAGGAGTTGGAGTTGGATGATAACAGGATTAGCCATTTAGAAGCAGCTTGTTTTGCTGGGCTTGGCGATCTGTATCGACTTCATATTGAAAACAATAACATAAGTAGTTTAAATTTAGACATTTTTACTGGTCTTCCTTCATTGGAGCTTCTGTATTTACGTGGAAATCCAATAGAAGAACGCAATTTAGAAGAAATCAGAAAGAAGTACCGTGAGCCAATTTCTGTCGTTCGAAATTGCTGTTAAGTTACATTTAATGTTAGTAGAAATTGTTTATATATATATATGTAGTGTTTATTTTCTGTAAGATGATGTATTTAGTATAATAAAGCATGTGTATTTTTGCTAAAATTAATCATTTCTGTGCTGGCTTCTTGATGGGTAGTACCAAGGCGGTCTATATTTTTCCAGGCCATGACACAGGCTCTGTTGCCAGATTGTGTGCTAGGCCATTCCAAGACACACTAAGGGCCGGTTGCAGAAAGCAATGTTAAGTCTGGTGTTAGCTAACGTCGCGTCAAAGTGAACAAAATCGCATCAAATTTTGTTTACTAATGTATTAGTTGCCATAAACATCTGAGATTTGATGCGCTTTTGTTCACTTTGACGTCGCGTTAGCTAACACCAGACTTAACATTGCTTTCTGCAACCGGCCCTTAGTTTGGTTTGTTTAAAGTATATTTGACATTTAAAACTATTTTGACAAGGCAGGTCATATAAGTTCCAGAAATGCCTTTGAAGTGTTATGTACCAGGCTGCAAGTCAACTTACACTTCATCAGTTGCTCCATATGTTGGCGTGTTCAAGTTTCCATCTAATAGAATAGCGGCAGAAAGATGGAAAGGCATTTTGTATTTAGAACACTGGCGGATTGGAAAAGCTAGTGTTATGTGTGAAAAGCACTTTAAAAGAGCGGATATAAAGGGTAATAAGATGAAGAGACTTGTTCTAACTGCAATACTACTAGCTTCCAGGCAAGTTATTTGGAGAAATTACTGTTTTAGCTGAAGTAAAAATTAGTAACAATTTACTTGCAATGGAAAATGAGGTACCTACCCATTAGGAATTGTTTTTAAATCGAATATTGCGGTGAAGTGACGCCCTGTGATGTAAATAGCAGTGATTTTATAGATCCTTTTTGAACTGGCATGCATCACAATGACAGGGATGGTGTACTGACAGATTGCTCATTTAGTGACTAAAACTAGTAATTTTTTGTTAAAGGTTGGTGCAGCCATGTTGCCAGATTGTAGTAGGCCATTCCAAAGGTCACTTCATAGGCCCAGTGTCATGGCCTGGAACAGTATAGATCGCCTTGGTAGTACATACTTAATAACAAGTAAAAACTTGATAACTGGTTATCGTCGTCTGCGTCGATTGTTTATATCAAATCTGTCCATTCCATCTAAACTTACAACTAGAGGCGCTGCTATCGCGTGTCAATGGAATCTAAAATGCAGGGTTTAACATTGAAATTTTTAAGTTGTCAATCGATGTCATTGTCAAATGTTTGGTTGTACAAGTGTTATGACATTGTCAAATATTAAAGAGCCGTTTTATGTCTTCTTTAATGTTAAATATAGAATGAATAGTAAGTTTAAAATAACATTGTATATATCTTATAAACACAAAAGAAACATAAAAACTTTAGTGTCTTTCTACTCAGTGGTTTAGTATGCAAAGTACTATATACCTATAGTCTGTTTTTTTGCTTTATGATTCAGAGCAGGCTCTGCTTTTGCATTTTTGTAACAGTGTAGGTAGTTAGTGACAAAGGAAAAAACACTAGTTATGTCAAAAACCATTAGAACTGTCAATGTGTTAACTTATAAGCACTATTATACAGTGAAAATTCATGAACTGCGAACACGAGTAAATCAAGGCGAATTTACGATTGCCTAAAAATACGCCAAGACCGATGGACAGTCGACCTAAGGTACTCTGATATTAATCCACGGGTCGTCTGCGTTGATTGTTTAAGTAATTGTTCAACGCAGACGCCTAGTGTAATTTTTTTAAATTAATTATTATATCACAGATAGAATGTATGAGGGTACTGTTATTCTGTGATTAATTCAGGTGATAAATTCTAAGTTGAAAAACAGGATTTTTAGAGATTAACAGTACAGTAAAAGAAGGTAGTTCTTAAAGTAAAACGCATTCTGAAGATAGAAATAATTTCTTTCGAACAAACTAACTCAGTAAAAAAAAGATGCAAACAAAAATAAAACTATTTTTATTTCAAACAACAAAATTCAAGAAGTTTAAATTAGCTCTTGTTCAAAGAGCCTGACTTCTTGCGCTAAACAATATCCTAAGCGATCATAGAAACGTATTAGTGCTAGTACTCTGAACAACCCTTTTAATTTTTAAACGCAGTTCTTCAAATCGTTAGTTGTAGTGAAAACGACTTTTCAGAGGAAGTTTTAGGCTTATCTGTCACAGTTTCACAAAATTCCATACTTCTGAAATGGCCAACGGGAAGAATATCGCAGCTAAATCTACTAGTTCTGCAATTTATTTAAATAAATAGTCTGGATAGTCATTAGCGGTAATACAAACCTCTTTTAAATACCTGTCTTCATTGGGAACATTAGGGCTTTTGTGCTTTTGGGGAGAAACACATCCAAAGTTTCCAAAATTTGAAATAACTCCAAGAAACGTTGATAACGATAAAGAACGCCTATTTTCACATGTTGTGAATGTGATGATAATACCATTTTACAATTTGCACTAATCCGTTGCTTCGTAGTTATCGATTTTAAGATAGAAATGACAGCAGATATTATTTACTGACAAAATACGCGAACTGTCAAAGTTAAATTCTCGGCATTTGTAAATTCGACATATCGTCTGCCGCGTTCGTAGTAAGAAAAATCTCTCTGTATTTAATAAGAGCTAAAATTACTGAACCATTGACATTAAATAAGGTATTGCTTTATTTTAAATACGTTTATTTAAGCGTGATTGATATCTAACTGTACAGAAACGTCATAAAATTTCTAGACATCTATCTTTTATGTACTAATTTAAAAATAAATATATTATTAATAATTTGCTGATGATTTTTGTTTGTAGAACTGTGTTGTACAAGTTATTATTTATGCTACACATATAATAGGCACTTCAAAATAAAGAGATAATACAAAATACTCTGGTAGAACCATTTTCAGAGATATAATTTACTAGAATTTAGATGGATACACTTCAGGATAATCATCCAGAATCTGATTCAGAAGAGGAATGCAACTCATCTTCCGATTCTGTATCAGATTCTTCCAATCTAATAATAACAGGAGGTATATCATCCACACCAATTTAACAATGTGCTTTGCCCAGTCACGTTATATTAGTAGTTCACAGTGGTCAACGTTTTTTTCCATATGTTTGCTGTACACAGTGATAGAGATTTAAGCCATAAATTAGCAATTATGTCTTTTGAGGGAGGCTGAGAATTTATGTCCTTATTATAATAGTTATTACATAAACTCCATGCCAATTCAATTGGATTGTATTGAGAGTGGTATGGAGGTAATCTAAGAACTTCATACCCAGGTCGTTTTTTGTCAATTAAGTATTGCTTTTGGTCAATATGTAAAGTAAAATTAAACTCCCATAATCGTGGCTTTATTATTTTGTCATCAAATTGTACGTCACTTTTAATTAACCATTCCTGTATTTGTAGTTTATTGGACGAGAAATTGGGTGGTTTATCGATAAGAACCGAATTATATGGTGCATTATCCATAATTACCACACATTTTCCATTCAATTTGGCCAAAGCAGGGATTAACTGTTTTTCAACATTGCCTAAAAAGGTCACCATTGATACACTTATGATAGCCCCTGTCATTATTGTCCGAGTCCAACAGTAAGTCACATCCTGGTAAAGTTTCATCCAAAAACATGAATATACATTTTTCACTATAATTTCGAAATTGGAAATATTTCCTTTAAAAGTAAAAAATTCCAAATTTTCTTCTTAATATATTTCCTGAAACTCTGTTCCTCCCAAGTTAGAAATTCCTTTTCTTTATTCATATTATCATTCGGTTATTGCGGGAGTTGTGATTTTGCTTCGTTTAGATTTCTGTGTTGCATTCGAAATCTAGCATTATAAGAAATTGTTAGAAATGTTATATCTGTTTAATTCTTAATACTTACATCGAAGATTTGACCAATTCTTCCAATGATGGCTGTTTTACTTAAGTTACCATTATATCTTTTATATTAGTAGAATGGCGTTTCATAGCCTCTTTGGTTTTACTATTACCTAATACTGCTTATTCGTGGCATTTTATTAAGATTTGTCGAAGTGTCAACTTGACAATCCCGGCGACCTGGATTTTGACATTAGTTATATTTTGTAACTAAACTGTTGTACACTGCTAAAATAATATAAATGCAAAGCCTGCTCTGAATCATAAAGCAAAAAAATAGACTATAGTAGAAAAGTTTGTTTGTGTTCGTGTTTTGCACTAAATGGTAAGCAGAGGTTTAATCAATTTTGCTAAAATTCTATCAACAATGGGCTGATTGTGATCTCTACATTCAAAATGTGATTTTAGGGGGTCTGTTAATAAAGATGCAGTAATTTTTATAGCATTTCCTACCCGTGGAAAATATGCAGTTATCTTTATTACTATGTTACTAGTACAGGGTCCGGCAACATAACTTCCTTTTTTCAAAACGCAATAAAACCCATTTTATGAATCATAATTTTTTATTTATTTTTTTATAATGTAGGTACATATCTAAAGTTATGTCTTACATAGTTTTGAAAATCATATCAGGTGGGTGACGCCCCCCATTGCCCATACACTGAATAAGCCGATTTCTGGCGTTTTTCATTACCCTTACCAGCATATCAGCAGGTATTTTGGCAATTTATGCCGGGATGTTAGTCTTCAGGCCTTGTAGGGTCCTTGGACGGTTGGCATAAACGCGGGATTTAAAAAATACAAAAAAATCGCAAGGGATCAAATCGGGGGAGCAGGCTGGCCACTCCTAATCGCCCCTTATTGAGATGAGGCGCTCAGGGAAGTGTTCCCTCAAAACATTCACCGATGCCCTTGAAGTGTCAGGCGGTGCTCCGTCCTGTTGGAACTAAATGTGCCCTAAGTCCAATTCATCAAATCGTGGAAAAAAATCCTCCAACATGTTCACATACCGGTCTGAATTCACTGTTACTGTGACCTCATTTTCTTCAAAAAACCAGGGACCAACAAACCCAGCTGAGGAAATTGCACACCACACTGTGACTTTAGGTGAATGCAAATGCCTTTGATGCAATTCTCGGGGATTGGTGTCAACCCAGTAGCGCATGTTCTGTTTGCGATCACAGAAAATCCGTTCGAAAAGCAGGACTCGACGGCAAACGCACGTTCCTCACTGTTCCAAAGTATGATAGCGACCGACATGGAAGTAAACAAAACTTTAGAACTACGCCTGTCGAATGAGACCACTCCCGCCCCGCTACGACACCTACAGCCTGAATGGCGCGCATTTCAAAAAAGGAAGTTATGTTGCCGGACCCTGTATTATATATTAAGGAAATGAAATAGCGCATTACAAAGATCCTCTGTCTTGTGGATATATTAATTCTAATAGTGGCATACAAGTGTTAACACTAGTCAATTTTTACAGACAAGTACAATCGATTCGTTCTTCTAAAGTGTGAACAATGTAAGTCTGTTCAGTAAACATAAAAACACAAAGTGGCCTTTGATTTAAAATGTCATGAGTGTACATCCAAAATGCATCTTTGTCTAGGAATGTACTTACAAAAAGTTACTAAAACAAATAGGTTAAATGTTTGACATTTACTTAGCATCTGTCATAAATGTTATAAATAACTACTTTTAATGATATTATACAAATACTGTGTTGGATACTATTGAGCGTAGCGTTTATTAATATGTAGTTTTATTAAATTTTACAAAAATCTAGGTGAAAATTTTTAGAACAAGATCTACTTTGACACTGAAATAATGAGAAATATTAATGGCCATTAATTGTCATTTTTAAATTCAAACCACAAAGCAACCACTAATAGAGCGATTTCTCAAACAGTAAGCTTGAATAAAAGTTTCAGCGCCCTACAACGGGTGGGCCAGAAACTATTCAGGCAAGGCGGCAAAATTTAAATACGCCATTGCTACGATATTTGGATTAATCAAGGATATACCGTCAACACCAATACAAATTTTGCATATACATAATTTGCCTTCATCAGAATCTCGATTTTAAAGTTTTGAACCGCATAAATCGGAATATGCAAAATCTTTATAGGTTCTGAAGTTTACAATAATTATGGAAAATTCAAACAAAATATTTGCGAATAACAAATATATTTAAGTAATTCAAATAGCAATATTGTTTAATAGGTATTGTCAATCTTACAATAGTCGTGCTCAATTGCAACAATTTGCTTTGGTTAAAAATGCTTTTTTAGACGACCACGTATGAAAGTAACATTATCGCGACAGCAGCCTACTACAGAAAGTTGACAATTTCATACACTAGCACGATATTATATCGTGCTAGTCATATCGTAACGGCACAAAGTTATTCAAATCATCGCCTGCTTAATTGTGTGACAAACGTCACTTTGACGTTTGTCACACAATTCAGCAGACCGTGATTCAAATAATCCAGACGCTTTTGCTTTATTCGTTCCTCTGCTTCCAACAAGCTCTAATTTTTTATAATTGTACCAATAATAATATAACGATCAATTTTGCAAACGAAATAAAAACAATTCTTAAAAATTGAATTTACTTTGAGTGGTCGTCTAAAAAATAGTGTTCATAACTCGCCCGAAAGTGCAAATATCTGTGCTCGTGTTTTAGATCCACTCGGGCTTCGCTTCGCTATGCCCTCGTTTGTCTAATCAACACTCGCACGATATTTGCTACTTTCGACGCTTGTCATGAAAATAACTATTCACGCATTTTAAATTATTTGTCGGTGTCAGTTTGACGTATGAGTTTACTATTTACGCACTTTTCAAAAGGCGGACAGGTGACACCAGCGCCTCCTGACGGATGGGCCAATCTCTAACAATTATTTGATTTGACAGATGCATTCAGAAAACGCTTCTATTAGTAGGTTTTTCTATGCCGTTGGGAAACTTGTGTCTCCTACACTAAATCGGCACAATTTGAAGCAACACTTCTTCACATACCGACCCATAATTAATTATAGTTTGGTTCACAACCTTGTCGAGTGGCGACACTAGCGCCCTCCGACGGGTGGGCCAGTCCCTAACAATTATTTGACAGGTGCATTTAAGAAACTCCTCTATTAGTGGTTGCTTTGTGATTCAAACCAACTTTTATGCAGGTGTGGAAACCTTTGCAAAACAAAATACAGAATCCCCAGTACAAATATTTTATCCATGTGCCAACTTCAAAAAAATTAGAATGTTTTTGTGTTTACTGAATGGCCTATATGTAACATGGCCATTGTAACAGACATTATACACATTATAACAAATTTCACGCTATTTGTCACTTCACATAAGTTTTCTCTATTCTGTTTCATTGAATTCAGTATTTCTGAAGTACTTGTGAATATTTACAGTATCCTATAACTCGCGATCTTGGTGGCATCTGTTATAAAACTTCTGTTGTCAGGAAGAAAACATTTTAGGACATTGAACAGACTTGTTATAAGCAATCAACCCACACGACGCTAGTTATTATTACAGTGGCTATATACAAGACAGTGTGGGCATTGGGATGTCTTCGCCGCTATTGGTAGACGCAAATTTCCGCCATTAACAGGCAAAATATTTAGTTACTTCAAAGTTGTTCTCAAACTCCTTAGTCTCGGCAAAATTCTAAGTAGGACTTTGACCATATGACCAAAGCAGTCGGTGTCTAAGGTACCTGGTACTCTGCATGCCTACACCTTGTCAATTAACAAACAAACAAACAACAAAGAGGTTGGTAGAACCTGCTCATTTGGTTATGGAAAAAAATAAAACCTTTCAAATCTGACAATTGTAAATTGTCAGTGTCAAATAATTCATTAGTGTCGCAAGCGGATGAAATTTTATCATCTATTGCCGTAAAAAACTGGTATTCTGCACAGTAGGTATTTAAATGCGACAATTTAGAATTGTGCTATTGTTGTAATAGCACAAGAAGCGTTCGACTTGGAATATAATTATGATAAAGAGATTATATCGGTGCTACGATGAATGGGGCCTTAGCATAATTTTATAGAAAACAGAGTATTTAGTAGTCAACTCGGAAGCACAATATGAAGTCAATAAATAAAGATGTCACAGTAAGACAAGTAGAAAGGTTTAAATACCTCGGTGCTACAATGCAATCGATGAAAAAGGTTTGGGAACGGAAGAGATCAGAACTCGAATAGTACAAAGTAAGAAGATAGTGGGATGCTTGAAATCAATTTGATGGGACAATACTATCTCTAACAAAAAGAAAAAAAGAATAGGTGAAGTAATGGTAGAGGCCGTCCACGTCTTCGCCTTTCTCGAGGGGTCCAATTCATAACTTGTTTGGGGATACATTCATCTCCCATACGCTGTACATGGCCGTACCAGGTTAGCTGTGTGTCTTATTTCATCTATTATTGTCTTCTCTGCCTTCATAATTTCTCTTATTCTTGTGTTCCGTACTCTCTCTCTGCGAGATATTCCGGCCGATCGTCGCCAATAATCCATTTACGTTGCTAATAGTTTGTTTGCCATACCTCGCAGCCGTATGTCATAACGCTTTTTACTTCCTTTTACAATAAAGGAAGTATTGGATTCACACCAAAAATTCGAAATTGAGTTTTCAACAGATCTTCACGTTTTAGAGTCCTCTGAACCCAAAAAAACATATTTTTTTCATTGGTCTGTCTGTCTGTGTGTGAACAGAATATCTCAAAAACTAAAAGAGGTATGGCGTTGAAACATCATATATAAGGTTTGTGTACTATGTAGATGCGACAGCAAGCTCTTGAAGAAAATCGCATAACCGGAAGTAGGTGTTTACTCTTGTGATTTTTCAGTTTTTTTTCGATTTTTTCAAAAACGGCTGTAACGATTTTTTTTAAAACTTCATATTTTTACTACATTTTAAATGTGTATAAGCCGGGGTCGGTAGCTCAGTGGTAAGCATCCTGACTACTGATCTAAGGGTCACAAGTTCGATTCCCGGTCCCGGTGAGGTTTTCAAAAATAAAAAAATGCAGATGAAAGCTTCTACAGAATGCCATCATTCGGAAGTGATGTAAAGCCGTGGGTCCCATGTTACTACTATGTGTAGCATGTAAAAGATCCCTTGCTAGGGTTGGAACTCCTTAGTCTCGGCAAAATTCTATGTAGGACTTTGACCATATGACCAAAGCAGTCGGTGTCTAAGGTACCTGGTACTCTGCACGCCTAGACCTTGTCCATTAATTAACAAACAAACAATAAATGTGTATACATATGAGGTAGGTCATTTTCCAGTTGAATACTTCTAAAATGGGTTTCTTTTGTTTTTTTTTTCTATTTCTTTTTATTAACTCCTATTTTAAATAGAACACCCGGTATATTATTACATTTTTGAATTTAGATTAAAATTCTAGGGAAAATCTGTCTCTTCAACTAACGCTCTATTTTGGACAGTTTCTGCAGAATTTGTAATTTTCTAAAATTTTTGACAAATGCTTAAAACTTTAAAATCAAATTTTTGCTAATTATAGGATCACTGTAAAAGGAAGTTGTGTGAGTGTATCACACCAGATTTTTAATTATATACCTGAGTCTTCGTAGTGTGTCTTATGTTTTTATCATAGGATGGAATTTAAGGCGCCTATTATTTTTTTCCTTTTATCACTTTATTATTTATTTCTTGTTCTTATTTTCCAGTGTCATTTATAGTTACGTCTGGATAGATATACTCTTGGCATGTTTGTACTATTTCTTTATTTTCCAATTCTAGGTGTTCTTTTCCCCCAATGCACAGATCTTTCGTTTTTTCCATATTAATGCTCAATCCCCATTTTTCATATTCTTCCTTTAGTTTGCGGCCCATATATTCCAGATCTTCTTTGTCCTGCGCTACAATCACCTAATCATCGGCGAAGTGCAAGGTATATAACGTTGAATCATCTGTACTCGGAATCCCCCATTCCCTGGCATTTCCTTCTCCATTGGTTTAGGACTTCACTAATGTAAATCTTAAATAAAGTTGTGGATAGACAGCATCCTTGCTTCAGGCCTTTTGTCGCTACACAACCCTTAGATATTTTATTCCCCATTTTTATCTGCGATATTGAATTTTCGTATAGTTGTTTTATCGCTTGTATAATGGTAGCGTTTATATTACTTTTTTCTATAACCTCCCACAGTTTACATATGGGAACACTATCATAGGCTTTGGTTAGATCGACAAATAATAGGTGGGTATCTCCAGCGGTGGCCATTTTTTTTCTATTATTTGTGTTAGGCAGAATATATTATCGACACATGAGCGTCCAGCTCTAAATCTGCTCTGCTATTCTAATTCGTATGGTTTATATTCGTGTTCGAGCATAATTTTTAGTACTTTACCATATAGCCTACTCATTGTGCTTCTAACCGATATACATCTGTAATTGCTGCATATATTTACTCGTCCCTTTTTTGTGGATTGATGTTATGCAGACTGTTTTCCGTTCTCGTGGTACTTCATCTCCATTTAGGTATTTATTAAAAAGTAGTTAACATCCTTTGCATTTTTCCTATCCGTATTTTATGCGCTCCGCTGGTATTCTCCCTGGACCGGACGATTTCCTATTTTTTAGTGCAGCAATCGCGTTTTTCATAATTTCTGCGTTGATTGTTATATCTTCTCTCTGGACTCATATACTTTCGGAGATGTTCTTATGAATTCTTGCCTTTGTTCTACCAATAGTTCCCTGTAGTATTTTTTCCACTTGTCCGCTGTTATAATTGGTATATTCGTTTTATGCGACTTGTTTTTTCGTATGTGTTTTAAAAACTTCCATGCTTCTGATGATTTAGTGCCGCCTATATACGTATCCAACTGTTTGCAATTTCTTTCCTACCATGATTTTTTTTCTGTTATTATAAGATGCCTGTACTCAGCCTGTTCCCGTTTATACAGTATTTTATCTGATATAACTTTCGTATATATCCATTTGTGGTAGGCTGTCTGCTTTTTCTGCTTTTGCTTTTCTAAATTTTCATTCCACCAGTCGCTCTTCCTTTTTAATTTTTGGGTATTTTTCCCCAATTGCTTCATTCGCTGCTTGATGGAGTGCCTTTACAATATGATTATATAGATCTTCCGTTGGTGTTTCTATAAAATCTTCATTTAGGGCTTGATCGAGTCGTTTCTGATACAGATATCTGGTACTTTCTTCTAGCACTCCTTCAGTATTATACATCCGGGGATTTTCTATTTCTATTGTTCTACATATATTTTCTTTCTCGCGTTTCTTGTAATATGTATACGGTATAATTTTGGATTTTACTAAGTAATGGTCACTTCCACATTCGGCGCCTCTATGGACTCGTACATCTAGTACACTTATTTTTGTTTCCTGTTTGATGATAATATAATCGATTATAGATTTTAGGTTTCTTGTTATTTGCGTCCACGTATATTTATAGAGTTGCTTGTGCTCAAAGAACCCATTCATGATTTTAAGGTTATGTTGGTGGCACGTATCTATAAGTTTCTGGCCGTTTTCATTTCTAGTTTCTTCTCCGAATTTTTCAACAATGGGGTCTTTGTCTTTTTTTCCGGTTCTGGCATTCAGATCTCCTAGGATAATTACTTCTCTGCTGTTTACAATGCTGTTTATTGTTTCATCTAGTATTTCTTGATACTGGTCTTTTTCTGCATCTGGAGCATCTTTATTTGGAGCGTACACTCCTATAATTGAGATATTAGTGCTCCGGTAATTTAGATTTACAGTAACAATTCGTTCATTTAATGTTTCCCAGTTTGTTGTGCCAGTTTTTAATTTAGTATGTATTAGCAGGGATACCCCTCTCTTAGCACCTTCTTCTTTTGGTACTGCGCTATATATGTGGATGTATTTACTAATTTCCTCTATACCACTACCTTTTCTTTTTGTTAATGCTACAATGTCCATTCTGTTTTTTCTTAATTCTGATAATATATCTTCCATTTTTCCTCTACATCCTTGTACGTTCCATGCACCAATGTTCGTTATCCGTTTTCTTTGCCTTTGTCTTTTTCCATTTTTTCCGTCCGAGGTTTTCCGAGGCTCATAATTGGGATTTTCAGCATTTTAGAATTTTACATTTTTTATAACTTTCCTCCATAACATTTTGACATATTTAGAACAAAAAAGGTACTTTACCTGAAAAAAATCATGTTTTTTATCTATCGTTCGTGAGGGCTTATGAAGACTAATCCAACATTTTAGTATTAAGTTTTTCGACTTGGAGCTTTTTCGCCAATTTGTATACACCCTGTATAATAATTTATAATAATCAAACTGCCATGATTCTGGCCCTGGTAGGCGGTGGTGGTCTATCAGCACTTTGGTAGTTAGCCGGTGTTGGAGGCATTCTCACTAAATGTTCCATGTTGAGATCCTCATCCAAATGGCTGCGTTCTGGCAGGTTGCCGTCAACGGGAACAAAAGTGACTGTTTTTCTCTGTGGAACACAGATTGGTTGCAGCTGATTGATATGTCGCTTGAACTAGGGTGCTTTGATGTCAATTTGACGTATTGGTCCTTTCCAGCGTACGCACAAATCGTTGTTCCCTCTCACTCTAAAGCAAATTAGAGTGAGAGGGAACAACAGTTTGTCCGTACCCTGGAAAGAACAAATATGTCAAATTGACATCAAGGCACCCTAGCTAAAACACATATCCGTTGTCAAGCTTTACTTGATTATACCACGCCCTCTAACATCAACCAATGAAAAACGGCAAAATGCATAGTGACGCATGTATTAACTTTTGATAATGTACATAGCAACTGACAATCACATACCTTCCTGATTAATAGGTGATAATCACACTCCTTCACAAACATCACGTTACCTGCTGTCAGTACAATTGTCATAACAACCACATTAACCGTACTTTTAATATTTAAACTACACTATTCAAACGTTGTTTATTGACTCGTGATATAATCTAGCCGAATGCAACTCGTGTCTTCTCGATTATCAAATCATTTCTGTTTCCACTCGATATATTGTTTTAGGCAATCACGCTCGTCCTTCGGACTCGCGTAATTGCCAAACAATATATCTCGTGTAAACAGAAATGATTATTTGATAATCAAGAATCCACTAGTTGCATTATATATGATTATACCACTCCCTCTAACATCAACCAACGAAAAACAGCAAAATGCATAGTTACGCATGTACTAACTTTTGATAATGTACATAGCAACTGATAATCACATACCTTCCTGACTAATAGGTGATAATCACACGCCTTCACAAACATCACGTTACCTGCTGTCAGTACAATTGTCATAACAACCACATTAACTGTACCTTTAATATTTAAAATACACTATTCAAACGTTGTTTATTGACTCGTGAGATAATCTAGCTGAATGCAACTTGTGTCTTCTCAATTATCAAATCATTTGTTTCCACTCGATATATTGTTTTAGACAATCATGCTCGTCCTTCGGACTCGCGTAATTGCTAAACTATGTATCTCGTATACATACAAATGATTATTTGATAATCAAGAACCTACTAGTTGCATTATATGTGATTATTAAAGCTGATAATTATATGCACTCAAATGTAGGAAAATATGCGCTTAGATATGCATACATTTTGTTGAGTATATGCACCCAAAGTTACAATATATGCACATAATATGCTCGAATTTTATTGAAAATAAGTAGAAGAATTGTAAATAATGTAAAAATTTAAATTATTTTGTATGAATATATTTATTTATCTAATTTTTATTCAAAGACATCATTCATTTTAACGCTTGAATATATAAACATGGACTACCAAACGCCAACTTCACGTTGTAAGACAACATAAAAATGAGATTTTCCCTAACCCCTCCAGACTATTATTCACCCAACACTTGAAGTTCGACTCTTGAAATAGATTCTATGTTGGCTGATTCCTTATGCATCGCTGGGACAAGTGGGGGTTGGTGGCAGTCTACATTTATATAGTCAAAAATTTTCACAGGGACTTCCCATTTCCTCTGCTTATTTCGATAAGTGTACTGCACTCTAGTGGCAGAAAGTGAAATTATATATCTCAGTTGCACACAAAAATATTCTTAATAAATTTAAAGAAATAGCAAATTTTACAAAAGAATCTCAAAAGGTTCATACATTACAAATTATTGCTAAATATAACTAAATATTCAAAATCTAGAACGTATGCTCAAATACGTATAGATATGCAAAATATGCAAAATGAAACGTGGCTTAAACGATTTGTTTTCACATAATTAGTATACATATGCAAAAAGTTTCGCCGGCATATCAATTATACAAAATATGCATTTGCCATATAATATCAGCTTTAATTATAAGGTATAGCTAACATCAAAATGGAGTTCATCTGGCACTGTTGAAGAGGTCAGTTTTGACCTAGTGTTCTACTTTTTTAGTAATTAGAGGACTATGTAAGTCTTGAAATTCAAATGTGCTGGCTAAGTTGTATAACTAAACATTTCTTTCTGTTGAAAGCTAATGAGTAATTAGCTATGCAATTCTACTGAATCACCTAGGTATATTTTTATTATATAGTTTGATGACATCAGGTTGGTTCACACAGACACCTTTCCTGTCTTTGCAACTATACCTCTTCATTGAAAATACTAGTTCTGCATTGAAGTGGTCCATCTATGTTAAAAATACGTATCTTTGTTTGGTTTTGCCCCTGCATATGGTAGGAATTTGAAAGATATCAACGCGACAGCACAAGCACCACAGTTTGATACCAAACATCTAGCATGAATGAATATCTTTCAAAATCATTAAACCATCTGCTCATCAATAATAAACAAGTTAAAACACCAAACCATATTTTTTTTCTTTATTTGCGCAAAAAATGGATACAGCTTACATAATTTGCCATTCTTATTCAATTCATTATTATCGGCCAATAAATGTTACGTTTTATATTGTACCTAATTGTTTCTGTAATTTTTGATAATTCAAAATTGCGATGATTGTTGTCTTGCACGTATTTCAGCGAGTAACTAACAATAATATTAAGAACTTCTCCATCACCATATATGTACGAGTGAGTGAAATTCCATACTGTTCTGTCAGGATCCTGAAAATGTTCATGTTGTCAATATATGATCCACCCAATCTAAATTGACTTTGTTTGTTACGAATATTCGTCTTTATAATACACTTTAATTCAGTTCAAATTTAGTAGTTGCAAGTTAGGCTCTGGCTTTGCTAAATCATCGTTTAGTTTTTACGTTCTAAAACGACGACGTCACACTGTCAACTGCGTATGGCAAGAGTTATTCTCCCTTTATTGTAAGATAATATTGAAAAAGCATTAAATGTAAGATGCAAGCAGACCACACGGCAAAATAGAGCACTGACCAGTTGTGGGTAAATTTCCAACTTTTGTAGTTTGATAAGAAAAACTTTGTTAATACGTTTCTGCCGTTTAAATGGTTAAAGAACATTTCTAATAAGTTTTAAATGCATACCATAACAAAACAATTTATTAACTGCAAAAATAACTTACAAAGTTAACCGTTTGAAGTTGTTTATATTACATGTGTATGAAGTGATATTCAATAAAAGTCATTCAATTTTTATATTTTAATTTTTACTATTTTGCTTTAGTTGGTTTTGCCTTCAACTGAAATATAGAAAAACACATTAACTTATAAGGAATATAATATATTAAGCAGATGCAGCCTACCTTAACCTGGCCATATGTGTCTAATAGATCACTCTTCTGCTTTTTCCTTTTGCGGTCATATCCTTTCCCTTTCGCAGTGGATTTTCCAATTTGATTCTTACCTAATTGGTGAAAATTTTGTTGTGACTGTGTCGCCTTCGTTGTCTTTTTCTTTTCTTCTAGTAATTCCTTATAATTTTTATACTTATTTCGTGGAGGTTTTGCACCTGTAATAATTGCAATACGACAAAAGCATATATAATTGCATGGGTTACATTCACAAGTAGTTTGGTTGAATTAAAACAAAACTATTATCTCAGGTACTACTATGATCGATCAACGGTTAAATCCTAGAATTTATTATTGAAAAGTTAAAAAAACTTTAGTTTTGTTTTTTCCTAAATTTGGACATTATCAACAATACCACAAGGCAGTTTGAATGTTGTAAAACACTTTAACAGGTAATTTTAAATTTGAAGCAAAATGTTATCGGTTTTTAAAGTTTTGAAACATTTATGTTACGTTGTCAACTCATTTTTTTAATGTGCCTCAAAGCCCTCAAAAATGTCATGCTATTATTCAGCTATTGTCCTTCTTTACAAGGATGTAAAGTTTTTCTTATAAGTTTAGTTTAACAAATGAAACCATTGTCAGTAAAAAATTAGTTTTGATATAGTAAGTTATGGAAACATATTTAACAATAAACAAGCAAATACCAGTAAGAAATTTTTAACTAATTCATCGACAGTGTGAAAAGTGTCCGGCATCGTCACTTGCCATAAATTCGTTATATACCAAATATCAGTATTGCAACAAATATATTCAAGACCATCAAAAATAAATGAAAACACGCTGACTGACAAGACGTGTTGCGGCATACGATTACTTTCGATGTTCGACTGGTATACAAACAGACTTTCATGACTTTAATCAAAGCTTCCAAAATTTATCATTCATTATTAGAGTAAAGTTAAAAAATTTACATTCGTTGTTTACTTGATGTCAAGCGAGCGCATTTGTTTTGAATATATGAGTGTGTATACAGATTGTCTGTGGGTACTAGGTATATACGGTAACTGAATACAGAGACTGTTTAAAATTTTATGACAAACAAACTGTCTCTGTATCTAGTTACCGTGTGTACCTAGTACCCGCAGACAATCTGTATACGGCTATATGCCCTAGTTACAATAATAACTGCTGTTACACCTGGTAACTATGGAAGATTACACATTATTATTGGTTCAGAACATAATGAATGAAATAGTCGAAAAAAGTTATAAACGTATCAGAAATCATAATTAGATAAATTAATATTTTAACAAATTCTATTTTAAAAAATGACAAAATTAGG
Source organism: Agriotes lineatus (assembly GCA_940337035.1). NCBI lineage: Eukaryota > Metazoa > Arthropoda > Insecta > Coleoptera > Elateridae > Agriotes > Agriotes lineatus. The sequence continues at coordinate 233,392,514 of OW679194.1, read as the reverse complement.
GTCACTATTTGCACAGCTATACATTACCTAGCCGAATAGCTAGTTGAACTTTTGCTTCCTCCTTTTTCTTTGAATCGAACCCCGACATGCCAAACTTAATTATTTCATGCCTTGCCCGCTTTATATTAAATGCTGCATCTTGCTGGCTATTTGATGATTTGTTTATAAATGGAATATTAATATCTTCTTTGTCCTTGTCTTTCTTCTTGTATGAACAGTAACTAACAGCTTTGAAATTTTCTGAGGACTTCTTATTAAGCATAGAAGATCTTGTAGGTATAAAAGCCAAACTATCTTCTGACATCTTCGCTAGATTTGAAATGTTTCATAAATACCCCTAATCTTGTTGAATTGGTTAAGTTATTCGCACAAATGGTAATATACTGAAGAAATATGGTGTACTTTTGTAGGTTAAGGCACAGTGGCACAGAACATAAAAATATGGTTAGGTTCATTTAGCCTATTAGTTCTGCGTATTTGACCGAAACAATACGATCTAATTATCGACTACACTTTAAACTATTTATAAAAATCTTATATTTTTAATACAGAAATTTCTACTTGTAAGGTAAACGGTATGAAAGACTTAAGTCTGGACTTAAACTATGAATGATGTATCTGGGAGGGTAATCGTTGTTGAACGAATGGGTTCTCATTGAAGGTTTGGTGGTTGATTTTATGCTGTTTACTGTCCAGGTGGTGATATCAGCGACTGCTAGGGCGATGTCATCCTTGGTGTCTCTGAGGGTTGCGAAATTTCTTTTAACTTTCTTTAAACGTTTACAACACTTATAGGTGAAGCGTGTTTAATATTAAAACAAATTATATACAAGGTGTTTCAAAAACAGGATGCCAAACACAATAAAGTTATAGGAGACGTTAAAACATAAAAAAATCTGTAAAAGGCTTTACGCAGAACTTCCCTCGTCGACTTTGTGACACTAATAAATTTTAAAATTCAATTAAGCTAGGATTAAAATTATATTCACGTTTTTAATACATTAAATACATTTTCAATTAAAAAAGTGTGGCCCGCTGGGGGGATTTGAACTCCGCCGCATCTGTGAAGCAGATCGTAACCACATCAATTTTTCGCCTGCGCCATTAAGACATTGGAACGAGTGCGGCGCGCGCCTCTCTTGAACAGAATGGTCTTATTGTTGAAACGTTTTGATTCTTTTGTAACGTTATCCTGTATCGGTTGAGCCCTATTTTCGGTAAGTGTAAAGCCCGACCTATGTGACAATTATTATTTCCTCTATTTCAAAATTAACGCAAAAATAAACAACATTTAAATTTTTTAAGGTGCTCACCCTGTATATATTTGTCTGAAATTGTACCGGTTTCATTCCAGGTATATATATATAATGTGTATGCAAAATATCATCTACCTTCGACAAATAGTTTTTGAGTTATACCGCCAACAGACAGACAGACAGACAGACGGAATTGAGAAAACCTGTTTTTCGTCATCTAGGGACCCTGAAACGTGAAAATCTGAAGAAATCTCGTAAGGCGATTTTTTCGTGATTACAATACTTCCTTCGTCTGAAAGACTCATATACAGGGTGTCCCGCATAGATTGCAGAATAATGCTCTGGCGTGTTGTTTGGTCAAAAAGAAACAAAAAAGTCCTAATAAACATATATTCGCAAATGCATAGTTTCCGAGATAAACACTGTTTAAAAAAATGTTCACAACAAAAGCAATAAACAATAAACTAAAATAAACTGTTACAAAAGATGTTCAATGTGTCTACCATTTTCTCCGACGCATGCACGAATTCTTCTCGTAATAGAGCTTCGTATTCGTTCAAAAATCCCAGGAACTTGCCTGACTTGGTTAAAAGCATAGTTAATTTTATTTCTTAAATCATCTAGGTCATGAATTGGTTCAGAGTAAACTATTTGTTTTAGATAACCCCATATGCAAAAATTAAGAGAATTTAGATCTGGTGAACGAGGCGACCATGGCACCGGACCACTACGCCCAATCCAGTTATTGCCTAATGTTTCGCTTAAGTAGTTCCTTACTTGTACGGAATAATGTGCGGGTGCGCCATCATGAATAAAATATGCATTTCGACGAGTTTGTAACGGCATATCATCAAATATTGCTTCCAATTCGTTTCGTAAGAATTGAAGGTATGCATCTCCTGTTAGCCCGTTTCGAAGAAAACTAGGTCGTAGTAATTGATCTCCTATAACTCCAGCCCAAACGTTGAAAGAAAAGCGTCTTTGATGACGTGCTTCAACTATTGTATGGGGATTTTCGTCGGTAAATAAGACATTCGCCGGGAAACGAACGTTCTTGTTCGCGAAGTATAGCCCAACCACAAAAAGCTTCTCTGTTTTCACTGTCTCCTTCGGTTAAAGCTTGCGCTTGTTGATAGTGAAAGAGGGGGAAAGACTGCTTTTTAAGAATTCGCCAAACAGTGCTTTTGCTCGTATTTTTCATGGCGGAAATTCGTCTTGTACATTTGCTCTTTCCCTGGTTTCTTTCAATTTTACGCTTCCAGTCTCTCGAAAACGTTGGAAAACTCTTGCAAACATTTGGTGGTGCGGCAAATTTCTGTTGGGATACCGTTCTTCATACAAACGCGATGCTAGTAACGAATTTCCATCGGCTAAACCATAAACAAAAACCATATCTACTAACTCTTCCACAGGATATGTAATCGGAGCCATGATAACAAATCGAAAAAACGTCTAATTAAGATACGTCAAAAAAAATTAAATTTAATAAAGAAAGTAAAGTAGTAAGCCTACTTAATGTTCGGATTTTACAATTTGCTTAAGCCGGTACATATCCTGTGGTACAAAATCAGTGTTTATCTCGGAAACTATGCATTTGCGAATATATGTTTATTAGGACTCTTTTGTTTCTTTTTGACCAAAGAACACGCCAGTGCATTATTATGCAATCTATGCGCGACACCCTGTATAAATTTTAAAAATATTTATTGTAAACGTTCTTTTGTACAAGAGTATCTACTTATTATGTGTTAGTTAATTTCATCTTATTGTTGTCGACTGTAATAAATATTTACAAAATATTTCATTAATTATAAGTAATCATAAGTAATGGCACAAGCAAAAACTGTAGATTCGTAAGATCAAAATATAAAAATTAAGTCAAATACGCTTTAGTGGAATGTCGCTAGCTATTGAAATACAGGGCGTTAAAGTTCATCAAATTCAGTGTTTTCTATAATAAAAGACAAACTACATTAGAGTTTCACTTTCAAAATTGATAAAAATTAGTTTTTGTGGACTAAGAATAACTAACTATCTGTTATAGTCCAGTGAATAAATGGGGTTACCTTACAAAAGGTCCGGTAGTTCTAAATTTTTGATATGTGGTCTAGGATGGTTAGTAAGTGTTTAAAATGCAAAATGCACATCCCCCCTCAACACCCACCGCCATCTTAAAAAAACGGAAAAAAATCGGCACTTTCATCAGATTTTCGGGTATATCTTCTTTTTGGTGCATTTTAGCTAGAAAAGAGTTCGACTCAATGTTGTAGAAAATAAAATTTCCTACAACTTAAGTGTGAAATTTTGCTTCTAGGACTAATAGTTACGGAGATATGTATTTCTTTTAAAAATAAAAAATCGCACTTTCCGGAAATTTGTCAAACTTCCAACTTTAGGACGCTGTAATTCAGTTATGGCCTATTCTAGGGAAACAAGTATTAGAATAAAATTTGTAGGGAATTTAATTACCTACAAAATGCGTGTATATTTTTTAACCAACCCTACGGAGGGGGGGGGGGGAGTAAAAAATCAAAAACAACGGAATATTGCTTTTTTTGCTATTGTGACGCCACATTGTATCTAAAAAAATCACTATTATTTTCCAGTTTTGGCTTGAATTTGAAGTGTATACCAACCCTACTTGAGCTTCTTACACGTTACAGCGCAATTCTCATGAGGCACGTACAATTTCACTTGAATACCTCCTGGTGAAGGGGATGTTCAATTTCAAATAACCCACCAACACAGCAGATACATTTTTTAAAGATGCATTTATTTAAACAAAGTAAGAACAAAAGGCAGTAATAATCATACAAAATCGGTAGTAATTGAACTAAAATCTGAAAAGAAAAACAAATTTATATGCGTTTCGCTCTTTTCGTAGGGGGCGAGTTAATGAAGTCAAATAACGAAATTACTAGATCGGGGTCGTCTTCATCGTCGATGATGGCCTCATTCCTGTTATCACTTTCTTGGCTAGCACAGAATTTGCAAAGGGCGGAACAATCGAGGCCCGCCTCTCTACAGCCACACGCCCCCATACAGCCAGTTGTGCATCTGCATGAGATGGTCTAGAGCAAGTTTGGGGGAGCAGCGTCTCTAGTCATCCTGATGGGCTCCAGTCCTCAAGCTCTTCTACACCTGCCCCACTCGATCGGCTCTTTGACAATCCCCATCCACTCCATGACCTGGTGGCATGTCCTTAGAAAGTGGAACTGTGCTGCGTCAGTGGTCGGAGGTAATTTAGCCAGATTGAGCTTGGTGGTACTGGCCTTGAATTTGCTGTGGCGAAGGGAGCTCAACGACTGTTCTCTACTGCCACCATACAGGGATACCAATATTTTCTCCCCTGCTGATCTTGGTCTTGCAGCAGCCATGACAGCGTGCGATATGGCCACACATTTTTTGTTCAATTTCTCTAGAGATCATTTCTTGTTCTTTGTTACCACGGTTGTCAAGAGAGTGAGTAAAGTTTGTGGAATTACTGTTTCAATATCATTCAAAATATTGTCAGTGGGCGGGTATTCAGTGGTATTGTACACCTGAGATCGAATGTCTTCTAAAATTATGTCTGCTGCTGCATTCACTACTCTCAGTCTCTCTCCTTCGCGATCAGAGGCTTTCATTGTACTGTGCGGGTTGTCAGTGAGTATTTTATATCCTGTATTTTTGAAACAGATCGTCGTTTTGTTGGGAGTGTCAATAATAAGGATATCTTACCCGAACTTCTCCAGTAGGCGGGATTTAATTGTTCTTGAATCGATCTGATATTCACCCTTGATGCGACTTTTAAATTCATCGAGTGAAAATTGACATTCTTCAGTGTTCTCAAGGGATGAATAAATATCTTCCATCGCTGTGTCCACTGTGGGATCCGGCCTATAGCCTCTTTTGAACTCTGAAGGCATGTGACTTCTTCTGACAAAAACGATGGTATTGTGCATCAGCTGCACCGAGGTCCAAGTCAGGAGGAATCCTTTCCAAAATTTTCAGTCCCCATTCGTCTCCACGTTTGTGGGCAGCATTTAAAACGTGTCCCTTACCGAGTGCCTCTGGACCATATGGACAGTGTTTCGTTTTTCAAAAGGAGTCTTCTTTTCTTTTTCCAAAAATTCAGCAGTTATTTGTTCCCCACAAAGGCAGCAATGACCCTTGAAGTGAAAACATTCCACAACTGACCTGAGCACAGGCTTTCCAGAGCTCGTTGATGGCTGGTGGACCGAATCATCTATCCCGCTACTTACACGGGGTATATGGGCGGCTATCATAGCCTCATTGCAATATTTTTTTAGCATGTGCTGTTAACTGTTATTTCTTCTTTCCCCGCTAAGATTTGTAGATAGTCTCTTCTTGTCCTATTTTCAGCTGCTTGACGTAAAGTCTCAATTCCTTTATGTTTCACTGTACGGGTCGGGGCTCCTTTCAAATCTGTATTGCAGATGAAGCATATATTATCTGACGTCTCTGCTTGTGATGCCATTGTTAACGTCCACATAAAGGCTGATATTTATGTAAGTAAATGTAAAAGGTTAATTTAAATGAAGTCGTTAGATCAATATAATCAAATTGGGAAAATTTATAACAGAATTGCTTGTTTAATTAAAAGTCATTAATAGAATTTAAATAAGATGCAAACTAAAATGAAAGGTATATTATTTGAGTATTCTTAGATGGTTTTATAAGGAATAAGATAAATACAAGCTCATGTAGCATGTGACAAATATAAATGCTATTGAAAGAAAATAATAAAGTAGGTAGCATTCAGATAAGCTAAAGTTATAAGTTAGATGGCAGAAATAATTGTAACTTAGCATAGAAATAAAATTTTGTTATGATTATTAAAAAAATAACAGATTTAAAAACAACATGTAATTTGGTATTTTGGTGAAAATAAAATAGAAATTAGCCCTGTTTATTTAAAATTTACTCAAGAGAAGTTGGAATATGGTTTAACTAGATACTAACAAGAATAAGAAGCAAGAATAATAAGAATTGGATGTAATTGAGTTAATTTTATACTACAATTTATATGAAATTACGTTAATTGGATGGTCGCTGATTGCTGGAGTTCTTGTGGGATTGCTGAGGACGTAAGGGCCAATTGACAGACATTGAAGGAGGAACTACTGGATGTCGGAGAGTCTGTTGGTTGCTGACGGCGTGAATGGATGGAGTAGGAGCTAAGGAGAAAATTAATTTACATTCATATGTGGAAGCATACTTACCGTGAAGACGTTTGAAAAAGGGAATTTGCAGGAGTGACAGAGGCGTAGGTGTAGGAAAGGAACCATTTCTACAATCATCCTAAGGTTTTGCAAGTTGGTGGCTGATTGTTCGTGGACAGTGCGTCGTGGCTGAACTGTGTGGGAGTCCAAGTAGGAGATGTAAGGAAGAGTATCGTCTTAAGGTAATTTGGAGTTGTTAAGAGTGAAAACAACCCAGGTGGGTTTATAATTAATTATATTAAAGCAATCTGAAATAAAAGACAATTAGAGAAGTATATTGAACTATTAAATACTTATCATATAATATTGAGTCACAAAGAGTTGGAAAGGATTTATATTTGTCATATTTGATTGAAAGTGTCGTGGAGCACTTTTTGAAGTAAAAGGTGACAGTGCATGTCATTAATCAATTTAAATTCATAATCCAAAATAAAGTAGCAACTAAGAAGCAAGTAGATTAATGAACTATCCCTGATAAGAGTCTCAAAGCGATACCGGCATTATTATTAAAATAGAATTTAAAGTTTCAATTAAATAAATCAATTTATAAGAATATCATTTGAGCTGTCACTACAATATACATGCGTTTTGTAGGTAATTAAATTCCCTACAAATTTTATTCTGATACTTGTTTCCCTAGAATAGGCCATAACTAAATACAGCGTCCTAAAGTTAGAAGTTTGACAAATTTCCGGAAAGTCCGATTTTTGTAATTTTTCAAAAAGTGCATAACTACCAGTCCTAGAAACAAAATTTAAAACCTAAATTGTAGGATTTTTTTTTCTCTACAACATTGAGTAGAACTCTTTTGTAGCTAAAATGCACAAAAAAAATATAAACGAAAATCTGAAGAAAGTGCCAATTTTTTTCGATTTAGAACTACCGGACCTTTTGTAAGGGAACCCCCCTCTTTTGGTCTCTATTTACTAGACTATTAGTGATCTTTAGATTTCCCATAAACGGTTCTATATATGACGCAACAACAGCCAGCTGGAAGTATTTTTTCTGTAACTGCATGGCCATTTATGATATAAAAAATATTGCATAGCCGTTATTTCTAAATAAAAAATCTGGTGTGATACACACACACAACTCCTTTTACAGTGATGTTATAATTAGCCAAAAATTTGGTTTTTAATTTTTAAGCATTTCTCAAAAATTTTTAAAAATTAAAAATTCAATAGAAACCATACGAAATAGAGTGTTAGTTGAAAAGCTGAATTAAATAATTTAAAATAAGAGTTAATAAAAAAAAGAAAGCCATTTTAGAGGTATTCAACTGGAAAATTACCTATCTCACATCAATACACATGAAAAACGTAAACTTTGAAAAAAAAATCATTAGAGCCGTTTTTGAAAAAATCGAAAAAACTGAAAAATGGCAAGAGTAAACGCGAATTTTTTAAAACGCTTGCTGTCGCATCTAGATAGTACACAAAACTTATATAGGAAGTTTCAACGCCATGCCTCTTGTCGTTTTTGAGATATTCTGTTCACACACTGACAGACACACAGACACACAGGCCAATGAAAAAAAAATGTTTTTTGGGTTCAGGGGACTCTAAAACGTGAAGATCTGTTGAAAACTCAATTTCGAATTTTTGGGGTGAATCCAATACTTCCTTTATCGTAAAAGAAAGTAAAAACAGTTGACCACTTTTGAGAAATCAGCAGATTATGTTTTCAATGTGAGGACTTCATAATTATTGTAATTTATACAGAAACTAATGTTTCAAACCGTGCTTGTGGTTCAAATAGATTGGCAGGGCAGATACGAGTAGAGTCCCGATAAGCTGTTTTAATTACGTTGCAAAAATGTAGATAGTTGAGTAGAGTCCGGGGCGTAGTCGTTAAGGGATTAAGCCGATAAGAGATGATTAAGCGGTAATGATTTGCTAATGACCGAACTAAAGTAAATTCATCAGCTATTACCTGATTGGCGGAAAAACAACCCCTCTCATGTATCCAAAGAATCAAAAATTTTACACAATGATGAGATATGATTTATGCCATTTAGTAAAAATCTGTAAACGACCTGAACATGAGTGCGCTAAAATTTGTGACAAGTGAAAGAGGAAAAGAACTTATAGTGTTGGATGGGTTTAGATATTGTTTCCACAACGAATTATCAACTGGGGTTAAACGATGGGTATGTTCGATCGGCGCAAACAAAAAGTGTTCAGCATATTTGAAGACCGAGGGCAAATCTAATGTTTTGGTGGAAATCATTGATAAGCATAACCATGAACCACTACAAGAAAAATTATTGAACAGAAACGTATTAAGCAATTCCTTAAAAAGAAAAGCTGTCGAAGATGTAAGTGAAAGGCCCATAAAATTAGTTCATAAAGAACTAAGAAAAGGTGACTTTGACAAATAGCAACATCCAGTGCATAAGAAGAAATATATACCACTCAAGAAGAAGCCTTTTATCAAGACTCCCAACAAACGTTGAAGAAGTTCACCAAGCCCTAAACTCATATCTAGTTAAAAGAAATAGGGAGGAAACATTTTTACTAATTAACGACACGGAAAATAACGTGGTGATGTTTTCGTGTCAAACAAATTTAGAGTTTTTGTGCAATTTGGAAACTATATATGTGGATGGAACATTTGACTGCTGTTCTAAGTTTTTCCTGCAAATGTTTACAATTCATGGGCTAAAAGGAGACCATGATATACCATTAGTTTTCTTTTTGCTTTCTGACAAACGGAAGGCCACGTACAAATTGGCATTAAATTATGCTCTCCTTAGCATAGAATTTCGGCTTAGACCGCGTAGTATTTGTATATGAACACCCAGCATTTTCTGGCTTAATGTGCCTTGCACCTTGTGAAGTCTAGCAAAAACCCGCGCGATGGCCATGCTCTTTGGTGGCTCGTGTTGTTTGAGTATCTTGAGAACGAGGATACTTAGGCAGATTTGGCCGTTTTGCTGTTTGTGCATCCATATTCACTAACGTTTCGCAAGACCTTGCAGCTTGCATAATCAGAGTGAAAGTCGCACTAAGAACCGAAGGTCGGTGTGGAGCTATTTATAGTCCTCTGTGCCAGGCGCACGGAGTGGCGTAACGCTGGTTGGTCATCCGAGTGCAACGTAATCCGTGGGGCGTGGCCGTATGACGCAGAGTGGTTGTAATGCTTTAGATCGTGTATCACAGGGGCCCACGTTTTACTAAGCTTAAAGCCATCTTGCCTGTTGATATTATTTGGATGTTTTTCTATTTCTATGGCTTCACGTATCACTCGCGGGAAGTAATGAGGTATTCTGGCAAGTGACTAGCCATAGAAATAGAAAAACATCCAAATAATATCAACAGGGAAGATGGCTTTAAGCTTAGTAAAACGTGGACCCCTGTGATACACGATCTACAGCATTACAATCACTCTGCGTCATACGGCCACGCCCCACGGATTACGTTGCACTCGGATGACCAACCAGCGTTACGCCATTCCGTGCGCCTGGCACAGAGGACTATAAATAGTTCCACACCGACCTTCGGTTCACGTCAGTCACCGTCTACGTCACTTGAGTGTGTTGCGTGCTACAGTGCTTATTCTGTGATCGTTTTCTGTGATTTTCGGCCTTTAGTGCGCGCAAGAGTGAGGGACGCCTTACTCGCCGCTGCTATTGGCCATTTGTGCCGTTGTTAAACACTATTCAGTGATACTAATTTAAATTTTGTTTCAGCTCTCTCCATCCATTCTGTTGCCGGTGCGTGTGAGTTAAATATACGACCTTCTATCAAGAGTTCTGTGAGGCTCTCCATCTATTCTGCAGTCGGTACGTGTGGTGCAATACCTTAATCAAGTGTTTTTTTAGAAGTTCTTCCTCCCCCTCTCACGCTTGCACCGTGCAGCGTAGACGGGGGCCCGACTGCTAAGATGGCGCCCACACGTCCTGCCCAGCCGAAAGCATCATCTTCGACATCCCAGCCGAAGCCTCCGACCACTGCTAGCCTCCAGAAGAGTTCACCGCCCGATGCAGCACCCAAGAAGAAGATCGTTAAGCTTCCACCCATCGCCTCACAGCGAGCCCCACCTACCTATGCCGACACCATTGCATTACGACGCACCCGTTCCACTATTTCCATCATCAACGAGGATTCCAGGTCTCCGGTTTCCTCTCCTGTTGAAACTATTGCATCTCCTCCTGCCCCGATCGATGACGATTCCCAGCCTGACTCCAACCCCTGGACTGTCGCCTCCAGCAGGCGTCGCACCAGCTCCACTTCGTCAAATAACTCCATTGGCTCAACATCCATTAAAACCCGCCTTATCTCTGGTCTCCCGAAGAATGCCTCAACTCCTAAAGGCCTTGAATCCGAACTCAAAAAAATTCCTGGGCTTATCATCACTTCGATCTCCGTTTTCAACAACGGCACTGCACGTGTCAGCTCTCCCTGCCCCGACCTCGAAACGAAACTTCAGTCGCTTTCCTATCACGTCGGCCGTCCCTTAAGAATTTCACCACACTCCGGCCCAGATCGCCGCAACATCGCCCCCCGTCTTCCTACTTTCTCTTGCGTCCTGCGAGGAGTAGAGTTAGACGTTTCCGCCGAAGACGTAAAGGAAGCCCTCCGCCATGCTGGCCTTGAGTTTAACAACACCTGGCGCATCCGTTCCAAGGCCACTGACCAAGAAACCAGGTTATTTAGAATTGTCACCAGCTCGCAATCCACCTTGGACACTCTTCTCTCCAGCGGGTTACGAATGTTTCACCATTCTTACTCCGCAGAACCCTCCAACCCTCCCAAGCCTCAACCAGTCCAATGTGGCCGATGCCTCAAATTCGACCACGTAACCTCCAGCTGCCAAGAGAGGAAGTCTGTTTGTGGAGTCTGTGGTGGGGATCACAACACTTCCTCCTGCAAACCCCATGCCACGCCCAAGTGCGGAAACTGCAACGGCGACCACGTTGCCTTTTCCGCGAAATGCCCCAATCGCCCTACTGAGGCCGCAACGGTCGACTCCGCCGCTCCCCTGAAGACGGCTGATGCCCCCCTCCCTGAGGATTTCTCCAAGGCTGATGATCCCACTGTTCAGAGAATCATCCGCTTCTTTATGAACACTCTCGTCAACCTATTCCCAGACCTGCGTGGTCGAATTCAGCACGTCTTGAAGCCTCTCATCTTCCAATTCTTTGGCCTGCAGTTTGCGGCCTCTTATGCGGGCAACTGGCTGCACGTATCCCTGGTTTAAACTGCTTCTTCTTCATGTCCACCTCTCACGTCGATTTCACTTATGGATCTACAAATCGCTACGATTAACACCAACGGCTGGACCAGGAAACGTCCTCTTATCGTGAACCTGGTTCAAGCCGAGAACATTCACGTCCTCTCCGTCACAGAGACCCATTTGAAGCCCACACAATCCCTAACTCTTCCCAGATTTCAAATCTTTCGCAAAGATGGCCCCAGAGGAAGAGCAGGCGTCGCTCTTGCCATCGATGATCGTCTTCCATCTTCTTCTCTAGATCTTCCAGAGGAATTTTCAGATCTTCATTGTTGCGCGGCGACTCTTCACACGCCGTTAGGCCCTATCCACATCTTCAGTTTGTACGTTCCCCCTGATGATCCCCTTCCAGAAAACCTTCTCGAATTCGTAGCCGCCCACCGTAGATCCATTATCATGGGAGATTTTAACGCCAGAAACACTGCTTTCGGCGACATCGCCACGAATATCAAAGGGGCCGAACTTGCCAATTGTCTTCTACTTCTAGACCTCTTCAGAATTCCCAACCAAGCTCCGACATTTATTTCCCATCTCGGATGTTCCATAATCGATCATATCATCGTCACTGATCGACTGGCCCCACACTTCACTGCTGACGCCTTTACTGGCACTCCTGTCACCAGCGACCACCTCCCTCTCGTAGCATCCACAGACATCATGGCTTCTCCACCACCTCGCCAGGGTTTCAGAACCATTCGGGACTGGAACAACGCTCGCTGGGATGACTTTCGAGGGTTTCTAGAAGATCGCCTCCAAAACATCCCCTCTCCCACCAACACCCAAGAAGTTGACGCCACTGTCGACCTTCTCTCCACTACTATCCAAGAGGCTGTTCATCAATCGGTCCCTACCAAGGCTATCAACATCAGCCGTCCACCTCTTCCACCTCAAGTCATCGCCCTCATCCGCGAAAAGCGGCGCCTTTATCGGCTTTTTACTCGTACCAGAGATCCCCAAATCAAGACCCAATGGAATCGCCTTAACGCCATCGTTCGTCTCCAAACGACCAGATTTCGGGAACAGCGTTGGAGGACAATCTGTTCTGGCCTCGACTATCGTGAGGGGGCGAGATTCTGGAGGAAGCTGAAAGGCCTCACGGGGCAGCGACGCTCTTCTGGGGTTCCGCTTCACCATGGTGGCGAGGTTGTGGTAGACCCTCAGCGACAGTCCGAAATCTTTGCCGACACCTTGGAACAGGTTCATCAAGTTCCGAACGACCCCAACTTCTCTCAGGCGCACTATGTCCAAGTTCATCAAACCCTTGCTGGCAATCCCAGTATTCGCCCGCTTCGTCTCATTCCTCCAGCCCAGGCCATTCCTGACATCAACCTTCTTCTTCCCATTGAGGAGCAGGAAGTCCTCGACGCCCTGGCCTCTGGAAAGAACACCGCCCCCGGGAGCGACGGGCTCACCCGCCGAACTCTTCGCCAACTTCCCGCTGTAGCTATCACCCTCCTCACTTTGCTTTTCAACTGCTGCCTCCGTTCCGGCCACTTTCCTTTGGCTTGGAAAACAGCCAATGTGGTGATGCTACCGAAGCCCCGCAAGGATCCTAACCTTCCCTCATCTTATCGCCCAATCGCCCTTCTCAATGTTCTGGGCAAAACTTTCGAAAAGATCCTCGCTTCCAGGCTTCGACAATTTCTAGAGGCTCACAACGTCATTCCCGACTTCCAATATGGTTTTCGCCCTCAACGAAGCACCACCAACCTTCTGCTTCAGCTCCAAACCGACGCCACTCTCGCCATTAATTCCGGTCAATGCCTTCTCGCCGTCATGCTGGACATTGAGAGAGCTTTTGACTCAGTCTGGCATGCCGGTCTGCTGAAAAAGCTTTTGGACTTTCACGTCCATCCTTTCTTTGTCCGTATCATTAACAGTTACTTATCCTTCCGCCAACACCAGGTTACAGTCCGCGGAAAAACCTCAAGGTCGTTCTCCCCAAGAGCCGGTGTTCCTCAGGGCTCGATTCTCGCCCCTCTACTCTTCATCACTTTTTGCGCCGACATTCCACTTCCGCCCAACCCAAGAGTCCAACTTTTTCAGTACGCAGATGACACCGCCATCTGGGTCAAGGCCATCAGCAGCGCCCGCGCCACCAACCTTCTGTCCCCGTCACTTCTGATCCTCGAACGCTGGTTTCAGCGCTGGAGAATCAAACCCAATCCAAACAAAACCCAGGCCATCATGTTTAAAAACCCACGTCACCACAACAGACCTTCACTGGACCCCAACAACGTCGTCTTGACATTATGGAACTCTAGACTAGAGCTCTCCACTTCAGTCATCTATCTGGGGGTTCATTTTACTTCCACCCTGAACTGGCTCCCCGAGCTTCAAAGATGCCTCGACTCTATTCAGAGAAGGAGTGCCATTCTCTCCGTACTCCGAGGCAGCTTTGGAGGCTGCCATCCTCGCACCCTCATCCACACCTACAAGACATTTATTCGACCTATTATTGATTATCGCTTTATCTGTTTTAGCGCTCTACCTCGCGACAGCGTGAAGAGGCTAAGGGCAAAGGAAAGGGCCGTCGCCAGGAAGATGCTGCACCTGAACTGGTTTCATCCCTCTCAGGAGGTTTGCGACCTTGCTGGCATCCCCCCTATAGACGGCAGACTCTCCGAACTTCGAGGCCGATTCGTGCAACAAGCGATAGAGCAGGACCACCAGCACACCGTCACCATCCTCAGGACCCCAGCATTCCAAACCAGGAGACTCAGGACGAAGAAGAGGTTTCCCCCCGCCATCCTTCTCGGCGACGCTGAAGATCTTCCCGAGGACTTCCAGGACCTCTTAGAAAACGTTCCCCTCAACCTCCGATGATTCAGATGTCTCTGTAAATTTTCCTGAATATATGTCAATTCAATATCTTAAGACCAAATCCTGTAAAATAAAATATCTTAAGTTTAAATTTAATTTTGTAAGCAAGTATATCTTAAGTCAAAACCAAATATTGTAATGAAATATCTTAAGCTAAAAACTAAAATGAAATGTTTTTTTTTTTTTTTTAAGCCCAAATAATTTGTACAAAGCCGAAGAGGGGTAGTCCCCTAAACGGTAGTAGGTTAGGTTTAATATAATTTTTTGTATAGACCTAGCTGAATAAACTTTGAAAATTGAAATTGAAATTGAATTGACCTTCGGTTCAGGCATACAGTCACAGTCTTGGGACCTGAGCGTGTTGCATGCCTCAATCCTAATTCTTTGACCGTTTTCTGTGATTTTCGGCCTTTAGTGCGCGCAAGAGTGAGGGACGCCTTACTCGCCGCTGCTATTGGCCATTTGTGCCGTTGTTAAATACTATTCAGTGTTATTAATTTAAATTTGTATTTCAGCTCTCTCCATCCATTCTGTTGCCGGTGCGTGTGAGTTAAATATACCATCTTCTATCAAGAGTTCTGTGAGGCTCTCCATCTATTCTGCAGTCGGTACGTGTGGTGCAATACCTTAATCAAGTGTTTTTCAGAAGTTCTTCCTCCCCCTCTCTCGCTTCCACCGTGCTGCGTAGACGGGGGCCCGACTGCCAGGATGGCGCCCCAACGACCCGCCCAGCCGAAAAACCCATCTTCGACGTCCCAGCCGAAGCCTCCGACCACTGCTAGCCTCCAGAAAGTTTCACTGCCCGTTACAGCTTCCAAGATAATCCCAAAACTTCCGATTGCCGCCTCACAACGCGTTCCACCTTTCTATTCAGACACCATCTCGTTACGACGTACCCGATCCACTGTCTCGATTATCAATGAGGACTCCATGTCTCCGGTTTCCTCACCCGTCGAAGAAACCATCGCATCTCCTGCCTCGATTCAATCCCAGCCCGATTCCAACCCCTGGACTGTCGCCTCCGGCAGGCGTCGTACCAGTTCCACGTCTTCAAATACCTCCACTGGCATAACTAAAATCCAAACCCGCCTAATTTCTGGACTCCCGAAGGATGCTTCCACACCAAAAGGCCTCGAAACCTACCTCAGGAAAATTCCCGGTCTTATCATCACATCAATTTCTGTCTTCAACGACGGCACTGCACGTGTCAGCTCTCCATGTCCCGACCTCGATTTAAAATTACAATGCCTCTCTCACCAGTTTGGCCATCCTATAAAAATTTCATCGCACTCCGGCCCAGATCGTCGCAACATCGCCCCCCGTCCTCCTACTTTCTCCTGCGTCCTGCGAGGAGTTGAGTTGGACGTCTCCGCCGAAGACGTAAAAGAAGCCCTCCGCCAAGCTGGCCTTGAATTTAACAATACCTGGCGTATCCGTTCCAAGGCCACTGACCAAGAAACTAGGTTGTTTCGAATCGTCACCAACTATCAGTCCACCTTGGACACTCTCCTCTCCAGCGGGTTACAAATGTTTCACCATTCCTACCCCGCAGAACCCTCCAATCCTCCCAAACCTCAACCAGTCCAATGTGGCCGATGCCTCAAATTCGACCACGTAACCTCCAGCTGCCAAGAGAAGAAGTCTGTTTGTGGAGTCTGTGGTGGGGACCACAACACTTCCTCCTGCAAACCCCAAGCCACCCCCAAGTGCGGAAACTGCAACGGTGACCACGTTGCCTTTTCCGCGAAATGCCCCAAACGCCCTGCCGAGGCCACAACGGTCGACTCCACTGCTCCGCTAAAGACGGCTGATGCCCCCCTCCCTGAGGATTTTTCCAAGGCTGATGATCCCACTGTTCACAGAATCATCCGCTTCTCTATGAACACTCTCGTCAACCTATTCCCAGACCTGCGTGGTCGAATTCAGCAGGTCTTGAAGCCTCTCATCTTCCAATTCTTTGGCCTGCAGTTTGCCGCCTCTTATGCGGGCAACTGGCTGCACGTATCCTTGGTTTAAACTGCTTCTTCTTCATGTCCACCTCTCACATCGATTTCTTTAATGGATCTACAAATCGCAACGATTAACACCAACGGCTGGTCCAGGAAACGTCCTTTTATCGAAAACCTGGTCCAAGCCGAGAACATCCACATCCTCTCCGTCACAGAGACCCATTTGAAGCCCACACAATCTCTAACTCTCCCCAGATTTCAAATCTTTCGCAAGGATGGCCCCAGAGGAAGAGCAGGCGTCGCTCTTGCCATCGATGATCGCCTTCCATCTTCTTCCCTAGATCTTCCAGACGAATTTTCAAATCTTCATTGTTGCGCGGCGATTCTTCACACGCCGGTAGGCCCTATCCACGTCTTCGGTTTGTACGTCCACCCTAATGATCCCCTTCCAGAAAACCTACTGGAATTTGCCGCCGCCCACCGTAGATCCATTATCATGGGAGATTTCAACGCCAGAAACACTGCTTTCGGCGACACTTCCACGAACAACAAAGGAGCCGAACTTGCCAATTGTCTTCTTCTTCTGGACCTCTTCAGAATTCCCAACCAATCCCCGACATTTATTTCCCATCTCAGATGCTCCATAATCGATCATATCATCGTCACTGATCAACTGGCACCTCACTTCACTGCCGACGCCTTCATAGGCACTTCTATCACCAGCGACCACCTCCCTCTGGTAGCATCCACAGACATCATGGCTCCTCCACCTCCTCGCCAGGGTTTCAGAACCATACGGGACTGGAACAACGCTCGTTGGGATGACTTTCGGGAGTTTCTAGAAGATCGCCTCCAAAACATCCCCTCCCCCACCAACACCCAAGAAGTTGATGCCACTGTCGACCTTCTTTCCACTACCATCCAAGAGGCTGTTCATCAATCGGTCCCTACCAAGGCCATCAACATCAGCCGTCCACCTCATCCGCGAAAAGCGGCGCCTTTATCGGCTTTTCACTCGTACCAGAGATCCCCAAATAAAAACCCAATGGAATCGCCTCAACGCCATCGTTCGTCTCCCAACCACCAGATTTCGGGAGCAGCGTTGGAGGACAATCTGCTCTGGCCTCGACTATCGTGGGGGGGCGAGATTCTGGAGAAAGTTAAAAGGCCTCACGGGGCAGCGACGCTCTTCTGGGGTTCCGCTCCACCATGGTGGCGAGGTTGTGGTAGACCCTCAGCGACAGTCCGAAATCTTTGCCGACACCTTGGAACAGGTTCATCAAGTTCCGAACGACCCCAACTTCTCTCAAGCCAACTATGTCCAAGTTCATCGAACCCTTGCTGGAAATCCCAGTATTCGTCCACTTCGTCTCATTCCCCCAGCCCAGGCCATTCCTGACATTAACCTTCTTCTTCCCATCGAGGAGCAGGAAGTCCTCGACGCCCTGGCCTCTGGAAAGAACACCGCCCCCGGGAACGACGGGATCACCCGTCGAACTCTTCGTCAACTTCCCGCTGTAGCTATCACCCTCCTCACTTTGATTTTCAACTGCTGCCTCCGTTCCGGCCACTTTCCCTTGGCTTGGAAAACAGCCAATGTGGTGATGCTACCGAAGCCCCGCAAGGATCCCAACCTTCCATCATCTTATCGCCCAATCGCCCTTCTCAATGTTCTGGGCAAAACTTTCGAAAAGATCCTTGCTTCCAGGCTTCGACAATTTCTAGAGGCTCACAACGTCATTCCCGACATCCAATATGGTTTTCGCCCTCAACGAAGCACCACCAACCTTCTGCTTCAGCTCCAAACTGACGCCACTCTCGCCATCAACTCATGCTGGACATTGAGAGAGCTTTTGACTCAGTCTGGCATGCCGGTCTGCTGAAAAAGCTTTTGGACTTTCACGTCCATCCTTTCTTTGTCCGTATCATTAATAGCTACCTATCCTTCCGCCAACACCAGGTCACAGTCCGCAGAAAAACCTCAAGATCGTTCTCCCCAAGAGCCGGGGTTCCTCAAGGTTTGATTCTCGCCCCTCTGCTTTTCATCACCTTCTGCGCCGACATTGCACTTCCGCCCAACCCAAGAGACCAACTTTTTCAGTACGCAGATGACACCGCCATCTGGGCCAAAGCCATCAGCAGCGCCCGTGCCTCCAACCTCCTGTCCCCGTCACTTCTCATTCTCGAACGCTGGTTTCAGCGTTGGAGAATCAAACCCAATCCGAACAAAACCCAGGCCATCTTGTTTAAAAACCCACGTCATCACAACAGACCTTTACTGGACCCCAACAACGTCGCTTTGACATTATGGAACTCTAGGCTAGAGCTCTCCACTTCAGTCATCTACTTGGGGGTCCATTTCACTTCCACCCTGAGCTGGCTCCCCGAGCTTCAAAGATGCCTCGACTCCATTCAGAGAAGGAGTGCCATTCTCTCCGTACTCCGAGGCAGCTTTGGAGGCTGCCGCTCTCGCACCCTCATCCACACCTACAAGACATTCATTCGACCCATTATTGATTACCGCTTTATCTGTTTCAGCGCTCTACCTCGCTCCAGCATGAAGAGGCTAAGGGCAAAGAAGAGGACCGTCGCCAGGAAGATGCTGCACCTGAACTGGTTTCATCCCTCTCAGGAGGTTTGCGACCTTGCTGGCATCCCCCCTATAGACGGCAGACTCTCCGAACTCCGAGGCCGATTCGTGCAACGAGCGATTGAGCAGGATCATCAGCACACAGTCACCATCCTCAGAACCCCAGCATTCCAAACCAGGAGACCCAGGACGAAGAAGAGGTTTCCCCCCGCCATCCTTCTCGGCGACGCCGAAGATCTTCCCGAGGAGTTCCAGGACCTCTTAGAAAACGTTCCCCTCAACCTCCGATGATCCCGACGCCTTGTAAATTTTCTTGTATAAATGTTCTTGTATATATAGGCCATTCAGTAAACACAAAAACATTGAAATTTTCTTGAAGTTGGCATATACGTAAAATTTTTGTGCTAGGGATTCTGTATTTTGTTTTGCAAAGGTTTTCACACCTGCATAAAGGCTACTTTGAATTTATAAATGACAATTAATAAATGTCATTATTACAGTGTCAAAGTACATATTATTCTGGAAATTCTTGCCTGAACTTTTATAAAATATAATAAAAATACCTATTAATAAATGCTACATCAATCGTATCAAACACATTATTTGTTTAACATCCTTAAAAGTAGTTATGACAGATGATAATTAAATGTCACACTCTTAACCTATTTGTTTTAGTAACTTTCTGTAAGTACATTCCTAGACAAAAGATGAATTTTGGAAGTACACTCATGAAATTTTAGAAATCAAAGGCCACTTTGTGTTTTTATGTTTAGTGAACAGAGATATTTTTTCTGAAAGAATAGGAAAATGCTTGGCATCGCTGTTAATTAAGTTTTGTTCCCAAAACTCCAGATTTTTGATAAATGCTTTTATATCCGAAATCATTTCTGCTAGTTCTTTGTCTCTCTCCTGAAGCTGCAAATTAAGTTCGTTTAATTTCTCGGTAATGTCCACGAGAAAACCAAAATCTCTAAGCCAGATTGAATTTTCTAGTTCCGGAGTCGGTTCATCGCGTTTTTTGAAAAATTGAACTATGCCAGATAGGACATCATTAAAACGTTTCAGCACCCGTCCTCTACTTAACCATCGGACTTCAGAGTGAAGGAGTAGGTCCCCGTATTGACAGTCAACTTCATCGGCCAAGGTTTTGAATAATCTTCTTTGTAACGCTTGAGCTCTAATCTTGTTCACAATTTTTACCACCAGTTTCATAACGTTGTTTAGTTTCAGAAAATTTCCACATAATGCTTCCTGATGGATAATGCAGTGGTAAGAGAGAAATTGCGGAAAAGTTTCATCTTTACGACATAACGCCACCAGACCCTTATCAAAACCCACCATAGCTGGAGCGCCATCGGTTGTCAAGCCTACCATTTTCGATATTGGAATTTTCTCGGAAGAAATAATATTTTTTAAATGAGAAAACAACTCCTGTCCAGTAGTCTGTCCTTTCAGTGGAATAAACTTCAAAAGATCTTCTTTAATCGTAAAATCACTAAAAACCATCCTGACGAACACGGCCATCTGGACAGTGTCAACGACATCTGTTGATTCATCCAGTTGAAGTGAAAAATAAACACAGTTATCTAAGTCAGTTCTTAACTGTAAAAAAATATCATTGCTCATTACTTCTACACGTCTCATCACTGTATTAGCAGAAAGTTGCATAGATTTTATAGCTGAAACTATCTCGTCTTTGTTTCTAAAGTTGGCAAATAACGAGTCAGCAGCTTCTAAAAACGCCTGTTTTATCATTTCCCCGTCTTCATAAGGTTTCTTTTTTTGTGCAATTATCTGGGACACACGGTACGATGCTTCAGTTGCAGCCTTATTTTTGTCGATTGTTCTTAAAAATATTGATTGTTGTCCAATTAACTGCTTTTTTAACTGTTTCAGTTTCTCCTTTCTGGCGGCAGAATGTAGTGGGAATGATTTTTCAAAATTAGAATGTACAGTTTTATGATGTCTCTCAATATTTCCTTTTTTAGCAACGGAGACCGAAGTATTACATAACAAACACACATTTTTATCTTTAACTTCTGTAAAAAAGTATTGTTCTTCCCATTCCGAATGAAAGTGGTATGTCTTTACCTTCTTACAACTGCTTGCCATAATATTATTTTTTGTTGTTCACTACTAACCCAACCGCTGGACGTTGGTTACGCGTTCAGTTTTAAACTAAGCGCAATGTCGCCGCGCCGTGCGTATTTATCCCGTTCAAAGCAATCCAGATCGTTCTCGAACACTAACGCACTGGTCCGGCTGGTCGATTCTAGCCGATTCTAGCTTGATGGCGTCAGCGGCAGATCGCTCGCCGCAACGTTGCCGCTGTTTATGTTTAATATTATGACAATTAGATTTTTTTGTGGAATTTTAGGAAGCTTCTCTGATTTTGTATTTTCGTTGTGAGAGCTACCAGAATTGCCCCCGCGAGCTACCGGTAGCTCGCGATCGACAGGTTGGCGACCACTGCTGTAAACTGTAAATAGCTGATTTTTACTTCCTTTTACTACTATAAAGGAAGTATTGGATTCACCCCAAAAATTCGAAATTGAGTTTTCAACAGATCTTCACGTTTTAGAGTCCCCTGATCCCAAAAAACATATTTTTTTTCATTGGTCTGTCTGTCTGTCTGTCTGTCTGTGTGTCTGTCTGTGAACAGAATATCTCAAAAACGAAAAGAGGTATGGCGTTGAAACTTCATATATAAGTTTTGTGTACTATGTAGATGAGACAGCAAGCTTTTGAAGAAAATCGCATAACCGGAAGTAGGTGTTTACTCTTGTGATTTTTCAGTTTTTTTTGATTTTTTCAAAAACGGCTCTAACGATTTTTTTTAAACTTTACATTTTTATTTCATTTTTAATGTGTATTGATGTGACATAGGTGATTTTCCAGTTGAATACTTCTAAAGTGGGTTTCTTTTGTTTTTTTTTCTAATTTTTTTATTAACTCCTATTTTAAATAAAACACCCGGTATATTATTACATTTTCGAATTCATCTTAAAATTCTAGAGAAAATTTGTCTGTTCAACTAACGCTCTATTTTGTACCGTTTTTGTAGAATTTGTAATTTTTGAAAATGTTTGACAAATTTTTAAAAATTAAAAATGAAATTTTTGACTATTTATAAGATCACTGTAAAAGGAAGTTGTGTGAGTGTATCACACCAGATTTTTTTATTTTAATATTTGTATGCATGTATGTATCTATTAAAGCAAATGGTTGTAAAGGTTTTTGCATTTCATGAGTTTTTTTACAATAATTTACTAATAATTGATTGTATATTTCTAATATTACTCTAAAATAAATTTTAACATACTCAAGTGTTTATCTATTACTTAATCTAACATAATCTGCTAAGATACTTTTGGGACTCTATTCAACCATCAACGAGACTCTACTCGACTGTGATTAAGGGTGATTAGAAAGTTTGGAACTCTACTCCACTCCGCCGGATTGGCATTACGCCATTGTATTAAAAACGTCATCGGACGATTTATCAAAAATGTTGACTACAACGACCTTCTATCAAATATATACATTATTATTTGTAAATAATAAATGTGTAATGTTTTCCTACCAAAATAATAATTAAGTTACTGATAAGAAGTGTGGGCTAATATTGGTGTCTGTTGCGTCATCTACAGTGTGTCCCCGGATAGGTGAAACGACTCTTCTGAAAGGTAAAAAATTCTCGATTTAAATTTTCATTTTTTGGGGTTCAGCCCTGCTTGGTTAAAGGCGAATTTCCAACATAATTTCAGTTCTGAGAAATCAAGTATGTCTTGGAAATTAAAAAAAAACCTATTTTTCTGTGAGGTAAAGTACCTTTTATGTGGCAAATACGACAAAAAGTTATTAAGAAAAGTTGTTTAGAATTAACACATAGGCCCCTATACCAAATTTCAAAATCCTCAGCTAACTTTGATCTCTCACAATTTCTTTTTATGTTTAGGTCCGAAATCAAAGAATTTTACTTTTAACAAAGATTTTTATTAGAAAAACAAAATTTTTTATTTCATAATAAAAAAACTTTGTTAAAATAGCTATTTATGCAACAAGTGCTAAAAGTCGACTTTTATGCGCGAGACATGAAAATTATGAAACGAAGCCGAAGGCTGAGTTTCATAACATGTCTCGCGCATAAACGACTTTTAGCACGCGTTGCATACAATATTTTATCTACGACCTTAATTTTCCCGTTATTAATTCATAAATATCGATTTAAGAAAGGTTCGCATCTGCGACGCTGCATCATAATGAATAGTAGCCTACGCGGCTGGCGATTGTTTTGGCCACGCCCGTGCTGTCAAGGACAGGTACGAAATTTAATTATTTATACTCCACATATGACTGCATTCATTACATAACGCTTTAATTATTTCAAAAACGCTTTACCTGTAACGCAAGAAGCAACTAGAATAGCTTTACGACTTCACTTGCAGTTCGAAATTGTAGTTTTGAACCTCGCGTCACTTTTAGCACATGTGCTAAAAGTAAACAGCTGATTTCTTTAAACACGGTAAACTATAAAACGTCACTTTTAGTGAAACAAGCGAGTGTTAAAAAGCCTACTTTTAGTAGTGGTCGTAGATAAATGAAATTCTTTGATTTGGGAAATAAACTTGAAAGAAAATGTAAGAAATCAAAGTTGGCCGAGGATTTTGAAATTTGGTATAGGGGCCTAGATGTTGATTCTAAACAACTTATTTTTAATAATTGCCATTGATGGCACACCACAAAATAATTTGGGCACGGCAGTAATTAAGGAATTTAGGTACTACCTAATTCAAACAATTTATATTTAACAATGGATTGAACATGAAGCTTCTAGGCGCAAATAAAACAATTATTGTTATGATAGATCTCATTCATGCTTTCGAAGCTAAACTGCAAGTTTTCAGTAACGATATTGTTACCAAAAACTACAAGTATTTCCCAAACTTGAAAAAAATCTCCAGAGATTTGGATTTACATAAAAAACCAGACCAAGCAAAAGTCACTGAAGAGTTTAATTCGGTAATTAATTCTTCAATCAAAGAATTTTCAACGAGATTTTCTCAGTTTAAAGAATTATCGGAAACACTGAAATTTATTATATATCCTGATGTAACTTCACTTGATAAACTGAACTTGGCCAAATTTGATTGGTTGGAAATTGAAATGCAGCTGATTGATTTCCAGTCTAGTTCAATATAAATTTAAAAAAAAATCGAAACAAGGAAAGAGTTGGAATTAAATGAAATAGAAAAACTATTATATGAAGAAGCTGGCTTTTGCTATCTTAACAATATTTTCATTTACCTATGATTGTGAGTCATTATTTTCAGAAATGAATAACATTAAAGACTCGCTTAGAATCCGTTTGTCAGATGAATCCAGTCCAGCTTGCATTCTGCTAAAAGTAACAAAGTATGGAGCTAATATAAGTTATTTAGCATCTAATTTGCAACAGCAGAAGTAGCACGAATTTTTTCTTTCATTTAAATAAACATAACGTCACTATTGCTGTACAAAATGTATATTTTTTGTTGCAAATAAAGTTTTAAGTTGATAGTATTTAGTTTTATTTTCTCCCCATTAATCACTAAGTCAAGATTGTTTGATGGCACGTCATGGACTCATTAAACATTTCTTTAGAAAAAATGGCATGTAGATGAATAAAGGTTCGCCATCTCTTATATAGGACGTCGACGCATAAAATGTTGTGTATCAGCCCATGTCTGGCCCAACAGCCCTTTTAATTGGTAGATTTGATATTGGCGGATCTTTTAATTTCTAAATCTTGCAAGAAAGAATTAATAAAAATACAAGTAATTTTAGATCTAGAGCCATTTGACTCAATTGACGTAAATTTTGCCTACACAGGGTGTTGAAAGAAAATTGTTAAATATTTTAAGACGGGACTCCCTGTCGAAAATGACGGGGGGTTTTGTATATCAACTGTTTCTTTGAAATCCCTTTTCCCATTCCCTGCCAAGTTACATACTTGTACAAAAAATACACTCTAATAAACGGCACAGCTTTACAGCGAAATGCCTTGCATCATAATCTATTTTTTTCTATACATAAAAATCATGAGTTTCACAAAAGAAACTGAAAGATTTACATTTTTTTAAATAAATTAGGCTTTCTACTACAAATTTATTTATAATCAAATTCTTGTACATTAAAAAGTTCTAATATAACCATCTTGCCTACCTCAGTGGTTGAGTGGTCTTGTTGTCTGCTTAGCAACAGGTGGACATGGGTTCAAATCTGGTCGTAGCCGAGAATTTTCTCGAAGCGGCAGTGGATTTGAATCCATTAGTTAAGTTAGATGTAAGTTGTTGTGTGTGTGGTATGTTTGCATGCGGAGGCGCGTAATGTAAGTCCCGTGCGGCGCATTACCTCCGTTGCACTTCCCGCGAGGTATAAATGGTCCTCGACACCGAAAGGTAAAAGAGGCTATAGATTATGAATGAATTATGAATATAACTACCTGGTTTAGGAGGTTTATAGCTCGGCGAGATGCGATTCCAAAGAAAAAGTGTGTGTGCAACATTTTTATGTTTCAAAGTTTCAAGTTTTACACTATGTTTTTAAAGTACTCTGTATATAAGCTTTCAAATTTTAGAAATATTAAACACGATTTATTTGTAAGTTTCTTTAAAAAATACTTCGTTTGTTATTGAATCAGCTGAAACTATCCACAGATTGTAGTAAGTCCAAATAGGCCTATTAAAAAATGGAAATTAATTACTACTAGTCGTACTGCTCATTTAAAATAAATTGCATTAATTGCTGATGAATTCAAATAGAATGGATCCAAACAGTTGAGAAATTCGAAATTTCCTTCAGCGCGCCTCTTATTGGACGTTGCGTTGTGTCTCTTCCCGTAATTGCAAATATGCATTACATATGTAGAATACCCCCCCCCCCCCCCCGGGTTGGGAATTTGACTTGCTGATCGGTTACTATTTGAAAATGGTCCCAATCTGCTGGTTTATTGGCTAAACGATGATGAGGTGGCTTTTGTACTTGTGGTGCAGTTAGGAATGACACAATGACAGGCAGATATCGGAGTCCAGTTCAGTAACCCTTTGAAAGATCTGCTTGTTGAGGCTTGGTTTTAATGGTATAATGGCACACCGAAAATTGAGTACTTTTAAAGAAATATTACCATTAAATAACACATTTTGGAGAATAAAATGCATACGCAACAGAATACTAGAGTTTTCTACTGTCACATACTTGTGGTATTTGGCTAGCTTACACATTTCACTGGGTGGTGGGTTCTTTTCTTGTTGGGTTCACTGATAATTTTTCAGACTCCCAAGTTGTGGAAGCCAATGGGAAATTTCCTCTCCCAATAATTTTCGCAATGATATTTGTCGCTGGTGTATATGTTGGAAGTAGAAACGCATCTTAATATATACATAGGTACACCAGTGGTGAATCAGCTATGTCTTAATGACTGTAACTTTAAGAAGAATCTATTTCATTTAAAAATGTTCAAGATCAAAGATTTTTTGACCTAAAAAGAAGTGCTTCAACAGTGTGTTCTTTCTTAATTCTTTAGCTGAAATAGAAGATTCTAGATATGCAACGAGGAACAAATTAAATATTATAGGAAAACAAAAGAAGGTTTTGGAATACCTATTCATACATATTTCAAATGTACTTATTCTAGTAAATAGGATATGAATAACAAACGTTTTCTGTTATTTTAACCAAATATAATGACATATTGTTGTCATTTTTCTGTTCTTGTTTTTTGCCAGTTCAGCATTATATGCTATTCATGGAACTATTCATTAATATTTGTATCACGAATATCACTGTCTGGTTTGAACACCATAATCACTAATATTTAAGGTTCACTATTTTAGGAATCTATCGCGCAATGGTTTTTTAAGGTTATTAATATTATTATTTATTGTCATCACTTATGAGATCTACCGGTAACTTTCTTTTTAGGTAATATATTGTGTAGCTGCACCTACTGCACCGCTACATTGGTCAATGTTATTATAAAACTTCTTTACAGTCGTTGTTATAAACTCTTGTACTGTGGACATAGGTACCTGTTTCTCTGGGTATTTGGGAATTTCTAACAAACCACTGTGCATTGGTTATGATGTGCAACACCATATTTTGCAATACTTGCAATTTATTCATGCTAGTCTTTGAAGTTGCGCTCCATACGCTGCAGCCATAGGTGAAGATTGGTCTGATAATCGAACTGTTTGTAAGATTTCCATACTCTATCCTGAGGGGTGACTTCTTGTTCAAAATTGGGTAAAGCATTCTTAGTCTAGCTTATGACTTTGATAAGGTCTGTCGGGGTTTCTGGACCCACGGGGTAACTGGGCCATAGAATATTTCCCGCCACATCGTTTAAATTATTTCATTTTACTCAGTTGGCTATGGTTAAGTACAGTACTGACGACATAAAACAACACGCATAACCTAAAAATCAGTTAAGTTTGGAACTCCACGGTGACAACAAGTTTTGCTGATAAATATCTTAAAACATCGTGCTGTAACTAGTGTTATTTTTAACCACATTTACCTACAGGTAAGCAATAAAAAATATGTTTTATTTTTGGGGTAATATTTACACTTTATTTGAAGTAATTACGTTCCTAAATACTTAATAATTTACAAGGATAAAAACGTGGAAGGGGTGGCCCAGTTACCCCATAAAAAGTTTGCAAACGGGGTATCTGGGCCATACGCGTGGGGTATTTGGACCACTAGGGTCCAGACACCCCTCTTGCATGTTCTAAATTGGACGTGTTTAATGTTTTGCAGACAATGGTGCGTAACTATGTAAGAAAGACGCAGAAGGGTGCCGGTACTACATACACCAGAGAAGACTTAGAAAAGGCGTTATCTGATGTTAAGAATGGCAACAAAACGACTCGTGGAGCGGCTGCTTTTTATAATATACCACGATCCACACTAAAACATTACGTATTAGGGACTCGGAGTAAAGGTAATACTTCTGCGAATGGCAAAGGAGGAGGAGGAATATCTTCATATCTTTCAAAAGACGAAGAAGAAGAGATAGCAAATTGTTTGAAAGTATTGGAAAAAAATGGGTTTGGGCTCTGTCGCGAGGAAGTTATTGATATGGTTGAACTGTACATAAAACAAAACAAAATATCAACGAGATTTAAGAACAGTCGCCCCGGTCCTGAATGGTTTTCGTCTTTTAGACGTCGTCATGCACTGTCCATCAAGAAACCTCAAAGTATAGAGCACGTCAGATGTGATCAGGTTTGTTATACGTATATTTAATATTGCTAAAGACTGATAAATCTATTTTAATTTTTGTTTTCAGGTTAATCCCTGGGTGGTATATGATTATTTTAAACAACTAACAGAACGTGTGAATGAGCTAAAATTAAATGGAAAACCTTCACAAATATTTAATTGTGATGAAACATCGTTTTGCCACGATCCCTCTAAAACGAAGATCGTTGGGGCAATTGGGGTAAAGAGTCAACGTAAAACAAGTTCTTCAGGCAGAGAAAATACCACGGTGTTGCTGTGTTGTTCAGCCGATGGAAACAAATTACCTATCTTATGTGTATTTAAAGGTAAATATGTAATGGAGAATTGGTTTAATGACGATGTGTCGCAAACGGCAATATCTGCTAGCGAACGGGGATGGATGGAAACCACACTTTTTTATAATTGGTTTAAAAATGTTTTTTTAAAACACATAGGTCCTGAAAGACCGGTCCTTTTAATTTACGATGGTCACGTTACACACGTGTCAACAAAATTAATTAAACTAGCACAAGAAAATGAGGTAACCATTATGAAATTGCCACCTCATACCACACATCTACTCCAACCGCTTGATGTCGCAGTTTTCAAAAGCCTTAAATCTAGATGGGACAAAGAACTATGTAAGTGGCAACGAAAGAACCCTAGAAAAAAGATCCCTAAAGCAGAATTTGTAACAATACTTACTAAAGCTACACAAGAAATGCCGGCTCAAATTATTATCAATGGCTTTGTCACCACCGGTATATATGACCCAAATCTTAAAGGACCGAACAAAAATGCAATTTCGCCGAGTGTTTTTAAACCTGAAGACATGAGACGTTATAATAAAAATCTTCCAGATCCCAATTCTTCAATATCACAAAGTGTGGCTGTTGATCACAATAGTGTAGCAGATCCTGTAAAAGAAATCGCCATATCCAGTCCTGAAAAAGTTCAGTCGGTCCCAGCCTTGGTTAGTATAAGTACAGCATCAAATTTCATAATGGACCAGACAAGTACATCTAAAAACACATCCGAGGAAATTACAACGCGCAAGACATTTGAAGACATCCTATTAGACGTCTTAAAAAAGAATCAAAGCAACAACCCCAGGCCAAGAGGCGAAGAATAGTTACTAACTGCGAAATAATTACTTCAAATGAATATCTAAAAAAACGAGAACAGGAAGACAAGGACAAAGAGGAAGCTATACAAAGAAAAAAAGATGCCACTTCTAAAAAAATAAAAAAGCAAAATAAAAAGCCAGAAACAATTATTGCTGCTGATGCTAGTGATACAAGCGATAATTTTTCACTTCAAGAAAGCGACAATGACTCGAAATTTTGGTCTTCAGAAGATGAAGAGCCTATAGATGATAACTGCTTTAATATAGATGACTTCTGCGTAGTTAAAGTTTATGGAAAAACAGCTACAGTTTTCAGGCTCTATGTGGCTAAAATTATCTTAAAAGAAGAAGATGGATTTGTTGGAAGATTTTTTAAACGACACCACCAAACATTAAAATTCTTAGAAACAGATGAAGAATCGTTAATTGCAAATACAGATATTATTCGTAAATTGTCCAAGCCAATTAAAAGTAGTTCAGCGCGTTATAAAGATATGATTGGCTTTAGCGTTTTTACAGTTACATATTAAATAAAAATGCATTCTTCGTTTTTTACCTACTTTTAATACCTTTTTAATAGGGTTTTTGATTTTTTTTTCGTTGCCGTAGATGTTACCTTGGTACGAAAGTATGTATTTCTTACTTCCTCAATAAATGTTATTAATTTCTTTAACAGATGTTCTTTTTTTCTCGCCCAAGCAACACCTACCTACATTACATTGCCAGTTAATAACCGAAAACATTATTCTATCTAATGTTGGGTATTTTTTATACACTCTTTATTGAACCCTAAAAAGGCCCAGATACCCCTGTTAATAATAAAGCAACAACATACATAAAAATAGGTGCATGGTCCAGTTACCCCTTTTACCTGGGGCAACTGGACCCATGGCACAATTTTGAATTTTTATTTTTTTTCTAAATAATAAAGAGAGATTACATCGTCCTGTACATACTTTTTAAAGAAGAAACAATGTTAGACTTCACTGAAAAAAAAACGAAATTACTAAGTGGACGCGATCCCTGTGATATTTTAGTTATAATTCACCGAAATCATAAGACGTTGTAAAACTATGGCCCAGTAACCCCTACAGACCTTAGCTTCTTATTATTGTCATAACTCCTGTTTAATTTTCAAGCTAAGTAAATTCCTAGAAAGCGAATGGCGTTATCAGTAATAATAGTAATACAATTGTTTGTAGTTTTCGTGCTGCTCGAATAATGTCAGGGTCTTGAGTAATTATAGCTGTGCTGTCAGCATATATAGCTAAATCTGCATTGAGTTTCTGATGCATCAAACATAAAAAGATTGAAAAGAATGGGACCTAATATGGACCCGTATGGAAATCCAGCTTTAATGCTGCGAACTGATGAGTTGTGCGAGTTGATTCTAACTTGGAAGGTTTGGTGAGTGAGAAATGATTTTATCAACAGTAAGTAAAGAGTGTGTGTTTGTGGTCATTAATTTATATATTATACCAGCTGTCCAAAGACGGTCAAATGCCTGGACCACATCTACTAATGCAATTAGAGTGTGCATTTTGTTTTCATATCCTTCTTCAATTTTCTCAGTAATGCGCAATATTCGATGATTTGTCGAGTGCAAACTTTTAAAACCGAATCGAAATTGTGGGAGTATATTGTTTACTTCTAAAAATTCTTTCAATCGAGATTGTTTGATAAATGTTTAAGTAGGATATTGGTATCAGAACTTTTCCAGGTGCCTTTCTTGTTTTAAGTGCTTTAATATATTGCCCGACTTTTAATGGAGATGCTTTGTTTGTGAGTCCTATATTGTTTGTATCTATGCTGCTTACCTTCTCTTCTACATGATTAATATGATTTACTTTGTTGTCATCCAATGTAGTAGTAAATGTGTTTTCCAACTGGAATAATGGTGGGTTGTTTTAGGATCTTTTTAGTAGCTTTCCCCTGGGTTCAACAACTGTATGGAAAGATTATAAGATGCTATTTGGAATTTATCCTGTTCATTTCTTACAGCCGGTATGAACCTGTTAAGTGTCTTGACTAAAATAGCGAAAAGAAAGACGTAAGCAGTAACAATATAAAGTTATATTGCAGATTTTTGTATTATACTTTACATAGAGTTACAACAGATGTAAATTTACTTTATTATTTTATAAAAAATAAGCCATCATAATATATAAGAAATTAAAAATAACTGTATCTTTCTAACAACTTAATTTAAACGATGTTATATCTATACATGGTAGTAAGTACCCACCTGCATACTTAATAGTAACGATATGTAGAAACAACTTACTGGCAACAATATACAGGTACCAATAATTATAGCTCAGTTATTCATTCACATACTATGTATAAGAGATAAAAAAATAATAATTTGATAGGTTTTTCCAAATCAGGTTACATAGAATATGAGTATTCTCA
This sequence comes from Agriotes lineatus, assembly GCA_940337035.1. NCBI lineage: Eukaryota > Metazoa > Arthropoda > Insecta > Coleoptera > Elateridae > Agriotes > Agriotes lineatus. The sequence goes on along the minus strand of OW679194.1, from coordinate 233,360,634 downwards.
GTCTATTGCAATGAATATCTACTTTTGAAATTTAATTTCTTTTTGCCCTTTAGGTTCTTTCTACACATTCATAGGTTTTTACATGTAAGTGAATGAATGTATGAGTAGTTAACATTTTATATTTTTAGAAAATAAGTGCAGGTGTGTAACATGCAAATGCAATCAGCTACATTTGCACACTCCAGTAATGTTACAATTGTGATACAGCTGATAAAAAATTATAAATATATACCGACTTATTTATGCACATTTCAAAGTTTTGGCATATTATAACTTCTTAAAAATATTCACAACTCATCCTTGGCATTAATTAAATAGTTCTATATAAATTGAACAGGTCTCTGGAACTGTGAAACCAAATAAATGTCGTATCCTGAAACTGATGACTCACTTTGGCATATAATATCAAATTTACAAAAGTCATATAAAATATTAGGTACAACTTTTTATTTAACAACTTTTAAGCAAGGAATGATAAGTCTCTACGTTTACTACTCAGTTTAAAAGAATACCAGAATCACAATCTACTGATCATGGTTACAAGAAAGTTTGGCAACGATTTAAAACAGCAAAAACAGCAGTTGTAGATTCTGTTAAGAATTGTTGCTTGTCTTTATTGATTATTAACAATCACAGTAAGTACAGTAGATTATTATTCGCAACATTATTTGATCTTTAACTAATACCAGTATTTTTGTATTGTTATTTTAGCTTCTGTACTGGATAAAAGACCAAAGGAATGATATTTAAAAATAGAAATCTACTACTGATTATTGTGTTTTTTTGTATACCTTGTAACCACGATTTTTATGTAGCTATGTTTTACATCTATCTGAGCTACAAATCTAGTTATATAAAGTCTCACAGACTACTCGATCATGTGCTGGGTTGGAGCAACCTCCAGTAGCATTTGTAAGAAGACTGTAATGCCATCTGTAACAACAAAAAACTTCTGGTTAAATTTGTGGAATATAATTGTGTACCCCATCGTTGTCTTACGCAACACGGCGTTAGGTGAATAAAGATAAGGTGATAAGCTTTGATCAAAGAAATATTAGATATGTGTACCTATTGGGAAGTTAATAAGAGATGAAAGTAGCACAATGGGATTTCGAAGAATTCCCATCGTCTTACCTAGCTCCATCTTCTTTCGGATAAACTTGCTGACAAAATTATGAGTTTTTTCTGAAGTATGTATTCCCATTCACCTCATGAATGAAGTGATAACTGATGCCTGGAAGCAGCTTTGTAAGGCGAGCGAATGGCAATAAAATATCTTACCCATAAATGGGATGCGCACTTTGTAGTGCACAAACGGAACGTAGAATATCATTCCACCCAGTATGAACATGGCAGCATATAAATATTCGATGGTTGGTTTATCTACGATTGGCCCGATAATCAAGTAGATCGAGACCACTAGCACCACAACAGGAATGAAGATAGGCACCTGAAAATACAATTTAGTAGGTATATACAGACAGCTCATACAAAATTTAAAAGCTGTTTTAAATACACATAGCATAACAAAAATAAAAAAATTCAAGTATTAAACTTTTCTTACGTAGTACTAACTAGCACTAAACTCTGCAATTTTGCCTTAATTTAATTGTATTATTTAAGTTTAGCAAGATCTTCATGGATAGATACGTTAAAAAAGAGCCGCCATGTGTATGCTTAATCTAATTGAGCATACCTTGTAGGGCCTTGGATAGTTGGGTTTAGTGTATCTCATGACGATAAGGGCTACCATAGATCCTCCATAAAAAATCCAAGCGGTAAAACTAAAGAAGTCAATGAGCGAGTCTATTGTTCCATATAAAACCATTGCACCGGCTATTATGGACTACAAGAACATGTTGGTTACAACCGAAGAATAAATACTCATGACGTATACTTACATGAAAAATAAGTCCCGGTGCAGGAGTATATCGACGGACATGCACGTAAGACAATATATCTAGCATGTGTCCTTCCCGGCTGGCAGCAAAACATAAACGTCCTGCAGCAAATAAAGTTCCATTTGCTGAACCAAATGTGGAAATTGTAACAGAGAGAGGCATAAGCCATGCCATTACACCTAGCAGTCGATTTCCAAATGTCACAGCCACTGCTTCAGAAGTTGTCATCTCTAACGGTGACATTACTGTTAAGTACGAAACATTGATCAACGCATAGCATACTGTTACTAGTGGTATCCCTATAATTATGCTGCGTGGCAAATTTCTGAAAAATAAAGTTCATACTAATAGAAACAGTTGACGATAAATGGGTTACTATGTATACTCATCTTAATCATGATGCACAGCTATTTTGTTCTATGTTTCAGAGTGATAATTAGTACTTTAATAGGAAGTGAATGAATATTTTATTTATAGCAAACTATTTAAATAAAATATAAAATGTTACATACATGGATGGATTTTTTATCTCTTCAGTAACATAATTCAGATTATTCCACCCATCGTAAGCCCACAAGCCAGTGTAAAATGCTGTAGCAATGTTCCCAACAGAAAACTTTGTGTTCTGAAATGGATGTTGCAAATGTTGAATGTTTCCTAAAATGTAGAAATTTTCTATTAGCTAGTGTTGCATATAGAAATATATTAAATGTTATTTTCATATTCTGCCTTGATATCTATATTTCAATTTCATATATAAAATTATCAGTCAAATAACCGGTAAATGTTCGAAGATCAGTGGGGATATAGGCAGTACAATCTCATAGTAACAATAGAATATTATTTTAATTAAATAATTAGATTTCGTTAAAAAATTGATTTAAGACAGTTACAGCAAAATGTACATATTTTCCTTTTTATTAGATTATAATGTCAATGTCATTTTTACACCCATGTAATGTGTCGCTAATGTTCATCACTATATTAAATAGCCATTGAAAATAAAATTACAAATAAACCTTTTGCAGACCAATGTGCTGTAATTTTTAGCATTTTATAGTTTAACATGAAAACAAACAAAAGCAACGTTTACAAGTATGCGCAAGCACGTACCTAGAACAAAGTAGGAACTTTTGTCCATATGTTTACTTGTATAATTAGGCTCAAAGGTACAAGAAATGATTATAAGAGTGTGGGTAGCGTATCTTCAAAATGAAAATGTAGTTTATTTCATTTTGAAACCATCATCAACCCCTGATAGCATGCGTAATATGGCTTTTATGGCTTGAGGGCCTATAATGTTGCTAAGTAGTATAACAAACACCAACAATATAGTCCCTATAGCAACATCAACAACCATAGCACGCCAAAAATTCACAACGCCAGCACAATGATGACGTAGTAGTCTATAGCCAAAATACTGAATCCTTAAATTTTGTCCATTTTGAGAACTAAAATAAAATAAAACGTACCACGCGCATATTCACGATTTTAGCAATCGGGAAATTTAAACTCCCCACTTCGCGTAGCGCTATAAACATAATCTATTGATTATGCCCTTAATACATAAATAACTATATTACGTTTGAATTCAAATAGGTTTTACTTCAAATAAAAACTACAAATACGTCTAGGTATTTGTTGACTTGCAGACAAAAATGCCGTTACTAAATATTCATTGTAATTATAAACGTGTCAGCACAATTATTATAAAATAAGATTTATTAATTTGGCAGCCACTATCTAACGACGACACTGGTTGCACATAATTTTGTTTTATTTTTCTTCTGGTTAAGCTTACTAGTGACATAAGTGCCCGTTCTAAAACAAGTAGTATTTATGATTTGTATTTCGACATTTAAACAATAAGGGATCTATGGCATAATATTACTGTAAATGTGATTTACTGCAATTCCTAATAAGTGAATGTAATTCACATCATTCAATTGTAATGGCAGCTGTTGATCGTTTCATAATGTATCAAGAGCGTAAAACAAGCGTTTCTGGTTTAAATATGTAAATGTTATAGACGGGGGGTGCAAAGCACTGAGGGCTATAACATGACAAGGGTAAAAGACGCTGGTTACGCCTGAGGTGCGTAACTAAATATGGTTTTTATTAATATGTGTTTATAAATAATAACTAAAATGACGTCAACGGGCGGTAAAATTCTTTTTTGCCTACTAAAATGACGTCAACGGGCGGTAAAATTCTTTTTTGCCTACCAAAATGACGAGGGCGAAAAAGAATTGATTTAGGTCTGAAAATTAGGTCTAAAAAGCGCATACTATTGATCGATCTTACATAAATTCAATTATTGATGTATGAAGTACCGTCGCTAATGTAGTACAACAGAACAACAGCAAAGATTATTGGTTCGTCAGACGGCGCTATGTTCTATTAGATACTTTAGTTACAAATTGCATTAAAACTGACGTGTACAATATTTTATAGCTTGAACAGAATGGTTGTAAGTGTACACCACTTTTATTGTGACAACTGATATCTAACCCTTCAAATTAAAGGAAAAAAACTATTTAATTCAAGTCAAAGTGATAGCTGACATGAACGATAGCAGCGTCTGTTGCGAAGGTTTGATTGTTAATGAGCAGCAATACAGAAGAACACTAATTTTATCCAAGCCCATATTTCGGAAAGCCTTTTTATTTTCCCAAGACAAGAAAAAGTGAGGTTAGTACTTTTTAATTGGCAACAAAGAACATAAACGGGCGTATATTGTTTGGTACATCAGATTAAATGTTACTATCCTAAAACTAGTCATTACCTATAGGTACTATACATCAATATGTAATAGTATTTAACATTACTAGCTTGGTAAGAGGGTTTTTACTGGCGAATAGAAGGATATGACTGGCGAGCCGCAGGCGAGCCAGTCACCTTCTTGAGCCAGTAAAACCTGTTACCTTGCGCGTATTGTTGAATATTTTATTTGTTCCTCACTTCTAAATAACTACAAATTTACCATTTATTCAAAATGTCAAACTGACAAGCAACTAAATTCGTCAATATGACACATACTAAGGAAGACAACTCAGGATTTGCACGCTATCATTTATCTATGACCACGCTTGTAAAACCGACAGTTAACTTGTATAGTATTTAACATTACTAGCTTGGTAAGAGGGTTTTTACTGGCGAATAGAAGGATATGACTGGCGAGCCAGTCACCTTCTTGAGCCAGTAAAACCTGTTACCTTGCGCGTATTGTTGAATATTTTATTTGTTCCTCACTTCTAAATAACTACAAATTTACCATTTATTCAAAATGTCAAACTGACAAGCAACTAAATTCGTCAATATGACACATACTAAGGAAGACAACTCAGGATTTGCACGCTATCATTTATCTATGACCACGCTTGTAAAACCGACAGTTAACTTGTATAGTATTTAACATTACTAGCTTGTAAGAGGGCTTTTACTGGCGAATAGAAGGATATGACTGGCGAGCCGCAGGCGAGCCAGTCACCTTCTTGAGCCAGTAAAACCTGTTACCTTGCGCGTATTGTTGAATATTTTATTTGTTCTTCACTTCTAAATAACTACAAATTTACCATTTATTCAAAATGTCAAACTGACAAGCAACTAAATTCGTCAATATGACACATACTAAGGAAGACAACTCAGGATTTGCACGCTATCATTTATCTATGAGCACGCTTGTAAAACTGACAGTTAACTTGTATAGTATTTAACATTACTAGCTTGGTAAGAGGGTTTTTACTGGCGAATAGAAGGATATGACTGGCTCGCCTTTGGCTCGCCAGTCACCTTCTTGAGCCAGTAAAACATGTTACCTTGCGTGTATTGTTGAATATTTTATTTGTTCCTCACTTGTAAATAACTAGAAATTTACCATTTATTCAAAATGTCAAAATCATATATCTATGAGCACGCTTGTAAAATTTTACTGGCTAGCCAGTAAAAAATTTACTGGCTAGCCCGTTAATAAACATTTTCAAGGTGAATACAGTGACTTGATAAATTGATGTTTACAAGTGAGGAACAAATAATAGTATTTAACATTACAAGCCAGGTAAAACAGGTTTTACTGGCGATAGGATTGGGATGACTGGCGAGCCATTAGGCAAGCCTGTCATATCCTTGAGCCAGTAAAAATGGTTACCTGGCGTGTATTGTTGAATGTTTTATTTGTTCCTCACTTGTAAATAACTAGAAATTTATCATTTATTCAAAATGTCAAACTGACAAGCAACTAAATTAATCAATATGACACATACTAAGGAAGACAACTCTGGCTTTGTACGCTATCATTTATCTATGAGCACGCTTGTAGAATATAACTGGCTAGCCAGTAAAAAATTTACTGGCTAGCCAGTTAATAAACATTTTCAAGGTGAATACAGTGACTTTATAAATTGATGTTTACAAGTGAGGAACAAATAAAATTTGTTAATCTGTAATTTATAAATTGTGATATAATTGGACTACTTTAAGTAGGTATTGCTTTAACGTGATATACGAAACAATATATGCTAGTTGATATTCTTTGTTGCCAGTTATGAACTACTAACCTCAATTTTTGTTGTCTTGAAAAAGGAATAAAGTTTTCCGAAATATTGGCTTGGATGAAGAGTTTTATTTCGAATTGCTGCCCTGAAGAACGCAGCTCACTTACTATATTATTTGGTTGTATTCTTCACAGTCAGTTCGTTGTGATATTTCTACTAAGTCAGGGTTCACCTTAGAAAATATTTAACTAATTTAAAAAGCATTTATGCAGAAATGCACGTGTGTATTGAGACATGCATTGTTTTGGAGCGGATATCAAATATATGAAAATATATCTTTCAGTGTTAAGGATTATTCAAAGTGTTTAGAATTCAAGTAGATGAATTTATTAATAGGTAACTAAGTAAAACGCATTACAAAGACCGTGTATATAATGCAGGTAGCTAACAGGTATTGCAGTATCTTTTCTTCATATTCATGGAATTATATTAAAACAAGTAATATAGTTTTTATGTAATTTAAATTCAACTGTCTTTTCTATTTCTGAAGTTTTTTGTCTAGATAGTTAAAATTATAAATATTACTTAAACGAACGTTTTGGGAAAAGTTCAATACCGGTTATCCATGTACAATTAAATTTATTCATTTATAATATTTCAGTTCGGTGTTTTACTAATATGTAAAACATTTTATTCTGGAGAAATAAATGCAATGAACTGCAATTATTCTTGAATAAGAAGTGTTTGTCCTAATTCATCTTTGTTTTTAATTGTTTTGTATTTTTCACTTAGTAATACGATTTATTCTGTAATTTTTACATTTTAAAAGGTTGGTTCTTTTCGTTCATCAAGGATATATCGTTGATCGCCATTGCTAAAACAGGTAAAGTCAAACAGGATGACGGAAAGCATTCTGATTTCGAGTTGCTTAACCTGGTAGGCATTGTATGTATGACACCTTTCTATATGTCGTAAATATTAATTATTTAATTGAATATTCAATTCACCTGTCATCTGTCAAAAAGTGACCAATAAAAATCCAGAATTTGACATTTCTTGACCAATCAAAAAAATATATCTGGGAATATATCTTCCTCGAAGGGATTCAAGTGACTATTTTAAACAAATGTGATTTTTATTAGAAAAATTCAATATTAGTGTTCTGTTACTATATAAATTGCGTAGTTTGTTGCTAGATTTACTGAAAACTAATTTGAAAAAGTAGTTTGATCCATTGAATAGTCTCTCGAATGCCATTCTTAGTCAAAGTTAAGTAGAATATTTTTGCGGTGGTATCACTACTCATGTGCTAGCGTACTCGTCCTAATCGAACTTAAGCGCAATGGACATTGGTGATGCCACAGCAAAAATATTCGATATAACTTTGATTACTCATGGTATTATAAGTGAATATTTATAGATCGCTGACATAAAGTATATTGTGTAGAGTCCCTGTATATTACTAACTAATATACAGGGTCTCTAATATTGTGCAGATCCAGAATATGTGAAAATGCGAGAACAGCGTCTTATGTGTTAGTTTTATAAACATTGAGAAACACGTGTTTTCTATGGCAGGGTGAACCTTGGTTTGATATATTTTATTCGCAACATTTATGCGTGCGGGTGTTTTTTTATTAGATTGTAATTTTAATCCATTTAATTTATAAAAGATTATAGGCCCGATGCAATACTGCTACAATAAAAACTTAATGTTCTTGCCATGTCAGTTAGGCAAATAATCAAGTGTTTTAGTAGTAGTTATGTAAAACAGATGATCAATAAATAGTACGATATAACAAACGCCAATAATTGGGAGAAACGAAACTAAAATGTAAATACCTGTCGTCAGCCTTGCTGTTAACATCCCCATTGCAGGGGCATCACCTTCTCCTCTTTGAGGAGGTTTAGTCAATAAGACCCCACGGTTGCCAAACCCGAATGGGGAAATCGCAGTAGATTCGGCACTAGATCTTTGTGGCCGTTGGTGTCTGTGGATATCGAACCCACATTTTCTGGTCTAGAACTACAGGCTGTACCACTAAGCCACCTCCACTCTACGTAATAAAACAGGCACATTTTTGGTTTCCATATTTCGGAAATATATACGACGACTTATTTGATAACATGATTCGAAAAACATTCATTTGACTCTAAGCAAGCTATTGAGTGAAGCATAAACATATTTGGAATTCACAGTAGTTAAATCGATGGGATATAAAAAACGAGATGGATTGACGATACATTTTCTATGAAATGAAACAAGTCGTTGCATCCAAAATTACAGTTTTAAGTAAATGTTTATAGTTGGGAAATTCTAGTGACTATTCAGTTCACCTGTCACCTGTCAAAAGTGGACCAATGAAAACGTCAGATTATTGTACTAGTACCTACTTACAGCGACTGTTGTACCGAGTGGCCATAAATGCCTGTGATCGCATTACCTTTGAAATTAGCAATTCATTCATGTCATCACAATTGACATTTCCAGGTGTCAAAATGATTACAGATTCCTATAATTTATTATAATTGAAATGTAGTGTCAACCGACATTTTTAAGTAGCTAATTTCATGTCTACCTGGTTCACAGATATTTATGGCCACCCGGTACTAGTACTTAAGTGACTATTTTGAAAAAAATAAAATATTTATTAAAGATGTTTACACAAATTGTATTTTAACATGTGTAACTAAGTGTAGAGTCTTATTTGGAAAATGGGTTTGGTTCACTGAATAGTCCTCCGAATACTATTTGTAGTCAAAGTTATGTAGACTATTTTTGGGGTGGTATTGCTCATGTTCATAGCGTGTTCCACGACCTGCTGAATTGTTTGACAAACGTCATGACATTTGTCACACAATTCAGCAGGCCGTGACGTGTGCAATAGTACTCGTTGCTCCGCAACTCTTCCTATTTGTACCCACCACGCCCTGCTGAATAGTGTGACAAATGTCACGTTTGCCACAAAATTCAGCAGGCCGTGGTACCCAGACGCAATGGGCCTTCGCGATATCTACTACCCCAAAAATAATCGACATAACTTATAGTAGTACTTATAGTATTACATGTAAGCGAGAATTTAATGTTCCTGTACATTGACAAAACGTGGTTTAAAACGTTACCCTTCTTAAAATTCGAAATGAGGAGACAGTTGTAACAGCTGGGTGCTAAAAAGCAATGATTGCAGCTATCACAATACAATATACGGAGAGAGATATTTCAAAATTTATTCTTGCTGGTTATGGACAAAGTCTATACTTTGGAGCAACTGGCCAAACCATTCATGTTTCCTTTTTTTAAGGAAATATGAAAAATACTCAAAATATACCTAACAGATAAACAACTGTGGGATTTAATACATCGCCTTCATGGAAAAGTAAGATAGTGAATTTGAAAAAAATTAGTTGTGCAATTACGGATTTTTTTCTTAGAGAGTTACAACCATGTTCTTTTTAACGTTGAGTTCACTCGCAATTACTCATATGCTCACCCCATGGTTCAAACTGGTTCGAATTATTGCTTTCTGAACTGAGTTTAAAAGTGCCACCTTAACCTGCAGTTAAGCGTGCCAGTGTCATATGACAGGAGTCTCTAAAGAACTTTTGAGTGAGAGGGGACAATGCTCTGTCCGTCCCCTGATCTAAAGCACTTTAGAGTGAGAGGGGACAACGATCTGTCTGTACCCTGGAAAATTCAAATACGTCAAATTGACATCAAGGCACATTAGGCTGTACCAGTTTTCTATGAAGGCGATGGTACGTATTTATCTAACTACCAATATTTTAAAGGAGCGAGAAAACGAAATTCTTTAGCTTCGATTAGCTTCACATCATAGTCAATATAACCTGATTGAAACATCATAGGTGTTTTAAAGCTTATTATAACAAACATATCAATTTGTAATCTTCATTTAGCAATATGATTTCGAGATTATGGTTTGAGATTTTTTCAATATACCCCAGACAGGGTCTACGACACCGTCGCCGATTAGCCCTCGCCGTTTCTTCGCCACCGATTCGCCCTAGGTAGAATTTGCCATCGGAAAAGTTTTAAATGAATAAAAATACTACCCTCAATTTAGTATAAAAAAAAATACAAAACAATTAGAAATATGTGTCACATGTTGTCACTAATGCGCTCACTAGGTTTGATTCTTTTACAATGGGCCAACTGCAATCACGTTGTTTTGAAATAGAAAAAGAAATTTAATTGTAAGTCCAACAAAATAAGTTCCAGAAATTTTTCGAACAACAATTGCATAGTTTATAATAATTATAAAGAGGTTTAAAACGATTAAAACTCAACATAAAGATAAGCTATAGTCATTAAAATTGAACAGAAGTAGAAGGACAGATTATTTATTTATTTTTTAAGCATTTCAAAACTCCAGTTTTGTGACGGCGAATCGGCCCGACGGCAAATCGGGTAGACAGCGAATCGGGGCTTATCGGCGACATCCAATTGGCGATAGCGAATTGTCCCCCCTCCCTCAGATATGCGGCCAAATTTTTGTAATCATAGTGAAAAACATATGGGTAATCCTTCGCTAGAAAATATTCCCCCTGTAATTATTTTATTAGAGGAGCTTGATTCAGAATCAAACGGTTACTGTGTTTCTTATGATGTATTCTGTTTACAATATCGCTGACTTTTGTACGAGTATTAGTAGAAGTGTGTCCTTGAGGAAATTTAGTTATTTCGATATTTTTTGCTTCTTTGCTACTTCACCCACTGATATAACTATGGACACCTATTACCTAGACTTTTTGAAGTTTCGACATATTAGTAACGTCATCATCGACTTATAGTATTATATTTCATATAATTTTTCTATAAATTCTACATTCCCGTAGTTATTATCCCGTGTGGGGTTGTTAGTCCCCCATCGGGCGCCTCCTCAGGTGGTGGATAGAGGAATGCCTCCCAGATATGGGTGGTACCGGGAAAATCAAATACCCGGGGCGAACCAAAACTAACAACTACGATGCTTACCAGAGTGAAGCATCATCCGGCAGCGTCTGACCCAGAGTGGGCGGCTGCCAACAGCGTCTGACCCCATGTTAGGGGCGGCTGTGTTAATACAGAGGAAGGCAACGGGAAACCACCCCTGTGAAATTTATTTCCCCAGGACATTACTATGGAGAGAAATCAAATGAAAATGGCCCCTAGACCCGGGCAGCCCTTAAATGGGCAAGGGGTGCGAAGAATCTCCCGGCTCAACATAGTAAAGTCAAAACTCCGCATTGCCACATGGAATGTTACAAGCCTATATGCCGCTGGCAAGTTTGACAACGTTATTAAGGAATCCCAGAGACTAAAAATTGATATCTTGGGAATTAGTGAATTGCACTGGCCAGATTCGGGAACATGCCAAAATGAGCATGGTACACTCTACTACTCTGGCAGCTTACCTCAAGACCGCTACCATCGAAATGGTGTAGGCATATTTGTTTCTGCACATTATAATAAATATGTCACCAGCTACACACCAATTTCAGATCGAATGATGCTACTCCAGCTACAGGGACAACCGTTTAATATTAATGTAATACAGATATATGCCCCAACATCGGACAAGAAGTACGACGAGGAAAACGAGAAATTCTATAACTCACTAAATAAAGTTATTAAGAAATTAAACAGTGACGATGTTACACTAATAATCGGCGATTACAATGCTAAAGTCGGACAAGGACAACGATTGGACTTGGTAGGCAAATTTGGACTGGGCGAAAGTAATTCTAGAGGAGACAAATTGTTTGAATTCTGTCAAGAACACGAAATGGTGATCACGAACACGTGGTTTAAGCTTCCAAAGAGGCGCCTTTACACATGGATTTCACCCGCTGAGAAAAACAAGGAGGAGCCCATAAGGAATCAAATAGATTATATTCTAATTAATAAACGCTTCAGAAACTCCATAACAAGAGTAACAACTTATCCCGGAGCAGATATTAGTTCAAATCATGTCCCGCTTGTAGCAGACACTAAACTAAGGCTAAAAATACTTCTAAAGAGCAAAAAAGAGAAAAGACCAGATACTTCATCATTAGAAAACCCACAAGTAAAAGAACGAACGAAACAAGAACTTAATAAAAAACTGACTGATCTTAAAGAGAACATGTACAATGAGGTACAACCCCTATGGGAAGAAGTAAAAGGTATTCTTACCACAGTATGCACTAACAACATAAAACCAAGAGAAAGAACTAAAATAAAAAGATGGATGACAGACGAAATCCTAAATTTAATGGAGGAACGAAGATTAACCAAAAACAACAAAGAGGAATATAACAAAATACAAAAAAATATAAAAATTAAAATTAAAGTAGCAAAAGAAAAATGGATGAGAGAAAGATGCAGAGAAATGGAGGAACTTGAAGAAAAGAACAACTTATTTCAAATACATAAAAAAGTTAACGAAGTAACAGGAAATTACAAAAAACGACAATCCCACACACTATGCGACGTAACAGGTGTGCCTATAGTAAACGAGAAAGAGATACGAAACACATGGGAGCAATACATAAATAATTTGTTCAATGACGATAGACCAGATCTACAGACTAACGTCATGAAACTAGAAGGACCTGAGATAATAAACGAAGAAGTGTCACATGCCATAGCCATTGCACAAAACCGAAAAGCAACTGGTCCCGACGGAATCCCTGTTGAAATCATAAAGCTTATTGAAGATGGAAACATATGCAAAATCACGAAACTATATAATGAGGTATACAACAGCGGAATAATACCGGAGGACTGGCTAAGGTCAACCTTTGTAACAATTCCTAAGAAGTCACGTCCTAAAATATGTGGAGACTACAGACTAATCAGCCTGATGAGCCACTTGTTGAAGATCTTTTTGCGGATTATACATGCTAGGATACGCAATAAGTGCGAGTTCGACCTTGATGACGCTCAAATGGGATTTAGAAACGCATTTGGTACACGTGAGGCCATCTTTGGAATCAACGTTCTTCTGCAAAAATGTCACGATCAACGAAAAGATATTTTCGCATGTTTTATTGACTACGAGAAGGCGTTCGACAGAGTACGTCACTCTAAACTAATAGACATGTTACGTCGAACTGGACTAGACAGCAAGGATATCCGGATTATCGAAAATCTATATTGGGGTCAAACAGCAGAAGTAAGAACAGGTAATATAAGTACATCAAACTTAAAAATACAACGAGGGGTTCGACAGGGCTGCATTCTTTCGCCTCTTCTGTTCAATCTTTATTCTGACCAAATCTTCAAAGAAGCCCTTGAAGACATGGAACATGGAGTGAAAATTAATGGGGTTCTAATAAATACAATTAGATACGCTGATGATACCCTTATTTTGTGTGATAATTTGGAGGGCCTACAACACCTAATAAATAAAATTAGTACAACAGGAATAGAATTAGGGCTCAACATAAACGTCAAAAAAACAAAGTTTATGGTATTTAGCCGAGAACAACACGAAGTTGCGAGACTAAGCCTAAATGGTGTTATAATAGAACGAGTCCAACAATTTAAGTACCTAGGCAGTATAGTAACTGAAAAACTGAACCCCGAGATAGAGATCAAATGCCGAATTGAAGCAGCCAGGGCAACCTTCAAAAGAATGAAAGCTCTATTTTGTAATGATAACTTGAACTTGAAATTGCGTCAACGAATGGTCAAATGTTATGTTTGGTCGGTGCTGCTATATGGAGCAGAGAGCTGGACCCTGAAAGTAAATCTACTCAATAAATTAGAAGCATTTGAAATGTGGATTCATCGAAGAATGCTGAGAGTTCCATGGACAGATTTATTGACCAACGAAGAAGTTCTAAGACGAGCTAGAGCGGAAAGGCAACTAGTAACAACTATAAAGTGCCGTAAAATCGCTTATCTCGGTCATATATTGCGAGGAGACAAATATCGACTTCTTCAACTCATAATGAAGGGAAAGATAGAAGGTAGACGCGGAGTGGGTAGAAAACAGATGTCATGGCTGAAGAATATCAGAGACTGGACTGGAATACAAAGTGCTGGACAACTTTTCAGAACGGCAGAAGACAGAGATGCACTCTCCACAGTAATCGCCAACGTTCGGGAGACCGAACATGGCACATAAAGAAGAAGAAGAAGTAGTTATTATAATTATTTAACTTTAGAGCTAGGTATCTACATGTTATACTCGCAACATAGCCTACGGCCATCAATCAGAACGTCAACATTTGAAACAACATAACCTCCATTGATATAGTATATTCACACAGAAACGAATTCGATTTACCTAAACCAAACTGTTAGATTTTCACAGCAAAACGATCGTTAACAGAATATAATTGATTCTTTCTATTCGAAAATTTCCATCAATCAAATATAGGTATTTTTAAAATTTCGTCCAATGATAATCAATTATTAGTGAATATTTGCACATACCCGTGTATTTTCACATGTAAAATTCACAATTAAATTTAAAAATTGACAGATTTGAGAATTTTTAAGAATATTTTACATAGAAAACAGGAAATTAATTGAATGTAAAAGTTTTCTTCGGGAAATAGTTTTGCAATATATTCCTCTTGCATAATAAATACGGAATATAACTATTGAAAATATGCGCTTGCATATGTACCGGGGCAAAGCGCTGATAACCATTACAAAATTTTAAATCGATGTAAAAAGACAAATGAGTTAACTTTAGCGGTGATCAAAGTATTTTTTTGACTCGTAGGTTAAATAAGACAAAAATATGTATATTTCCCTTACGCAATCCTCACGCCTGAAGACGTTGTATTTTGAAATATGATAAATATTTAATAAATTTGCCCCAATACTGGAGTAATCAATATTCCTTTAATCATGTTTGTTATGATATATTCTTATTAAGGCGTGTTATTAATTACAATATTATAATGACAATAAAAATAATGTACAGGTGGCACCGCGTCTTTACTCGATTAGTCGGTTCGAATGTGTGACTTAGAATCCGCTGACCTAATACATAGGTTAGCTTGGATAATCCTTTTAGATTGGGTAACTTTGTTGTACGTTGTGGAGTGGCAAGAGCCGATAGTGTAATAAATTTAACTGATAAATAGGTTTAAGCGCTTTAGAAGGGATGGGATTGATTTATTCCATTGAATTAGTAATATGATCTGAATAAATTAAAAAGGAAAACATCGGAAAAACCTCTAGCGCTATACTATATTTAAAAAAAATATTAGATAGTAATCCACATAAAATCTACTTGCAATTTTAACAAAATAAAATTTAATTTAATAAAATCAACAACTGTTTAACTTCCGATACACAGATATCTTCAACGTCCTTGAAAGCTCCTTGATATGTCAGATTTCAGCAGAATCGATTTCATACAATGACCTTGCAATTTAATATTAATAATGGTAGACTTCAGTTACTACACGGACACTATATTAAATTAATGTGAAACTTTAAAAGATGCTGTAACTTGCGAGGTTGTTTGATTTAATTATGAGATTACTGCAATAGTATTTTGTTTTCTAGTAGAACGAACGTTCTAGAAAGGTTCCTGTACCTACATATTTTATGCAACTACTGCACCGAAGTTCTTTATCATTTCAAATGAATTTCTTACCTTCACACATTTTGTATAGTCCTCCTACTATCACTAAGAGTACTGCTACTAATTTGGCCGCTGTAAAAATATTTTGTACACTGGTTGCAAGGTTCACGCTAAAGCAGTTTATGTATAAGATGACCACTGAAAAGAAAATTTGAATTTGTTTTACATCAATCGTTGACAAATCACAGTTAGAAATAGCTGGCATATACGTTAACTTTATTTCCAATAGTACTAGCTAGAAACATTAAGCACGCTTAATGGTACCTACAACATAAAAAAGAAAAAGGTTGTGAAACAATTCAATAAATGCTATTAATAGATTTTCAAAATTTAATATCTTATGTGTAATGCGTAGATAAAAGTGTGTAAATATCTTCTGTGGGGATACGCTGACGCCGTTCGGCGTATCAATATCGATAATATTTTAAATCATACTCAATTTCAAAAGCCGATTATGTACTTCAGTTTGAATTCCGAAGTTAATGTGTCAAATGGGAATAGCAAACTCGTGTAGATAATAGCTATTTATGCAACAAGTGCTAAAAGTTGATGTTTATGCACGAGACATGAAAATTATGAAAAGAAGCCGAAGGCTGAGTTTTATAACATGTCTCGTGCATAAACGGCTTTTAGTACGAGTTTGCATACAATATTTTTTCTACGACCTTCAATTTTCTGATATTAAACCATAAATGTCGATTTAACAAAGGTTTGCATTTATGACAGTTATAATTTATGTCATAATAAAGAGATGGCCTTGACGAGCAGGTGAATGTTTGTGGAGCCAGTACTGTCAAAGTCGGTTATCAAAGGTAATTTTAATACTACACATCTGACTTTATTCATTACATAATGCTTTAATTATTTCAAAAACACTTTACCTCTAACGCAAGAAGTAACTAGAATAACTTTACATCACTTCCAGTTCGAAATTGTAGTTTGTATTTTGTAATTTCATATCCTTTTTTAAGAGAAAACATGTAATTGGGTCTACGTCTGTTTGTTTTCCAATAAATAAATAACTAAGTATATAAAATAAATAAATAAATAAACTACTAAGTCATGTCGTCGTGGAAACTAAAACTTAATTATCAAATAAACGTCAAATAAATTACAAGCTAACGTTTACTGTTTACTTGATATTTAAGTGTTCGTTTCCACGACAACATGACTTCATTAATTTGTTCTCTGAATGCAATTTTTTGGCAAGGTGATATACACCCTAGATAGTGGAAAAAGTCCGATAAAATATATCATGACTTAATTAATAGTTGACAACTTACTTAATGTAAAAAGATCATAGTAAGAGCATATAACTATGATTTGAATTCTATGATGAACAATTTTAAATTAAATTTACTTTCAACCAACAGATGACAAACAAAAATTTAAGAATAAATATTAAATGTATTGCAAACATTAAATACGCCTTCTATTTATTTATGTATGTAGATGGTAATTCTTCATAAATCCCTTGATTTCTTAATTCCAATTGATGCTTGCTGAATTACAATTTACACCTTCTGAATTACAATTTACACTTACTGAATTACAATTTACTAATCTGAAGTACAAGTTACACTGTCCGAATTGCAGTTAACTAAGCTGAATTACAATGTACGCTTTCTGAATTACAAGTTACAATTGAAGAAGGTGTAAAATGTTGCAAAACAAACACGCTATCTTTAAAATACCGTTTACATTTAACTGCTCCCGACAGTACATCAACAAGAGACAAATTGTGAAAATACGAATAAGACGATAACAGGGAAACTAAAAAAATATCAGTTTAATAATTCTATCTATTTTTTTTTAATTAAACCATAATTTAGTTATGGAAATACCAATTTGTATTTTGAAATTATATTTTGCAATAGCTTTTAAACTCTTCATTAGATCAGCAGGCTTCTACCAAATTATTGAATGTGACAATACTTGTACAGAAATAAAAGCGTTTGATTATACACGATTCTTGAACTGTGGGTATTTTAGGTTGTTCTTGCACAAACAAAACCATAAAATTGATTCCTTTCGCAATAGACTAAAGTTCATTCAAAAATAAAATTATTATGAGCACAATGTAACATTTTATTTGCAGGTTTGTAAATAGTTTAAGGTTACGAAAATGAACCAATATTTTTCAAATATACTCGCACATTAGCAGCTAAAAGAAGCCTTCACGTCCGGTGCCGCAATAATACATACAATTACAAGACATTTGGTGATATAAATTACCTATTTATGTATCAAGTTTGAAAATTAAAGTGTTTTTCACACTGCACGTAATGCCCTACGAGCGCTAGCGAGTTGGGCAACACTTTGTGTATGGAAAACATTAATTTTGCAATGTGCATATTAATTTTTATAGTAGGTAAATAAATTTATTTAAATCGATACAGTTGTTGAAAATTTTCATATTAGCACTAGTGTCAATATGAAATCTCATATTGCAACTAGTGCGAATATATGCATTATTTTGACGTCGAAAACGACAACAAAATGTCAGTATGTTAGGTCAAAATTATAGAAATTAGTTTTGCAATACTTTAACAATAAGGAATAACTCGTTGTCAGTCACTTTTAAGAACTGAAATTGACATGATCGTAACCTGAAACTATCTTAGGACTGTTATGTAATTAATATTTTATACTGGAACGTGATTGATGTATTGTCAACAGTTATTTATTAGTGAATAGTACGTCACATTATTAATCAGCAAAGAAGGGATGTGTGTGGTAATGCACTAGTGCATGGAATGTAATGGCTTATCAATAAAAGTTCAAATTTTGATTTAGTTGACAGTAACAGCCAGCAATTTCTTCCTCTGGGACATCGCTTCTAATTGCAAAATTGCAATTCCAAAGTACTTACCTAATGCCAATAACGCTACCATTTTCACAACGATCTCGGGGGGTTCGCATTCGCTTACGAAAGCTTCGACAGCATATTTTCCGAAGCTCAGACAAATAATTGCCATTTGAGACGGTTTCAGTACCAAGGTGCTTGCCCACGAGAACAAAAAGGCGGGTGGTGCTCCAAATGCATCCATAAAATAGGCGTATTCTGCACCAGATGACGTATTCATGGTGCCAAGCTCGGCGTATGCCAAGGCACCTAAAATAAAAGTTTTCATTTAGTAATGTGGAAAGCTGGCTGAGTTTATGATTTAGATACGGAGGCACTATAAGTATACTGAAAATCATAAAATATTTCCAGTTGTCCTACATGTATGTGTGCTGGTGTATTTATATAACCATACTTTTATAATTTGTAAGGGTCATTATCGGCTTTGCCGCTTACCCCTTTTATTCTTTAATAATAGTAATAATATAAAAGTTTTGGTTATTCTTGATTACTTTCATTTGTTTCTAGATTATAGGAATTGATCGAGTTCTTCACGATTTTTAAATCAATGAAATTAAATATAATGCCTTTATGACATACAGATATCACTCTTTAATTTGAATTGAATGGTGTACTTCTATCGCGATTGCATTCTTACATTTGTGTCTTATTTTACTTAATTTGCCATCAAATAATTTATTTCATAAATCATTCGCTTAGCATTTTAATAGGAGAGACTGAGAAGACAGTGGACATGAAGAGATAACGGATACGCTTAAATTTTCCGCTTACAGCAGCTATTTATGTACCAAGTGCGCAAGAAAGCGTTTATGACCCGCGGCGTCAAAATTAGAGCTCAAGACGTGGTCCCAGGCTCTAACACGAGAACGCCATAAACGCTAGTTATGTACCGAGCTGTATACAACGTTTTATGCACAGACCGGTACATTCCCAATTAAAACCAGACTTATAATTTTTATCAATTTTAGCAACCTATGATATCATTACTTGTCAAACTGACAACTAAGACCTTGAGCGGGCCAAAAATACTTTAAGGTTCGCTTAGTATCGGTTAGTGAACCGTGACGTACTTTATGGCCCTTGGGATGCAAAGTGACACATTACGCCCTCAAAAATAGGGTATAAAGTGACCAGTGCCGCTCTGTCGTATATAAACATTTAAATGCACCTCCACATTGAGTAAAGAGGGTCTTCACTGTTTACGCCGAATCTGTTGTGAAAGTTTTGATTAAATGTTAGCGAGTAAGAAGTTACTGATATGTTACGGTTTTTGGTAAGTCTGATGTAATATTTTCTATTAGTTCGATAAGCCCTCACAAATGTTTATTTCGGGCTCACAAATATTAGTGGTGCTGCTTTGTCGTTTTTAAAGTTATGTTATTTATACAAATATACTGGCAATTTGCTTTGGATATAAAAAAACACATTTGAAAAACTGAAATTCGGGGAGATAGTGGATACCGGTCCATATTTTATGAAGTGAGTAGCTATAGTTTGCAATAGAGTACATTTTGCAGCAGCCTAAGGCAAGCTACGATATATTTATTTCAGAAGTTTCTTTTGTTTTATGTAACTACTAAATGGTTTTTGTTGTTTAAATAAACTTCTTTATTAAACACGTTTTATTTCTAAAATTAATTTTCTTATCTAAAAACAAAACCTATTATATAACTAAAATAATCTTATGCATTACAAGTAGCAAGCTTTTATTTCCCAGAAAAGAAATAAGCGTCGTTTTATAATAGTGTTCACCGTCTACTCGGCCCACTATCACTTTGGCAAGGGAATATGGTGGGCACATTGCATGGCCTTGCATTATATTGTGAAACTATATCGACGGAAGATTTCTTTTAAATTGTACACGCATTTAAAACATAATGTATAAGCTTCCAATTGTGCCATAATCTGATTTTACAAGTTGGTAACCTGGAGTTTTTTTTTTAAATAAAAAGTGTTAGTTATATTCATAGTCTCCCCTATGGATATTTTATTTATACCTAAAATACATAAACATTTAAATTTTTAGTTAGGTATACATAATGTGTATGAATGATTTTTAATGTACAAGCAATTTTACAAAAACTATTATGATGAATTAGCTCGTTTCTATTCATAATAATGACCACGTAATTTATGCAACTCATTTAACACGGTTGGCAACCACATTTACAAAATTAAATCTGACAAGTGTAGCGGTGGTATGCCACCTATTAAAAAAGCAACTTACGAAACAATTCAAAAGCAAGTTATGTGTGAATAGAATTGTTGTTCATGAAAAAGATATAAAATGTCACAAGTTAAAAAAATTAGCAGGGCGAGAATTCAAAATTACAGCACAAACGTCAACATTCAAAAATGTCAAATTGGTGCTTGCAATAGAACGTCAAATTCACTAAATCCTCTAATTACTATATATTTCTTAAACATCAAGCGACAGCGTGATCAAAAGTTTGGTTTTGGCATACTATTGAACTTCCAACCATGTATACAAAGCATTGGCAGTAGCTGAGAAACAAATATTTTGTTGTACTGGATATGTTTGCATTTTTATAAATCCATTAAAGTTACTAATCAAGTAACTGCTTAAAAGATTTTCGAAATTATTTGTATATGCTTACACCTTTAGCAAATAATTTTAAAAGTAATTTAACAAAGTAAAATTGTTATTCTTATTTTTTGTATACTGTAAAAAATTAAAAGTTGTCTTTAAATAACAAACTTGTATTCAACTGAAGAACTCCAGTACATTTTCATCAGAAAGTTTTAATGCTTTTTTTATTCTCGGAAAAGTTCTAATTTTCATTCACAATTCTAGAAATGTGGCCTGCAATTGCTATGATCAAAGATAAACAAATCGAGTTAATTTGCACTCAGGCGTAGGTGGCTGTAGTTAACACAAAAATTACTTTTTAATTCACTTTTTTCAGTACCCAATTACTGCTTTTGGTATACATCCGCTTTAGCGGTATTTCCCATTTAAATTAACAACTAGCCAACGAAAACCTGGAAGAGATAATGTAATGCTTGCATTATTACATTGTATTTAGTAGCCTTAGATAAGCAATACATAATTCTGCAAGTTTGTTTAATTTTGTCGCAATTAATTAGAAAGGCGTTGACTATGAACATTTTAAAGGAAAAGCATTAAAATACTGAGCTTTAGAAATAAACATTTAATTTCGGAGTCGGTCATTAATATAATAGTCATGTTTACAGCTGTAAGCAGTAAATAACTATTATGTTAAAATATTTCCAAACTGCCATATTCGAAGTACCTACATAGTTGTACCTCAATCAAAAACTTCTTAAAGTAAGTTATATTTAGCAGCAACATGGTTGAAAGAACTTGAGAACCACAGCTCAAGCTCGTGACCGTTACGTTAACTGCTTACGCAAATCTCTGCGACTTAGCTGTAAAAATGGGAAGATGAATGAATGGCAAAAGATTAATTTTTCAACAAAATTCCGACGAATTTTAAATAGATCTCATGAGGAAAAAGCTGTGGGAAACTGCAATCGGAGGAGGCGTTTGTTTAACTTAGAAAAGCCACGTGGTTGGTATCCATATTTTAACACATTGACGTCAAATTCCAATTCTTATTTCCCGGCGTTTGCATGACAGGCAGCCGGGAGTTCTGTTTTTAGACGTTACTACCATATTACTACAAAAATGTTTCTTTGATTGCTTGGGAAATCTGTGCCCAATAACCTTGTCGATTTCATACGTGCTAGCATGCACGTCTTTCTATAAATATATTTTATAGTAAAAGTTGGCATTATATGCTTCAAACAAGAAAAGTAAACAGTAAGCGCTTTTACTGAAATAATATCTTCTCTTCTAGTTTTAAAAAATAAAATCGGAATTTATTGTTTACATGATTTTTATTTTTTAAAGTTTTATATGTGCCACAAAAATTATTATTGTAGGTTTAACTGCCACCAGCTCCATTTAATATTAATTTTCAGGAAGTTACATAATTTTACTTGTACAACAGACACATAAAATTACAAAAGTTTCATTTTCAAAAAAGAGCTTTAATAAATATGTATGCTCGAGTATTTAAAATGTTTTTGCAATGCCGAATTAACCTACTTCTTTGAACTTGCTAAATAGGCATTATTTTATTTTGTTTTTCCTTAAACAGGAGTTCGGAATAGTGGCAATTATTAACCTAGTTAAAGGAAGAAACTATTCAACTTTGAGTAATTACTTTAACAACGTCTAGCATTCCTGTTTCATCTCGACAAGGGACTAATGGAACTTATAAAAGAAGAAACAGGCACGTATTGATCGGGGCTTTTCTTAGCTGCCATTTGTAACGGAAGATAGTAATTGTATGAAACCGGAAATATCGTGTAACATGTAGTAGCAACACTTTTTGCTCACCTAGGAGGGATAGAAGTCCACAAGCCATCCATATGACGAAACTCATCCCGATTGATCCGGTTCTTTCTAGAAGCCCGGACGGGGAGACGAAAATTCCAGACCCTGTAATGTAATTGTCATTATTGTTATCGTTTTGTAGAATCTGCAAATTAATTTGTTAAGCATTCAATAAATGAGGAAAAACTTAATAACTTGGAAAAATTATGAATTTATTTGTGTGAAACCATAACAAAACGGACGGTATCTTCAGCTATGTTCTGCCATTTTTAAAGAGAGCATTGGCAACGAGACAAATTACCTACTCTTTCCAGTTATAACTTATTACCAATTACAACTGATAAGTGAAATTTATTTCCAGTTATCTTTGAACAGCATATTTATCACTCGAGACTGACATTGTGACAATCCAATTAGAACAATAATTGCTTTCCGGTCAATTATTTCAAAACTTTCAAAATTATTGCTTTCAGATGGCAAATATGGCCACAATTGTTTAAGAATTACTAATAAACTAAGTTAGTGTTATTTTTAAAAGTATATCGCCTATTATGCTTGAAGTATACTATCTCTTAAATAGTATGTCTATTTTCGTGTAAGAAACAATCATTTAAATTAAATTATTAGTTAAAGCTGTGACTGAATGGCTTGGGGGGAATAAACTTTTGGAAACAAGGTTAACCATTTATGCCAATATGAACAAAGCAATGTTAATTGGCGATATTGTAGTTATTTATGCACTTAGTGCATGAAATAACACTTTGGTGTTTGATAATAAATTTTTTGACGAGGCCTTAAGAAATCAGTCGATAGATCAGGATGATGTAGTTGCGATTGTCAGAAAATGTTTCGAGCCATTCAGTGATAAAATGTGCAACATGTATTTATTATTAAAGAGTAGCCAGAATATTTAATAAATGTTAAAGAATAGATCACAAAGACAGTTATTAATGAGAAATTATAAAATATAGTCCTCAGCTTCCTATTTTTTCATTTATGAAAAAGATTTATATATTTCAGCTTTATATGTCACAACTGCTTATGGTCAATGTCAAGCGTACAAGAGGTTTACAAACGGAAAACTAAAAATCAAATTAAAGCAAATAAAGGTTAACAGTGCACGCGGGAAGCGATGACAGTTAAGTTTGTGGATCTAGTGTAAAGTTTCAAATATGATCGTATATTTTAATGTCGTGTAAGAAAGCTCGATTATATTTCTAAAATAATTAGATCAGTTAAGATCTTCTTTGAGATTCACTTTAAGGTTGAGGTGTTGACGTGCTTCAGCATATTGATGACATTCCAAGAGAATTAGCTGTACTGTTAGGTCATAGAGACGTGGGTTACTAGATTTTTAGTCTCCAAAATATGATTTTATATATTCTGTTGATGGGCGGTACGCTACTTGCATTAATTCTGGGTTGAGTTCAAAACAGCTGAGTAATCGGATAGTTCCAAAAAGTTTTCAATGTATTTAAAATCATTTGCTTCAGAAAGTTTTATAAATCATTGTGGACTCCTTCTATGGGCAGATTGGATGTCAACGCTTCCTTAGCTGCTTAATCGGCTTTTTGTCTGTGATACCGACGTGTGATAACCCGCAGATGATAGTAATAGATATACCTAGTTCGGTTAGAACTTGCTAGCCTTGTGTATATCTTGGGCTAGAGGGTTTTCAGTATACATGTTTTTAATGGATTAGATAGATGAAAATGACTTTGCATAATATTGCAACTGTCGCATTCATGTTGTTCTCATCTTGAAAGTTCAATCAGGGTTTCGTATAATTTCCCGGTATGAGCACTGCAGTGGGCGGAGATGAGATACTTTGCCATGGTAGAATCTGTAAGGTAGCTGAGCAACTAACGCCATTTTAATTTTTTGAGGTATCTATATAGAATAATCTCTAGAACCTTTTTGTCATTGTCAAACAATTCATTGAAGGTAGGTGGTTTTTCAATCTCAGTGAAAAGCTATGTTTTCTCTATTCAGTTTAAGTTTTAATTGTTTATCGTTGTTAATAACGTTCGAAATTTAATATTTGTAATTTTGCAGAATGGGAAATACCCATAAAAACATTATTTATATAGAATGTTATCATACTGTTCTGAGTTGATTAATTCTAAGAAGGCTTGCCTAAGGATGCAATTAGAAGTATTATAATTTTTATATTTTCACAGACACCTATTAATAGAAGGTAACTTTTTGGTTCAAGGCGGTATAGTTGAAATGGGGTTAGCAGATATCTTGGTTTTGGTATTTGTAGAATTGAGTGAAGCCTTCCGTGAATATTCTTCTGCTTTTTCTATTATTTGGTGCAAACTTAGTATTTATTCTCTGGTTTGTCTATCGTGTTTCTCTACAAGTATGTCTGTAGTTTAATCTTTAGAAAATTCTACAGTTTTCCATATTTTTTGTCAAATTGGCTAATAATTAATTTAAAACTCTCAGGTGTGGATTTAAGTATTTCTCCAGTAATCGTGTCTACTCCTGAAGCTTTGTTTGCGGATATCGCATGCTCAACTTCTTCAATTAATATATCAAGCTTATTATCGTACGAGACTATATTAAATAAATTAAGGAAGGGGAGTGGAGATCATCATCATACGATCGTTTGCAATATCGACGTCATCAGAGTTTGTAACTAATAGTAGTAAGTTGATTTACAAGTGATTTACAAGATTTTGAGGTAGATGAAGATCAGCTGAGTTTTCTTGAGCAATAGAGAAAGGTCCTCTGCATAACGGGCATATTTAGCTGGCGATCTAATGAAGAAACATATGCCATTCAGAGCTAAGATTAATAAAGTGGTGGTGTTAAAACTGACCCCTGAGGAACCCCATTCTCCGCAATAAACGAATGAGAGTTTCTTCCGTTAGTTGCCACTTTATATATTTTGCTCTTTAGAAAGTTTTTCGGAAAAGGTAATATATTTAACGACACGTTATTGCCTTTACTTTGTTGTAGATAGCAGGTCTCTAGGTAGTATCAAAATCACTTTCGATATCAAAAGGCACACTTTATTTGAGAGCGAAAGAATCGGCAAAGTTATCAGTAAGGCTTGTTAGGCTTAAATTTAAATTAGGCTTGATTTTAAAAAATGAAAATGCCCCATTTGTAATTAAATGGTTTTTGCATAGTGCCTGGGTTTAGGATTAGCAGCGGTTTCTCTGCGTTTTAGTAGTCTTTAAAAAGTGGGAGCTATTTATTTTTCCAAGGCATCTCTTGTTATCTAACTGTACGGGTGTGATCAATCGAATAACGTGGCAGATATTTAAGGCGAAGGTTTTATAGTGTCGTAAGGGGGTAGAAGTTAATAATTGCTTCTCTTTTTTATTGTTTATCCAAAATACCTTTTACTGTCCTTTTGTATTAAATTAAATAAAAAGAATACGTTGCTTTGTTATTTTACGCGACGTACTTTCGCACACAAAACGTGAATATTTTTTTAGGATTACATAATGCGCAGCAATTTATGTAAAGTATAGCAGTTCTGGGCAGCAACTTAATTCGGTCCAGGTTGTTGAATATTCAAGATTCTACATTATCTAAATACAAGGAAACAAGGGGGCCAGTATTATATTATATGTTTTTGACAGGTAATCTGGAAGTTACCTCTGTAGAAAATATAAAACACAGTTGTAGTCAGGAAAATACGATTACTGCATGGAACAGGTGGCTTGCCCATTTTAAATTTGTGGGTAATACACAATTTACATTGTAAGTGTTTTATGAATTATGTAAAGGAATATTATACTGGTTCCTTTCTGAGCGTGAATGCTTTATTTTAAGAAAGTTGAGGTGTGCTAAGACGGTATGCAAAATACATACCCAACGTGGAAGCATTTTTAATTAATTAAATTTGACAGTTTGCGCTTTAGGAAAAATTTTGTTATTTAAAAGCTGGTGGTATAAATTTTCATTTTCCTTAGCTAGTTTAGGTTACATAGAGGGTATTTTTAAAACATGATGCCAAGTTTCTATAGCATACTGGGAAGGTCAGTTAAGTGAACGAAGGTAAAGAGTTGCATGTGACGATGAGTTTCAAGTGCTGTCGCATTGATTGGATGATGTTTACTTGTCATCACTTTGGCTCCGTACTTAATGTTTTGGTTCGCTGTATTTTTGATTTTCTTAGTAATTGAAATGGGAAATTTCAAGCTCACCACACTACATATGTGTGTATGGTGAGCAATGGATGTGCATCTGTGTAACCAATAACATGATTCGTTAGTATATCATCTACGTTGCTGTCTTTTTTAGGTATCTCTGGGACCATCTCTCATTTCCCATTCTTTTTAGGTCTTCATACCATATTTAGCTTCTTTCGTGTCCATGATATCGAGTTATGCATTTGATGTTCTTCTTAGTTCTGTATTATGTATTCTGAACAACATAGTTAATCCATCGCCAATAATGCACTTCGATTTCCATATTTATTTTTGTTTTTAAGCCTTCGTCCCGTAGGTTGATATACTTTCCACTATTGTCTTGTATATTGTTGATTTGGTATCTTTAGTTAATTCTTGTTGATCAATACTACATGGTGCAACGGTCAATATTGCCCTCTTTCCTTTGATAATTCTATTATTTATTTTATCTTTGCTAATCGCTTTGTACCTTAAATTGTTCTCACGTATTTTGTCGTCTTTATTATATGCCCATTAATTTCTATGTCTTTACCTTGACATCCTACCGATATTTATCCTGTTCCTCCAAAACTCTATAGAAATTCGGCCACATGTTTTAAGAATACCTTGCGTATAGTATAATTTATGAAATTTTAGATATCTTACCAATCATCGTCCCGACAATTAAAGCCACCCCACTGATGAGTCCCACCCGTCTCTTGAGGTGAAGAGTGTCATTCTCAATTGAGCCGGGTCTCTCCAACTTGTCTGGCCCTGCTGAGGCTGAGTCCTCAAGACCACCGCCTTCGCCGTCGCCGCAACCATCTCCGTTGCAAAGGGTGCTCCTGCCGCGAAATTGTAAGCCCTCTTTTGGAAACCCATTATTATTTCCTGAAACAGAAATACTTTTTAATACGATTCGGCTATGATATCTTTAAGTTTCTATTATGTAAGGTAAACATATAACCGCTGCAGCTGTAACCCAATAAATCCAGTATAAATGGAAAAGTGTGCGACAAAAGAATACGATCTCTTTTCAGTAATTTACCTTATTCTCGAAATACGTCTTCAATTGAAACCATAAAGGTTGGCTAACAGACGGCCAAAATACCAAAATTCATTTAAAATTTGGTGCTTTGCATGATATGCAACGTACAATAACTAATTTACAACAACATTCGGTGAAACTAGGTTTAAAGATTAATTATACACAACGTAAGCAATGAAGGAAAATATATGGACAATAAAATTACGCTAAATAATTATGCCATCAAAGATATGGCAAATAATCCTTACATAAGATGGAAAATCAGCTAAAAAGAAGAGTTAAATATGAATTAAAAAAACAACAGTTTCATGTCTTCAACTAATTTCATCATTCCACGCCTCGAAAGAGTTATACTGTTATAGTAACGGTAACTTCATGCTTTGCGTAAGAATATCATTTGAAGAATATGGAATGTAATAAACAAAAACTTGTATAAAAATATGTTTTATTATACAGTTCAATCCAGGAATCTTTTTCCTGACTTATGTGCGTATGAAAAAATCACAGACATGATCTAAAATTGTGGTTGCAATTGTTAGCAGAAGAAAAAATTCTAGTCTAGATTATTTGCACATTTTTGGTCCATATACGAAACACGCCATGGAAAAAATTTCTGAGACAAACTGTAGAACTTTATAGTTAATGTTATTTCATATTAATTATCTACAACAAGAAAAAATATATACAAATTGTAGATATAGCTAGACTGAATATGATGTGGTGGTGGTTAACATAACGATCTACAGTCAACATGGTTAATTGTCTACCTTTTGTAGATGTAGCTCAAATAATATTATGTGGAAACATTCCTGATACCTAAAATAAGTGTTTACTATTTTTAAATCTAAAATATAAAAATTCTCTAATTTTTATACATGCATAAATAATTTGTACATACTTTTATAAAAAATTTGCGTTTGAAAGTTTCGTACGTGAGCCACGTAAAGTCCATACTAACCATCTTTGAGCAAGTATTATAAATAACGTAACGCATATTAAATTCGACTATATAAAATATTCGTAAGGTTAATGTTATTCATTTTATTTTAAATATCTTTATATCTTAAATTATCGCCTATATCAAGTCTACATTTTTAATGGAATTAACAAGTCGCATGCATTAATTTTCTATCTAAATATGAATGAAATTCTGAATTTCTGTTATAGATTTGTTGAAAAGTACTTGTTAAATAAAAAAGATCGTTTTTGAGCATTTGCTGCGTTTCTTCCAGCAGGAGTAAATAAAATGTACAACCGTGTAAGTCCACGTAAAGATGATACTTGTATACATTTATAAAAGTAGAGGGTCTAATGTAGAATTTGTGGAGTGCCGAATTTAGTTTCACGAATAGTTGATATTTGATTGTTAAGCAACGGATTTATCGATTAGTTCGCTTAAGTCTTACTCCTATTTGTTAGTTGAAAAAAGTTATTTTTTCTAATCACTGTATAGAAAGGCGGCTTTTGCGCCCTAGTTTTAGGAAACAAAACTGTCAATTTCCAACCAGCGGGAGCCAATTTTTATTAACTCCCGGCGAGAGCCAATATTTTTTTGCTCCCGCTTTTGTGTTTATGTCACCATGGATATCATACCAAAGCGTTACATATGCTGATTTGGAAATTAAACAAAATGTCACTACAGAAATCTAGAGTCACTATAATGATTTCCTAAAGCAAAATGTTTGAAATTTATATATATATATATCACTGGAGCAAAGGTTCATTTCCTCCCTTGTGTGTTTAAAGCACTCCGCTAACGCGTAGGGCATTAAATTCACACGCGGCAGGAAATAAATACCCTTGCTCTCTAGATATATAAATAGCTATTATTGGAGTTAAATAGATTGGCAATTGTAGTATAATAATCATTAATTTCATCAAGAATTTTAGAAGGAATAGTACTAGTAGAGTGTAAGTTTGTTATGTTGTCTGTCTCAACAGGTGTTCGCCCAACATTTTTAATAAAATCCCATAAATAATGCAAATGTGGACTTCCTATTGCTATTAGAGGAAGTGTCTTTGTATTGAAGATTGTAACATATGATAAATGTGCACACCAAAAGTACATATATTCACATTTCAGTTGTGTATGTACACAAGATTTCTATAGCGAGAAGCGTATAGCTGAAAAGGGTAACCTAGATGTACAGTTTGATGATGAAGGATAGATTTCATTCGGAAGATTAATGTAAAAGCCTTTGAGCGATGGGCTTAGTGATGCAGGGGCTAGATAGTCTTTTTCATATCGTAGGTTTAAACCCTGGCCAGACCTAATGATAGAGAAACTGACACCAGACTCTTTTTGACGAAGTAAGCATAGTGGTAGTTTTCTGTCAATATAAAGTTTAGTCCATTAAATAAATAATCGTATTTCTTATGAGATTATTTGGAAAGTTAGAGTGATAAATAGTAAACTAATAAACTAAAAATGTACCCAAAGTCGGAGAACACTCTAAATGATTACTATGAATTTAATTATTTTCGTTAATGGTAGAGAACAAACAATTTCACTTCATTTCGCTGTCATCATTTCAAATGTCAATGCATTTTTGTATTATAAATATACAGATTATGATATAAAATATTACTAAGATAATTAAAAAAAACTCGGATTCTAAGATAAAATTGTAAACTATCAAATAAAATCGCTAGACGTTGATAAAATTGAGAGGAGAGGTTAATATAATTTTGCTAGTTAATAGCTATGCCTATAAATTCAATCCAATTAATGTTGTGAAAACTAGACGAACATGACGCGTTCTGCACGTGACTGGCGGCTGGTTAATTTTCACTAGGATTGAACTTGGTAAGGCCATTTAGGCTATAAATTAACAAATCAGCTTAATTTAAACAATTGACATTGGAATTTATTTCTAGCTATAGTGCAGATCTTGCCGAGGATAGCTTATAATCTATTCATTGCATTAATTTTGGTTGTCGATAAAACACATTCTTAATTGAAAGCATTTAGCCGGTTAGATATTTTTATTATTCATCTGTCCTTTACATGTTCGATTTAATATTAAGAAAACAGGGCACAATTAATTTTATTAAAGCAACGTGTAAAGTACAAATACAATTTTTGATCGTTAGGAATTATAAAATCAATAACGGAGAGATCGTCGACCGTATGTTATACCAGCAATGTAAATGGACTCTTATCTTTTGCAAATTAAATTGCCTGAAGGGGATAGAATTAACAGAGCCAGAAAAAGCTTTTAGTAATGAAAATTTGAATTAGCTTACTAATACTGCGCCAAAATTAGATTGGCGCTAAAAATAAATATGCTTCTTTAAGTCGAGGTTTAATTCATAACGTAATTTACACAATCGATCTGATTAAATTAATATCAAATTAAAGGCTTTCAAGCGTTATACTCCTTATATTTTTAATTGAAATTTGCTAATATAGCGTTTCCCAAAGAGTTATAGTCAGAAAAACAAAAATGTAATTTAAATAGTGAATTGTGTAATATTATAAAGGTTAGGAATTTAATAGAAACGTCGTTCAAGAAGTTGGAAACATGCCAATATCCTTGCATTTTCTAACGCATTAATTTAGAGTAAGATTTCATAACTTCTAAATGGGTTACCTAGTTTCTATTAGAATTACTGCGTTTGCTGTTAATTGCTTCATTCGTACTTATTGGAGTAGAGAAAGCATTGAGAATTTTGTGAAAATTGTTTGAAACTATTTTGGAGGCAAAGATGAAATTTACCTTAAATCCAATTTTATCAAATGGGCTACTAGAATTAACACCATTGTAGCCAAATAAATGAATTAAGTTACTCCGTAACTGTTAAAATAGCAGTAAGTTTTCAAATTACATAACTGCGCATTAAATGGCGTGGCGTGGTTTAAATATATGCTCATGTTTAGGTCCATTTAAGGTTTTTCAGAATGAAATTATAACACTTACATGAACAAATAACCGTTTGGTATATGGATTTTTAATTAAATTGTAAAAAGTTGACTTACATTGCTTGCTAACAATGAGTATTATTATGTTAGCGAACTTTTTAAATGTTTATCATAAGCATAACAACACTAATGGTTAATTAAATAGATTCTAGCGTTCGTACTGCGAAAAGTATTTTTGTATTAATAGAATAATGCTCACAAGGATACTCAAAATGTGCATTTGACTGACAGTTTGAAAATGATTACAAAATATTTGTTTAGATATACCAAATAAATCTTGGATATGTTATTAAAGAACATTAGTTGTAATTCATATTTTAATGCCAATATAATCTCCTGAATACAAATTGTAATCTAGAAATTTTAGTTTTATAATAAATGTGAGCAACCAGTACTTCATTATACGAAATAACACTTTAAAAATCTGCAAAAAGCTTTACTCAAAACATCCCTCGCAAGTGGAAGTTGTGATACTAACTATTTTTAAAAATCAAAGACAACTAGGGGTAAACATATCTTAACGTTTCAAATAATACTGAAAAAATAAAAGAAAACATTTGGTAATGCAAATTACATCAATTTTCAAATTAAAAAGTATTGCAGGCGTAATTTCGAAATTAGAACGCTTTCGGCACACACGGAAGGCATTTCAATGGGAAGCAAGCAGGCCGCGCATAGCACTCGTCGATCCCATCCTGCCATGGAATTACATTCAACAGCGTAGTGTTGTCCATTTTAGCTTTTTACAACATTTACCCTGTATCTATTGGGCCGATTTTTGTCAAGGGTAAAGCCTGAGCTATGTGCAAATTAATACTTTTATTTTTTCCTGGATTCAAGCAAAAATAGATAAAGTTTTATTTTTTAATGTGCTCGGCTTGTATATGTAAATGTTCTCAGTTTTATGGCAAGTAGACATATAATCCTTATGAAAAGCATCGTCTTCCTTCAACAAATAGTTTTTGAGCTACACCGCCAACAGGCAGACAGACAGACAGACAGACAGGCGAAATTGAGGAAACCCGTTTCTCGTCATCTAGGGACCCTGAAATACAATACCTCCTTCGTCTTTTAGACAAGGGAAGTAAAAACAAATTGAGATTACATAAAAAGATGTCTTCTTCACTAAAATCTCCGAGTTAAAGAAGTGTCTTACAATAATAAACATTTTTTTCAAAACAAAATATATTCTACATGTCAATTAGAACGAATGGAAACTGAAGTGTAGTTCAAAGATATTTGAACAAAACACTTTTTTTAGGAAAAATTTAGTGAGAAACAAGTTCATAAAATAAACGTTTACAACTTTTCGAAAAAACATTTTACTTATGAATGAAATACCTAAAGTAAATCTAGAATTACGTTTATATACAATCGTCCTGTTACGTTCTCTTTTTACATCTGTACTTTATTATGTAAGCTCGTAGTTAGCAGTGCCGAATTGTTCTGTTTGCTTTTACACGAGAGAAACACCGATTCGGTAGTTTCAAAATACTTTAGTGAAATTCCATTCTCTAGAACCCCGTGTAAACTCTCGCCATCTATATAACAAGTAAATTTTACTAGCATCCACAAATTCTGAACAAGTGAACCTTAGAGGCGGTATTAGAGGTATCAACTTACTAACAAGGTTTTCCAATTTAGTAATGCTCCTTTAATTAAGTAGCTTAGCCAAACAGTAATTGCTGTTTTGTCTGGAAAAGGCAATAATTTTCGTGAAATTTTCGGGTTCCCTTAGAGAAATAGAACTCGCCTTTGTATTATGACAACGCATTTCATCGGTGTCGTGATCGCTATCTTCAAAATAATTCATGAGTCAAATATCTAACGGCTTTCTAGGGCGGTCGATTACGGTAAATATCGTTGGTAATTCGTTGCGCAATTTTAGTGCTAGCTAAAATAAATTATATATTTGCGAATCTACATGCTTAATATAGTACAGCTTGAATCAAATCGCGATTTATACTATAGTGAAGTATCAAGTATTAATGGTTCACTAAAGTGCACGCATACACAGTAATATAATTTATTTAGGCTTTGTTCTATTACAAACTTTTGACATTTCTTACCTTTTTTATTCATTTGATATTGTTAAAATAGTTATTTACGACATTAGGCCGGTAGCTAAGCGTTTATGGCCTAGCTGGTACATCACTGTTGAGCCCGTTTGGGCGAGACACGTGGACCAGCAAAGCCATAAACGCGAATACCTGCCCTGTGTCGTATAATAACATTTTTTTGTATGCTGAACCAGAGCAAATAATTTTGATTTGCGTCACTTTGTGTCAGACTGACATAAAACCTAATCTGTTAACTTCGAATTTGACATCAACTGTCAGTGCCAGCAACAATATATACTTCCGTACTGCCAAACGTATAATACGAATCTAAAGCACCTCTATAATACGAGCATGCTTGTCAGCCATATTGAATCACATCACAAAAGCGGCAAATTCAAAAAATTTAGTTACTTTTCAGAAAATGACAAT
>OW679194.1:233230747-233325711 GCA_940337035.1 Agriotes lineatus | reverse complement strand
AACTATGTTTGTACTTAATTGTGTTAAGCCATTTTGTAACCTTCAGCAACAAAGCTGACTATTTAAGCTTTCTGTACAACCTATCTGTATTTCAAATTTGATTCCAACATTTTTAACTTTTATCACAAAAACTCACAGACGCAAGATCACTTCTTGTTCATTTGAATCCGAATATTCTGTATATCGACGCGGCTGCCCCGCTTCGATCATCTTGGGCCACCCTTTATCACCGTTTGCGCGCGTTAATCTAGTTATTTTCGCCTAAGCTTACGCTTCGTGATTGGCTGTCGAGAGTCACGTGGTGACGCCGGCTTCCCGCGATTTTGTGACTTATCGGTCGTTTGGGGATTCTGCTGCGAGACGCCGAGCGAACAAGTCGCATATAGTGTGTGTTCATGCCGCGCTCCCGCCCTGGGCGCGGGCGTCAGCCGTTTCCATTTCGTGCTACTTCAGCAAGTGTTTTGTAGACTGTGTTTGCCTTTTTGAGTCGAGTCGGTTGAAAGCTATCGAGTGGAACGCACGTTTTTGTGGAGTGTCTTCTTCCGGGGGTTTTCCAAGGGCCGCGTTCAGCGACGTCGTTATGAAGTGTTCCTTTCACTCCCACTAGCTTTGGGGATTTGCTAGCAGGACGCGCAGAGTGCCCATAATTCTTTCGTCGTACCCTGTCGCATGTGTGTGACCAATTTGAAGTAAAATGCCGCCATCCGGCGGATCCGTTGCCCAAGGAGATGCTTTCGTATCCCACCCCCTCTGCCAACTTTAGGCGCCACTAACTTGCCGCTCCTTACCGCTCAGGAGACGTCTAAAAACACAGGTACCATTTAAAGATATTGTGTAACTTAGTGACCATTTTGCGTTCGGTCAGAACTTATTAGCATGTCTGGCTTGTCGCCCGCAGAGTGACTAAATTGCCTTGCATGTGGCCTACGATCGGGGCTAACTTACTAAATTACCGCATTGCTGATCACTTTTGGCATGATTAGTCAGTCGCTGAGCATGTTGTTGAGGTCTTGGCCGCCATTGTTGTAAACCGAGGCGCTTCGGCCATTTGTAATCCATGGCTGGCACTTGCTCTGTGGTTGAACCAAATTTGTATTAGAACCGTTGTAAATCCGTGTATTTCGGCCATTCCTACGGAAGTAATTAAACAGTGCTATGGGCGCGGCATCATTAAGTGAAAACGCTGTTGTGGGCAGCGGCATATCGAGCGCTCGCATGCGCGAATTAATCAGCTGTGTAGTGCGTGACCTATTTACGCGAGTTTGCTGTTGTGGGCGATGGACTTTGGTCGCGTTTACTTGTAATCAAGTTTTGCTTGCATCTGCACTAACATTAACCATTACGGTGACTGTAAATTTATGTGTTTCGACCGCTTTCTTTTAATATTAGACCTGTGCTCTGGGTACGTCCAGTTAAGCGATATAATCACTCCCAATTCATGGGGCTACGGCCACCTTCACCTGTAAGTAACCATTTATCCTATGCTTGGCTTCGCCTCGCAATATTGTCGTTGTAAAGTAATGAGCTCCGGCCCTCTCTAATATTCATATTTAGCCGATAACGAGCGGCAGTTCGATTAACGGGTCGACCAAGGCCGACTGTTTGGGGCATTGCCTCCCTTTTTTGCGTTTGTGCGCTCTAATTATATTGCGACGAACTCCAGCTGGGGCCCTCGTTTAAGCCCTAGGATTAGTAAGGCGACGCATTCGTTGCCCGATTGTTTGTAACGTCATCATTGTGATCAAGGGACTTATTATTGTGTACAACCTCTGCATGCTCTCTCCAGATTAAACAGCTAGTGTTAAGATCGATGTACGACGACATCTGAGTGGTGGAGTGCGCAGGTAGGTTTAGCAGCGCCCCCGCAGTGGTATTACTTACCCGAATTAATAACGCAAACACCTATTTCTCGAATTTGTAATCTGAGCTCGGTATTTCTCGAGTACTTTCATGTAGTAGTACCCAGCGTACTTCCCGTCCCGTCTAACCGTCCAGGTCCGGTAATACGAGTATACTTAGAGACAGACTTGGTGGCGCCCTCTTATTTTTGATTTACCCCGTTCATGTCACGCCACGCTTGCCCAGTGACGTACCGTTTGAACCACGCCCAACTCCCTGAGCGTTTCAGCCGAGGCCTTTAGCTTGTTTTAACGAATCTCAGGGCGAGCCTGCCATCCTTTCCCGGACTTAACCAGTCGTGCGATACTCACCTCGCGTGGGTGTCGCTAAGTCATTTTAATACCGTAACAACTGTGAAACTTGACATTTGATTTTTAAGAGACTTATAGTTGCATTAATAAATTAGCAACTATTCCATGG
Organism: Agriotes lineatus; assembly: GCA_940337035.1. Classification (NCBI taxonomy): domain Eukaryota; kingdom Metazoa; phylum Arthropoda; class Insecta; order Coleoptera; family Elateridae; genus Agriotes; species Agriotes lineatus. Next base: position 233,323,392 of record OW679194.1, on the reverse strand, counting down.
CCATACTAGATCAAAATAATTTTTGATCATAGGTACTATAGAATCGGCTCACACTCTTTTTCACGGGACCCACAATCTTAAACGTGCCAGGAACTGTCATGTTATTGATTTATCAAGCCTATGCGAAGAGAAATCAACTTTACAGATTAATATTTCTAAAACTAAGAATCAATATGGTTCTTTTAATCGAAGGTGACAACGATTCAACAAATTCCAAATGATTTAAAGTTGCCACCATTAATAGTGTGGCGAATTTTAAATAATAACCAATATAGGTCTTACAAAATGCACGTTTCTCTTCTCAGACAATATACCTTCGATGCTGTTCAACGCTTAATTTTTAAATTTTTGAATTTGGCAACGATAACAATTTTTAATATAAAATGATTTGATCCGATGTAAATTCACCAATGAAGGAATGTTTAATTGTAAGAACGAACACTATCGATCGGTGGAAAATCCCAGATACTAACCAACCAATTACGTTTTAACTTGAATGTTTGGGTCGGAATTTTAGAAGATTCCATTTATTTATAAAAAACGTAATTGAGAACGTTACCAGAATTTTTTGGATTCCAGCTTTTGAACTATGTTATGTTCAAGACGTTTCTTTTGCATAATTAGGACAACTATGGATGCAAAAAAACCTTGTTAGGCAAAAGCTTCAAAATAAAATGTATAATATTTATACGGAGAAGCTAAAAAGTTATTTAAAATTATTCCGCTTCAATACCAAGGCGAGATATTTAACTTGCAGCAAACAGTGTCAGTAACGTACGCAAGAACGAATTTAACTTGAAGGTAATTTTTAACTCCTGAGTTAAATTTAATTTGTGAAGCTCTGGTTTATTGTTATTTCTAATTTGTTGTTTCTCGCATATTATAATAATGAGTTCTTCCGGGTTATGACGTGGTCGTCGATTTAAACATGACGTTTCGCTGCTTATGCTGTCAGCTGCTTCAGAAGTTTTCTAAAGGCTGATGTTGAAGTATCGTGCTCCTCGTTATATACCGAAGGGTCGCTGCCTATATAAATCTTGTAAAATAGAACTAGAAATATCAGCTATCTTATATATATTTCTAAAAGTCCTGACTGACTGACTCATCAACGCCCAGCCCAAACCCTTGGACCTAGAAAGCTGAAATTTTGCACAGAGGTTCCCTTTATGATGTATACAAGGAATAAGGAAGGATATTTCGAAATTCAACCCCTAAAGGGGTAAAATGGGGGTTCCAATTTTGTATGGAAAAATAATATTAAATAGACATTTCGACTTGAAACTTCGTAGGAGTACTCCTAAAAACAAATAAGCAAACACGTATTTCGTGATTTTCCGAAAATCAACCCCTTAGGGGGTGAAATGGGGTAAGTAAGCCTAAAAATCGATATGGGAGTCGTTATTGAGGTTTATTGGGACGTTGATTGCAAAAATGGCATTTATTTTTAAGTCCAAGACGGTGAACATGACATAAGGGAAGAAACGGGGACGGGACGGGACGGGACTAGACTGGACGGAACGGGACGGACTGGACGGGACGGGACTGAGCGGGACGGGACTGGACGGGAAGGGAAGGGACGGAACGGGACGGGACGGGGCAAAGCGGGACGGGGCGGGGCGGGGCGGGACGGACGGGACGGAAAGGGAAGGAAAAAGATGGGATGGAAGGGGAGGGGATGGGATGGAAGAGGAGGGGCGGGACGGGACGGGAAGGGACGGGACTGGACGGGAGGGAAAGGGGCGGGACGGGACGGGAAGGGTCGAGACGGGGCGGGGTGGGGCGGAACATTATTTAATACACAAATAACGAACCTCGCGCGAACGAAGTCGCGGGTAAAGCTAGTTAAGTAATATATCTGCAAAGCAACCAGAACGTTTTGTAATAATGTGAATAAGTGCCCGAGTAAAGAATATTATTCTTTGGCAGCAACGTAGATTCATATTAGATGAAAACGTACTTACCTCATGATGTTTATAAATCAAACGAAGAAAGGGTGCAACAATTAAAGACATTAAGTTAAATATTTATGTGACTTCCCTCAATAGCAATATACGTATGTAGCTGGTACCAATTATTTCTAATTTTAACAACAATACTGTGTATGGCGAGTAATAACGATCCACTTGTAAATTTAAAAAACGCATTACCATAAACAATTCAATCAGCTGTTGCCATTTCGGCTTAATGATCAGAAAATTTTGTTAAACTCGTTATGATGTATTTCCATTCATCATTTTCTTGAACGCTCATTTCAAAAATATGATTCAATTAAAAGAGCTTGTGTTCCTGCGTGTAATTCATTTTAATAAACAAACTTTGAGTTGACGAGGGTCAAATTGGCAGGATAATTAATTGCAAGTATGTGAACTAATCTAAACACTGATTTCGTTATGTCTGCTAGCTAATTTCAGATTTTGTAAATAAATACATATATGTTTTTCAGAATTTGAGAAGTCAATAACTAACCAAATCTACAGGAAGTAAGAACAACAATTACCTAGCGTATGAAACAAATATTTTTGTTTTGCAGGGACACTTAGAAACAAACATTGATACATGTAGGAACTGACTAAAGTTCATCTCGATTTTTGTAATTTATTGTAGTTCGAATAAAAAAACATACCATGTGACACATCGCTACGAGTAGCGTTACAAATGCTGTTATAAAGTATCTACATAAATCTCATAAAACACTCATCAGAATAATAAATCAATCTTCTGATGATAGTTATGTTGGAATGTATAGTAGGAGCACAACTTTAGCCGATGTACGTCAACAAACAACAATGACGTCATGGATTTGTTTGTGTACCTACATGTTAATTTGAAAATGTTTTAAAACTATATAGGCAACCTGCCACCCAGAAGTGTTTTGTATGCTATAGGCCGACTAACCTTTTAAAAATTCACTCTTTTTTCTGTTTAGTTAAAAACAGCAAATTAGCAAAACAGAGAGGAGCTCCGATGGTATTTTATGTAAATATTTTTCATTATAGTTAATATTAAGCTGAATGTAGCTATAAATGAGCTTGAATCCGCAGTTTTAGCTTTATTAATGATTTATAAAAAGTAATACACACAATAATTTTATAATAGTAATAAGAAGAAAGGTCTTATATTCAATATTTTGTACAAAATAATAGAATTCAGGCCAGACTCAGCAAAGCTGTTCTTACACCTTCGAGAAATAACTGTAAACGACGACATTATAATACACAACTAATTCGAGTTACACATTTAGTACATATGAGTGAAATGCCATAGACAACATGTTTTTGGCAATTTCCTAGAAAGAAAAAAACTGTGGACATGCAACAGCTCTGCAGCTTTTACTAGGAGCAAAGAACCTCTGTTGTTATGTTCACTTTTAAAGTGGGTCAATAATTTAGTAACCATTCGCCCACCAACTAGTAAAAAATAACAATATAAGATTAAACAACAAACAACGAAGTAACAATAAATAATAGGAGTAATACAATAACATAACTAAGAAATCGTATAGAATACGAAACGTAAAACTACGTGACACTGACAAATGAGATTAAAACACGCTTGAAAAAGCGGTCGTTTAAAAAGCGATTTATACACTTTGTACCGAATCATATCAATCCATATACGTTAAATATAATGTTAATTGGTAATTCGATAGCTGTTTATCGATAAACATCAGAAATATATTTATTTTTAGCTGTTATAAAACTGTGCTTCTAAGATTTTCTTGGAAATTATTGCTTTTGAGCATTTTATTTGCGAAAAGTATACCTGGTTATTATGTTTTTGAAGTTAGTACGGGGAATCTCTCCCAAATTGCATTGATGACGTGCAACGGCTGACGTTGTATCCCTAGTATAATCAAAACATCATACGATTTTTTATATTAATATGCAATTTTACATAAAGAGTGCATTAAGAAAGCGTTTGTATAATTTAAACATTCTTTCTAGTAATAGTTCAATCAAATTAGATCAAGAAACGACCGAACTAAGCCAATACTTATAAATAGCCAAGAAAAGAGATTCATTTTTATATAAAATTTGGTGGAAATCGAAAACCTGAAATTCAGTAAATATGAAGTTTCTCAGGGAAACAAAATTTATGGAAACTTACTGCATACTTTAAATAGTTGTTTCTCTACGCTTCCTTCCATATTTAAAGGAGCCGGATTATCATTAGGATTAATAGTTCCAATATAGAAAATAGCTATTTTTCATATTAATACTTGCCTTAAAACACATTGCATTGTAATTGTTACAGTAAAAATCTAATAGTTCCGTTAAACTATTTTCGATCATTTTACCTTTTCAATTTTAGAGTAGATATTTAAATTGAAACCGCTTTCCATCAGACACATTTTTAGCCAAAATATAAAGAATTGTTGATTATCTGTTTCTTCATATTCTTGATAAACAACAAAACTGCCTAGTTGGGGTGATATTAAGAAACAGTCCTACCAACATTTATAAATTTAAAAACCTGCAAAAATGCGGAGTTTTAGATGCTAATAAAACTCATATAATGCTTAAAATAATTACAAAATAGAATAAGGAACAAGACAAGAGTCATTAAGTGACGACCAGTTCGGGTTTAGAAAAATCAAGGGACCAGAAAAGCAATACTTGCTCTAAGGCAAATAATTAGAAAAAGAATGGACATCGGAATAAACACTTACATTGCATTTGGGGACATAGAGAAAGCATTTGACAGGGTCGACTGGAACAAACTATTAGAAATAACAAAAAACATAAGACTAGACTGGAGAGAATCATCAAAGATCTATATGAAGAACAAACAGCAAAATAGGAAAAGAGAGAACAGTAGAAGTTAAAATAAAAAGAGAAGTGAGGCAAGGATGCCCACTGTCACCACTGTTATTTAATATATATCTAGGGTGTTCCTAAATAAGTGTCGCAACGGAACACTGTAGATTCGCTGAGCAAAAATATAATGATTTAACTCAACTTACCTATATACAAAGTTGCTTAGTTTAGCCGCTAGAGGGCTTTAAAAACTATTAACTTTTTTAATTTTTTTCAAATAAGTCGAAAAATCTTTGATAGATTTTATTCATTTTTTGGCCATGCGTTTGTACTAGTAAACCCACAGCTTTTTGGAAGAATAAACCCTAATTTCAAAAATTACAGGGTGTTTAAAAACGTTGTCACAATAAATTGTCCATCCATATTTTTTTAACCACCTGTATAATCACTACCAATTTTTCTTTCTGACTAGTTACTTTAATTTAGAAGCTATTTTCTCTCTTACAAACTTTTAGTCGGGTAAACGGTTTTAGCCACAAAAAATATTTTCTAAATCCCTACAAGCCGGAATCAGTAATTGTAACTTAACACTAGGCTTGTAGGGATTTAGAAAATGTTTTATTGTGGCTAAACCGTTTACCCGACTAATATTTTGTAAGAGAGGAAATAGCTTCTAAATTAAAGTAACTATTCAGAAAAAAAATGGGTAGTGATTATACAGGGGGTTGAAACATTTAAAAAAGTTAATCGTTTTTAAAGCCCTCTAGCGGCTAAACTAAGCAACTTTGTATATAGCTAAGTTGAGTTAAATCATCATATTTTTGCTCAAGGAATCTACAGTGTTCCGTTGTTACACTTATTTAGGAACACCCTGTATGTGGAAGAGACAGTCAGTAGGGTAAAGGAAAGAATAACACCAAAAATAACTATAAATGGAGAAGCTATTCCATGGATAAACTTCACACTCGACATAGCCATAGTAAGTGAGTCACAAATAGAATTACAGGAGATACTAGAAACAATGGATACTGTTTTTGAGAAATACAATATGAAAATCAATACAAATATAACTAAAATACTAGTAACAAGTAAAAATCCTCCAATAAATACAATAATACATCTAAGAGGAACAGTACTAAAACAAGTACGGAGTTTCACATATCTGAGCAGCGAGATATCAGAGGATGCAAGAAGTGAAAGAGATATCAAAAGCAGGGTTAGTACAGCAAAACAAGCACTATTAAACAAAAAAACGCTATTTACCTCCAAAATCAGCCTAGAAGTTAGAAAAAAGTTTGTCAAACCTATATTTGGAGTATATGTCTGTATGCCTGTGAAATTTGGACACTGAAAAAAAAAGACAGAGAGAGGTTACAGACATTTGAAATGTGGTGCTGGCGAAGGATATTGAAAATAAAATGGACAGAAATGATAAGTAATGAAGAAGTGTTGCATAGAATACAAGACCGGAGAAGAATAATATATACCATAGAAATAAGAAGGGAAAAGACACAACCGATTTACGAGTATAACAACCTTATTGAAGGAAGAAATTGAAGGCAATCGACCACGAGGTAGACTCCGATTACAATACATGTGCCAAATTATAAAGAAGGCAGGATGCGACAACTTAAAGAAAGTAAGCCAGGGACCGGAACGAATGGAAAAGACTACACTGACAAGGAATAACTCTTTTACTACATATATATATTTATAATGCTATTAATCGTGTTTCTCTAAAACCCACAACTAAAATAAAAAGACATAAAATTAGGATTCTGCATTTCAGAAAAACTCAAATATCAACCGAATCATAGCGACCTGGCAAAATAAAAAACAAAGTTTGGCATTTAAATGTCAAAATTCCGTAACAACTTCCGACGTTAGTATAAGGGTAGGAGTGGTATACATATTTCTAATAAAAATGTCTGATGGTACTAAACGTAAATTAAATATGCCGCCATGGCACATACCCTATCTGGAAAAACATCGAATTTACGATCTTTTTCATGTATGTATTTAATATACATGTTAGGTAAATCATCTTAAAAATATTTGTAAAGGAACTTGCCCGAGAACTGGTTATCCAACAACCTGTGGACCACGTTCTTTTTCTTAAACAAATTCTTCACCAAGCGACTAAAAGCAGAGATCTTGCGAGAGTTGTAATTTTATCGTCTCCTAAGGTCAACGGGTATGAAGTAGCTCAGCAAATTTCACATTGTACCAAGCAAACTGTAATTAGTGATGACAATATAATAACGTGCCTTAATAATAAGGTTAGTATTAATATTTAGTTTTATTCTACATAGGGCATTCAAATGAAGATGGGTAATAGAAACTTTACATGACGAAGTTATTAACAATTATATTATTTTCTATGACCAATCTTTAATTTATTTCTTTGAACACCCTCTACACGTATAAATAAAATCATCATTTTTTAAATTTTTACATGCAAGGTGTCCAGGAAAGATGCAAATCCCAAAACAATAGCCAAGTGTTTAAGTCGAATATTACGAACCGATAAGGTTTTTAATAGTGGATGGATTCTAGTAGGTAGGTGCATAGAATTAATTTACTTCATCTTTATAGAAATAAAATTGATCATTGTAGTATTGTATAACTATGTCTAATAGTAACATATGCTTTCATATGCGTTCCCAGCTATTGTTATTATGTATCAAACGGCGTTCGATATTAAATAGTATCATTCTTAACGAATTACATATCGTAAAGGGTTTCATCAGAAGTGGGAGCACACAACGTGTTAACCGTGTTCTTTTGTCTCTTGCCCTTAAAGAAGAGGGAGTTACCGTTGAGTAACCGAATTCTGCATGAAACCCCTTACGAAAAGTTGGGTTCTTCTACCTCAACAATTTACATTGTTCAATGCAGGAAGCTGTTGGCCAAATATTGAAAACCTAATTGTTATATGCATATTTTGTATATTTTATTTAGCCTTACTTTACATCCTTAAATATTATCTTGGTTTAATAGTAGTTAGTAAGTTATATCAATTGATATTGGTTCATCGCTTACTGTATAATTTAAAAATTTCGTCAGCAATGTGTAAGCTTCAACTGAGAAACTTACTTTATGAAAGTAATTATTTTTTTATTTTAAATTTATGTGTTCTCTAACCACTTAGGTCTTACATCACTACTATAGCTCTACAATAATTGTAATAATTCGGTATTCTTGAGAAAATTGATTAATTTTGCAATTGATTTGAATGCACTGTTGAAGTTATACCTGATTCCATGGTCTGATCTGGCTGAATAGTGTCTGGGACTCACACAATATATGCACAACTCTAAGGTATATATTACACTCAGCACCGTTTGGTTTATCTCTTCTATTCAGAATGTAATCGTGTGTTATTCTGGTATGACCCTTTTTAAGTCTGTTTAATAGAGTTTTTTCTTTTCGTGATATAGTTTCATCGTATGTAGACTTTATAATGTATCGTTTAGTTGATAGTACAGAGTAGGTTAGAGTTTTACCTGCCACATAAGTTCAACAAACAATTTATTAAATTAAAAAAAAACACGTAAACGACGACCTTCCTTAGATCGCAGAGCGTAGCTTTCAACCAGCTAACCTCGATTTCTCCACCTTCCAATGGTTCAAATGGGGTCCTTCATGCAATGAAATTTGAGGATGCTCCCTCAAATTCCTCAGGAACTTGGTTTGGCCGAGCGGAACTTACTCGGTTGGTAGATGACTGTTTTTTTAGATGTGTGCCAGAGAAACTTTCCTGGCAATGACGACGACACAATTATTTGTTCGCAGCACTTTGTTTCTTAGTTGCACAGCGAGTCACACAGCAAATCAGTTTTTTTAACCAAGATTCTATACTAGGCACGGCCTTGAGACTGGCCGCGTGTATGTGTATATTCTTTGCTTCTGCCTTTGAGGGCTTCAACTACCTCCTTTTTTCCTTGTACCCTTTCTGGTGCCCCTACTACTAGAGCAATGGAAAATTTTACAAAATCAAAAACTTGCGTGCTACAACTTTAATAGTTATTTCGTAGGTAAAAAGCACTTTTTACTTTCTACTGTCTGGGACCATTTATCTGATCATACCTGTTTTACTTTTCTTTTAATTAAAGTTTTGTAGTCGCTTCTAGAAATGTATGTCTTATTCTGGTTTGTTTTGCGAGCAGCTTCTTTCACCAGTTGTTCAATCGCTCCATTTTCAGGGATATTAATATGCAATGGAAGCCATACGAATTATACTTGCCGATTTGCCTCATTGCGTTTGCGTCGGATATCATATATTTCTTGGACATATTCGCTGTTTGAGTAATTATCATCCAGACTTAATAGTACGCTAAGCGAGACAGAATACAAACGCCATTTTCACTAGTTTCAGTTTGTTTTAGCGCTTGCCACATCGCATATAATTCTTCAGAAAATATAGAAGGTTTGTGTGGTAAATTATACAGAACATTTTCGTGCTCTGAGTGTGTACCACTTTCAAACGAGGGGTAGCACAGCCATAGCTAGCTCGAATCCTCGGCAGAATAAGGACCAGGCGGCGGTTTTTAAGGTTACAAAAAAATTATAAATTTAATACAAACTGGCGCCAGTCGTTATACACAACATAAAACACACATCTAGCTATCAAAACAAAACACCACATACCTTGCAAGCCTCTAACTTCAACTTAAATGTCGAAAAGAAATGAGTAGGTTCACGAATGATCACAGTATAGATAACAAAGAAAATATACCAGTAACAGTATATAGAATTTAGTATTCACTAACATGTCAACAATAGAAATGGTAAAATATTTACAATTGGCTCACAAGATCAGGCATGGTAAATAACAAATTAAATCATGTTAAAAGTGACGCTTTACAGCAATAAACAACATAATTGTGACGGGAGTCAACCCTAATAATTAAGTCACAATCAAATGATTGCAATAAAAATTAGAACATTACACATGTGTCAAAAGCGCTAACGCCAGCAACATCATAAGGTCACAGTTTAATAACATGGCTAGATATCAACATCTGAATGCCATGCAAACATCCAGCTAGTTATAGTGATATAAGAACGCAGTTACACCGGCTTGCAAAACTTTTAGAATTGAAATTGGGAAAAGCTGGATCCTTTTTGATGAAGCTTCCATCATCTGCAAATCCCCATTTTTCTTTAACAGAAAGATTCCTGAAGCATTGAGATTTACAAACACCATAACATTATGTGGAAAATGCTAATTCCTAAACCCCGCCCACCGCCACTGAACCGCGACGGCGCCTCCCTATAAATGCTCATTCTCCTTCCGATCGTTAGTCGAGTTTCGCCTCTAATGTGGTTGACACGTTGAGTTACCGTGCTCTTCTTCCTTTCCCTTGCAAAAAGAGTTTCGCCTCTGGCGTGGTTAACACGTTGATATACCGTGCTCTTTTTGCTTTTTCCTCCTGAGGAAGCCCCTTACGAAAGTGGGCAAAACGTTGAGTTCTTCGACCTCAATAATGACACGGTCCAATCCCGGAAGTCGTTTTTTACTTAAAGTAAAATACTTTTAACTTGTGACCCTTCAAACAATTTTGCTCGCTCAAACGACCGAGGAAATTAATGAATTCTATTTCTGTGAAATTTTAATTAGTATAAGTATAACTAGTATGAGTAGATATTTAGTTATTTAGCATTGATTTCTGTTACAAGGTGTCATTGACTAGTGTGTATCAAATTCTACCAATGGCAGAGGACGCCAACACAAATATTTCTGCGTTACAACACTGAACGACTGAACCTGCCTTCACGCAGGTAGCCCACTTGACGTTATTTGGGCGTCTCCTGTGAGGACCAGAGTATACTCACACCCGTATGCATAGTCGTTCGCCAGCGGCTCGCCGGCGAGTCGCCGGAGATTTCTCTCGGAGCTTAATTTGCATTGCATAGTCGTTCGCCACTGTAGCGTATCGTAGAAATACTTGCTCGTGCGCAAGCCCTTGTTTACTCAAAATATATACTGCTTATAGAGACCCAGACCTCGTATATATTTCTGTTGCATACAAAACTATAGTAACGCGCGACCATTGTTTTACCGGCCGGCGACGGGGCGACTATGCAATGTAATTCTCGTACGGCGCGCAGCGAAACTCCGGCGGGTCGCCAGCGAGTCGCCGGCGAGCCGCTGGCGAACGATTATGCATACGGGTGATAGTCTACTTTGCCTATATTCATTTAGGAACATGCCTTGCCCATATTAAATTATTTGTGTTGACGTCTCTTACAATCTCTAGAAAATTGTGCATATTGTTTGTTCACACCCTGTATATGTAATAGCCATAATGTTCTTACAAAATATATTATGTTTAGACTGTATTAGAAATGGAAAAGAAGCAAAAGCTATACTAGAAGAAGGAATTTTACCGACACACGTACTACATCTAATTCCAGCGTTTAGCCCGCCATTGAACGAATTGCTTTATTGTCACGTCCATGAGGGGTGGCCTGAATACCGAAGAGCAATAATGGGTGTGCGAGACGCTTTCAAACATTGCCTTTTGGTAGGTGTATTGTTCTTATTTTCTTTATTAAAACGCCACTGGCGTATTTAAACGAAGGCTGAATGCGATGTAGACGCGTTCACAGAGTTATACCGTAAATGATATTTTGATGTACGGTGTTACTACCGAAAATTTAAATTGCTAACAATTGATAAAAAAATATGAATATGATGAACGTTCAAGTTCAACTTTGCACTGGACATTTCTTTTTTAAAACTGTGATTTTTTTGTCGGAAAGGCTTCGCTTCCAAATCATTAGGCTCAAGTTTGCGCATGTGATGTCTATTTTTAAATTTAATAATAAAGGCACTCCATGATTGACATGACATAAACAGTTGTAATTTAATAATTTTTATTTGAAATCGGCAGTGAAGTACGCCGAAATCGTCATTAAAATACGAGAAATCGGCAGTGAAGTAATCCATTGTTTTACGACTTTTTTGTAGGTGGCGAGGCGACAGATAAACGTCAATCGACCGAACATAACCTACAAAAGTTGGTTAAAATGTTGTAATTTCACGATTCCTCGATTTCAAATAAAACATAGTGTACACCTCGGCACTGAAGTTCCTTTTTATCCCTCATGTGGTTTATTTGCCTTGGCCCTACGGGCCTCGGCAACTAAATCCATATTCGTGATAAATAGTATATTTCAAACCAAGGTAGGAAAGTGCAGTCTTGCATACCGAGCGCAAAGTTTATAAACCGAGCCGAAGGCGAGGTTTGTAATTGCGCAAGGTATGCAAGAGCACGTTCTTAACGAAGTTTGAATACTATTTTTTTCCCAGCCGGCCTCAGTGGAGCAAAATTTGACACAATAAAAATAATTCAACAGACTGTTAAAGTTGTTAAAGGTGACAATATCCTGCAAAATATGCAGCATGTTTTTCGATTTTATGCTGTTCTCAAAATGTTTCTAAACAGTTTTATTCATAAGTAATTCTGAAAACTTAAAAATGTTGTCGTTAAAAAATCACATTACTATTTATACTTTTTGAGGTTATATCCACTGAGGTCAAACTGTCAAAGCAGTTTTGGTTGGATTAAAAAATAAAGCGCGGGCGCCCACGGTGATTTTTAGCCTCTCCTGTCTTGAGTACGCATGCGCGAGATGTTAATTTAATTCCTTCGAATGAAGGGCCACTCACGGGGCCACTTAAGGTTTCGTACTTCCCTGCATCAAAAGGATGTGAACACTCACAGAATGCATTCCTAATTCCTCGTATAAACAGACTGTAACACAAGTCATAAAGTCAATTATCCGTCAACTATCAATATGTCAGCTGTCAGAATCAGCACGCGTCAGCAGTCAGCTAACATGCGGTACAGTCTCAACATAAAAATTGCATGATTTACTTTCTTACCTAGGTGAGAAAAACGAACTTTCTTACCTCAGATGAGGTGAGCAATGCCTACTATTCCAACCGGCTGGGAAAAAAAGTTATACTTCAGTGCTTTGGTATACAAACTACTATTTTCTACGATAGTGTAAAAGTAGCAATTATTTGTAGAGTTTCTAGAGTCAAATGTGACTGATTATACCACACTGCTAATTCTAGCGTGCGAATTACGTTACCACTGGTGACGTGCAATAAAAACGTAAATCCCACGCTTAGTCGTAAATGTGTATGTTAAAGTAATTCGAATATCTAATACCTACACTGTGATAGAAGATGTTGCACCGAACTAAATTGTTGTACTTCTGTTACTAGCGTAGAAAAGATATTGTATATAATACAAACAACACTTGTGTTTATAGTACTTTTTGCTCTTATTATATAAATAAGTATTATTATGTACGTTCGATCAATAATAACATGTGAGCAAATGAAAACGAAATCAAGCTAGGCTTAGACAAAATTAAGTCATGTGCTGTATTACTTATGATGTTTTTAATTTAAATGTGACAGTTATTACAATAGTAGACGTGCCAAGTTGTTTAAATTATCAAATTTTAAATTACACATGTTCAATCAAGAATAAAAAGTATTTATAATAAAAATGATTGATGTAGCAGATGTAACATTGTTTCAATGTTGGTTTTTATGTTAATTTTCAAGTAAAACCTTGACATGACCGTCGGTCACAGTTATGCAATGGTTTATGTTATGTACGTGCAGTGTTGCCAGGTCAAAAAAAAATAAATTCACCAGATCTGACGTTAAAAAGTTGCCAGATTTACATCATTTTTCACCAGACATTTTTTCTTGACTGTGACCTATTTTGAGTCTTTTTTATGGATGCAGAGTAATTATTTAGTAAGGTCTATTTTTTTAAGCGCCAAACTTTAGGCGGGAAATTTAACATACCTTGTAGTGACTCGCAAAAAAATTGAAAATCAATCAGAACACCGTATTTTAAATCTCCTGCCTAAAGTTTGCGCCACTTAAAAAAACAGACCTTAAAATAATAATAATTTAATGAAACACCAACAGAAAAAAATTTATTCTCAAAACAGAAAATTCAACATTATATAACAAATAAATTGAGTATAAATTCTAACAAAAACGAATTCTGTTTTTATGAAATATATCAAAAAAATGGGAAAAATAACAAACAAATGAAAACTATAACTAACAAATATCACGACAAAGAATAAGCAGATTAAACTATTTGTACATATCATTATTATGTTTTGCAATCATTTGGGGAGGTATTTCAAAATTATAACATGCTTTACCGTCTATATTAATGCAACGTTTAGTATGTAACAGACCACTCAACGTGTTTGCACCTAGCCTATTCCGTAGTCTCGTTTTATTTAAATTTATGGCGCTAAAGACTCTTTCGACACAAGCACTGCTATGTGGTAACGTTAAAAACATCGATACCACTTTAGTTAGCTCAGGAAACGCTAGAGTACCATCTCCTTTCTTTATTTCAGACACTTCTTTCCAAAAAGAAATATCATCCAACTCAAAATTTAGTTCAGAATTTTTTAAGACTCTAAATTCTCTATCTAATTCATTTAAATTCTGTATAATATTAGGGAACTGGGCTCCAATTGGACCAAGACTTTCCGTTGATTGAATTTGAGATGGATTCAAGAAAGAATCATTTTTAAAATTTCTATTTCTCGGGAATTAAAAGAAAATCTTCTGTATATTTGGTTAGCGGCTTCTGTATAAAAACTTAAGCAGTTCTTTCTGAAGGTATCTTCTTCCAATTCAGATAAAATTTTATTACCTAATGCAGCTGCCACCTTAGGCCCTAAGTAAATTTTATCAAGTGGTAAAAAATGGCTGGGATTTCTATACTGTAGTTTAGAAACTTCTGTATTTTTTAAATAATTGGGTTTAATATAATAACTCAATAATAGTCTATAAGAAGACGCCATTCTTGTGTACAAAAGGTGAATTTTAGGATTTTCTGATTGGAACTCTAAATTCAAATCATTAAATGTAGGCAAAATATATTCAAGAAATTGTAGGTATAATTTAGTAGGTGGATTTGTTAACTGATTATAGATTTCGTTAGCACCTAGTGTTCTATTATCGAACACTTCGGCTCTAAAATAAAGCACGAGAGCATCAAGCTGTTCCAAAACTCTATTGACTGCTGCACTTAATGATAGCCACCTTGTTTGCGAAGGGTGTAGCAGTTTGTGAATTTTTATATTCAAAAATGTCTGAAATGTCCGAAATTCAGTTTGTCTCTTAAAACTGTGCTGCATGTGTGAAAATAGGTCTCGGATAAATTTTTCCACATTATCGGGTATCTTCTCACATGCATATGAAGCACACAGCGCTAAAGAGTGGCAAACACATTTTAATACAAATAAATCCTTTATATCATTTTCTAATAAAGTTTTTAATGAATGTTTACTTCCCATCATAGCATTTGCACCATCAGCCCCAAAACCAATCATATTTGTTTTATATGGAATTTGATGCATGTTAAAAAAATGTACAATCACATTATAAAGATTTTGGGCACTAGCGTCACTAACGGGAATCAGTCCTAAGAATTCATCCTTTATTTTAAAATCATTGTTATTGATAAAACGAACGACTAAAGCCAAATTTTTTTCTCCCGATTTAACAGTGGACTCGTCCACTAACAATGAAAATTTTTTAGATTTCAATATTCCAACTAAATTTTCAAAACTGGACTTGCCGATAACGTTATTAATAATTGCAGTACATTTCGTTCTATCGCATGATATTTGAGAAGCCTCTTTTGGTTCAATTCCCGAGGAAATAACAGATTTTACCAATTCCGTCAAATGGTCTGACACATTTATAGGTACATTGTGTTCCGCAATAAAAGCGGAAATTTTAATTTCATTTTGTTGTATTATATTACGTCTGGAAAAGATATTAAATGTACTCTGCGTTACACTAGGTTGAAGTACAATGGCATTCATTTTTTGAATGTGTTTCTTTGATAAGTTATGTTTTTTAACAGCAGCTATACCCCCAATATAATCTTTAGAGCAGACGTTACATTTAAAATGATTTATTCCCTCCTTACTTGGCCCAATCCATTTTCTAAAATCTGTGTTCTTCTCCCAAGAGGGGTTGTACTTGTGAAGGTAGGATTTCGAACGACGTTTTGTAGATTTACGTTTTTCTTCCTCACTGTCTGGTGAATCCGAAGAACTAGTACTCATTTTTGTAGAGGGTCTGCGCTTGATGTCTTCTTGGAAAGATGTAGATGGCTTCGGCGGCTCCGGCGCTTCCAGCTGAGGCGTAATATGAACTGTACCGGAACTTGGTGATGCTCTAGGTTCGAACGAGCTTGACTCTGGTTCATCTTGTTTTTTTTCAACGTAACGAGAAACTTCTTCATCTTGAATGACGAACTAGAGACGAAAAAATAATACTATTATTAAAACAAAACTTCTTATATGGTATACTAAATCACGTAAATTTGACAAAACATTTATTTAAAATAAGTTTTGAAATATTGTAATATTGTTACTTACGTTTTACTTCTTCACAAAAAGAACACTCCACTTTTTTTATAATATATTTTTTTCAAAATTAATCACGATCTTTTCGCTGTGACGATTATTGAATGAACAACGCTCTGGAAATTGCTTCAGGCGTATTTATAGCCTCGGGTCGTCAAAAAATCTCGGGTATTACCCTAATTCAGATCAAATAATTTTAGGGATTCACTGAGCTCTGAATAAGCAATTTTTAAAAAATCCCCGCAAAAACTGTTGTGAAGCTACCTACCTTACCTACACCAATAGATGTCTCTAGTATAGAAATCTCTTTAAATACCAATGAGATATAAAAAAATCGATGTCTGATAATAATTTTCATTATAACAATGAAATAAATACTGATGCTTCTATGTAGAAACACAGATGATAAAAGTTTGATTGGTTTCTTAAAATCGAAAATGGAAAAACTTCAGAAATTCACCAGATTTGGCGGTTTTTGTAAAAGTTTTCACCAAATCACCAGTTCGACCTTAAAATCACCAGATATGGTGAAATTTCACCAAACCTGGCAACACTGTGTACGTGTATTTCATTCTAGAACATCACCATAATGTGAATTAATAATCGACATATATTTCAATTTCAAAAGCCAAGCTTGATTTCACTTTCGTTTGATCACAAGTTCGAAGTTTTTTAGACGTAATTTTCAGGCCTAAAGCAAGTCTTTTTCGCCCTCTGACGTCATTACAGTTATTATTTATAAACATTTATTCATAAAAAGTATAGTTGCACATTGAATATTCAGCTAAGTTAACTGTACCAATTGCCTGGTTTTGATTGGGAAAGATATTATTTAATATGGTGCAACTCGGACCAAAAACGCTTGTTTTACGTCCGTGATACTTAAATAACTATTGCGTACAGTCCACCTGGTGAAGGTGAAGTTTTTAAAAAAGCATGTGCACTGTGCACATAATATGCTTTTGTGAAAGTAACGCTGCCAAACACGTCCGCGATGAAGGGGATGTTTTTAAGCAGTAGTTGTAAATAATTATTTTTTTTTTATCATTCCTGTTGTTAATAAGACGTTTACATATCTATTTTGTTGAAATACTAAGTAATTTCTAAATATTACACCTTTATTTTTTTACTGAATTGTTGTATTATGCCAATCATGGCAAACTCAGAAAGAAGGCTCTTCCGGTAAAAAATCAATTCGTATTTTTTAACAACGATATAACTCTGTATACAGTGTGTCCCAAAAAGTTTTATACAAATGGAGAAAAACTTTATCTTACATTTCACAAAAAAAAATTCTTGGTAAAAAGCTCTGCATGACTTGTAGATCCATAATCAAGTACAAAATGCTTAAAACATTGGCTGACATACAGGGAAAATCAAAATTATGATTTGGAATGAGAGTAAAATACGTTCAAAATGTAGTGGAGAGCAACATGTTTATTGAAATTGTTATTAAGTAGCAAAAAATTATTAGATTAGTGATTTTGCCAGATAAAAATTATAAGATTATTTCAATAAATACGTCAGCAATTGTTAAATTAATGCGCAGACGAAACATCGTAAGATCCTGTTCATAATAAGCGCCTGATTTTGTGTTACTCGTCCTTATTAAACACGTTCTGGGTAGAGTGCTTTGGAATATCTAATAACTGTCAACAAATGTCAAATGCTACTTAATAACAATTTCAATAAACATTTTGCTCTCCACTACAGTTTGAAGGTATTTTACTCTCATTCCAAATCATAATTTTGATTTTCCCTGTATATCAGCCAATGTTTTAAAAAATTTGTACTTGATTATGGATCTACAAGTCATGCAGAGCTTTTTATCAATAATATTTTTTTTTGTGAAATGTAAGATAAACTTTTTCTCCATTTGTATAAAACTTGTTGGGACACACTGTATGTTGTGAATGATTCTTTATAGTATATAGACAAAACTAGAGCAGCGCAAGACATTATTCCTAGATTCCAATAACATTAAGATTAGTGTCTGTATTAATATGTGTATACATACATAGTATGACCCAAATAATGTGCAGCAAATGATATACAGGGCAAACCAAATTAAATGGGCATTATTGCTTACTTCGATATTATTAGATCTATGAAGTCGGTTATGAACGGATAAGGTACTTTTATTTACTAACAACGTGATATTGTACATTTTCGTCATAAAAACAAAATATGAAAAGCTACTCATAACTCCCAAGGGACCTGTCAATTTTTTTATCCCTCTAACTCTTGGTAACCATGCAACTATAGGCCATGTCTTAGCAACCATACATTGAGACAACCCTTGATGTTACTTAAATATTGTAATTTTAAATGTCATTATGACATTTTGAAATTTCATACTATTCTTACTAATATGCTAGTAAATAAAATATTGTATGCACCACGGGAGATATTCATGTTTTTTACCCTCGGTTGACTTACAGACCTCGGTCTGTAACACATGTCAACCTCAGGGAAAAAACATATTCATGTCTCCCTTAATGCATAAATATCTATATCGCGATTCATTTTAATAAACAAGCTGTTTCTTCTTCTGCTTCTTGCTCCAACAAACTACGACGTCGGTACACCAGAGAATGGTCGCTCTTAGGCTACTAAGGAGCATTTATGCCAAAAAATAGGACTATTTTTTCAGGTTTTCCTTAAAAATTTTCTAATATGACTGGATTCTGTTGAGGAGCCGAAAAGGAGGAAATCGATTTAAAATATAGTTAGCAATGTATCAATACTTCCCGTTAGCACCGTTTAAAAGTGAGAAAGGATAGGAAGTTGCATCCGCATATTTCGATAACTAAATTACGCTTTTCCGTACCCAGATCTGAAGGTATGACCTCTGGCTCGGTATTCGTGTATAAAATCCACTAGAACATACCTACAGAGTAGTTACATTATCGTTGCACGTATTACTGGCAACGAGAATATAAATCGACAGAGACATACAAATAAATGCTACAAATTTTATTCAAGAGCTCTTAAGTTATTTGCATTAATATTTCGCACAAACTGGCGTTCCTGAGATACAATGTTTACATCCATTCTGCGGGGCAGCTTCAATAAAATAAGATTTTTCAACTTTTTTTTTAACTCCAAAGCGGTTACTGTCTTCACAAAAGTTATACAGTTTTATGAAACCCTTCATATAATTTTGGTTTGATCGCGACTGACTGAGCGGTCGCGGCAAAAATTGGAAATGAGTAAAAATGGTTGAGTCAGAAAATAAAAAGTAAGTACATTATAAGATACCATCACAAAATAAAGTTCTGTCTTCGTTCTACATGTAAAGCTTGCTCTTCTTCAAGGCTTCATACTTTCTTCGTCAGGCTCAGTTTCTTCTACGATTTGGTCTCTATTTTCTACCATCAGGTATTTGTACTAACTTTCCTTTCTTGGTATAGCACGTCCAAGAGGTTTTCTGGTAATTAAAAGTCTTACATTTAATATTACCTTTCCCATATAGATTTATCTGTTTTTTATGGAATCGTCAAGTTTCAATGTGATTTACACAGGGATATAAATGGTTTTGCTTGAATATGAATGGAAGTATCGATAGATCTCGGCCTAAAAAACAGTTTATTTAGTTCAAAATCGAGAAAAATAGACTTATATGTCTTTGCATTTTTGCGTCTAATTTGTACTTGTACAAATTTGGGTATTAAATTACTTTATTGATTAATTAACTGCCAAATTTATTTATTTATCTGTTTGAGTGAAGCAATAAGCCAAAGTGGTGACCCCTATGTGATAAGTATTTGCGTTGACAGTGTAATTCAATATGGCAGCCATCGACACCTCTATTTTCAACAATACCGCCGTTTTAAACAGCACCACTGATTTCGCTACGGTGCTGATGTAAAACGTCCCCAGTCTGTGACCTTTAGACCTATTTTGTATGGTTCTCTCGCTCTTGCTTGGACACTGTACAAACACATACATACCATAATAAAAAGGAATGTTACAGCCCAACATACAAACACAAATAAAAAAATCCTGACAAAGTTAAGGTTAATTGGATCTATTGAAGCTAGAAGTTGCAATTATTGTTAAGATTCATATATCTATAAAATAAAGGGTTAGTAAACCTGAAATAAAAAATTATAATTTGATTGGAATGCAATGGTGGACTTAACTCGTGGCTAAAAATAGCTCTCGCTACTCTAAAAATAGCTCGCGTCAACCCAGTTTGCATGTAGCGGGTGCAATACGCAAACTACGTCGTTTAAAGACAACAAAGATGCTTTAAGGATATGGTTTATACCCACAATACAGCTAATCACAGTACCTGGTTTTTAATGTCCGGCAAGGCGTTGGGTTAACGAAAGCTAGAGGCGTCTCATTTTGCAGCTTAATCTTTCTGTCGATAACGCAAACGGCCACGCTCCCCACAAAGGTGCTCTAAACGTTTCTCTGGTCGGAATCCGCTAAAGTAGCGTATTTGGGGGCGACAATTGCACACTTACGGTAAAGAGAGGGTTAACTGGAATTTGAGAACATTTTACCCAACCGAGAAAGGACGACACAACCCCCGGATAAAAGGGTAAATTTTTCAACCAACTGCTTCTTATTATGCGCTAAGCGTCATGTTCATTCAACCACCAACAAAGGAAGGCCCGTGTCATGAAGGAATGTGCGCGTTTGTTACTTAATTTTCTCTCTCTTTGGCTCACAGTAAGGTGCTAGTATTGCGCCACCTGATGCAAGGAGCTCCGGCTCACAGAGCAGCGTAATTTAATGAACAATTCCGGACCTACATACATCAACAGCCACGTTGGAGCCAAAAAGTCATTAAGTGTGCACCGTCATGCGACCTACCTACGCGTAATTTGGCGCATATAACAGCTAATGCGGGTAAAACCGCAAGCAGGGTCTATCTGTGGGCCACTTCCGAAAATGTTAAGCCAAATCTGCACAAAGCAGGGCGATAGAGATTAGGAATCTTTACAAGGCGGCAAACTAAGGTCTGCCTTATTGAAAACTTGTAATTCATGGGAACGAGGCTCAACAGATGTCGCCAGCCAGCCATCTCTTTAGAGAATCAAATGCGGGAAAGTGCAAGGGGGGATAATCAAGGTCAAACTGCTTTTATCGTCAATAAAAAACCACTAAATTAAGCAAAATTAGCATGTCTTTACTCCTGGGAAGCTTCGATATGGCTTTCGCTGGGGTGCGAAACAGCCAATAGGTGATCTGCAGCTGGAACTAACGCCGGCATATTGGGGTACGAAGATGGTTACGGGAAACGGCCTTCAGCGCAGCGCTACGAACGTGGGAGTTGCAGGTGCCGTAAATTCAGCAATTGACTTCCAATTAATGCGAATGTATCAGAAAAGGATACCGCAGGAATAGAGGGACCTAATTACCATGTTATTATAACGGAAACTAAATAATTCGGAAGAGCTTACCCTATGATCACAAGTAGGTCTTAGATCGCGTGCAGCTCGCTTTTTTTAGCGTGCTCAAGCTTGTTATTTACATAAAACCTTTAGCATCGCCAAAATATACAGCATACATTGGGGAAACATGAGTGACAAAATCCCTTAGCAGGTTATAAGCGATTCCTCACATCGGATTGCTTGAACCAAAGCTGGCGTGAGAAAACCCACGCTTGAAATTCTAAAATTCGATGAGCCCTGTTATCGCAGAGGTTGCGCATTTCGAAAATAAAATTCCCTCGCAGCGACGTTGGGAAAGAAAGAAATGCGAACGTTGCTAGTTATTTGAGAGATGCGGAAGCGAAATTATAAGTTGCAGTTCAGAAAAAACGCCAAAATACTACGGCGCGTTACACTAAGCAGCAGTGTTGTTAATTAATTTCAATATCATGACACAGAAGGTGTTTTTGCTACTTTTAGGTTATGTTATTTTTATGCATATTTAAAACTTAATCATTTTAAAACGGCATATTGATGCGTCTCAAACTTAAAAAATCAAACAAATGCCAATGTCGCCGGCAAATGTCATTGAGCGACAGAAGCCCTAAAGTTGGCAACCTATGCCAAAAAAGCAACCATATATTTCAAAAATATATATTGTCAACTATAAAATTAGATATTTTGAAAAATTCGATGTTTGCAATCTTCTCTTTCTAAGTTGACAAGCTATTACTAAAAATGGAGAAGCAAGGTGACTTAAAATTTCGAATTTTATTATCAGTACATCAGAATGATGTAGCATCCTTATTTAATCGCAAAGCTGCAATTTACTTTTGAAAAGTCTACAATTTACTGATACATATAAAATTTGCTGATTTTTCAGACAAGGTAGATTTATAGAAAAAGTGTTTAGAAACTAATTTGGTGGAGCAGATTTTTTGTTCAGTATAGAGTTCCTGTATATAAAAGAGTTGGGACATGTAGTGTCACTTGTGTTTGGTCGACAAACCATGGAGTATCTGATTTAAAGGTTATAAAACTACAATTTCAACTGGAAGTGAAGTTGTAAAGTTATTCTAGTTGCTTCTTGCGTTACAGGTAAAGTGTTTTTGAAATAATTAAAGCGATGTGGTGTATTAATAATTACATTTCGTAACTGACCTTAACAGCACTGGCTTCGCAAACATTCGCCCGCGCGTGGTCTACTATTTATTATGACATAAATTAGAAGTGTCGTAGATGCAAACATTTGTTAAATCGATATTTGTGGATTAATAACGGTAAAATTAAGGTCGTAGATAAAATATTGTATGAAACGCGTGCTAAAAGTCGTTTATGCACGAGACATGTTATAAAACTCAGCCTTCGGCTTCGTTTCATAATTTTTATGTCTCGTGCATAAACGTCGATTTTTAGCACTTGTTGGATAAATAGCTATTTGCTAAATCACATGGTCTTCGATTTGTGGATCCAATGGCTCAACGCTTAGTACATACAGGAACTCTAGTTCAGTATACATACACGTATGTACCAACAGACTTTTATTTTGTTAAATTTTTCATTAAAAAAAATGCACAACATTGAACACGAGAAAAGTTAAAGTTCTACAATTAACTACATCATCGCATACTACAGAAACGGCGCATGTGCTGCAACTTTTATACTTATTACTATTTTATAAAGGTTGGAACGAGCAGCCCTTGCTTAGGAAATGGTTGCCCTTATTATTTTATTATTTAGATATAAGAATAACCTTTTAAATTTTCATGTGCCAACCGAACACAGTAGTTGGGAAATTACAATTCCAGTTTCCCACGGGCATAGAACAATATCATTGTTTTCTTCATTCAATTTTGTTTTTCCTGCACCGTAGCAGTGGTGCTTTTCTTTTTAGCTTTCCAGTGATTCCCTATACAAAGAAAAACAGCATTATGATGTGCCCTGAAAGATATCTTATTGCTCCCTGCTGCTTTTATTGAGTTTAACAAACGAAATATTATTTTGCTTCTTGGCTCAGTTCCGCCTGAGAGAAATTGCCTTTCGCGGAAGAATTTAAGAACTGCTCATTTAATAATGGCCAAGCTTAAGCGTGATATTTTCTTTTGAGTAAACAGCAAAAGAAGGTTTTCATGTCTGGGTTCTGATTCCTTTCGGCTTCGTCGTTAGATATAAAATATAATGGATTTATTCTGTACTAGGAAGTCCACTTAGGGCAGCGAGATATTCTGGAGATAGTGGAAGAGTGCGTGGAGCTCATAAACATTAAGAAAGGATTCGGTGGACCGAAACGACCTCGAATTTTGATATTGGGACCGCGAGGATCTGGACGGAAGACGCAAGCTAAATTGTTGGCCGAGAAGCTTAATCTGATACAAGGTAATATTCCAAATGCAAACATATTTCAATTTGTACTTCTCTGGAATTTTATTTTTATTATATGTAGCAATACTAGGAATAGATGATTAGCTGATTACTAAAGTTTTAAAAATATACGAGGTGTTTATCAAAGGTTCTGATAATGTCGATAGTCAACGAATGTTAATCCAAAACAGAAGATTCGATATGATATATTCCAAAGCAACTCACGGAATTTGCAATAACTATTCCCATTTAATTTGATAATCGGTACTCCTTGAGATTACTGTATTTTAAATGTGAAAAAATTAAATGCAAGAATTTTATTATATTATCCCGAGTAGTCCAATTTAAGCTTTGGAAATCACTTATAATAGTGGATATACATATACAATTTATCAGTATAAGCAGAACGACAAGATATAGAAAACAAGCAATTTGTGAAAATTTTTATCATTTTTGCTTTATTTAGATATCCATCTTTAGGTACTTCATCTTTAACATACTATGGTTACGTTAAAACTTAAAAATTATGTGGCATTAAGTTATTTTAGAAATTATATAGCACTTTTTGTGAAACGTTTGTCCAATAAACTGGTTTTATAAAAAAAATTAAAATAATCTTCAGCAATATTATGTATATACATATAAATATACAAGGTATTCCTGAAAGGTGTGAAAAAAGAATAACGACGTATACTGGAGCTCAAAACAAGCTGATTTAACCAAAATTTCCTATATACAAAAGTCCATTCCTTAGGAGTTACACCCCTCTAAAGATGATGAAAAATGCTTTACCTTGTCGTTTGTATGAAATTAAAATTGCAGGTAGGCTTTGAAAACAAAACATTTTGACGTTTAATTAAAACAATGCAATGGACAGTTTCAAAGCCTACCTGCCATTTTCATTTCATGCAGCAAATAATATCCGTGGATGCCCTGGAATATTTGAGCATATTAGAAACTCTTTAAGGAGCAGGATACGCTTATGTATTAGCGAAAATTTAGTCCAGTTTTGAGCATCTGCTATTATTTTTCATTTATTGTTGTTTATTGTGTAGTTTTCAAATTAAATTTATTGTGTTTTCAAAGACTACATGTTTTTTAGTTTCGCACAAGAGAAATGGTAAAGCATTTTCAATCATCTTTAGATGGCTGTAAGTCCTAAGGGATGGACTTTTGCATACAGGTAATTTGATTTAAATGGAATTATTTTGGGCTCTAGTATATGTAGTTAATTTTTACCCCAACTTTCAGGGACACCCTGCATATAGCCGTATTATGAAAGTCTACGTAAAAAATTTAGCCACATAGAGACCTCCTGAAACCGAAAAACTTTTTTCTTTACAATTTTTTCGAAAACACCCTCAAAATTGAATTAAAATTCAAAATAGTTTTACTCTAAAATGCTTACCCCCCTGTAAAATAATATAGTATAATTAAAAATTAGCTAGTATGGCTATGGAATAGTTCCTAATTTATGAATATAACTATAAGCTAAGTTTGACATTTAAGTTTAAACATAGTTGCATTCATAAATTAGGAAAATTGTTTCTGAGTACAATGGTACAATAGACAAAAGCATATATTTGAAATGCAAACCAACAGAAACTGCATAGCTACTGCTACTGATAAAACTTTTAACTAACATCTGGTCACCAACGTACCTTATCAATTAAGGTAGGTAAGTTATTAACCGTATGTTTTTTTTGTGTATGAACTTTGCAGTTCTAGTATACTTGTGTCGTTCACCTTTATCTCAGATTTGCTTACCAAGCGGCTCGTCATATTTAGGGGAGAGCCCTCGGGCTTGTAAACTTCTCGCCTTTGGACGGACATAATAGTGAGAGAAGTGTGGAAGGAATGCTATTGTAAAACGCATGTGAAACATGGAACATGAGTGTTCTGTTCACATACGTTTTCCTATGGCCTTTCCACACGTGTGTTCATATTATTTTTGCTACGATGCCTTCGTATTTTGATAGAAGTTGAATTTTTCAGATTTGACATTTGTCAAAAGAAAGTTGACATTTGTCAAAAAAAATTGACATTTGTCGGTTTTAGTCAATCGGATGATTATTATTTAACATTAGAGTGCAGACAGTATTGACATAAGTGCTCATTTTGTTCTAGCAAATGCATGCGAAAAGTAAGCATTTTCTGCACCAAAGTAGGAAATAACTATTTATGAGTTGCAAAACTGTGGTGTTTTAAAACGCAACGTTGTCAATCGATGCTTAAAGTCGAGTTTGACATCGTGTCAAGTGCCTAAAAACTGATTTGCAAGGCATATCATAGAAGATTTTATGTACTATACATAAAAATAATCTTAAACTTTGAATTTTGACATTTCATAAGTGTGACAATCTGTCAGTTGTGTGAAATAAAGGAGGCTTTTTTGACATTTTTATATGAAAAGAACAATGCAAAAGGGTTGCTTTAATAGACCCTATTAAAGCGCTATTTTCAGTGTTTTAATAGACACATTAAAACACCAAAGTAGATAATATAGTATGATCAAAAATTAATCTCATCTAGTATGGCTGTGGAAGTGCAAACCAACGCCTTTAAAATTGGCTTACATACTTATATTTAATTCAAACTGTCAAATTTTATTATTAAATATTCTTTTTATCCATTTTATTACAATTTTATATTGAATTAAAGGAATTTGCACGTAAAAGTAATGTAATTGTTCAACAAATAAGCTTTAGTTAGTTATACAACGAATAGCTAAAGTGTCACTTTTTCGCACCAGTGAGAAAGTTTAAAGAATGAGCCGTCGGCCAATTCCTGAAATCTCACAAGTGTAAAAAATAAGCTTTAGATGCGAGTTGTGTTCATAATTTTTTCGACTACCACCTATTTATGTGAGCCGGTACTGTTATCTAGCAGTTACCATGACGTCACTACGCAATCGATATCTCATTTCATAGCCCTAAATGCAACAGTTTTTTACTTCCTTTTACTACTATTAAGGAAGTATTGGATTCACCCCAAAAATTCGAAACTGAGTTTTCAACAGATCTTCACGTTTTAGAGTCCCCTGATCCCAAAAAACATATTTTTTTTCATTGGTCTGTCTGTGTGTCTGTGTGTGTGTCTGTCTGTGTGTCTGTCTGTCTGTGAACAGAATATCTCAAAAACGAAAAGAGGTATGGCGTTGAAACTTCATATATAAGTTTTGTGTACTATGTAGATGAGACAGCAAGCTTTTGAAGAAAATCGCATAACCGGAAGTAGGTGTTTACTCTTGTGATTTTTCAGTTTTTTTCGATTTTTTCAAAAACGGCTCTAACGATTTTTTTTAAATTTTACATTTTTTTTACATTTTTAATGTGTATTGATGTGAGATAGGTGATTTTCCAGTTGAATACTTCTAAAGTGGGTTTCTTTTGTTTTTTTTCTATTTTTTTTATTAACTCCTATTTTAAATAAAACACCCGGTATATTATTACATTTTTGAATTCACCTTAAAATTCTAGAGAAAATTTGTCTCTTCAACTAACACTCGATTTTGTACCGTTTTTGTAGAATTTGTAATTTTTGAAAATTTTTAACAAATGGTTAAAAATTAAAAATGAAATTTTTGACTAATTATAAGATCACTGTAAAAGGAAGTTGTGTGAGTGTATCACACCAGATTTTTAGACTTAATTTATTCCCACATTTCTAGTTTTTTCGTTTGCTATTTCTTGTGTGAGCAATAGCTGAATTTTTATTTACTAAACCTGGTTTTTTGTTGTGTTCGGTGAGTTCAAGTGTTTACATTCGCATTTTAACGGTGTTTGTTTGTTATTCTTCGAAATAAAGCTTGGTAAGAGGCTTAAACATCGTTTATGTTCAGACGGGCATATTTGAAAAATAGTCAAATTTAGGGATATGAAACAAAATATCAAAAGCAAGCTCATTATAAGGGATTTTCAAAAATACCACCCTGTATAGCATTAATACGCAGAGCCATTATTCCACACTCGAAAGATAACTCATAAGAAACATAGTTTGTTGGTAACATCTGCTTCCATTCTGTTGTTTTCCGTTGTTTACAGAAAACGTTTAAACTACCTAAATATAGAGCATAAATAAAGGGCTTTACACGGAACTTTTCTAGTAAGTACGGTTCGCGTCGATAGCTACACTTTTATCGATTTATCGATTTTTACTCAAGCCTAGAATATTCCACTATTGTGTTTTTTAAGTTAATCATTTTTGTAGTCTTTTAGGCCTCACCTTCAGCATCACTCTTAAATGCGCCTATACGTTTTGTAAAAATGATCTTTCCCTTCTTGTTACGTAAACTACTATTATTTTCGTATTTGCGTATTCGTTCTATTTAAATACATAATTATGGTAGTGCACACCCTTAAAAACTATCACATTTTTATCATAAAATATTAAACACTTCTTTTTATATACAGTGTTTTCTGAATAGTACGCCACACATGGAAAACCTTATTATTGAAGATTTAAAAAAAAATTGTGTTCATAAATGTTGTGCATTAATTGAAACCAGTGTTGAGACTACAATATTTTTCACTTGCCTTACGGTTTGGCCGCAACTGAAAGTAATTGAAAATTGCGACAACCTACATTTATTTTAATTTTTTTAAATGTAATAAAACTATTATTATACAGGGTGTTATAGAAATAAGTGCAAATATTTTAACCAGTGATAGAGATCACCAAAACGAACAACTTTTCTATTTACTGTTTTTCATTTAATCGCATATTTTTTCAATCATTTATCTCCCCTAATTTTGACGAGCCGCTTGGTAAGCAAATCTAAGTTAAAGGTGAACGACACAAGTTGTTACGTTAAAATTGCGCTTTCTCTAGATTTCTCGCATGATTCCACAATTTTTGGTAACTTCATGGGAAGCGCTCTCCGAATTTTAGCTCTGTGGGAGTATTCAAATACCGCGCGCTTTCGAGTTAGGAATTATTTACGCTGGTTGTGTCATGGCGCCCGTTGTTGATAAGATTTTTATCCTTGGCAAGTTTCCGGTTTCGAGGGGAATCTTCTTTTGGTCCTGCCTGCCTGAGGCATGTGTAGTTTGTAGCCGCTACAATTAGTAATGTCGTCCTAGAGGGTAATTTTGGGCTGTTCTGAATAATTACGCTTGTGCGGATTCTACCCTAGGAACGATGAATTTTGGGCGATTTTCTTCGCCCCGCTTTTAGGCGGATTTAAGGTTGTAGCAAACACGTGCTCGCCCGTATAGACGTGACGTGTCGGGCTCAATAACAGCAATTCTGGTACTTGGCTGCTAAGAAATACTCCTCGGCGTCTTAGTGCGAGGCCCCTTTCGGCCAGTCTTGTATCATCATAATTCTGGGACTAATCGCTGGTGCCCAGAGCAGAATTTTACGCTGACCAAAATCGAGAGCACACCAAATGCTGGGCGCATCCATAAAGCCCCTGTGGCTGAGTTGAGCTGTTGCGTAGACGTCTACCAGGCCCCGGGTCTCCGTACGACATCTTAGGTACCCGCTGGGTCAAGCCGCACACTAGCCAAGTGAAATGTCTAAATAACTGTACGTATCGTTTATGTATTTTTAAATGTGAAATTGAAATATTTGGGACAGCATCCCGCTGTTGGCTGGCAAAGCCTGATTTGTGGTACTCTGTACTTATTATGTAATTTGAAGTGGACCAGATCGGGTTAAGTATAAGTAAACTGTGATAACTTTAACCTGTTAGTTGTTTTATTTGGTTGTTGCCCCATTTGAGCCTTTTGCAGCTATACTTTCGAGAATTATAGAAACCTAGATTGCGAATCATCTGTAGAGTGTCGAGGTTTCTGGCTGTCTTTGTGGTTCGCTATCGCTCTGGTTTTCCATCATAACTTAATTGACCGCACGCCTTCTTCGACTTGAGCTAGTCGCGTGCCAGCCAGATACCTTATTGAAATTTGTGTAGAAATATAGCCAGCGAACGGCCACGCTTTAATATAATAACAAGATTCTGGCACCCAACGCGTGTGGCCTGTTTTCTGTAAATGTGCTTTGCACTGTAAAAATTTTGAGTTCTAACGGGAACACTAAATAAGGCTCTCTTTATTTTTTCAGTCAAATTTTAAGGTGTATTAGGTCATATTATATACTAAATTTATCTGTATTTCTGCATGGGTAACATATATGTGTTTATTGATATTAATTATGAATTATTATCGTGCATGGTTAATTATTAAGATTTGTGCATGCCTATATTTAAGACATATTACCAGTATATCTTGTATTTAAGATATATTATCAGTATTTCTGTGGGGCATATGTACAGGCTTGTGTTCGAAATAACCGAGCTGGGTTATAAAATTTTGAACTGTCGGTTAATAGCAAATTGGAAAGATTTGTTACCGAATTTTGCCTGGTATAGTTTGAGCATTGGCCCACCAAGGCTTTTCCAAATTTTCGAGTACAATCAACACTGTTTATTTAATTTAACTAGCGGAAAGCTTTGCTCTGTCGTGGCCCTTTACTGCGGTGGTTGTACAGAA
This sequence comes from Agriotes lineatus, assembly GCA_940337035.1. Taxonomy (NCBI): domain Eukaryota; kingdom Metazoa; phylum Arthropoda; class Insecta; order Coleoptera; family Elateridae; genus Agriotes; species Agriotes lineatus. Next base: position 233,292,951 of record OW679194.1, on the reverse strand, counting down.
GAGTTAACGTGCTTTCATTCTCTTTCTGCGTCTTTGAGTAAAATCACCATTTACCATGGATATTGCTAGGCTTCTCGTAGACGAATTAGACTATGAGCTTAGGATTCGGGGTGTCACTTGTGATGGCAACGTCGGGGATAAACGTAAGTTGCTTCGAGCCCGAATTAGACTTGAAAAATCCGGTAATGCTTCGTTTCCTGAGGTTGAACTTGGTGCGATGGAGGAACTTGATATTTGCCTTCTTAAGCTAGGGAACTTAGTGGAAGAGATCGCGGCCCTTGAAAGTCTTGTTAGGGGTAGTAACGATTTTAAACGCATCCAACCTCGACTGTTGCATGTATCCCATCGTCTTGAACGCTTGAGTCCTCCGGGTTCATTACAGGCCCGCAAGAGTGAATTGTATAATCGGTGCTTAGGAGCAATGGACGATTTGGACACTAAATTAACGCTTCTTAGTGAAGCACAGACCTCTGGTGCCTCGGGTGTAGTTAACTTGCGAGATTTGGATGACAGTCAATCCCAGGCTGATGAGCTAGGTTCGAATAGTGTACCCGACCATCCTCCGGGTCAGGTCCGAATTCTCTCTGAGATTCCTTCTCAGGTCCGTTTTAGTATTCCGAACGCTAGTAATCCACGAGTATTTCATTCACCTATCGGTATGAATAGCACACACGTTTTCGAGTCTTCGCCCCGGACTCTCCAGCTTTCTGGAGCGGGTCGAAGAGTTACGGGTCTCTCGTGGTGTTTCTAAGGAACAACCTTTTGTCTCAGCGGTCGAGTTCTTTACTGATCATGCGCTAATCTTGTACCGTTCGGTAAAAGACACTGTGCAGAATTGGGATGCGCTAGTCAAGGCCTTACGTATAGTTTTTCTTCCTTGCGATTATGAGGCTGGGTTGTGGGATGAGATAAGGAATCGCACTCAAGGTGCTGATGAACCAGTTACCGTGTTTGTGGCTGTTATGGAAAATTTATTTTGTCGATTGCCCTCGGTACCTTCAACTTGTACTAGGCTTAGCCTTATTCGCCGGAATTTATTGCCCCACTTCCAAACACAACTGGCATTAGAACCGATTTCATCCATTCCAAATTTGTTGCGGGTTTGTAAGGCAGTGGAAGATGCACATCTTCGTGCACAACGGTTTTGCGCGCCCCCAACTAACGTTAGTCGCATGTTGAAACCCGACATATCGGAAACCTCGAGTCAGTCCTCGAATTCATACGGTAGCTGTTTCTTCTGATGAAGGGGTGCTCCTTCAAGAGATAATTCGGCTCGCGTTGTAAACTTTGTTGGAACTCCAGAATTGAGATGTTGGAATTGCGATCAGCCTAATCATCGTGCCGTCGATTGCCCCGCGCCTAGAAGGCGTCATTGTTATCGGTGTGGGAGACCTGATGTTATGGTTAGGACATGCCGTTCATGTACGGTAAACGGGAATCAGCGTCGATTAGGACACCGGCTGGCGCGCTGCAATGAAATATCTTCGGTCAACTCTTGTGAAGGTTTTGATACAGGCTCCAGAGCCGTTTTGAATTTTATTTTGAGTCATGCAGGCCCTGATGAAAGGCCTTATCTACAGATTTCGATTTTTGGAAGAAAGATTCTCGGGTTATTGGATTCTGGTGCTTCTCGCACTATTCTTGGCATAAAGGGTTGGAATTTACTGAAAGGGCATTGCCGTCTTGAAACGAATCAAGCTCTTACTTGTGTCATTGCCAACGGCATGGAGTGTCGAAGTTTGGGAAGCGTCACTGTTCCGATCAGCTTACGCGATAGGGTTTGCCTTATCGATCTGATAGTTGTGCCTTCTGTACCCCATACTTTGATTTTGGGAACTGATTTCTGGCGTCGCATGGGTATCGTACCTGATCTTCGGAGCAATGAGTGGACATTTTCAAAAAATGATTCAGTCCCTGTGATAGAGGCCATTCAGGCTGTCGAACATTTAACCTCGATTCAGCGTGAACAACTCGATAACTTCGTTAGGGAGACTTTTGGACGAATGGGAGATAGTTAGTTAAGTACGAAATTAAGACTACGTCGCCACCTATTAAGCAACGGTATCATCCTATTTCCCCTGCTCTTCAGAAACAGGTGGATGTTGAATTGCAAAAGATGTTGGAGGACGGAATAGTGGAGCCTTCGACTTCTGCATGGTCGTCACCTATTGTCATGATCAAGAAGAAGGATGCTAGCTAACGTTTCTGCGTTGATTTTCGTCGTCTTAATAAGGTCAGCCAACCTGACGCATACCCTTTGCCTTACGTATCGAGTACGTTGGACAAGCTTCGTGATGCCCACTATCTCACTACTCTCGACATTAAGTCTGCATACTGGCAGATCCCTTTTGCGATTTCTTCACGTCCTTTGACTGCATTTACCGTCCCAAATCGGGGTTTATACCAGTTTCGTCGCATGCCTTTCGGTTTGCATACGGCCGCTGCGACTTGGCAGCGTCTGATCGACCGTGTAGTTGGCGCCTATTTGGAGCCCTATGCTTTTACTTATCTCGATGATATTGTGATTTGCAGTTCCACATTCGATAAGCACCTCTCTGTCTTAAGCGAGTTAATCTCTCGTGTTATGGCGTCCGACCTCACATTTAGTAAAGACAAATGTCATTTTTGTAAGCCTGAGCTCAAGTATCTCGGATATGTGGTTAATTCCCAAGGGTTGTTGATTGATCCGGGGAAAGTGGATGCTATTACTCGCATACCTACTCCCGTCTCGGTGTCTGAGGTGCGTCGTCTGGTTGGCATGGCATCATGGTATCGACGGTTTGTGCCAAATTTCTCCTCACTGATTGGTCCTTTGACTTCGCTTCTTCGGAAAAACGCTAAATTTTTATGGGATGACCAATGCGAGCGAGCCTTTCGTTCTATCAAGGAACATCTGATTTCGGCCTCAATTTTAGCGTGCCCAGATTTCTCGGTACCTTTTGTAATTCAGACTGACGCTTCTGGTTATGGTGTTGGCGCGGTTCTTACCCAACAACAGGCTGACGGGGAGAAAGTCATCTGCTACATCAGTCGATCGTTGTCGAAAACTGAGAGGAACTTTAGTACTACGGAACGAGAATGTCTTGCGGTTCTTTTCGCAATCGAGAGACTTAGACCTTATATCGAAGGAACCAAATTCACGGTAGTAACGGATCACTATAGACTTAAGTGGCTTAATGACATTAAGGACCACGTGGGTCGCATTGCTAGTTAGCCTGTTCGCTTTTAACAGTACGATTTCGATATTGTGCATCGCAAGGGCAAGGAACATGTCGTGCCTGATACGTTGTCTCGAGCCGTTCCTGTTGTTGATGTTGTTGAGGTACCTCTTGAACCTGTTCTTGACTCTTGGTATAGGCGCATGTGTCGGCAAGTCACCGCCAATCTTCGTAAATTCCCTCAGTGGCGAGTTAGTGAGGGCCAGCTCTATAGGTACGTTTGGTCTGACTATCCTGACTTAGCGGATGATGAGGAAGATCATTGGAAAGTGGTGGTCCCGAAATCTCAGCGTCGTGAAATCCTTAGGCAGAATCATGATAGCCCTACAGCCGGTCATGCGGGCGTTAATAAACCTTTCCATCGTATCGCTCATAAATATTATTGGCCTAAATTACGGTATGATGTTGCCGCCTATGTCCGTCGTTGCAAAACGTGTCAACGAACTAAACCTGAACAACGAGCTCCTGCTGGTTTTATGGGTGGTCATTCCCTGATTTCTAAAACCCGGGAGGTTATCTGTGGTGACATTGTCGGACCCCTGCCCCGTTCGTCGCGTGGGTACGCCTACATTCTGGTTGTGGCAGATTGTTTCAGTAAATTTGCGCTGGCTTTCCCTTTGCGTGCCGCATCGGCTAACGCGGTCTCGCGTCACTTCGAGGAAGATGTTTTCTTAATGTTCGGTGCCCCGAAGCTCATCATTTGTGATAATGGCGTCCAATTTCGTAGTCGCGAGTTTCAATCTTTAGCCAACAAGTACGGTTGCAAGATCTCCTTTACGGCCAACTATCATCATCAAGCCAATCCTACGGAGCGGATAAATAGGGTGTTGAAAACCATGTTGACGGCCTACGTGTCTGACCATCATCAGGACTGGGACAAATATCTTCCCCATGTAGCTTGTGCGATGCGTACTTCGGTTCATGAGGTCACGGGGAAAACCCCCTATTTCATAAATTTTGGTCGAGAGATTGCATTGAAGCATGAGCCTACCCCAGATGGTGGAGATCCTGAATTTCAGTTTGATCGCAGTCGAGATCTAGATACGCGTGCTGCCTTTTTGTGCAAACTTTACGCTGATGTTAAGCGCCGATTGGGAAAGGCGTATCAAAGTTCTAAGGCCCGTTATGATCTTCGTCGGCGTCCCTTGGAATATGTGCCTGGACAGCCTGTTTTGCGTAGGAATTACGTTCTGTCTGATGCCGCTCGTCAATTCACGGCTAAGCTCGCCTCTAGGTTTGTTGGCCCTTTTTACGTCAATAGGAAGTTCTCCCGATGGGTCTATGAACTGAAGGATCCAGATGGACGTGTTCTGAAAGGTACTTGGCATGCGAAGGACTTGAAACTTTATGATGACTCCGCTGTGACTTAATGTCTCTCTCTAGTTATGTTTAGGGTGGTTGGTTGGGCATTTGTAGGGCAGGTCACTTTAGGGAATTATTTCATCTAGTTTCTCCCTTATCAACGCTGAAGTAGTATGTTGGCAGTAGTTCAATTTTGTATTTGGTTTTAGTACTATTGGTACGTGTGGATTTTGGATTTGCTGTAGAGCATATTACTGTGTGAGGCACTACACCTTGGTGTTGAGTTGAATCTGGTGGGGACTGCTGTCTGCGGGCACTGGTTCGGTTGTTGATAAACTTCTAGTGAGAGCTCCACTTAGGGATGTGTTGTGTTTGTTGGTGTTTGCGTTGGTTGAGAACACTTTTGAGTTTTGTTTGGCGTTTAGTAGTGTAGCCTTTAGGGTGGTTGGTTGGGAATTTGTAGGGCAGGTCACTGTTAGGGAACATTGTCATCAAGTTCTTCCCTCTGCTGCATTGTAGGCCAGGTCACTGTAAGGGAGCGATTTCGTCTGGCTTTCCCTCCTGTGGAGTCTCGGATGGTTCGTTGGAGCATTTGTGGTAGCTCATCTTGGGAAGTTTTGTCACCTAGTCATTCCTCTTCCAACACTGGAATATTTGTAGCTGGCGTCTAGGTCGATTCTATTGTCGACTTTGGTATATTCTGGGGCTGCTGTAGAGTGTTTCCGTCGTGAAGCTCTCCAGAGCCGTTGGTGTCGATGGACGTTTCGAGTGTACTGCTGTTCACGCTCCATAGCTTCAGTTGTTGGATGGTTGCTTGAGACCTCCCGTCGAGAATTTATTGGTGCTGTTCGTGTGTTGGCCTCCAGTGAGAACGAGTGGTGGAGCTGAGGTTCGAATATGATGGGTGTGTATAGTTCCGTGTTATAGTTAATTTTAGTCGGTTGGTCCTTCATTTTTCGCCTTCATATTTTCCTATCATATCGTTCTTTTATTTCGATATCCTGTCAGTGATGGCGCTCTTGAGAGTTTGAGTTGGCTTCTTTGCGTGATTTGGATGGATCTTGTTACGCTTCATTTTATTTCTTTTTGATCTGGTGTGCATGGGATCTTTTGTGGTGAGTGGATCTTCATTGCGAACGGGCTAAAGATTCTAGAGTTTTCCTCCAGGCCGTTCGGGGCGCTGCAGGGTCTCTCAATCAGTATGCGTGTTGAGTCGCGTGAGTGTTGGCTCTGCCTTTCGCTTTTCTCGTGTCTGTCGCCCTCTTTTCCCGGGGTTGCCTTCTCCCCTTTTCGTCAAAAGAAGAACCCTAACCGACGTTTTGGGGGAATTTTTGGATTTTTGTGGATATGGGTGTTGGATTTAATCGTGGGAAGGGTTACTGGTTTTCGGTCTAACAGTGCCTTAACTGTGAGGTTTTGCTTCCGCCTCGGGGGTTTTTGTCGTTGTCAGGAAGTTGTCAGGGGGGGCGGGGGTGCTTGTGTGGATGTGGGGAGGTGTTGGACGGTTCTTGTGGTTAGGATTTCTTGGCGACGGGTTGTCACGGGGCTGTTCACCGGCGCAGCTTTACCACCCAGCAGTGACGAGCAGTCTCGATCCTTGTCGTGGAGAGGGTCCAGCCGCGGGATCGCTTCCGTCTCTCCAAGTATTGGTGTATTGTGGTGCGGGCTATTAGGGTTTTTACGTGTTGGTGGTTATTGAGGCCTCTTGTGTTGAGGCGGTGTCTTGGGCTTTTCGTTTTTTTGTTTGTGCGGTTGCTTCGAGCTACTGACACTTACGCGACAGTCTTATCGAAAAATTTATATGAAATTTTTCTGCTTTGGTAAGGGGGGAGTTGTTACGTTAAAATTGCGCTTTCTCTAGATTTCTCGCATGATTCTACAATTTTTGGTAACTTCATGGGAAGCGCTCTCCGAATTTTAGCTCTGTGGGAGTATTCAAATACCGCGCGCTTTCGAGTTAGGAATTATTTGCGCTGGTTGTGTCATGGCGCCCGTTGTTGATAAAATTTTTATCCTTAACAAGTTTCCGGTTTCGAGGGGCATCTTCTTTTGGTCCTGCCTGCCTGAGGCATGTGTAGTTTGTAGCCGCTACAATTAGTAATGTCGTCCTAGAGGGTAATTTTGGGCTGTTCTGAATAATTACGCTTGTGCAGATTCTACCCTAGGAACGATGAATTTTGGACGATTTCCTTCGCCCGGCTTTTAGGTTGATTTAAGGTTGTAGCAAACACGTGCTCGCCCGTATGGGCGTGACGTGTCGGGCTCAATAGCAGCAATTCTGGTACTTGGCTGCTAAGAAATACTCCTCGGCGTCTTCGTGCGAGGCCCCTTTCGGCCAGTCCTGTATCATCATAATTCTGGGACTAATCGCTGGTGCCCAGAGCAGAGTTTTACGCTGACCAAAATCGAGAGCACACCAAATGCTGGGCGCATCCATAAAGCCCCTGTGGCTGAGTTGAGCTGTTGCGTAGACGTCCACCAGGCCCCGGGTCTCCGTACGACATCTTAGGTACCCGCTGGGTCAAGCCGCACACTAGCCAAGTGAAATGTCTAAATAACTGTACGTATCGTTTATGTATTTTTAAATGTGAAATCGAAATATTTGGGACAGCATCCCGCTGTTGGCTGGCAAAGCCTGATTTGTGGTACTCTGTACTTATTATGTAATTTGAATTGGACCAGATCGGGTTAAGTATAAGTAAACTGTGATAACTTTAACCTGTTAGTTGTTTTATTTGGTTGTTGCCTCATTTGAGCCTTTTGCAGCTATACTTTCGAGAATTATAGTAACCTAGATTGCAAACCATCTGTAGAGTGTCGAGGTTTCTGGCTGTCTTTGTGGTTCGCTGGCGCCCTGGTTTTCCATCATAACTTAATTGACCGCACGCCTTCTTCGACTTGAGCTAGTCGCGTGCCAGCCAGATACCTTATTGCAATTTGTGTAGAAATATAGCCAGCGAACGGCCACGCTTTAATATAATAACAAAGTATATTAAAACTGCAAAGTTCTTGCACAAAAAAGCATGCGGTCAATAACTTACCTACTTCAATTGATAAGGTACGTTGGTGACCAGATGTGAACTAACGGTTTTATCAGTACCTATGCAGGTTTTGTTGGTTGGCATATGAAAGAAATTACTATTTTGTGTTTGTATTTCCATAACACCCTGTATTGTTTGAAAAGTTGGGTTTAGATATAGAGTTTATGTAAGAAATATTCAGTTAACTTTTCTTCGTTTTTTAAATGTAAATTATTGTTATGTGAACGAAGCTGACTATTTCCTTCATTTTAATTTTCTAATAAAAATGTAATGTTCTATTTTAATCTATATAAGTTTATTATAAATATTATGTTAAGGTTTGCACCAATAAAAAACATAAGAATTATCAAAATTTGGTATTTACAGCGCATTGCTGATTGCGTGTAAGATTTTGTAAAGCTCGTATTGAAATAAAAAAAAACATGGAATTAAACAAAATTGGATAGGTATCTCAGTAGTTCATTTTGTTTTGAGTGCATTTTAATATATTTCTTATGCAATGTTATCTTATATTTACTATATAAACTAGGTAAGAACATGTTCAACTAAAAGAAGGAAAAAGATAAGAATGTCTATCCGGTTCACCTGTCACAAAAATTGGCTAATCAAAATTCAAAATTTGATGTGTCATAACCAATTAAAGGAAAACTGTAGCAGATTATATTCCTGGAAAGTATTTAAATTCACATTTTAAACCAATAAAGTTTTTTTTTTAAAACTAACATTTTCGTTCTCTGTTACTACAGAAATTGCGTGGCCAGATTTGCGAAAAATTGATTTGAAAAAAATATTTGATTCATTGAATAGTTCATCGAATACCATTCTTGGTCAAAGCTGTTAGATTATCTTTGTGGTGGTATCATTACTCATATCGATTGCGATTGGGATTAGAACTCGTTCAAGGGCCCTCTTTCTAATCGTGTCGAGGCGCAATGAACATTCCTGACATCGTCGCAAAAAAAAGTTGACTGCTATAGTCTTATAAATGGATATTTTTTATTGAACTTTATATGTGAACTTTATTTTTAATTAAAATTGTATTTTTCTTCTAATAGTTTAATTTTTTTTTAGAAATAAAGATGGTTTACTCTGTTTGCAATTTTAAATTAATTCCATATCCCTCCAAATTGTATAACAATTGACACATTATATTTGTAGAACTGCTTTTATCTACGACCACTACTAAAAGTAGGCCTTTTAGCGCTAGCTTGTTTCACTAAAAGTGACGTTTTATAGTTTACCGTGGTTAAAGAAATCAGCTGTTTACTTTTAGCTTTAGTGCACGGGCTAAAAGTGAAGTGAGGTTATAAAACTACAATTTCGAACTGGAAGTGAAGTTGTAAAGTTATTCTAGTTGCTTCTTGCGTTACAGGTAAAGTGTTTTTGAAATAATTAAAGCGTTATGTAATGAATACACTCAGATGTGGAGTATTAATAATTACATTTCGTAACTGACCTTGACAGCACTGGCTTCGCAAACATTCGCCGCTGCATGGCCTACTATTTATTATGACATAAATTAGAAATGTCGTAGGTGCAAACATTTGTTAAATCGACATTTATGGATTAATAACGGTAAAATTAAGGGCGTAGATAATAGCTATTTATGCAACAAGTGCTAAAAGTCGACATTTATGCACGAGACATGAAAATTATAAAACTCAGCCTTCGGCTTCGTTTCATAATTTTCATGTTTCGTGCATAAATGACTTTTAGCACGCGTTGCATATACTATTTTATCTACGACCTTAATTTTACTGTTATTAATCCATAAATATCGATTTAACAAATGTTTGCATCTACGACACTTCTAATTTATGTCATAGAAAAACAGTAGGCCATGCGCTGGCGAATGTTTGCGAAGCCAGTGCTGTCAAGGTCAGTTACGAAATGTAATTATTAATACTCCACATCTGAGTGTATTCATTACATAACGCTTTAATTATTTGAAAACACTTTACCTGTAAAACAAGAAGCCACTAGAATAACTTACAACTTCACTTCCAGTTCGAAATTGTAGTTTTATAACCTCACTTCACTTTTAGCCCGTGTGCTAAAAGTAAACAGTTGATTTCTTTAACCATAAACTATAGAACGTCACTTTTAGTGAAACAAGCTAGCGCTAAAAGGCCTACTTTTAGTAGTGGTCGTAGATAAAATATTGTATGCAACGCGTGCTAAAAGTCGTTTATGCACGAGACATGTTATGAAACTCAGCCTTCGGCTTCGTTTCATAATGTTCATGTCTCGTGCATAAACGTCGACTTTTAGCACTGGTTGCATAAATAGCTATTAAATGATGAACAGGCTTTTATAAAAAGATTTTTAGAAATCATAATATTTGAAGACACTATATGCAGTGTGCGTTACTTATCACCTGGGCACCTCTGTTTCTTCCTTATTTAATTTCTGATCTATTCCAATTTTTGTGTTTTACTGCCCTTGAAAATATTTTTATTTTATCCTATTATGTATATAATATATGTAATAACCCCTTAGTAACAAGTTGCGTTAAAATGCATTTAATGGGATACGGAAAGTTCGTTCCCCACATTTCGTTCCCCACATTTCGTACCCCACATTCCGTTCCCGGGATATTTCGTCTCCTCACATCTCGTACCGGAAACTTCGTTCCCGACCGAGTTCATTTTGTCTCCTAGATTACAGGATGTTGAAAAACGAGTGCAGCGATCGGAATGCAGTTGGAAAGATGAAAGATATTGTAATTAATTTATTTATTATAATAAACTTATAAGAACAAAATAAATTGTACTTATTAAAAATGACGGTTTAATCTAAGTATTTTCTTGATATCTGATATAGCGCATTATTTCTCATTCTGAACAACTTTTCTTAGTAATATTTTGCCGTATCATGAACAAAAAGGGTAGATTACCTGAAAAGAAGATAGTTTTTGCTTAACTGAAGATAGTTTTTGCTTAACTGTCAAGGCCGACTTGTTTTTGAAAATGTGAACATTTTCTTAAAATTCTTCACAAATCACGCAGGAACTATAATTCCTATAACATTTTTGTGTAAAACTAAAAATAAAATTTAATTTCGTCTTTTAAACTCAAGCTGGGGACATACTGTATATAGTTCTTATAAGTTTATTATACTAAATTAATTAATTAAAATATTTTCATTTTTCTAACTGCATTCCGATCCCTGCACTCGTTTTTCAACACCCTGTAATCTAGGAGACAAATTGAGCTCGCTCGGGAACGAAGTTTCCGGGTAAGAGATGTGGCGAGACGAAATATCCCGGAACAAATGTGGGGTACGAAATGTGGGGAACGAAATGTGGGGAACGAACTTTCCGCAAACCGCATTTAATAGCACTAGTGTTGTTAAGAAAAATAATATAACGATACTTTATTAGCATTTAATCACATGTTGACAGCACTGAAGTGTATTGTCAGTCTATGTAAAATTCGATGTTGTTAGGTTTGGTTTTGTTTGTTATTTGACACAAACTGACGCAAAACTTAAACTGAAAATCTCAAATGTAACATAACCTGACAGTGCTACCAACAATACAGTATTGAGTATTTAACTTACTAGTGATACCACCACTCGCTGTTGTAAGTGTCATTAATAACCATTTTTCCTATATTTTAAAAAGATGAGTATTTTAGGATAAAATAAACCGTGTTACGATATACGTAACATTATCTGCTTTCTACATTACTCGAGAATTTTAAAGAACTCGATCCTAACGTTGCTCGTTCATTCAAACTATTCTCTCGTAATGTAAAAAGCTTGATAACGTTACTTGCATCGTAAATTATTATTACAATTTGTAAACAATTAGTATACCGTATTTAATAATTATAGTAGGTCTAGTTTTATTGAAAAATGTTATTAGAAAAAAAATCTGAGAACCATAAAACTAGTCAAAATCCAAATTCTCATCGTAAAATTATTATTATTATTATTATTATTTTCTATGTTTTGTATTTCACGATAATTTACAGTATCGGACTCTCCTCCTTCTGAAAAGACAATTCAGTCTAGCCAGAGGGGTAAAAAAATTCTGACAATATTGGCACGTTTGCAGAATAGTAGCCTTTAGGATATTATGCTTTAAATTGTCAGGTAGATTTAATTTATTAAAGTTTTTGATAAAGTGGTTAGATACTACTCCTTCGACTGACACCACAAGGGGTACTATTGTGACTGTGGTGAGTTCCCAAATTCGCTTAATTTCTAATGCCAAGTTTTCGTATTTTGTCACCTTTTCCCGTTCAGTTTTTGTGACATTATGCGTCAGAGGTACAGCTATGTCAATTATAACCGCTGTTTTCTTAATCATTTCTGGGCATCCTGCTGTGATATGTTCGATTGATTCCCCAGGCAAGTCACATTTGCGGCATTTGTCTGTGGTGTTAAATTTCAAGATGTGCTGCTCGTAGTTTTTAGTTCTTATAACTTTGTCCTGGATCGCCATAATAATTCCCTCTGTTTCTGGGTAAAGTTAACCTATGCTAAGCCACACGGTAGATTCGATTTTACTAATTTCACGCGAATCCAGATGCTTTGCATATTTACTGTGTAGGATTTTCTCTCTCCAAGATTGCAAGGTGTTGGTTCGAAGACTAATAGAATGATCGCGATCTCCAAGTTTCAAACATGTTAAAGACACATCAGCTTGCACAATGCTTCTGAGAAAGTCATCTGTCGTATTTATGAAGTAAGTGCGTAGTTTCAGTTCTTGTGACTTACATAGATTATAAATATTAATAAGACCACGGCCGCCCTCTTTTCTAGGTAGATACAGTCTTTCTACGGCAGATTTTGGAAGTAAATAACGAAACTTTGTTAGCATTCTTCTAGTGAGCCAATCAACATTGTCTAGATCAGTATTACTCCATTTTAATATTCCGAAAGAGTAAGTTAGCACAGGAACCGCCCAGGTATTAATAGCATAAAAAATGTTTTTTTGATGTTAATTTTGTATTTAATATTTTTACCAGTCTTTTTTGGTATTTCACCTTTAGTTCTTCTTTCAAGAACGTATGGTCAATCATGTGGTTTTGTTTTATGCCAAGGTATTTGTACAGCTCATCTGCATCTAAATTACGAATGTCAAGGTAGGTGTCATCGATTTCAGATTTATTCAGATTCCCATTATGGATATGAAGTTTTGCGCACTTATCTAATCCGAAAGACATTTTTATTGCCTCGCTAAATAATTTTGTTATATCCATCGATAATTTTAGTTGTTTTGACGATTTTGCGTAGAGTTTTAAATCATCCATATATAATAGATGTGAAATACAGGACGCCTGATTTTTCGAATCTAGTTTATAGCCATTGTCAGGAGTATTAAGTAATTTAGACAATGGGTTAATCGCAAGACAAAACCACATGGGACTCAGAGAATCCCCTTGCTTCTTCGTATTGAAACTTCACCTATCTCGTTGTTGTTCATCCATATGGTAGTCTTCCACTGCTGTATCATGTATCGTAGTGTGGCTTGAATACTGGGGTCTATTTTGTATAGTTCTAACACTTTCAGTAGCCAGTCATGAGGAACGGAATCGAAAGCTTTGCTGTAATCGATATAACACATGTGCAAATTCTTTCGCTTATTATTTGCCTGTTGTAATACTATAGTCTATCAACAACTGCTCTTTGCATCCGTAACTTCCACGTGAGCATCCCTTTTGTTGGAGAGCTAGAATATTAGTTTCTTTGCAGTGTTTGTATCTTTTATCATCTAAATGGATGTAAAAAGCTTATAGACGACAAATAAACACGTGATAGGCCTATAGTTTTCTGGGCTACTGGGATTGTATTTCTTAAAAAGTAGATAGGTAGTACCTTTCATTAAGAAATCAGGAATTCTAACAGGATCTGATAGTGCCTCGGAGAATGCTCGAGCTAACGGTGCATGCACACAAGTTAAGTATTTTAGCTAATAGTTATGAATTCGGTCAGGACCTGGTGTCTTCCAGTTTGAAGTTCTTTTTACTAAATTAGCAACTTCATCGGATGTTACTAAGTTATTATTCATTTATGAAGTTTGATTCTGAGTCTGCATTATACTTGGCAACCATTCCACATCTGCATTGTAGTGCTCCGGATTCGACCACAAAGCTTTCGAAAATTGTAAAAATTATGCTGGATTATCACATTCTGTTAATCTTGGTGTATTGTCAAGGTCACGGTAAAATTGTTTTTGTTTTGTAAGAAAATTTTGATTTTGCGTTTTTCTTTTTGTTAGTTCATTATATCTGCGTAACCTAGCACCCTTAGCCTTATACGTTTGTCTTAAAAGATCATAATGTTCTTTTAGTTTTTCAGAAAAGTCCTACTTAGTTTTGGCGAGGTGCATTTTTTTTAGAATTAATGATATTTTACTTTCTATCTTAGGGGATCTCAAGCCTCTTAGATATTCTGCGATAACATCACTTTGTGCTCGCAGTTTGTCAATTTGTTTAACAAGTCTTAGTTTCCAGCTAGGATCTTTGCATCTTTCAGAGCGGTTTTGTGTTTTGGGTAAATATAATGTCTGGTTGTTTAATTCCAATATTGTAGCTGAGGCTGCATATATTCCTATATGAATTTTATTTAGATCGATGGTGTTACTTAGATATTTCCTTCAAAATGTTATTAATGATTTTTAATAGCAGTTGAGCGTTGTTGCTGTATTTTAAAATTGGTAGGCAGGGCCTTTGCAATGGGTCTGAAGCTTCATAAAATCGCAAATTGCTGTAAAATCTTTCGATAACAGAAGTTTCTGTGATGTTACATTCTTCACTAATCCTGTGTGGTTGTTCGTCGCTGACTTCAGGAAGCTCTTCTGAAGTTTATTATTATTATTATAAATTGACATGCAAATTCTCAACTAATGTTGGGGTTATAGCCCGTCCCGGATTCAAGAATCAAAAGGAGTGGGCTAATCATTGATTCATGTATTGTCCAGTAAGAATTTCCTCACTATGTGGCATGTCCTAAGTAAGACTGCTTTCTGAATGTCGATAAAGGTGTTGGTGTGGAGTCCTAGACTTCTGAGGTTCTGTTCCATGGTTTTTGGAATAAGTCCGGTTGATGATACGATGATCGGTATTACATGAACCTTATCCAGTTGCCACATTTGCTGTATCTCCATGGCCAGCGCTGCGTATTTGCCCTTTTTCGCCCTATATTTGTCCTACATGTTGTTATTGATGGGTATAGCCACATCTATCAGGTATGCTGTTTTCGTTTCCTTGTTTATTGTGTATTATTATTGTTATTATTATTATTATTATTATTGTTAATTCATAGAATAACATTTATTTCTCACTTGCACACACGTATATCTTCCTTTATTATTTTCTGGACATTTAAAGTTTTGATCAATTATACTTTATTATCCTTTAAAAAGACGACTTTTGCATTGTTTTCAAGTTTAGTGCAAACCAGAAACTTGCTGCAATAAAAATGCCTGCAAAAAATGATAGTAATCTTAGTTTTGCGGAAAAAGTTATTTAAAACATTTTTTCAGATCCACAAAAGTATGATATAATTGACCAACATTTGAAACCGCTGAGAATATACATAACGAAGATATAAGGATGTGAAAATTAAAAGTGAAACATTATTAATAATAATAATTTTTTTATAAAAAATTGGAGCAGCTTTTTCTAATAACTTTTTTTGATAAAATTATGCCTAATATGATTGTCTCAGTACCTTGCATTTATTTTTGATCGCAGTATGTTAGTGATTTGCAATAAAATTATTTAAAAATCATAAAAACAACATTTTTAGAGGGTAGTATAATTGACCAAAATTTGAAATCGATCAAAAAGTAAGGAAGATAGAGGGACGTGAAGGTGAGAAGTGTAGCACACTGTATATAAAAAGGGCGTTGTGTCCACCAGGCTGCCTGTCACGTTTACATCGTCACCGATCGGGCGTATTTCGTCCTCCATTTTTACGTAATTATGAATATTAGTCAACCGTTATTCAATTTAGCGGTGCGTTTTCTTGATTAAAGACGTGAAAACATTTTTTGCTTCTGTAGCTTCTTTATTTAGAATTCAATTTTAAAATATAAAAATCACTTTAATTAGAATAAGATGAAGACCACAAGTATGAAAATAAGTGCCTGCTACTTATTTTTCACACGAGTGTCATACAAGATACCTTCATGGTTATTTATGGTATAAATGTGTTTTATTACAAATATTCACAAGGGAGACGTTGAGCCTCCGAGGCCGCCCCGTCGAGGAGGCTCTTTTCTCGAGTGAATTATTCTGTAATAACAAACGCTTGCCATACAAAATTTTATCCACCAATAAATATTTAAAAAAATATATTTATTGACAGCCGTGAAAAGTCATAGTGACAAATTGGAAAGTACTAAAAGATCAAATAAATTTATAATTAGAGTCGCCTGTGATTCGTGTTATACGTTTGGCAGTACTGACGTGTATTGTCAGTCTATGTCAAATTCGTGGTTAGTTGGTTAGGTTTTTTTTGTTATTTGACACAGACTGACGCAAAACTTAATCTGCAAATCTCGAATTTAAGATAGCTTGACAGTGCTACCAACAATACAGTAGTAAGTGACATGGTTTGTATCTCACTAGTGGGGTATGATTTATCTTACTAGTGGGTTATGAGCCACTTTAGAAGTCTATAATCGATCTAGTAGTAGGTGGTGTTGAATAAAATATTAAAAACCTACGTTAAAGTTTTTTAAAGTTTGGTGAATAATTAATTCTGTAAACTGTAAATGTTTTTAAAGCTGTGATTACTTTTGGATCGTGGGTGAGAAGAAATAATTTGAAATTTAATCAATCCAACTTTGTTTCGTCCCTGTGTTATACAGCTTGGGACTACAGAATAGGAGAACCGTTTAACCTTATGAAGACGATATGTTCAACCACTAATTGTGATTTGTACTTTATTCCTTTGTTTAAGATCTTCATGAACATTAATTTTATTTTAACTTGAATGTGATTTAATTGTAGTTGATTTCGAGTATCTATTGTGCCAAGCCTGGATTTCGCATTCTGAATTAGGAAATAAACTGAGAGCTTCCAAGGACGAAGTATGCTTTCAGTCCAATTTGCTGACACAAGTTGTTAATCAGAGAATTCTGGAAAATGACTGCTTGGAGCAGGGATGGGTTTTAACGGGATTTCCTTACACCGTTGCTGATTTCAAGCATTTAGATTTGCTCGATACTCCGCCCAACAGGTTTGTAGTTTAAATTGGAGTTTCTACATTTAATAGTCGTTGTTTGTCAATATTGTAGAGTCGTGTTTCTTGACTGCGATTTGAATGTATGCAGAGAACGTTTGATGCATAGGAGAATAAATGTTTTTACTGGGTCAGTAACAAACCTTCTAGAAGACAGTCAAGCACTCTTTGACAAACTGCTGGCCACCCACCCTAAAGACAAAAAGACACTAATTGATGCCGAGGTAGGTTTGCTACTATTTTAAATAGTAATTTAGGATCAGAGCGGGGTAGAAGTTTGACTACTACTAGCTAAATTACTACAACTACTTTATAGGTTTAAGGGCCGGTTCTAGAAACCAATGATAACGTTATCCGGGGAATAAATAACCTAGAAACGATTGCTGTAACAAAAGAAACTATAACAATTATACCTCGGATAAATTTATTCTAGGTATACCTATACTTGCATTGTAGAACCGGTTTTAAGTAATTAATAGTTAACTACTTTTTTTGGCCTGCTAATGTGTAAACAACACACTCACACATAGCTGACGTCCACTGTAACTACACGGTTTGACAGTTAGCGTTTTTCCACATCCCGGTGCGGTGAAATGACTAGAACATTTATAGCTTTTCGAGACCCTTAAAAAAAGAAATTTCTTTGCAGTACTAAAGAATATTTGTAGAAACGCTAGTTACGCAATTCCTCTTTTAATTGAGTTTTGAAGAAATACAGAAAATTGATATATACGACTGATTTTTGACGTTTCAAAGCGTTTTGATGCAGAGCCGACTTCAAAATTTACTGAAGGCAGCATACTCTATAGCAACGGTGGTTTTGATATTCGAAAGCAAAATCTCGAATTTAGAGAAAATGTTAAAATACAGATTCGGTGCGTTAAACATTTTACACTGCTCGGTTTTATTACGGTACTCCGCTTCGCGTCGTGGTTTAAAAATTAAAACCTCGCGCTGTAAAATGCAACCTACCGCACTCGTGTAAATAACCATTAAAATATTAGTATTTGTATTCTATTCAATACTTTCATCTTAAAGTATCCGGTATTCATTACATTTGTCTGGTGTTCAATATTTAATAACTGATTTAAGTAGTAACTACTTTTGATATTCAAACTACTGATTATTTTGACTAATCGAACTTACAATACTTGGATTGGTGTTTTAACTACATTTATTAGTAGTTCAACTACTTCGTGTTCCAGGTTCATAAGACCTGTTTAACAGATTCTGGAAATAATAAACAATAATAAACGCTCGTAATAGGAAAAATACATTCAATACATTCAAAATGTCGATTTTACTGAAACACAAATTCTATCGTTTAAATTGTAAATTCTTATATATATATATATATTGCGGATTTCTACATCATTGTTGACGTCTTCCGCATCCCAATCTCCAAACTTTCTTGTCTTCCCAGTCATTTTCATTTAAATTTCTCTTTTCCATGGCAACTTTCACGCCACTTTCCCATGTTTGTTTTGGTCGGCCACGTCGTCTTCTCCGGGGTGGCATCCACTCCCATATCTTTCTGGGCCATCTTTCTTCTCCCATTCGCTTTATGTGGCCGTACCACAGTAAGCGTTTCGCCTCTATGGTGGTTACGATATCTATATCCACTTCTGCTCGTCTTCTTATCTCCTCATTGTTTATTTTATCCAACTTTGTTAATCCGCAGCTTCGACGCCAGTAGTCCATTTCCATTGCCTTAAGTTTTTGTTCTTGTCTTTTTGTAATACTCCATGTCTCTGCCCCATATGTGCTTACACTTTCCACAATTGCTTTATATATGGCTCGTTTGGTATGCTTGCTTAACTTTTTGTTGCATATTATTGGATGGAGTTGGCGTATGGCTTTCTTTCCTTGTGCTATTCTGCTTTTTATTTCAAGATTGTTATCTCCTTTTTCGCTTATAACTGTCCCAAGATATTTGTAGGTACTTTTGTTTTTAATTGTGTCTCCTTCAATTTCCAGATCTTTACCTTTACATCCTACTGTCATATATTCTGTCTTTTACATA
Source organism: Agriotes lineatus (assembly GCA_940337035.1). NCBI lineage: Eukaryota > Metazoa > Arthropoda > Insecta > Coleoptera > Elateridae > Agriotes > Agriotes lineatus. Next base: position 233,274,166 of record OW679194.1, on the reverse strand, counting down.
TTTATTTGTAGGCCCCATTTTTGGTATTCTTCTTTTATTTTCCTCAACATATATTGGGCATCTAACTCATCTTCAGCGCATATAAGCTGATCGTCAGCGAAATGTAGGGTGTATAAGCATGTATCTCCGATCGAAATTCCCATATTGCAACACTTAGCTCGCCATATCTTTAGTGCTTCGTTTAGATAAATCTTGAATAAAGTAGGTGCTATACAGCAGCCTTGTCGAAGTCCTTTGGTTATTTTAAATTTTTCAGAAAGTTCCGAACCGATCTTGATTTGCCCTGTGGGGATCTATATGGGAGCCTCGCCTTTGCTCGAACAAGGAAGTGGTCTGTGCCACATTCTGCGCCTCGTTGCACTCTTACGTCTTCAAAGATAATGTGACTATTTTGTTTAGTGATTACATAATCCAGTATTGATTTTAGGTTGCGTGTATTCTGAGTCCAGGTATATCTATGTATTTGCTTGTGTTCGTAGAAACCGTTTAGAATTTTCAGATCATATTGTTCACACATCTCGATCAATCTTTCGCCGTTGTCATTAACTGTTTCTTCGCCATACTGACCCACCACATCATTATCTTTTTTGCTGCCGACCCTGCCATTTAGGTCTCCCATAAGTATGCATTCTGTTCGATGTTTAGTACTCTCGAGTACGTTTGTTAATTTATCATAAAAGCTTGTCTTTTCTTCAGCGCTTTCGTTGTCAGTTGGTGCATATACCCCAATAATGGCAGTTTCATATCCTTTGATTTCCATTGTCACTCGTACAATGCGTTCGTTTATTTGGTCCCAACTCTTTATACATCTCTTTAGTCTTTTATGTATTACTACTGATATTCCGCTTTTAGCTCTTAGATCTTTATCGACTCCGCTGTAGATGTGGATATAGTCTGCTACCTCTTCAACTCCCTTTCCTTTTTTCTTAGTCTCACTAAGGGTAGCTATATCTATCTTAAATTTCTCTAATTCTTGGAAGACTTCTACTTGTTTGGTTTTAATACCTTGTATGTTCCAATTACCAAAATTCATATGCCTATTTCGTTTGCGCGGTTGTTTCCTAGTGTTTCCGTCCGACATCCTAGGACTGAGATTGGAATTTTTAGCGTTTTATTTATTTTACGAGTAACGAGTTGCTGGCCCGCCGCCTCAACCCCCAACCTGGAGGACCAGAATATTTTATATCGGGGTTTTTTCCCCTAGACTGATTGCTTTCCTTAACTGTAGAGGTACAGTCTCCCCTTTTGTGGTTCTTCCGCTCCTTTAGCCATTGAGATTTTTGCATCTTCATCTGCCGTCAAGACCGTTGACCAGATTAGTAGGGATATAGAAAGGGAAAATGGGTAATGGGTTGGATACTGGGTTAGGACTTAGTTTCTCACGGTTGTAGGAAGTGAGAGAAACCAAGGCTCGCGTGGGCAGGGTCGCTTCCCTGAAGTAGACATCTCCTCCGCCGGGGTCGCGGAGAAGGGTCTACCCGCTACCTTTGTAAATTCTTAGTTTTTTCGATTTTGAATATCTATACATTTTTTTGTTCTTGTTAATTTCTAAAAATTTTATGTATTTCAAAGCTGTCTATACTTAATTAATCCTATTCCGATTTATCCGCCCCAGTACTGAAAAACAAATTTGAGATTAAAATCAATCTGTTACTCCTTCAACCCACTATTATAGTTTTTCTGCATAAAGCAGTTAAAAATACTTCTTTAGAATGTTACTCTCAGTGGAGTAATTTAAATAATTTTTAAATTGAATAGTTGATCTGCAGAGTAGTTGGGGTACATTTTAATCTAATACTTGGTAGTTAAAGGCTACTTTCAGAAATAGTTTACTCAGCTTTGTTTAGTGTGTAAATCTAAGTGTCGACACACAAACGAATCAAATACTTAATGAAAAATCTAGATTGTCACCCTGTGAGTTACTAGTTTTCAAAAACACTTACATATATAAACCGTTCAATAGTTATTTGCCAAGTAGGTAGACATGGAATTTTGTTTTTATGTTTAATAAAACTAAAACTCCCTAGAAACTCATTCTGACACTTTGTCAGAAGCAGCTGTTATGTACAGGAGGCTCACGAAAGTGTCTAATTTGACATTTTGAGGTTAAACATGCAATGTTGCCAGTCCTTTCATACTTTGTTTGCCACTAGGCATAATATTTATGGACATCGGCGTCATGGATATCTATCTGTCAACAAATTGTAGTACTAAAGTAAATATGCCAAAAGTCATTAAAGGTGACACAAAACTACAAATTACAAAGGCTTACAGGCATTATAAAGCCGACAGGCCCGACCTCAGTGAAACTGAAATTTTTGCCCGGCTTAGTGACTTTTGGGATGCAAGTATTTATGCATAAAACTTAATTGTTGCTTTAATTTTCGGCTTTGTACTGTTTTAGATATCTGAAAGAACTAGTATTAGAAATATTATGGGGCGGAACAATTTTGAATTTAAACCTTTTGGCCCACGACCTAAAAATGATACATACTATTTGCAACATACGCACTGAAGAAGTAGTTAACAATGCGAGACAAATTGTGCAAGAACAACCACACGTATCTGTTCGCCATTTAGGACAGCAATTAAATGTTTCATATTCAACATCTCATAGGATATTAAGAAACAATTTGCATTATTTTCCTTACCGGTTGCAAGTGTATCAGGAACTGCTGCCAAACGATCCTCCGGTTAGATTGGAATTTTGTAACTGGTTTATCAATAATTTAGGAAATAACGATAATGCGTTTGAGAAAACTTTCTTTACTGATGAGGCATACTTCTATTTATCTGGCTATATTAATTCACAAAGTATGAGGATGTGGAGCGCTGAGAATCCCAATTTTTATGTTGAAGAACCGCTTCACCCACAAAAAATCGGGGTTTGGGCTGCAATTAGTAAAAGAAGAGTTATAGGTCCTATATTTTTTTAAGGTAATTGAGTGCAGCAAAACGATTAAATTTTATTTTAATAGTTCAAATTTTAGGTTTTCTAAATGCACAACCATATCATACTGAAATTTTGTCGCCATTTTTTGAAGAGTTACTTGACAATGAATTACAAAAGGGTTACATACTTTCAATAAGATGGGGCATAAATTTACTTGGAGATTTTACAAAAACAGAGTTATTAGTCAAAACATGTCTACAGTGTGGCCCCCGAGGTCTTGCAACTTAACTCCCTGTGATTTTCTTCTGTGGCCATATTTAAAAAAAAATCCATTATTCAACTTCCACTGGACAATATTCAGCAGCTTTAACAAAGAAGTAATGGAAAAAATTAAGAAATCAATAATAATGGCGTAATATTAAGATTTGAGAATAGAACGAGTTAAGGAGTTTACTTTCTTAGGCACATTAATCTCTGAAAACTTAAATTACACACAAGGAATGAAATCAAGGTTAATAAAAGCATCGAGATGTCCGGGCGCGTTAAGTAGTATAATGTCCTTAAGACAAATGTCGCGAAATGCAAAACTACGACTTATAAGACTGTAATTCGACCCACAGCTACGTACGCATGTGAAACATGGACGATGAATGTGGCAGACCAAGATACGATAAGTAGGTGGGAGAGAAAAATGCTGAGAAAAATATTTGGAGGGACTCGGACGGATGATGGTTGGAGAAGACTTACAAACGAAGAGGTACAAAAGAAGTATGGAGAGCCAAGTATAGTAGACTTCACTAAAGCTCAAAGGTTAAAATGGTTTGGGCATATATGGAGAATGCCAGATAGAAGAGCTACTAAGATAGTATTGGAAGGCAGAGCGCAAGAAACTAGAAGAAGAGGGCGACCAACGAATAGGTGGAAGGAGGCAGTAATGGAAGACATAGCAAGGAAAGGAATAGAAGACTGGAGAAATAAAATCATGAATAAGGGACAATGGAGACAGATTGTTATGCAATGGGCCTAAAGTGGCTTGTAAAAGCTTTATTTATACTGAAAAAATACATAAATTGTAATATTTAAATATTTTTGTATACAATTTATAATTACAATAAAAAAACGACTTTCATTATACCATTATGCCTACTCAACAAAGTATGAAACGTATTCAGAATCAGCAATTTGTCTTTCATGAAATTTATCTTAACCAATAATAAAAGTGGCACAAAATCCAAAACCAAATCTGGCAACCACGTTTTGTACATTAACATAAAATTATCATTTTGTATAAAATGAACATAACCTAACTTTTGTTAATGACTGACAGCATATTTACAGGGTGAAATTCATCACCCTAACATGGCCTCCTATCTGGCAAATAACTATTGAACGGTTTATACTTGAGTAGCCCTAAAGCACACATTTCGCGTCATCTCATGAAAGTTAATAATTAAAAACTATCGTAGTAGGAAAATATGTATTTCACGTATTCATTAGTCAGTTGTACTGTATATATTAGTAATTCTGTTAAAGATACGTTAATAGGAGGATAGCACCCATAATTTATGCAAACTAATAGTTTAAGTGCACCATGCAAGATAAACTTGCCATGAAACAAACGTTTGTTGCTTTCTAGTTCAGTTCAAATTTAGTTTTGACAATTGCAACAGTTATTATACAAGTTCATTTTGAAATAAATGTTGTGCAGTAAAAATGAATTTAAGAAGAGAAAATTCTAGAGTCATGATTTACTATGACTTGAAAAGTCCCTATCCATGAAAGAACATCTTGGAGGACTTCGTGCTGCATTTAGTGACAAAGTGCTTTCGTAGAGGACTGTTTATAGCTAGTTTAATGAATTTAAATTTGAGTTTTATTCAGCGACGATTTTCGGGAAAGAAGACCAATTTCAGCAGTTACCGAAACAAATATAGAAGTCGTGCGAAGAATGATTTAAGAGGACAATCGAGTCACATATAAAATTATTAGCAGCACCCTTGGACAACATTGGAATGACTGCAATAAACAAGATTTTACATAATCATTTTGGTGCGAGGAAAGTCTGCTGTCGGTGGATCTCACACAGTTTAACAAAAGCACAAAAATAACAGCGTGTGGAATGATGAAGATAAGTCTAAAGCAGTTTACAACAGCATAACTGGTGACGAAAGCTGGATATAAGTATTTGAATCCCAATCTAAGCGGCCGTGTCCACAATGAGTGTTTCCAACAGATCCTAATGCAGTTAAAATGAAGCGGTTTCGAAGTGTTGGTAAGAACATCATTATTAATTGCTTCTTTTCAAAATCAAGACCTATCAAAACTGTCGTGCTTGAAAATAAACGTACAGTTACCGAAGAATGGTACACAACAGTATGACTGCTAGACGTTATTCAAAAAGCTCATTTACGGAGTCCAAGAAGTGAGATCGTTATGCACCATGACAATGTTTCAAGTCATACCATACAAGAGAATGTTTAAAGTCATTCTTATACGGACCCGACCTAGCACCTTCCGATTACTCTCTATGTCTTCGATTAAAGAATAAAATGCGTTGTGTGCGATTTATAACTCCCGGAGATGCTGTGGAAAGCTTTAAAAATGTTGTTTCTCAAGTGACTCAAAAAGAGTGGAATTTATGTTTTAAAATAGTACCTTGTGTATCTAGGACGAAAAGCGTAACATTCCCAGACCACTGTGAATATTTTTGGGCGAGGCGAATGCCGAGACCAACAACACAGGAGTCTGTTGCTTTTTGTCCAAGATACACATACTATTTTTCCGCCGATCGATACGAGTAATTAAAAAAATTAGGAAATAGTACTCGAATATTCCTTGCCTAGGACGGGAATATTATTCCTGTACAGTTTTATTATACGTAAATTACCTAGCAACGGCTGATGTAATGGAATGTTTGACTTTGCTTAACAAAATTTTGACAATAATATGACAAATCTAGTACGATTGGCGGAAAATTGGTTTTATCCAATGCGTAATTGTATCGAGTTTAAGGGCAAATATTTTGAAAAACAATAATAAAAATAATTTTTGGCTACAAAACTTTGTTTTATTAGATTGCATAAACTTACGGTGTTTGTTAAACATATACATTAATACTATTGGGCAAAAAATATATAGTGTGTTTCACTTCTCATCTTCAATCCTCTGTATTTTCCTTATTTATTTTCGATTTCAAATTCTGGGAAGTTATGCTATTCTTTAAAAGGGTAATTTCTACAGTTCTAAAATAATTTTACTGTAAACAGGTAGCTTACTGCGATCAAAAATAAATGCGAAAGATGTAATAATCATAGTTGGACCACTTTATCGAGAAAAGTTATGAAAAAAAGTCTCTGAATTCTGTGATTCTGATTTTGTAGTCCAAATGCAATGCTTTATTCGAACATCTTGTTATTATTAATAATGTTTGATTAATAATATAAATGTTTCAAATCCATTGTTGTCTTAATAAAGACTGCAATGGAAATATAAAAGTTTAAGAATTGTCAAGGGTAATACCATTAAAGGTGAAAACTTTTTGAGATTTTTTCGTTCACATGCAAATGAGTGTGTTTAAATTTCTCGAAACCAAATCTGCTTTAGAAATTTCGAGAAACCGTAGGTCGAATGGAATTTGAGCAGTTTTTGTTGAGAGAAATTTGTAATAATTTGCATGTTAACGAAAAAAAATCTCTTAAAAAAATTTACCTTGAGTGGAAAGATTATTCAACAATATGGGTATATGACTTTTACCGTGTCCGACAGCACACAATTTTAATGTTTTAGACTATTAATTCAATACTGGAGCTTCAAACACGATTGAAAACTTCACTTTGACGTTTTGGCGAAATGTCAGTTAAAGGCTACTCACTAAATTGAAATAATTGAAACCAATCGGGCTCGCGTGAAAACACTGCGGGATTAGGTGTTTTCAAATACAGTCAATTTTGATTGGTAGTTTCTGACAAATTGAACGAACAATTTGCATTGGTTCGTTCATTATAGTGTTGAATAAACAATAAAATGTATGAACTTTTAGCTAAGAATAGATTTAGACAAGTGTAATTATATCTGGAATTCACCTAACCGCTGCTGAAAAAATAGAAATAGAGCGTTAAGTCGGAGAAAATAATGAATAATTTTTGGATTAAAATTTAGATTTAGACTATTTTTGCAATGCTTATCATCTTTCTTTAATAGAGTAAAATTCAGATTTAACAATGTTAATATCTTACCAAGCAGTGATCATGAAATTATTGAGAAAGGGTATTGCTGACGAAACCTATTATATTCATACACGTCTTCCGTCTCTCAATTCTTACAAGATGTAAGGAAATACTTCATTTAATAGCTATCCAACTTTATTATTTGTTCACAGTAAACTGAAAAACGATCTTTAGCAAGAACACTAGATAGCTTGCCCGTCAATTAAACCCAACAGGCTAGTATACACGAACATACTTACGACGTTCTTGATAGCGGAGCATTAGCTCACAAATTAGTGTGGTCAAAAGCTGTAACATTTGGTGATGTCATCAGACAATATAAATCGTATGTCCAAAATTTGTAAGAAAAGTGACTCTTGTTTTTGATGGAATGTAACAATCTAACACCGTGTATAAAATATATGGGGCACAAATTACGCGTGAAGCAATCAACTGTTACGGTAATATTTCATGACAACTCACCCGTGCTTACTAAGAGAGAAAGGTTTCCTTCCAAGAGCAAAAGAAACAATGCTTCATGAATATGCTTTGAAATTAATTTGAAAAGAAAAGCCATTTTGCCATTCATGCAAAAGAAAAAGACTATGCAGATACTCTGATTGCGATAGCAGTTTTATATGTGGCAGAAGAACACGTCCCTACATTGGCAGATGATACTGATATTTTATTCTCACTACTATTCCATTCTCCTAAAACACATTCCAATGCAGTTTGCGACACAGTGTTAAAACGTAGCCTACATGATAATAAAATTAATTTCATGCGGGTGCAAGACCAAATGTGGAAAGGCCTATGGCTGTCGCAAAGCGGGTTTAAAGTGCACCGCCATCTGCTTCCCGCTGGAGAATCCTGTGAGAACGTGCAGGAATTCTCCAGAATGCTTACTACAGATGTTGACGAATTTTCTCTTTCCGAGTTCTTTTCAAAGGACACACAACTTGACAAGGGCGATAAAATCAACGATTCTGCAATGAGTGGGATCAACGATGCAGAACCCGGTCCATCAAAAAGACCATGGGAAGTGTGAGACTGTTAGAAATACACTTCGTGGAGTAGGCATATCGGGTAGACTACATAAAAAGACCCGCTACAAAGTGTACCTCAAAGGAACACTGCCGTTCGAAAGTGCACACTAAATGAACGGTTTACGTGACTTGCGACATTTGCGGCGCTGTAGAACGGTAAATAATTGTTCAAACAGAAAAATACTCATATACAAATTTTAAGCAAATTAGTTGTTCTACAAAAAATATAAGAATATTTTTTATTGTCGGATTAACTGAAAGCGATATATTTACGTAAAAACCATTTCAACCCTTAATTTCTTGGCTTTATGGGGTAACAACTTTTGAATTGTTGAGCGCACGAGAAAAAGGCATTTCCAAAAGTTGTGAGGAATTTCATAAACTACAAACTTGTATTGATGCAATTTCAGTGCCAGAGCAACAGGAAACGAGAAACTACTGAAAAACCGTTTTCAACACTTCTTCCGGTATTGCGGAAAAACAATTTCTCCGATCGATCCGAAAACTTAAAGTTAGACTCAGAGCACAGCCCCCCACCTACCCATTAACACAAAATGCTGTTACCAAGAATTGCATGTAAAAATTCCCTGGAACCTGTACTAACAGTATACACCCTGCTCTTGAGATAACCCCATTAAAAAATACAGCGGAGTGAAGTCAGGACTTCTTGGGGATTGTTAATGTTTCTTCTTTTAGAAATTAATCTTTCTGGAAAAAGCTATCCTACGGTTTCTTAAGTAATAGCTGCCGTATGACTAATGGCTCCATCCTGCTGGAACCACGCTTCGTCATTGAATCTTACGTGTCCATGAAGTTGAGGAGCAAGAAACTAATGGAAAACGCAAGGGTATGTTTGGAAAAGTGTATACGCCATCAGGGGCAACATCTAACATGCAATTTTTCGTACTTAATTTGCAAAGATTCTTTTTTCAATTGTTATAATTATCTGTGTAAATAAGTTAAAAATATAGAAGTTATGGCGTTTTAAAAGTGAATTTCTTTCTGAGACACCCTGTATATACACTGTGTAAATGATCGTGTCGTACATGAAAAGGTAATGTTAAAAATTACGAAGAATCGACTATATCTGTAGTCATGTCAAGTCAGCGTTGTTTGTTTTATTGTTCGCGCAACAAGGGATAAACTTAGAGCAAAGAGGGATGTGGGCGTATTCCTGTTATACGGTTGGCAGTACTGAAGTGTATTGTTGATGACATTTTCAGTCTATATCTAATTTGAGGTCAACAGGTTAGGTTTTTTTGTTATTTAAGATAGACTGATGTAACACCTGACCTGCTAACTTCGAATTTCACTTAGACTGACAGTGCAACCAACAATACTCTTCAATACTACCAAACGTGTAAAACGAATCCAACTACATCCCGCTTTCCCCTAAGCTTTTCACTTGTTGCGCAAACAACAAAGCAAACAACGTTGCTATGCTACTATGTTACTTGACCACACATCCTTCGTAATTGTTAACATTGCTATAGGATACGCCATTATTATTTATTTGCATATTTACGACATTTCCGTTTACACTCTGTATATGTATATTTAGTCATAAGGTCATTACTATACAGCAGGTGTACTAATGCCTATGAAAAAATAATTTCATCGAACATGCTATTCTATGTACTGCTTTGTGTAGCAGGGGAAATACGATTCAAAAAGAATGTAAACGTCAGGTAGCTTCCCACGCATAAAGAACAGACAAACAAGCAGAAAATGAAATATTGCTTTTTCTAATTTATTCGTATTTATAATGGAGTGGATTTTTAAATTTTTATTAATCCTCTTCTACAAATAAGGCGGGGGAGGTGCAAGGACAATAATTTGTCCTTTTCATTAAAACATTCAGATTTAATATCACATGCACTTTGGAGGCAATTCTAAAACTTTGATAAGCAGAATGTTTCCACCCCAAACGGTTGGCAGCAAAATTTCCTCCCCAAAAATTCATTTATGTTTATAACCTCGCCTTCTATCAACGACGTTATGTAGTAATTTCCTGGTGAATACGATTTCTAATTAAATAACCTGTACTTTACAGCACTTATTTTAGTACCCTGTTTATGCATATTTTAATTACGCGACCCTCTTTGCAAGCTGTGGGCGACACAAGAAATCGCGACGTCGTAAAATTGCTTATGAATTGTGGTTTATAACTTGTTAATGAGTGTTCCAAATATACTCGGGAGTTCGCGATGTGAATATAAAACACCAACCAAGTAATATCGACATTTGTTATCCAACAACCTAAAAGTATATTTTTTTCTGTTTTGCATTAAACAGGGTTCGATATTACCAGCATCACTAATTTTCTAAAGTATTTATCTAAGGATTTTGATAATTTGGAAAACTTAGAAATATAAAAACTAGTTTTATTATAAATCCTGCTTTTCAAAACAAATATTGACTTATAATGTCTAATAAGTGAGAATGTTTATCCGTAATCGATACTAATATAACTGCGAAAAGACAGATTGAGAGTTACATCAGCTCTATATTTGCGTAACTCAATGAACGCAAATATTATAATTTCACAAAATTCTCTAAAATTACGGCTTAAACTCATTTAATAAAATGTTTCATTTCGTATTCCCTTCAGTCTTGTTTTGCCACGGAATGTTCTTAGAAATCACATCTTCATTGATTGTAATCCATTTTTATGTTTATTTGTTAGGGGTCAGGATTCACATTCGCATATAATATCCCTGTTGGTATGTTAAGCGTATGTATTCTCTGAAGGCAAATAAAACGCAAGTGTATTATTCCCTGCTGCCGGATTGTTTCCGCTGATGCCTGTCGAATGACAAACATTGGGTCTTGGTTAATACGATTGAGTCAGAATCCAAATTGGCTCTGTTTTGATTGTTCTCCAAGTTTCCAGGAATATTGAACAGCATTGTTTTATGATAGTTGCGCAGTTCTCTCGTGTTTCGTAAGTAATAATTGTACAATAGCAATTTTTCAACTCTCGGTTGCTTTTTAGGTTTTTTGAAACCTTATTTAAGAGATTCAGAATTCAGTTCATAGCTCTTTGCTTCACGTATTTCATCATTTCCCCAGTAGTGTTATCCTGGCCAGCGGATCTGTCATTTCTTGTATGGTTTATTACGTTTGCTAAGTTTCTTATATGTTACTTCTTCTTGTTCTTCATAAGCTTCTAGCATTTACCGTTCTTCTTAGCCGAGCACCACAATTAAGCTGATAGCTGCGATGGACCTAAAACCTTTTTGATCTTGTAATATTGTGAGTACATGAACTTACTGTTGTAGCTCTGTGACAGCGGAATTTAATTAGTACAATAAGGCAAATTACCCTGCGATGTGCAAAGCGACTGTTGTCCACCTGTGTTTTCAAATTATTTTATGCATTTTTTAACCTTAGTAACCGCTGTCTAGTCCTTATCCACGCCATTGAATCTGCTGAGAATTTGAGCTAGTCAGGGCTGTGATCGATTAAGGGTGGCACATTACCATGGCACAGACTGCAAATCTGAAATTCCGTTTCTTGTCTGGCTGTTATGTAGTGTAATTTTATTTCGACCTCTGGTCGGATATTTGCAGAAATTTCGTTTTGCCATAAAGGTATCCGCAATCATACAGTATAGTGACGCTCTACGCCAACGCAGAACTGAAGATTGACACCCGTTACCGACGCTTTGAACTGAAGCTGTCTATTTTGTATTCGATTAGCATGAGGTGGCCCCTATCATTCCTACCTTACCATAACGGTCCAACACTTCAGTTATATAATTTCGTTTAGGCTACTGATACTTTCACGTTTCGCCTAATACTAACTATAATACTTTAAATAATATTTTCTTACTTTTTTGTCTTCGACATCATTGGCGCCATACGTAATTATGATTATACATATATTACTTTTCGATATCGATCAATTTGCTTGTCGACACAAACTTGTTGACTTTGAGTTTGTGATACTGTAATTGGCTATTATGATTATATATTTAGACTATGTTAAAATTATTAGTATTCTTATTAAATTAATTACAAGAGTAGAGATTTTACCTCTATAATATTCTATACATAAAGTTGTAATTTGACTTCTCATAATTCTGGTAACATTGTTATATATTCCTTATCTCTATTCTCTAGGCAGTTTCAAACGCATACTTTGTAAATTTTTATTTATCCAATTTTCTTGTTTAAGAGGATAATTTTATGGAATTTTAATTTGAAAGAAAATAAGTGCAATAAATTTGATGTATTAATGTGAGACGCATTTTGATTTTTGCAAAAAGCGAAACTGTGCAATGATGCTTTCGTTTGTTGAATATTTATTAGAATAATTATATGCGTCCACACATGCTTTGCTTTTGCCATTTATATACCAGACAGGCGGACACTACATATTACTGGTTTATATGCAAACAGAATACGTAAGAGGCAAGACCCAGTCCTATGTAAATTTAATTCTATTATTGGATTTAGCTCAACTACTACTGTGAGAATTATGGCGCCCTTAGAAGTTACTGCGGTGAAACAGCAGCTGTGGTGAATGGAGATCAAAACCAACGTTGGGTATTAGAAAGCATAGCAGCTATCATTGTTCGACCACTTCCCGCATGTCCTCCAAGGAATCCTTGCGGGCAAGATGTGGATGCAGACCAGGACACGGACTCTACTAGCACTACTTCCGGAACTTATCCATTGCTTACTAGCTTCGTAACTCAGCTTGATTAACATAATTAGTGCTGATGTGTAAATGTTTTTAAATTTTTAATATTCTCTTGTACGTCTAATATAGATTATATTAAATGGATTATCTAACATTTTTATGATTTCATGCGTATTTCATTTGTTTTGATAGGAATTACAAATAATTCAAGCATTTCAAATATTATTTTAAAAAATATTCCATATATGTAATAATTTGAATTTGCCATTGTAAAAAATAGCATTAACCTTTAAATACTTTGAATTTAAAACTGCATTAAAATAGCGTTAGCCTTGCCTTGAATATAAAAATGTAATCATAGCAGGCTTTGACTTTATAATAACAAAGTAAGAACAATGTAAACAAAAACAATTGGGGGAGCCAGAAGCAAAGCTTGTGCAAGTTTTTTGGGTTTCCACAAAAAAACCAATTAAAAAAAAATACATAACCATTTATCAATTTACAAGTGTTTTTATATTAGTGTCGTGATTAGGCTGCAGAGTTTTTGCTTTAATTCCTGGCGCCACTGCATATGGTATTGATGAGTGCATCGAGGTAAGTTGGTGTTTTGGGAACCGAGTTATTCGAGGTCGAGAGTCTGGAAGCCTGGGGTTGGAGAATTTATCTTATATTGCAGTGGAGATTTAGCTGTGGGCAAAGGACCTGATCACCAGCTATATGTATCGCTTTTGCGAGTTAAAGACAGCTTCCATGGTAGGCCAACCCAGAAGTACGAAGCCCATTAAGAAATATAAAGTTAAACAACCACAAGATACATTAGCATAACATAAAAATGTTATCTAAAGAACTGTTTTCAATAAATTAGACCTAAAATTAAAGAAATTTTGTATATGCCATTTAACAAGAATCAACGCGTTTCTTCCCATGCTGTCGATTTAAATAGAAATTGGTTGTCTATTCATGGAGACTAAATCAAGCAATTTAGTACGAGTTGACTTTACTTTGACAAAAAGTAATTAAGATTGAAATATCATTCATGTGCTAAGTAAACATATCTAAATTTATATCGCCTTGCGCTTAAGATATGATGAAATGAGCCGGGAGACGCTAGTATTTGAAATGAACGAAAACATAGTTAAATTATCAATTTGGACCTAGTTTGAAGCGGTAAAGTACTAGTATTTGAAATACAAAAGCGGAAAAATGAGGAAAAGCGCTAGATTTAAAAATGGTCTTTACACTCCCCTTACTTAAAGAGAGTTCCCTAGAAGTCTCTTAAAACAAAGAAAAGCCGGGGTAAGTTTGACACTACAATGAACAAATAAACCAAAACAAAAATATAAGGAGAACTAAACTGAATGTAACTATATAAATTTCCAACCTCGGCAAGACACCACTGAAGAGGGTGCGCTGCACTTCAAGTGATCCATGCATTGCATTACTCTCACAACAGAAGGGTTCCAACCAAACACAAAAGAACATAAAGTATATAAATAAAAAGAAGTTTATGATCTTACCCAAAGGCTACTTAAAGAGGACACGCTGCGCGTCACGGGATCTGCGCATTGTGGGAGTCCCGCAGCAAAATGGACAAGAGTCGAGACACAAGAATACTCAGACCACCGAAATCCCTAATCGATGGCGATGCGGAAAACCAAATCGACTATAAATTTGCTAAGCACAAGATCGAAAATGACTCCGACACCGAACACCAAAAGAAAACTCGGAAAAGCAAAGTCTCCAATATATATTTCTTCAACAGGGGCCATCATGTGAACGGCATGCGCATTACCGCTACACGAAGTGTCGAAAGTCTTCAATGAAGTTGTTAAAAAAGGACACGGTACATGACAACCTTAAGTCTAGAAAAGAATGCGGTAGGCGACGATAAATCGTCAATAAATACGCCAATAATAAAAAAAAACTACAAGCGAACATGAATCTATGTAGCGACTCTTCCAACACGGTACGCAAAAATGCTACTTCGATAAATGACACGGAATACGGTAAGTCTGCAAGACACTGCGGTAAGCGTTTATAATGGCTAAGATGAGATAGGAAACCAAAGTTGGGAGCTACATGACACAGACAAAGCCACAGGTAGTGCCAAAGTGTGTTACAAGACACACTGGGCTAAAAAATGCCCCACGTTGGGCGCCAATTTGTTACAACAACAAAGCGTTGTTAGGACAAGAATTTGACATTTAAAAATTTTCAACCGTCAGTTGTCCGATACAACGACACAAATAAAAAAATTCTCGGATCTGTTGCCACAATTACATTACAATGGACTATAACAAACGTTGCCGACTAACACTCAGAAGGGAAGGGGTCGTTCAATACGACAATAATTAGGGTTCTGACTCGGAAAACGAAATAAAGATGTTAAATGCCAGACGCCACTAATTTACTAAATTGATGAAAACAGGTGGGCTCACCGAGAAAGTAAAAGCGATGGCCTAACTTTTCTGATCCAACCTTGGTAGTGCTTGAGCGGCGATCCACATACAGCTGCATCGGACTTACCTTGCTTGCATTTGCTTACAGCTACGTAATTCCTTTATATCACAAAATACGCATGTAAACATAATAAATCTATGAAAGAAAATCACAACTAATTAAAAATAAACTATATTAACATAGAAATATGTATATGAACAATAAATATTAAAATAAATATTCGATAAAGGTTAGTGTTGTTAATTGCGCAACGTTTAATTTAAACACAGGCGGTAAACTTGACAGCAAATGATATAACTGGCTCAAAAACGGTAGCAACTTTAATTACACAAAACAGCTACTTACAAACAAGAAATATTGACGGTAAACAATCAAATCTGACTCATTGACGGTAATTACTTTAATGTTACAACATTAAGCTAAGTACAGCGGGCCTCTATTTTAGCGGAACGCAATCGCAAAAACTCCCTATTAAGACTTGACGATAACTACTAAAATTGACTTAAGAACAGTAACGATAGTTCAAACCCATAATTTTAAATAATCAACAACTAGGTTACGTAAAATAGAGACACCTTAAGAATACCTTTACTGCACATTGTGTGCTCGAAAATTACTACAAAAGACACAATACTTTGTACGGGTTCAGCTGGCTACGGTTATGATGTTCAAGGGAGCTGCGGTCATGCCCAAGTGATTGCACAAACATGCTTAAAGAAACTGAGAGAAACGACCTAGGGTGCTACCTGGCGAGTGGGTCTGAACGATGTTAAATCCCCAGAGGGTAAAACGAAGAACGTAATCAAATCGCAAGGTTGCGGTACGATACACGTAACTTTATTAACAATAATTAGTACGAGCAAGGTTCTCATTTAATTATCCGCCCAAGGCGTCAATCAGAGATTGCCAATTCCGCTGTACGAGAATTCTTCGGCTAATAACTACACAAATCGATATTTAAATGACCAAAAACTAGACCGATGACACCGACACACAGTTTCAATAAATTTCGACCGGCGGAAGCCCTTGGTCTCTGCCGTAACGGAACAAACGGTCACACGTGTTGTCTCTTCTAAGTCTGGTGGTAGAATCTTGTAGTAAAAGGGGACACGCGCGTGAGCTACTTACTTGCTCTCTCTCTCTAACTTATACATAAAAGTCAGTATTGCGTCAAGTTATGCAAAAATTTTGCAATTAATTTTCGTGCCCAAGAAATGGGTGGACTCCAGCCTGTACAAACGGCCGACGCTCTGGAGCAAAAAGGCAATTAAGATTGAAACGTCATTCCTGCGCCAGTTAAGCATATCTAAATTTAAATCGATGTTGCGCTGAAGATACGGTGAAATATGCCGGAAGACGATAGTATTTGAAATAAATGAAA
This sequence comes from Agriotes lineatus, assembly GCA_940337035.1. NCBI lineage: Eukaryota > Metazoa > Arthropoda > Insecta > Coleoptera > Elateridae > Agriotes > Agriotes lineatus. Next base: position 233,257,534 of record OW679194.1, on the reverse strand, counting down.
TTGAGTGTTAAAACATAGCTACACTATCAAGTTGGGTCTACTTTGAAGCGGGAAAAGTACTAGTATTTGAAATACAAAAGTGGAAAAAAGCGGAAAAGCGCTACATTCAAAAATTGTTCATATAATCTTGCTTAAGGCATAAATTGCGTAAGAAAAAGTTTATAAAGAAGTAGTACATCAGTTGTTAGATTAACTTTTTTAATCCATAAGGTAGTATTTTATAACTCATATATTCGTCTATTTCTTGGGCCTATCCCGCTCCTGCTCCTTGGTTTATGCAAGGTTTATAAGTATGACGCCAGTTTATCGCAGAAATATAACACGCTGAGTTGTAGACAGTTGGTAATGCACTAGGTATTTTTCTTTCTGTCGCTACAACTCGCGAGAGAGGATGAGCGGAGCTGATATGCTGCAGGATCAACTCTGTAGGCTACTTAATAATTATGAGTAATTAAGTTACCGTTTAAATCACATTTTGTAGATATATGAGCTAGTTGTCTTCACTCTGTGCCCACCTTTTGAGACAATTCGGTTTTGATCCTGTTCACGCAACATCGTTGTCTTTGCCTGACAACCCTGCTTGAATTAAGTGTGGTGTCTTGGAAAGTGAGTTTAACTATGGAGTGTTTCAGGTATCCAATAGATAGTCCGTTGAAACTACCACACTTGTTTTACTATATGCTATGTTATTTAATGTACAGAAGTCGTAGCGGCGTGTCGAGAATCAACAAAGGTAGGTTTTCGTTGGTGTCAAAACCAACTATGACTTATAATGAAAAAAACATTATATTAATCTACCTAAAACGGTGCGTTAAGAATCCACTCTTTGTTGTTTTTTGAAAAACAGGTGTACTGTGACATCTAATAGAAATCTAGAATTTTTAATTGCTTGAATGTAGCTTGGAAACAAAAAGAGATATTCGGCTGATCGTGATGCCCTCGAAAAGTTAACTCCATAATGTTAAAACTATTTTCCTTTACCACTAATAATAACGGCGATCTTCACTTAATCCCATCGAAAATAGGACACCCTGTAAAGTAAAGTGAAACATGTTTCTATTTGAAGTTAGATTTGAAATTTTTAGTGATTTAGTAATTATTCTTAGTCGTTAAAATACAACCTAGCTGTACTGGACTCTAAATAACTATAAATAAGATAATAATGAAACTCTAATTCGATTTTTCTCTAGTGCTGTTTTGCACAAGACTGTTTTTTGACTACTTACAGATTTTGTCTTAAGGCATAAGGAACATTTCTGGTTAGGTCCTAGGTATTTACGTCCGAGTGTCCGCAGGCGCACACTCACTTTTTTGGAAACTTTATGAATCGCTATGCTATCTGTTTGAGTCAGTAATAAAAACAGTGGTTGTATAGCTTAAAAACAATTTAAAGGAAAACGATGCATGCGGATTAGACGTCTACCTTCTTCGAAACCGCATATATTTTTGACCCAATATAAAAAAAATAAAATGTTGTTTATTGTTCTTTTAACTTAGAAAAAGATAAAAGTAATGTTTAATGTAATCCCGAAAAAGTTACCTTCCGAGGTTTCTATAGATTGTCACGTTTTAGGATCCCTAGATGACAAGAAACATGTTTAGCTCAAAAACTATTTGTTGGAGAAAGACAATGTTTTACATGCGGATTATATGTCTACCTGGCTCGAAAGCGAATATACTTTAGGTCAAATATATACTGGGTTATCACATTAAAAAATAAAATGTTACCTTCTTTTGCTTTAACTTGGGAATACTCGTAGATAAAACTAGTATTTTCACACGGTTCAAGGTTTTACTCTGGATAAAAATAGGCATATTGTGGATCCCACAAGGTGAACAGCCTATTTCAGTATTTTTGTTACCTCGTCCGTTATAACTTATAACCCAGTCGTAAGTAAATATAATATGCGTACGGCTTCGTGGCTCAGAGGTTTTAGCATTTGGCTAGCAATCAGATGCTGTGAGCGTCCGTGACTTCGAATCCTACCGCATGCTGCAGTTTTTTGTTATTTGCAAATTGTTGTATTGTGCATTACAAGCTGTGTTCCTTTACTGTCTCAGTATTATTAGCAACGCAAGATATTTGCACCTATTGTTTGACTGCTCTTACGAGGGAAGCTCCGTGTTAATCTCTTTGCCGAAATTTTGCAGTGATCATGAAAGTCGTCTTTTTTAATGAAAACAAATACGTCCAATCACGGCTAAATTAATTATATCTGGAAATAATATGTAATTCATATCTGTTTTAAAAAATTATGTTATTGCGCAAACTTCGCATTTTTATTCATATAACTGAGTCAAATTGCAACTACTTTGTACGTTTTGTACTATAATAGTAGTATGAATGTAGACCCAGTTCTCGCAATTAAATCAAGTAGTTTACTAGGTTCCGGAGTTAACTAGAATAGCAAATTAAGCATAAATTTGACATTGATAATCTGTATACCGTGTCTCCCAGAAATAGGAAAAAAATGCTAAAAAAAAAAATTCTTAGCATTTTGAATCTTAATTAAAAAATCCTTCTATTCCACCCAAACGAACGGGCTTTCAGAAAGATAGAGTTACCAAAGAAATGAAAAGTAAAAATCTTTGGCGCATTGCATTTTTAAACTTCAACTTTATTCATTTTTAATTCAACAATGCATACAACCATTTTCATAACTATTTCAGAAACTGTGTTAACTCATTGGCTCGTTTTATGGTTTTGTTTGTAAGCTTGTTTTGGGATACCTTGTATATAATAACTAAATGTTATTTTTTGAATTTAGCTAGTCTCAAATCCCGAGCGACGGTAATTTACTGGTAGTTGGCATAAGCTTCAAATATCTTAAACGGGAAGTTTGACCTGGCTTCCCTGAACACAAATAAACCTTCTACCTTTTTATCTTTCCGAAAACTTCCAACCCTTCAGTAAAATTTAAATTTAAAAACCTGGTTCCATCAACAATCTACATTCTCGGAAGTACTTCCTAAAAGTACAATAAGTTAAGAAGAGTTCAGACAATACTACTGTGTTTAACAACAAATCATAAAGAAAGTAATAAATTTTTTAACTATTTTACTGAACTGGTGAATTTTCAATTTGGCTTGCGCCAATTGGATCCCCATATAATGTCGTTCAAAATAACCAAAAAAAAAAAATTTTCTGCAAAATAATTAAGTAAGCCAATATATGAATGCCTCGTAATTAGCATGGGATTTCGTATATTGCGTCCGTCAATTCAGTACACTATATAAGTATAAATTTACGTTATTTCAACGCAATTTCAAAGCGAATGATTGATTCATTTGCAAATAAGTTGTATACCGAGTGTTTCACTTACGGTGCGAATCGTATATATGGAGATTCCTGCTTGCCGCTTCAATTGATAGTGGTATCAATCGAAAGAGAAAAAAATTCTCTTAATTTTATACTACTGTACTTGAATTTGTTGCTTGTTTAAGGTAGAAGTAGCTTAAAAACTGTAATAAATGGTTTGAATTTTATTCAAAAAAACTGGACCAGCCATTATCAAATTTGTTTATGCCAAAATAAATGTTATTTTTTGTCAGTTATCAATTCACGTAATTAACTAATTACTAGGTTGAATATTCTAATGAAGAGAGGGTATTTATTATCAAAACATTTTTTGTGGCGTCAGTTTACGCACAGTTCGTGATTTATTCTCCGTTAAATTTAATAATGCATCTGTTCCATCTGTATCAACAATTCACACGTTTGTGAGAAGATTTTAAACTATAGCAAGTCTGGCAGCAGGTAGTTTTAATTTTGCAGGTGAAACAAATATTCAATTGAGGCATTAACATTACAGGCAAATGGAATAGAGGAACCAACGATGAGCTGGAAGAAAAAGTTTTGGGATTGATAAATGCTGATCAAACAACCAACGTATCGACACGGTTCTAAAGAACAATGGTTATCATCCCTACAAACCTCACTGCCATCAAGAGATATTCTTAGTCGATGAAGAAAGCAGGCGCGTATTCTGTGAAGTCATGCAGGAACCCTCAAAGGAAGATATGAACTTTTTGCGTTCAATCTGTTTTGCAGATCAATGTACGTTCACACTTAATAATAAACCGATACTGGGCCCAAGAAAATCCTCGGATAGCTATTGAAACAAGAAGCAGTTCCTGCAGGAAATTAATATTTGGGCTGGTATTTTCAACAATAGCATTATTGGACCGTTCGAAATAGTCGGACATTTAAATTCGGATTTTTATTTAGAACTTTTCATCAATCACATTGGCCCTGCATTAGAAGAAGTTGGAAGTGAAAATCAGGAGATTTGGTTTCAGCATGATGGTTGCCCAGCGAGTTATGGTTTGACTGTTAGGGAATATCTAAGTGATAACTTTCCTAATTGCTGGATTGGGCGCGACCGCACTATCAACTGGCCACCAAGACCTCCTGATTTGGCACCATGCGACTTCTTTTTGTGGGGTTATGTAAAAAACAAAATTTACAGAAATCGCCACCCCTCTTTGCGGGAAGCAATCGTTGCGGAGTGTAGGCTAATCCCAGATAGACAGTTGGCTAATGTCAAGACAGACATTTTATAACAGATTGGGTTATTGTTTATAGCAGAATGGCCTGCTTTTTGAATACTTGCTATACATTTTCTTGTCGTTTAAATTTTTTCACAAACTTGTGAATTGATGATACAGATGGAATAGCTCGATTATTAAACTAATGCCATTCTAAAATGTTTGGTAATAAATAATACTCTCTTCATTAGAATATTCAATATTATTATTCATAGTAATTAGTTAAATACGTGAATTGATAACTGACAGAAAATAAAATTTATTTTGGCATAAACAAATTTGATCATGGCTGGCCTGTTTTTTATGAATAAAATGCAAAATACTTATTACAATTTTTAAGCTATTTCTATCTTAAACAAGCAGCAAATTCAAGTAAAGTAGTATCAAATTAAGCGCATTTTTTTGTCTCTTTCGATTGATACTACTATCAATCCTATGAATTCGAATGGCAAGCAGAAATCTGCATATATATGATTTCCCATGCTATTTTCCTATGTTCGCACTTTAAGTGAAACACTGGGTATACATAAATATATCAACCATGCACACCACAGCAAGTAATTTAACTTTTATCATTATGGTTCACTTCTGTAAATGATTGGTAAACAAGATGAGATGGTGCTAGCCCTTAATCGTTTCTTCGGCACACTGTTGGCATATGGCGGTTTTTCAACTCGTAGCTTTTATCTTGGCAAAAGCAAGTACTGTAGAATCAAGCATTACACCAATCTGATGGCGTTGTTGCATGACCGCTTAACGGCCATTAATGATAACCCGACTCCAAATCGACAAACATAAGAAAAACGACCAAACTTCCCTAAAAGCATTTCAATTGTTTACACAAATCGGCAAAGAAATCATTTTGATAGGTGATATAGTTTTTGTGATACAATGTTTACATCCATCCGGCGAGACATTTATTAATTTTCCAACTTCTCTTTAACATTAAAACGGTTGTCGCATTCACAATAATTATGCAGATTTATGAGACCTTTCGTATAATATTAGATTTGGAAAATGGTATAGACCGCAAATAAAACTTCAAAGGGTTGTGCCGAAATAAAATCTATTGTGCTGCATTCATTAACCGCCAATAAGTAAGAGATGACTTATAGCGTACCTAGTACACATTATGCTAAGCAGAATTAAAAAAAAAACCATAGAGTAGGGACCATGTAAACTTTTAATCTCGAATAAGGAAGCATAATTGTAAAGAGAACATCTCTTGTATTAACTGGACGTTTAGTATCTTTATTGTTCATTGAAATGTTAAACAGTGTTTAACATGATCGCGTCCTCGAATGTTAAGATACATTTAATATGCATCCACTCATTTAACATGCCTCCACTCGCGTCATCGAATGTTAAGATACATTTAACATGCATCCACTCATTTAACATGCATTCACTATAGCAACATCACACATATTCATGGTCGTCCGATTTCGATTTAGCAGTTTTTAGTAATTATTATTGATTCAAAATTATTGCCTCAATGAACAATAAACTAATGAACGCATTTCGAGGGGAAACCGTCTTAACATTTCTCACATAAATTACCACTCTTGCTTCGCTGCGCTCGCTCGAGTGGTAAAAATATGCTCGAATGTTAAGACTGGGCTACCCCTCTTAATACGTTAATTACTATTATTGTTTATTGAAATGTTAAACAGTGTTTAACATGATGGCGTCCTCGAATGTTAAGATACATTTAACATGCATCCACTCATTTAACATGCATCCACTCGCGTCCTCGAATGTTAAGATACATTTAACATGCATGCAGTCATTTAACATGCATTCACTATAGCAACATCACACATATTCATGGTAGCCCGATTTCGATTTAGCAGTTTTTAGTAATTATTATTGATTCAAAATTATTGCCTCAATGAACAATAAACTAATGAACGCATTTCGAGGGGAAACCGTCTTAACATTTCTCACATAAATTACCACTCTTGCTTCGCTGCGCTCGCTCGAGTGGTAAAAATATGCTCGAATGTTAAGACTGGGCTACCCCTCTTAATACGTTAATTACTATTATTGTTTATTGAAATGTTAAACAGTGTTTAACATGATGGCGTCCTCGAATGTTAAGATACATTTAACATGCATCCACTCATTTAACATGCATCCACTCGCGTCCTCGAATGTTAAGATACATTTAACATGCATGCAGTCATTTAACATGCATTCACTATAGCAACATCACACATATTCATGGTAGCCCGATTTCGATTTAGCAGTTTTTAGTAATTTTTATTGATTCAAAATTATTGGCTCAATGAACAATAAACTAATGAACGCATTTCGAGGGGAAACCGTTTTAACATTTCTCACATAAATTACCACTCTTGCTTCGCTGCGCTCGCTCGAGTGGTAAAAATATGCTCGAATGTTAAGACTGGGTTACCCCTCTTAATACGTTAATTACTATAAAAGAGTCCTATCGCTCAGTCTAATGTCTGAAGTAAGAAACCGAATCAGATACAATTATTATTAACCTGTATATATTCTAATTATCAATTCGTATTGAGTTTGGTTTAGATTCCATTACTTTCATCTAACCGACTATATACCAATGGCTAGAGTTTACTACATTTGTTATTTTGTTAAAGTTTTATCTGTCAAACATTCAGAATTAAAATTGCTATGAAAGCAGAAGTCCTTTCGGAAATCTACTAGAGTAATTTCCGTAGGGTGACTCCATTTAGTCGGTAACTGATCAATTCTTCATTAAATGTAAATGCAATACTTTGAACAGTCAGAAATAACGAGTGAGTGAGCGTAATTACAAGCCATTGAAAAATATAGTTGGAAACGGTTTTGCTTGGTTTTTCTTCTAAGTAGTGCATTCCCTAACACAAAAATGTTAACGTGCATTACCAAATAAGCTGAATATCTAATTTAATATCCATAATGGTTTGTTTGTGTGTTGCTCTGTTTCATGATACTCGATTAATAAGAGTGTGCAATTTCACTTCATAAATGTAATTGCTTTTAGCAGACATTTTGGTAAGATTGGAACTTCAAAGGGCAATGTAGGTATCTGGTTTTCCTTTTAGTAATTAATTAGCACTGATTCTGGAAAGTGTAATACTTTGTACTCACGTTACTTGAGCTATTGCTTCTGTTATGTAATGTATGGTTTTGCTTGAAATAGCGTGAGCAATAGCATTATTTTTTATTTGTAAGTTAACATTGCAGAAATAGTATATTGTACAACAAGTTGAGGAAAGTGTAGTTTTTTTCGTGCAAGACTCGCAACGCGCGAGCTTTTTAATTAAGGCGAATTCGAGATTAAATACGTTCCGAACACGAAAAAAAAACTTTTCTCACATGTTGCACATGGATTTTTTTCGCGTGCTGTGGGGACGTGCCTAAAAACGTTAATATAAAAATATCAAAAATGTAAAATATTGTGCATTTAAAAATTAAACTATGCGTTGCTATGCAAAAACGGGTTGCTATGTAGAAAAGCACCACTTTTCTAAATGATTTAATATTTAGGAATACAGTACATTTCTCTACAATACGCAAAAGAATCGTTTTTATTAGTGGAAGCATGATTTTATGTTTATTATACAATCACTTAGCACTTTACATATTTCTCATTAAATAAAACTAGAATTTATAGTTAACCAATTTTATTGATTAAACATTCATGTTGACATAGTACAGTAATTTTCCGGATAATTCATTCAAGATCAGTTCTCAGCCAAGCAGACAAAAAGCTTCATTCTGCGTAGCCAGTGACCTGCAATATTTTGCAAATTGAAAAGCTTTGAAAAACAAAATACATGGGCTTTCACAACATGTGGGAAGTACTTGGGGAGTGTGTACAGGACGTTGAAATATTGTAATGGTATGATGTTTACAGCAATTTTGGTTGCATTGCTAACGTAGAAAAACTAAATAAGATTCAAATAGACCCAGCATTGCTATTCCATTTATTGTAACAATAAGTCACTAGTAAACATTAATAATTACATGAGAACTAATTAGCAAGAACTGTAATTTAATTGACAGAGGTTAGTAATTGAATAAAACAGTACCGGCGGGGTTGCGTTCAGCTTATTTTAAATATTTGTGGTCGGTATGTCAAATGTAGATAATTTATGATGACTGACAGTTTAAGTGTGTAACGTCAAGACACGATAATGAATTTGCTTAAGTACAGGGGTGTTTCGAAGCGTTACAGAAGTTTATGCAGCGTTTAGTATTCATATAATTGTGCCAACAATCGATAAGGCAGCTGAAAGGATAGAAAGCAGTGTAAGAAAGTGTACCGCTCCCTTCGAAGAAGGGTGGTCATGGCCTGGGCTAACTTTTTAACTCTCGGCAGAATATGGAGTGGTGTAAGGACTAAATAAACAAACGCACATTAAAAACAGGGGGAGGACAATTACTAGCATATGCTAAGGTCCTAGTGTTAATGCCCAAAAGAAGAGATATATTGACAAATATGACGAAAGAACTAATAACGGAAGGGGAAAAATCGGACTGAGAATAAATAAGGACAAAACAGATATTATAAGAATTGGGAATAAACTATAGAAGGAAGCATAAATATAAAAAATCAAGAATATTAGGAAGTTGACAAGTTTAACTACCTGGGTGTTATGGTATCCAGCGACGGAGATAGGGAAACCGCAATTAGGGATAAAATAGTAGCAATGAATAGAGCTTTTTATAGCAATAAGAAATTATTAAAAAGTAAATTAATTTCAAAGAAAAGAAAAATAAGAATTTATAACACTGCAATAAAACCGATATCAATGTATGGAGCAGAAGTAATGTCAATGACAAAGACAGAAGAAGAAAAATTAAGAATAGCGGAAAGAAAAATACTCAGAACAATACTAGGGCCAATTAAAGTTTCAGAAGTACAGAATGAGAATGAACCACGAGATAGCACAGGAGATAGAAGTGGATATAATAAGAAAAATAAAACAACAGAGAGTGAAATAGCTTTGGCATGTGATGAGGGCTGATCACCAGGAAATGACGAACATAGTAATGAATTGGATACCAGCTGGGAAAAGGAGAAAAGGAAAACAAACGTCGAGATGGCTTGAAGCATGATTTGCTAAACATAGGAATAGGAATGCAGAAAGTAAAAGAGATTGTCAAGGATAGGAAAACCTGGAAAAGGATAAGCCATCAAGTAGAATGAAGACCAGACAGGGACTGATCTACCACAAAAGGATCTAGAAAGCTTCCAAGAAGCGGCGAAACGCCTTCATGGGGTGTTAAGCCATTCATTCATTCATTCAATACCATATGGAGAAGAAACAGAAAAATGAGACGTGGGATACAATGATAGGGAAGATACTGGAGACAAGGGGCAAAACATGGCAGGAAGCAAAGGAGATAGCTCAAATGAGAAAAAAGTGGCGAAAATTTGTGTATAGTGTATAACGCAGTGAGAACAATTGACAGTCGGACAGTACAGAAGAGATTACCAGGTAAACTCAAGTAGTGTAAAGGTGGCATTACACGGCCTGTGGAGCGGCGTGCCTGGCGTTAGGCGTGCGGAGTGACGCGCAGATGCGTGTCTGGAACGATGGCGATCTCACGAGCCGTAGATCGACAAGTTTCAAGCCGCCTGGGCGTGGTTTGCCCTGCGCGCTGGTTTTCTTATCACATTTTGTTAAACAGTGCTGATTTGTTACAAAAAAAAGAGAAAAAAGGTTTTGGATGGGGTCGCACAAGAAAGGGCCCATCATGTTTGGGGTTCCAAATTATTGGTTCTCGTTCGTATAACGTTAAAAATTTAGATATTACATCGTTTGACCACATGTTGCCACTTTAAAAGGTAAATGACTACTGAATTTAAAAAATTACCTGCCCAAGATCACGCGTCGTGTGACTACGTACCCGAGTCGCTCCACTCCGCGCGCAGCGCGTTTTCTTTGAAGTGCGTGAAATTTACCCCCAATCGACGGGAACCAACACGCCATCTCAAGCTCGTCGCGTCGGGCCGTTCTCACGGCACGTGGCTCGTCAGGTCACACGCCAAGCGCGTCGCTCCGCACGCCGGCGCTGTGTAATGCAAGCTTAAGATAGGAATTCAATTCATATACTCGTAGATTATAGTAACCATGCTGACAAAGTAGCTAGTTTAGTTAAGTAAATATTGTAACACTACACCAATTCGTAACAGTAGTACGTTGGGTACTTTGCTAAAAAAGCCAAAAAGCTGCACTTTTTGATTGGAAAGTGCCATTTTCTTTGGTCGTAGTTGATGCCAAGAGGTAACTTTCCAGATAGAGAGCCACTTGAAAATTCGTGTAGAACACCAAAATGGCGGCTATTAAAGATGGCGCCGTATTAGCTCACACATTTTTTTGTATCTCAGCTCCTAATGGTCGCATTTCGATTTTCTTTTTTTTTTTTTGAAAGCTCTTGTGAAGAGGAACATTTTTTGTCCCTATACATTTATCTCCACACCTTAAGGGTTCTGCACAATTTTAAAAACCTGAAAATTTTACTTTTCTCACGAATTTAATAAGTAACTTTTTAATTGTGCTCAATATGTTTATGTATATGGGGATATATCAAGAAAGACTTGTTTTCATAAACAAAATTGATTTAAATTATTTTGAAAACATTTATTTCATTAAGGCAACAAACTTTTACAAACAAAAAACGACTAAATACTAAGAAATACATATATAAATTAACTGCTTCTATACAGCTCTTATGACTCTAGATCACTCAATCATCTTCTTCATCTTCGAACTCATCCCTGGAACAAAATAATAATAATTTTTATTATTCCTAGCAACCCAGTGAGACAAATGTCTCATTTAAAAAAAACAAAAAAAGACCGTTTTGCAAATAGAACGCGTATTCACCACACGTACGTATATGACGTCATTGTTGGTAGCAAACTACCAGTCGCATTCGCCTTGATAAAATTTGCCTAGAATCTAACCTAAAAAGTTAGGATTAGGATAATTAAAATAATAATTAGTGTTAGAGACTGAAATTCGGTTCCTGACCTGACATGACCACTCCAAACATATAACTTTCATAACTTTTTTCTCTATCTCTTACGGTTTGGCTGCTGAAACAGCGTCCCGGACGCGTAAAGTCAGAACACACCATTTTACAGCGCTCTAATGCGTTCAGTCGTGGTGTGTTTTGGTTTCAATTTTGAAGGCCATTTTGTAGGACAATTCACACCTCGTTGTAGCGCTGCAATGCGTTTTACCTGATTGAAGAAAATGTGAATGTAGTAAAAATACCTCCAATAGTTTAGTGATATAAAGTGCATCTTTAAATAATATCTTTTGTGGTTTCTTAGTTTCTTTTAATTTTTTAAATCCCGTTTGTCGCCAAATTCTTGAAAAAAAAATGTCCATTTTAGGTTTTAGATATACTCATGTATGGGATATTTTTACCTTTCTCTTCACAAACCTCTTATCCTTCACAAACTGAACTATAGAAATTCAAATGTTTAATAATGAATTATTTTATTGAAACTTTGGAGATTTTTTCCATAAATTTATTTATTTTATTTGTAGAAAAACTAATAATGATAAACTGACCAAGAAGTAGTCTTGTGTGTGGCCAAGTCATAAGCAAATTAATTAGAAATTTCCAAATTAACTAACCAGAAAATCAAATATCTATTACTTCCTTTTACTATAAAGGAAGTATTGGATTCACCCCAAAAATACTCCTAGTTTAACATGCAATTCGGTGATTTTTTGATACTGTGTACTTTGGTACTGTGGAAAATCGTGTCAAAAGCCTTTGTAGATCAAAGTCCACAGTTAAAGTATTTTTAGTGGCCTCTAACTTATTGTATAAATTATCTATAAGTTTCTAAGTTGCTTCATTAGTTCCCACATTATTACGAAAACAGAAATCGATAATGATTAAAACATTAAAAGATAATATTTCAAATGTGTTGAAGAAATTCATCATCCTAACTTTTACTAAATCTTTCAATTATTTTGCTTATACTTTTAATTAAATAAGTCTATAATTAATTCATATTCTTATTTGGGTATTTCCACATTAAAATTAAATTAAAAATATTAAATAACGAAAATATTAATAACGAACGTTTCGAGGGAAAATCTGTCCTCGTCTATAATTATTTACACTTGTTTTGTCTCCTGGTTTATGTATTAGTATTGTTACGTTTTGCGTTCTTGAATGAAAATGAACTATACGCGGTTGTAAGAATAGACTGTACTTTAGTTAGCCATAAGAAATTTGTATCGTAAATATTTTTAGGTAGAATTTCGTAGGCAAAATGATCGTATTAAAGTTACAACAGGCGAGTATTTAGCCGGTCTTTAGAAACGTGCCTTTCTCTGGGAAGATGGAAATATTCCAAGCCCACGGAATGATTAAGGGCAAATTTATGAAACTTTACCTCGTAAGCCGAAAAATTAGGCAGAACTACGTGCCGCCTATTTGTTTTAGTAGAGTTGTAAAACTTTATTAGCGATAATTTGCCAGGTGTCGACCGCTTGACTAATTTTAGCGTGTGAAACCCTCAAATTGGTCGAATTCATAGAGCTATTATGTGACAGAAGTCCAAAATTTAGAACTGCTCTGATAAGCTTATTTGGAAATTTGAAAACGCCTACCGAGTTTTCTTGGTCAAACTGGACTTAGAATTTAGTTAGTTAATAAGTAACGGTGTTAAACTTAAGTAGTTCTGTAAACGGCAGAAAATAAATGCAAGTATTTGAACTTAAGTGTCTTATATATCTCGCAACAGTAGCTTTAGTCTTCGTGTACAAGTATATTTTGACTAAAAGGATTGCCAGTTACCCCGACTTTAGACGAATTTGCGACAGTATAATTATACTACTTTTGAATACATTCGGGTAATTCTCATTCGTCAAACATAAATTAGTGATATGAGTAATGGATTTTAAAATAATAAAGATAAGGTTTCTATACAATCATTGGTTATACCATCAATTTCAGCTGAATAACTATTTTTTTTAAAATTTTAATGTGTTGGATTGAAAGTGTCACGAAATTTATTAGCACAAACGTTACTAACGTTCATTTGTTTTGCCATGTCAATGCCCACATTCTGGAAAAAGTTATTTATATAATTAGCTTTAATAACATTATCGCTAATTACATTACTCTCTTCAACAAGGAAATCAATTTCGGATATCCTAGTTTCCAAATTAGCTATTTCATTCACTATTTTCCATGTTTTCTTAATGTTGTCGTGTTTATATTCAAATTAAACCAAAGTATAGCTAGAACCTTTTATTAATAGCTGGGACGTTTAGTATAAGGATTAAAAATAATTTTTCACATTTTCTATAGAAATTTAAGAAACTACTAAACTATAAACAATAATAATGAAAATATGCGTACATACATTATTAAAAAAATAGCACAATAATAAGTCAGTGACTTGTTCCATGGGTTTTGCATAGGGACGATTGAGCATCGCATTTTCTGAGAAACTTCTTTTTCTTTTACGATTTCTTGATTGTCCTAATTTCATTATTGGAAGGTCTACCTGCTTGTATGCGTTGCCGACCATCAGTTAAACCTGGTCTTGGATTTCTGCGAACAGAAGTTGGCTGCACTCCTATTTTTCTCGAAAGCTTTGATTTAGCTTTTGCAAAATAGTGTTTAACTTGAGCAGGTGTCGTAATATTCTCTAAATATTTCTTAAAATTATAACAATGTCAGTCATAGTAGCTGATTTGAGAGCTACTAGGCTGCTATTATATCAATTATATTTGAAACATTTTTTGAAAGGTTGGCAACAGCTACCTCGTGGTCTCCATCGTTTTTCTTGTTCTCCTCATTAGAATCTTGTCTAAGGTCGTGCACATCCACCAACTGAAAAGACCTTTTTTACATATATTTCGGTGCGTACAGTGTAATATTTCTTAGGTGTTCGTGTATCATCCATGTTCTTATAAAAATTCGCTGGCGCACTTCGGCCTAAAGCAATTCTTGCAAAATCAACTTTATAATCAGTGGTACGACGAGGTGCAGTTTTAACGTAACTTTTGAACTTTTCTTGTAGTGCACATATGTTCACAAAATCGCCCACTTTGTCCAAAGGAGCAATCGCACATTTCAATGTCAGTAAACACGCTATACAACATTTTACTGTCTAGTTTTGGGGTTACATGATAGCATGATTCGTCTATGTGAGATACAAACATATCTTTTGCCTTACGTACAAATTCCATGTATACTAATTCCTGTTCACCAGAGCGGGAACTTCAAGTAAACGGCGCTTGTGATAATTTTCAAAAGTGTCAGTTATAAACTCAAATACTCAATTAAAGCACATGCATTATTAAAAACACTATATCTTTGAAAATCCTTATCGATGCATCTGCATAGTTGTTAGTATTATTTCCATGGGTTATTATTTTCGTACGGTAACATAAACACCATTCTTTACGTCGGATCCATACATTTACTAGATGGTGTTTTAAATTTCTATATTGCGCTTTCTCTAAATATTTTATCAAACTTAAATAGTTATTTAGGCAAAGTGTTAGAAGCACGCTAACACGAGTTGTCTGTAAGATTTTTTAAAATTTCATGAAATATTCAAATCCAAGCCTATTTTGTATAGAATTTTATTGCCCTTAATTTTAGTCAAGTGGGTTGGTCAGTTCTGGTAATTTGGGAAACGTCTTTATTTATTGAAATCTGTAATTTGTTCATGTCAAAATAAAACTAAAAATGAATAAATAATTTTCTACTAAAATCTCTCATTCCTAAATTAAAAGCAGTGTCACTTTTTTTTCAATGAATGAAAAAAAGTCGATACTTCACACCCTGAAATTAATTTAAAAGCGCCTACTTATTTAAATGGAATTTGATAAAATAGCTCTTCGCAATCTTCTACAGTTTCCGCGTAAATTAATTCTTGAAATTAAAGAGTTATTGCTTTTCTACTATTTTTGTGAATATTATGATTGGAATCCCACAACCATCGCCAAAATACTTGACACATGTGAAAAGTGCAACGCAGAAGAACAGATGATGGAAACACTGACCTAAGTGCACTTCTTTCAACTTGGCTATCATCTGTTAAAAATACTCGTGGAAAATCTTCATGTGATAGTCTATTTTTAAGAAATATATCTTTAATAGAAGCAAATTCAAGTATATAATTTCCTTCCTTTCCACAGTGGACTGACAAAAATGTAACGTAATGATCAGCAGTTATTGCATCAGCATAATTTGCTATAGATATAGGAGAGTGGGTGGGTGTTGTGTCGTCCTGCAGCACGGTGTGGTTTGTCGAGTTATAATGGGTTATTAATATCCAGCAAAACACACCACGATGTAGCACTGCCTTTTAAAACAGTGAGCTGTAAAATGGTGTGGTCTGGTTTTACGCGTCCCGGACGGACAAGTCTATTAGATAAAGGACTAGCAGTCCAGTGAGACAAATGTCTCATTTAATAAAACAAAAAAGACCGTTTTGCAAATAGAACGCGTATTTACCACACGTACGTATATGACGTCATTGTTGGTAGCAAACTACCAGTCGCATTCGTCTTGATAAAATTTGCCTAGAATCTAACCTAAAAAGTTCGGATTAGGATAATTACGATAATAATTAGTGTTAGAGACTGAAATTCGGTTCCTGACCTGATATGACCATTCCAAACATAACTTTAATAACTTTTTTCTCTATCTCTTACGGTTTGGCTGCTGAAACAGCGTCCCGGACGGACAAGTCTATTATATATATGGATATTAAGGCATTGGATCAACAAAGCAATATAATCTTGAAATTGTACAACGAATTTAAAGATAATCAATTAAACGCACACCTTTTATTGTATTTATTTCTGTATTGTCGACCCCGAGTGCAGTTCGTGCAATGTAGTGTGAATGGAATCTTGGCCTTTAAACAGCAGCATTGTGTACGGCATCTGGAGTAACTACACTTAACCAATTTTCTGCAGGCTCCATATTCAACACTATCTTTAGAGTGGAGAAAAATCCTGCCGTCTGCTTCTTCCTGTTGCCTACATTGTACTCCATCAATGGAAGTTTCATCCGGCCGAGATGGACGAGTGATGCCATCAATCTCAGTACTGATGTGAACCCAATCAAACTTTAAAAATGCATGTTCTCCAAATAACTTGAAAAGTTCTGTCTTATTCTGATCACAGCAGAGTAAGTTATTCCAATTTTTTGCTAGCATATTTCCTTGTGCTACTTGGCAATGAAGAGCAACGCCTCGCTTATCTCCCACACTTTTCTTCAGACAAGTTTTTGAGTATGTATTCCTAGAAATGTGTATTCTGTTTGCATGGAATCTCTCAGCATCATTAAAAAGTCTGTTTATGAATTCCGTATCACAGTGTTCTCCAAAAGTCTGGGATGTTTTGGATGGAAGTGCATGTGCTAGTGCTGTTCCATCATAAATGATTGTATCGCAGAATCCTTTGAATTGTGGTGGAGCAACGGCTTCTTCCAGGATTTTAAGCAGCTGAGATTTCTGAGATGATCGCAGAACACCATTTGAGGAAAGCGAAGGTGGGGCACTGGTATTTTCATTTTAAAAAAACTTATCCAAATCCAAGTTTCTGTTTTGACTTACAATGAAACCCGCTAGGGAAAAGCTGAACATAATTTCTCAAGTTAGAGATTGCTGGAGAGGAAACCTTTTTTCGAGCAAAGCCAAAGAACTTAGTCCGAGTTTGTTTCAAATACACTCACTTTTGCCTCGTGGCTCAAATGGTTTTCCACATAGTTGTTGTACTGTTGTAAGGCTTTTTCTTCAGCACCAACCAAAGCTTTTACCGCTCTTAATTTATTATAACCTTTGTGTCCCAAACCACATGATCACAATAGTTTTCCACAAAAGGGTTTCCGAACTCAAGAAAGCTTATTTTTAAATCTTCTTTTTGGTTCTGAAACTTGTACTATTTATGGTAAACAGGCCTGTCAGCACTGTTAGTTTTGTTTGTTGACTCAAACTCGTAGACAATGCTAACTAACTGTGGCCCAGACAGCATCCATCTTCTTAACATGGCTGAATCTTGCAATAGACCTACAGCACCACCAGAGCGCTGTTTTTCTCGTGAGCTTGATGCGCAGCGAGTGCAGAAAAAGTATTATTGGTTTTCTGGATAACAAATTGACGTTTGCAAAAGTATTTGTGTACACTGGGTGCTGTGTCTTTTAGTTCTTCTAAGTCTTTTATATGGATTGGCAACCAACGAGTATAGTAGGGATGGTCCATTAAGAAAAACGAAGGTGCTAACTTATTCAGCCTTTCTGTGTACAGTTCGTAGCTACCATCCCTAATCGACCGAATGAAAGCCAGTAGTAATATCTCCAACTTTTGCACTAGAAGCCAGAATTGAAAATTTGGGCAGTTTGAACGTTTTTCTTCAATCCATTCTTCAAATGAAATCTCTGGATTTCCTTGCATAAATGCTTCTTTGAGCAGACTGTATAAAACCGCAGCAGTCTTTTGATGAATTGCTCTTGCTTTTGTAACATGTGTAACTTTAAGGCACACTTCCGCTCCTGCCTCTGCCTTGATTCTAGAATTTGCCACCAAAACTAGTCCAGCCACTACCTTCGAGAATCTGGCCAAGCACTTTCAAAAAGGCCTGCTCACTATGAAAAGCTCCAAACATGGTTACAAACTTGAATTCACCGTAAAACTCAGGCCAGTTCCACTGGGGGATTTAGTCAAAGCAAATCGAGGCTGGTTCACACATATGATAGGAATTTGTCAAAGTTGCTTATCAATGAAATTTGTGTGAAAAGTAAAATTTGCAGGTTTTTGAAAATTGTGCAAAATCCTTAAAGTGTAGAGATAAATGTATAGGTACAAAAGTTTCCCCTTTACAAGGGCTTCCAAAGAAAAAAAAAGAAAATCGAAATAGATCCATTAGGAGTTGAATGGCCGGCATTTTGGTGTTCTACATGAATTTTCAAGTGGCTCCCTACCTGGAAAGTTACCTTTTAGCATCAACTATGATCACAGAAAGTGGCACATTCCAATAAAAAAGTGCAGCTTTTTTTTGTGTACCCGGCGTACTACAAGGATTATAATAATAATAATTCTTTTTTTAATCGATTACTTTTTTGACAAAGTAATTGTAATCGGTAATCGATTTCTTTTTTCCTGTAATTGTCCCAGCTCTGCCAAGTGGGCATTTATGCGACAGATATATATATATAGTTTTATTCTTTCTTTAGTCAGTAATGTAGTTTCACATACGTCAAACCACAAATTAATGTAGGTGATATTTTTAGACATGCTGAATTCATAAGTGTCCTTACGACGGTTGTTGCAAGGATTAATATAGGTACGGTCGAACTTCGGTAAATCGTATATCTTGATTACACAAATTAACCCAACCTAATTCCTATAGTTTCCCATATAAAAATCTCGATAGTTCGAAATTCGATAAGACGAGGTTTTCGATACCTCGAAGTATTTTATAAACCCTAGAGCAGGATTTACCCTTCATTACTCGATTTTTAGAAGGACATATCCACCTTAGCAATGATTATGTTATTTATGACCATGCTTCTTTGTATTTCAAAGGATTTGCAAACTTGTACAACCCAAAATAGACAGTCACCTCTTGGTGACGATAAATTGTTTTGTCTACCTAGTTCCGGACCTTTTAGTTTGGGGTTAGCGATAAGACTATAATCACGTTCCAAGGATTTGCTAATTTCAGTTTTCTACCTTAAATATTTCAGCAACTATGCTCTTAGTGTGTTGTTACTGTTGTATCGGGCCACCTCTTACTTAAGTTATGGAGTTACGAAAACGAAAACTAAAAACATTAAGCAAGTTTAAGAGTTAAAAAGAAAAAAGACATTGCAGAAGAGTTTTAAATTCCAGCTAATACGTACCTACCAAGAACAATAATAATGTTCGTGTGCATGTATGTACAATTTTTATACATTTCGCACGTTCTATGTGAGTACTTCCTTGAGGAGTGAAAAGGGGTAAACTGTGTTTTCACGAATTTCTCAATATCGCTTAGAATAAAATAGGAGAATTTCTGGAATTCCATCCCCAAGTGGTGGAAACGGATATCCTGCTATAATTTATGAATACAACATTTAATAAGTAGATATATTTTTGATTTCATCTCATTGTTATACTAAAACTATAGTTTTATCCATCTATACAAGGGTAACGACAATTACATACATATTTCCAGATGGTAGGTGAAGAATAAAAGTGTTAAAAAGAAATTTTTTCGTAAGAATATTTTTCCTTTTTACCTAGAATATTGTTTTGCAGCCTTTGTTAGTTTAGCGTATTGGGAGAGGGGGAGGGGTAGGACTCCAGAATTCATTTAAGATTTAGAAGAAGAAACAAACATTTGTAGTCCGTACGAAGAACGGGTATCTTGCTGGTATATATATATCTATATATATATGTTATGATACAACTCTAAATGTGTATTGGAATCAAATTTGTTAAAATTGAGAAATCACAGTGGGTTGGAAATGGTTTGGATTTATTCGGGGATAAGGCAGGTGGATTTGAAAGTAAAATAATATTCATAAAATACAGTTTGAAAATGAATGACAAATGCTAATTTTAATATAAAATTTAGTAGGTTTAACTCAAATAGAAAATACTAGAGTGTAGAAAAAGGGAAATGAGGTAGTTAAGAAATTAAAAAATGTAGAAAAACGAGTTTCCTCTAATTAGAATATTGAATATAACCCTGTTTTATTTAAGTAATGTTTGGATAATATAAAAAGGATGAAAAGGCAAATCTACGAGGTGACATAATATAGAATTTAAATAAATAACCAGAAGAAGTGAAGAATTAATTAATAAAGATCATTGGTATATGGTAATAGAACTAATGGATAGAAGAATTGTTATATACAAGTGAATAATTAAGGAAACATACTGGGACAGCTTTATTAGAGAGATTACATTTGACATGTAACATAAATCAAATGGGATTTCGTCAAGCTATTTGTTGCTGAGTAGAGCTTCCAGAAGGGTGTCGTCGAAGAGAGGCGGTGCATTCCAGGAGGATGGCAGTTTACTGCAGCAGGTAGAGAGAATTTGGAATTTGCTGATATTGGACGGTTGGGACGTGTGATCTGTTTGTGAGCAGTGCATTGCAGGAAGGTGCTTCAAAGGGTCGATTTACCAGGAAGAGGTTGCTGTCTGGATCGTTTGTGCGAGCAAACTACAAGGTGGGTGATTTCTGATCAAAATCCTAACTATAAACTAAATAAAGACAATAAGAAGGTGAAATTAATTAAGACATAATTACTTACTGTGTTTTTTCATATTATTGTGTACGATTCAAAAGATTGGGCATTTGTCATTAGAATTTCAAATTTGTTTTTGACAGTCGGTTGACATAAGCATTGTGACTTATACAAGTGAGGATTAAAATATTAGAACATCAATCTTTCAGCCTGAGTTTTTCAGGAGCTATCTGTAATAGTAATTATTGACATTAGAATAAAAAAGGAAAATTTGTTATTTAAAAAAAATTTGATCAATATCAATACTTGAAGGTTCATTTAATATTAAAGGCATTGCATCGAGGAGCCAATGCAATATTTTGGACCCCATATAACCAAATCATATATTTGGGGGGAGGGGGGAAGCTATGTAGTACGACTACATGTGACCTAGTTATTGATTACTAGGTTACACATAGATGTTTTGACAAATAAACAATTGTTTTTGATATTTCAAACTCAAACCTGTGTTTTATTCTCCGAATACAATTTTATTATATTAATGCAGTTAGTTAAGCTATATAACCACAAAAACTGCAGTACCATTATCTGTTAGGTCGTTAGTGCTCATAACAAGTAAGTGAAAATCTTATACATTCTTTGTTTCCATGATCCCTCTCCGGTATTCTGTTTCAGCTAATTGCAAAACTAAAGGTTACCACGATTATATCGGCTATCGTTGTTAATGTTACAATGTTACTCAAAGATTAAATAAAAAATGATACTCAACGGGTTGGGCATTTAGGGATTTCAGAATATGTGCAAATTTCTTTAACACTATTGTTATTGTTAAAATCTATAGTCGTTGAATTGTTAATTGGCTGAAGCTTCTAACATCATTTTTTTTCTTGTTGGAAAGGTATAAATACATATTAATTTTAACATTTGACAATGCTGTTTATATCGTGTTTATTCCGAAAAAACCTTTTTTATTGTTTTTTGTCCTGTAGCGTTAGGTGGGATATATTTTCGACGCATTTTCTTAGTGGTAAATGTAGTGGTCCTATACAGAGTGATTTATAACGGGTGGACCAAACTTGAACCGTTTGTTGGGGAATTCATTTTGAGTAAAAAATGTTATATGAACATAGGTCGTAATCCATTTAGTTACCTAACTACAAGAGATCAAAGTTTTATTAAGGGGCGAGTCAAGGTAAAACCGCTCAAAGTAGCCAATGTTTCAAGAGTCATATCTACTACGTATGTGGGCTAATCATATCAAATTTTTTTTGTATAATATCCTGTAGCTTTATATGTCAAACGATATTGATTTCGTGGCAATTTATTGGTAGGAAGGTCATTAAAAAAAAATTTATTTACTTGAAACATGATATTGTACATTTTCGTCAAAGAAACAAAAAATATGAAAATCTACTCATAACTCCCAAGTGACTTGACAAATTATTTCTCCCTCAAACTCATGGTAACCATGCAACCACAACTAACGTCTTAGTAACCATACAATGAGGCAATCCTTGATGTTGTATTCTGTATTATTTTTGGGGAGACTTACGTCTAGCAAGTAGGCCTTACTTACATATTCTAATTTTAAATGTCATTATGACATTTTGACATTTCATACTGTTCTTACAAATATGCTAGTAAATAAAATATTGTATGCACCACAGGAGATATTCATGTAATGCATAAATATCTATTAAAAACACCTTGCAATTTATCTCCAAAGAATTTGTCTCCCAAACGGCTTCTCCAATCTTAGTTTTTTTTATATCAGAATTATTCTTTTTCACAGTTCTAGTGTATGAGATAAAAACCAAAATAAATTATGAAAAAATGTAAAAAATAAGTTTGAAAAAGTCAAATTTCCTTTTTACAATTTTTATGAAATTATCTCATTCGCTGGATTTAAGAAGTCTAGGACATTGGCGTAAACAGAATTTGAAATTTATGTTTCGTTTTTGAGAAAAACGTCTTAAAATGGAGAAACACGAAGTGGCGGGTACAGGTGAACTCATCACCAATCTTAATCTGCAATAAAATAAACAGGCCAGCCCACCACCGCTAATTGCAGGTCATTTCAAAACTATCTTTTAGGGATAGGTGAATTCATCACCAACCACCTGGTTTGATATATTCCGTCGTCTAATAGGTCTTTTAAGTACCTACAACAATTAAGCCCTGGCGTTTTTCTCAACATGATTGGAATTTTGCTGTAGAGAAAGTTAGCGGGCGGCTCATTTTTACCATATTATTAAGGAAATTTCATCTATATAAAGGCATTTAACATGTAACTAAGTAAAATTTCTGTCATTTTATTTAAGGTTCTAGAGATTTTGTCTTAAAGCTGCGTGGACAGAAAATAATAAATCAACACTTCAGGCCTGAAGGACCATGGCTTGTATTCTTCTCCGCTCTTTTCTGTCTCTGGCACTATTTTCCCAGTCGGTTATACCCATCTCTAGCCGATCTTGTTGCAATTCTACGTTCCAGCTGATTCTAGGTCGCCATCTTCTTCTTCTTCCTTCAGGTTGATATGATTTAGGAGGCACGAGAGGGCCTCCATTATCAATATTAATTCAATTACGCCCTCGCCACGCAACAAGGATCAGAACGCGGCATTAATTACCAGATCGCAAAAACCCAAAGACGCAGTTTTAACATCCGCATAACAACAGCCGTCCCAAAATTTGCAAAGAGCCACCGCATTACTGCCCAGAGCATAACCGTCATAAACCCATCCAAACAAAGATGACAGCGCGACAAAGGAAGTGTTACGGGCAGTAAACCGCTCAAGAACACAGGGAAGCTGGCGCATTAATTAAAAAGGGCCAACATTACGCGAATTGAGGTGTTGGTTTTTTTTTCCTTTTTACTAATGTTATAAGGTCAGGGTGAAGATAAACGACGCACGTATGAAATAATGTCAATCCGCCGCCGCCTGCGGTAGAAAGCACTTTTCCAAGTAGGCAAATAGGCGAAATAACAGCACCATAAAACTATAAAGTTTACGAAGGTTGCAGCGACCAGAGGAACATACAGTTTTAGGAATAAGCAGTTTTGGAAAATAAAACCCAAAGAGCACCAATAAACACCGGCACCAGAGTGTCTGGAATAAAATCCGGGTATTAAACTCGCGTTCAAATCAAGGAACAATGAAAACCCACACCGCGAGGGCTAATTAAATCAAAAACACCGGCCACCGGAGGATGCAAAAATCGCCTGACCAGTGGAAGCACGGGGCAGCAATTCCGCGTGCTACGAAGTCCGCGAATCACAACCGCGCAGCTTCTATTGTAGAAATAATTTAATTAATCCTAACTTTGTTAATATGCGAGCGAAACATGTCGAATAAGGACTCGAGTCTTTAGGAGACGAAAACAGTGCACAGGCGTTCGACAAGATAGCACTTCGCGCCGCGGCGTAACGAAAAATCCGCACCGCGGCCAAGCGGCTTGCATTCAAGAAAGGAAATTACAACTCGCAACTTTATTAATAGGAGAGCAAGACCTATCGAATAAAGGCTCAAAATTCAAGTCTTTAGAAAGCGCAACCAATGCAGAGGTTTTTTTTCCTCTCGCTACGAGATTGATAAGCCCGCAAACCCCGCGGCATCTAAAAAAATCAGCGTCACAACCGCGCGGCTTCTATTGTAGAAATAATTTAATTAATCCTAACTTTGTTAATATGCGGGCGAAACATGGCAAGTAAAGACTCAAAATTCAAGTTTTTAGAAGACAAAAGCCATGCCCATGTCAGCGACAAGATAGCGCTTCGCGCCGCGGAGATCAAAGCCGCGAATCCAATTCCTATCAAATTTGCAAACGTCCCCACTGCCGTTCAGCCAATCGTGAGCGAAGAATCGGCAAACAAAGCCGGCAAGACCTTTATAAACCCCGGGCTTCTTGAAAAAAGCACGGAGTTCCAACCAGCAGTTCAGCCAGTATCCAGCAGCTACCGCCATCGGTCCAGCCAGCCTGAGTACTCCAGCTCCAACTAAACTTAGTCGCCAGCGGTGCTCGCCAAGCTCCTGGGACTTAGAAAAATTCATTCAGCCACACTTAGTCTCGAGCGGTGCTCGCCGAGCTCCTGGGACTTGGAAAACTTCATCCAACCAAACTTAGTCTCCAGCGGTGCTCGCCGAGCTCCTGGGACTTAGAAAAGGTCGCTAAATCGAACTTAGTCGTCAGTGGTGCTCGCCGAGCTCCTGGGACTTATCCGAATTGCCCAAGCGAAGTCGGATCCAGCCGTCCGACGCGCCGGCCGCCCCCCAACCTCTACCGTCATCGCCTGCCGAGTCACCGCCTCCTAGCATCGCCCAGGCGCCCCAACCCGCAGCCATCCGGCCCGACGAGCCAGCGAGGCCGCACACCGAGCCCCAGCGCCGCCTCCAGCGCCCGCACCGCCGCCGCCCGTCGCTATCGCCCAGGCGCCCCAACCCGCAGCCAGCCGGCCCGATAAGCCAGCGAGGCCGCACACCGAGCCCCAGCGCCGCCTCCAGCGCCAGAACCTCCGCCGCCCCCGGCACGCACCCCCCTCCCCACGAAAGGAAGAGCCCCGGGACAACACACGACGACCCCACGCCACCAGAAGCTTCGAGGCGTCATCAACTAAATAGCCCATTTTTTTGTATATATGTTCGAAAAAATTTAAAAACCTGTGTAAATATCATTTTTTGTTTTCTCTCTCTTTCTCTCGTGCTCTTGCACTTAGGTCTGCCCGCCTACCGGGGAGAACACCATTGGCCGACTGAGTTGCCAGGGCCAAATCAACAAGAGTCGCCATTAGTAGTAGTTAGCCCTCGCCCGCCCTCCAACGAGGCCGCGGGACCGAGTCGTGTTAAGGTTATGTCTTGCAAATTGTCTTTAGCAATTCCCCTTCCTCTGTTCTCACTACACGCCCCAACCATCGTAGTTTGACTGTTGCAACTATATCCGGGACATGATAGATGCTCATAAGTTTTGTTGTTAGTGCGCCTCCTCCATGTGCCATCTTCCTCCTTGATAGAACAGAAAATGCTCATTATAAATTATTACAAATAGGGATAAAGTTTCGCCTTCCTATGTTGTTTGAAAATAATTTTTATTTAAATGTGAACCTACGTATGTATATATTATGTAAATAGCTTTATCTGATTTAATAAAAAGTGTCTTCACGAATTTTCGATTATTTATTTTCCTGGATAGGAATTTCATATCAAACTTGTGGGTGGGCGGCAATTTAAGTTTCATTGAAATTTTCAAAAAAGATTTAGTGGTAATTAGCGGATTAATGCTAGTGATCAGTTGGCCTGCCTCTGGTGATGAGTTCAACGGTTGTTATCAGATGCCGGTGATAACAGTAATAGCGAAGTAACGTTTGTGGTTTTACTTCCCTCGTTTAAAAGACCGACGAAGTATTGTAATGGATAAATAATTACCTTCAGTGATTTCTTCAGATCTTCACGTTGCCAAGTCTCTAGGCGACGAAAAAAGGTTTTCTCAATTCCGTCTCTTTGTCTGTCTGCCGTCTTTCTGTCTGTCCGTCTGTGTCTGTTTTTTTTTGTCTGTCTCAATGCCGGTTGCCGGTATAATTCAAAAAGTATTTATTGGATAATATGCCTTCCTGGCATGAAACTGAAAAAAAATAGATAAAATATATCGACTGAGAACATTAGAAAAATAAAATTTAGCTAATTTTTTCTTTAACTCAAGAACTATTACGTAAATGAAAGTAATATTTTGCTCATAGCTCAGATTTTTACAGTTGACCAAAACGGGCATATTTTAGACCCAACATAGACAGGGTGAGCACCTTAAAAAGAAAAAATTTTGTTTATTTTTTCTTAAACTGAGAAATAGATAAAAATGATAATTTCCACATAGCTTAGGTTTTACCCTTGACGAAAATGGAAACCAAAAAATAGAGGGTCAATATTCTAAAAAAGCAAAAAGGTCAACTATAAATGCGTTGTATTTAAGGCAGCCACATCTCACAGATGGGAGGCGTCCTTGGTAGCCGCGGCAGCAAACGGGCGCTTTACATGAGCGGTAG
>OW679194.1:233025091-233230647 GCA_940337035.1 Agriotes lineatus | reverse complement strand
GCTATCGTCCATAAAGACTATGTTTCAAAATTATTCTTTTGTTAAATGGCCGAGAAAAGTCGCTCTCAGTTCAATTTATTATTGTCACTATGTTTTCCGGTAAGCTCTTTTCTCAAAATTGTGAAAGAGTGGCATTCATTAAATGATAAATTTGGACTAAATGCAGAATTGCAGTATTTGCAATTACTAATAAGTGCCATATTCAGCTCTCAGAATAATTACCAATAACAACCGTATTATGATTTTTAAATTAAATAAGAATTCCTTAGTACTAGCCCGACTAGCCGTAACAAATTGACATGTAATATCACTGTGACGTCGGCCTAGCCAAAAATTATCTAATTGTTACATCCACAATGGGATGAGACCACGAACATTTCGCTCCTACGTAATTGTAGTGTCTCTGCTTTGGTATTTTTATTCTAAATTTAAAATACAATATATCGCAAGTGTGCAGTATTAGATAAGCCATATAAAAAATTACGATCTTTCAAGCTTATACGAATACAACGTAAATTTAACCAGGAACAAGTCAATATTTGCAAGGTCTCTACTCGTATACACTAGTGTCTAGTGGGTTGCAGACATATAGGCGCTCAAACTTTGAGTAGAAATTACAAAAAAATATTTATGAAACGATCTTCATGGCTCAGCAATGAGTAACTGCTTGAGTTAGCTTAAACTGTGATACGCTAAATTAATGCAGTTTTGCTTTCAACTTCATTTGTAAGAAAAGTGTGCCACAATGTGTACCAGCCAAAATTGTACTTTTAGCTATAGTGTAGAGTAAAGAACAGATTATTTTTAACACAACACGAATGTAAGTTACTAATAGTTTGTAACTCTTAATACTTAATAAACTATTAAACATAAAACTACAGCAGACTTCTTTAACGAAGTGAATTTACTCTTCCAATCACCAAGAATTCTCATTTACATCAACATTACACCTAAACCTTAACGCAATATAATAAGAATAATCATAACTTCTTATAAATCTTCCCAGTTCCATTTTTTCTCGAGTAATCTTTTAAGCATTTTTAATAAATTGTGTTTGAACCAGTAGGAAGAAGTATTTCAAACAAAATTTTCTTTAGAATGCATGATCCTTAGAAAACTGGTTCTAGAAACCGCTGCGTAGATGCGACTCCTTCATGTTGAAAACAATAAAAAAGAAAAGTCACTGAAATTTTATATTAATATACTTGCCAGTGTAAGTTGGTACACCAAGGATTCATAATATTTTTTATAAAATAATAACAGCAAACTATTCCTAAAACATATACTGTAGTTTGGGATGCCCAAAGTGTGTAGCAAATGTGCCAGCGGACTCTTAAGCAGGATGTATGTCCGAAGGCGCCACTGGTTCAATGCAGTTCAAACCTGAAAACCTAGAGCAACTAAAATTAAACAAATCTGTAAAGGGCTTTACTCAGAACTTCTTTCGCAAGTGGAAATAATTGGTAATGAGAATTACATCAATTAAAAAAAAACATTACTGGTAGCAAGATTCGATCTTCAGAGCCTGCGACCCAGCCTGCGATTCTCTTCTCTTCTACAACATTTACCCTGTATCTTTTGGGTGCCATTTTTCTAAGGTGTTCACCCAGTATATGTTGGGTCCAAAATATACCCCATTTTGTCAAGGTAAGAACCTGAGCTCTGCGTAAAATGTTACTTTTATTTAACTAATAGTTCTTGAGTTAATGCAAAAACATGCAGCATTTACATTTTTTTCTACTCCCGCATGTAAATATTCTGTTTTCTTTGCAATCCACAGAATAGATAAGTAGGTAATTGTAGTTTATCGGTTTCAGGATATTAAGCCTTTGTTTACATATACAAAAGTAGGCTGGTAACTAGATCATAACTTATCTGTAGGGTTAAAGAATATTACCCTACATGGCAACCATAACCATATAGCAACTGATAATCTATTGAACAAATCACGGATGTTATGAATCATATCTGCCTTAGAAGTTTTAAAATCCTCGCTCTACGAGCTCGGAATTCAAAACATCTGCGGCAGTTATGATACTCATAACATTCTTAGATATGTTAATAGCTATAACTGAACGAATATGACTTCATATCCACACACGGGCGGATATGTAATACACCAATCACAAACCATGTTAGTCGTGATTACCTAGACAACTTTCATTTATTGTTTGTTTTGTTATGTGCACGCCCTGCGGAATTGTGTGTGGCAAACGTGATTTTGTTGTAAGGTACCTTTTTAATTAACTTTGAATATTTTTTTTATTTCCATTTTTTTCATTGATAGGTCGTAGAAAAATACACTGTACAACTCGAGTGGAATGTCCATATCCACTCTCGTTGTACAAACTACTATTGAAGGTGCTCACCCCATTTCCTCGGTTTCGACCCCGGTAGACATATAATCCGCATGCAAAATATTGTCTTAATAATAATAATAATAATAAGTGGCTTTATTTTCCCGGATACAAAAAGTTTTTGAGCTATACCGCCAACAGACTGTCAGACATACGAACAGACAAACAGGCAGACGGAGAGAGAGACAGACACACAGCCAGGAGGAATTGAGAAAACATATTTTTCGTCATCTAGCGGTGGCGATAGCTGATTTGTAGTTCGCGAGTGACGAATGTGCGTACGCGAGCAGCGACAAATTAGTGAAGTGGAAGGTAAAAAAAATGAAACAACCAATGCCAAAACAATACAGTGAAAAGAGAAAAACCAGTGCGGAGAAAGTGACAAAAATACAGAAGTAAGGCGAAGATATAACAGCAACAAAGTAATAGATAAGTGCACGAAATTCTTGGAACGCAAGCAAAGCGGCGAAATAGCCAGCGCCATCGTACGCCAGCTGCGGGGCTGGGACGGGCGATAAATTAAAAATAACCAAATATAAGAAAAATTCAACAGCAGTGTGATATTATTTGAGCAACACGCGATTGAAATATTAATTATTATTGCAAGTAAAGAAAAGAACAAGCCTATCGAAGAAAGAAAAGAAGAATCCGGACCAGAACTATCAAAAAAAAAAGAAAAAAAGAGAAGAAGATATGGAAGAACTAAAACAGTTCATAATAACCATGATCGCCGACCTTAAAAAGAAAATAAATATAAACAACCAGAAACTGAGGAAGCATACCGATGAAATGGGAAAGATGAAAGAAGAATTAAAGAAAAACAAAGAGGAAATACGAAGATTGAAAGAAGAAATTATACGCAAAGAAATAAACTGCGAAAGAGAAAGGAATCGATCAATAAGAAGAGAAACAACATCGTCATAAAAGAGACACAAATGCGAAGTGAAGACATGAAGAAAGAAGATGAGGATTTTATGCAAGAAAAATGGGAGTAACGCCAGTAATTAACGCAGCATGTAGCGTTGGTAGAATAGAGGGGAAACAAACAATATTAGTAGAACTGAGCGAATGGAATCAGAAAAGGCTATAATGAAAACAAAAATAAGCTGAAAGGTACCAAGATATGCATAGAAAGCGACATGACCTTAATGGAACGGAAAATACAAATGATGATACGAGAGAAGACAAAAAAAAAGAGATAAAGTGGCCTTTATCTCTTTTTTTTGTCAAAATAGGATACCAAAAAACTAGAAGTTGGAGGAAAACTGTATGTGTGGGGTCACACGAGTAAAGAATTAAAACCAAACTGAATAAGCGAAAACAAAAAGTAGTACTGTCAACGCAAGCAATGGAAAGGCTAATGAGTAAGGAAAATAGCGCAAATAATAAACAAAAAGAAAACACAAATAAAAGTAAAAGTGAACAAAAAGTGACAATGAATACGGAAAATGAGATAAACAATACGCAAACAGAAAGCGTATGTAATGCTAAAAAGAAACGATAACACAGTAAGAAAAAGCGAAACAGAAATCGAATAAAGCTAGCAACATAAAATATAAACACAATGCTTCAGGCCGGGAAAATGCAGACAGTAGCAGAAGAGATAGAAAAATACAACATATACATAACCGCAGTACAGGAGGTACGGTGGAGTGGCAAAGAAAAAATAGATAGAGAAAAATATAGTGTCCTATATGGTGGCGGTGAAGAAAAACAAGAGAATAATTGATTTCATACTAATAAGTGAACGACTAGCAAAATTAAGTAAAAACAGAGAAAATGTGTTTAACATTTGTGAATGTATATGCCTCAACGGAGACAGGTAATGAAGATGGAAAATAAAGCCATAAAGAATTATAAAGAATTTGTAAGGAAACTTCCAATTAAGGCAAGATAATATTGATGAGGAACTTTAATACCCAAGTAAGAAAAGTAGATCACCTTAACAAGCCTACGTCTATGCTCAGCGGTAGGGTTACTTCAATGGCGTCGGTTTCGGAAGAGGAGGGTGGGCGTTACCCTCAGCTAGACACTGGATTTGATTGGGACAAAGTTTATTATATTTACACTAACTAACATACAAATAAGCTTAGAACTAGGTAACATATATGTACAGAAAAAGAAAAGAAAATGGCGGATGGGCATCCGCAGTTGGAAGCTGGTGTGGTCCTTCGGAGGCGGTGCCGGCGGCTTCCTCCTGCGGTTGCAGCGGCGGCGGTGGCGACTGGCGACGGGGCGGCGGCTGAGAGCAGCGGCGGCGGCTGAGAGCAGCGGCGGCGGCAACGTCGGCGGCAGTGCGGATCTCCTTGGCGGAGGCGGCGGCTGGCGGCTTCCTTCGGCGGTTGCAGCGGCGGCTGTGGCGACTGGCGACGGGGCGGCGGGCTGTGAGCAGCGGCGGCGGCAACGTCGGCGGCAGTGCTGATCTCCTTGGCGGAGGCGGCGGTTGGCGGCTTCCTTCTGCGGTTGCAGCGGCGGCGGTGGCGACTGGCGACGGGGCGGCGGGCTGTGAGCAGCGGCGGCGGCAACGTCGGCGGCAGTGCTGATCTCCTTTGGCGGAGGCGGCGGCTGGCGGCTTCCTTCTGCGGTTGCAGCGGCGGCGGTGGCGACTGGCGACGGGGCGGCGGGCTGTGAGCAGCGGCGGCGGCAACGTCGGCGGCAGTGCTGATCTCCTTTGGCGGAGGCGGCGGCTGGCGGCTTCCTTCTGCGGTTGCAGCGGCGGCAGTGCTGATCTCCTTTGGCGGAGGCGGCGGCTGGCGGCTTCCTTCTGCGGTTGCAGCGGCGGC
The DNA here is from genome assembly GCA_940337035.1 of Agriotes lineatus. NCBI lineage: Eukaryota > Metazoa > Arthropoda > Insecta > Coleoptera > Elateridae > Agriotes > Agriotes lineatus. Next base: position 233,225,507 of record OW679194.1, on the reverse strand, counting down.
GGTGGCGACTGGCGACGGGGCGGCGGGCTGTGAGCAGCGGCGGCGGCAACGTCGGCGGCAGTGCTGATCTCCTTTGGCGGAGGCGGCGGCTGGCGGCTTCCTTCTGCGGTTGCAGCGGCGGCAGTGCTGATCTCCTTTGGCGGAGGCGGCGGCTGGCGGCTTCCTTCTGCGGTTGCAGCGGCGGCGGTGGCGACTGGCGACGGGGCGGCGGGCTGTGAGCAGCGGCGGCGGCAACGTCGGCGGCAGTGCTGATCTCCTTTGGCGGAGGCGGCGGCTGGCGGCTTCCTTCTGCGGTTGCAGCGGCGGCGGTGGCGACTGGCGACGGGGCGGCGGGCTGTGAGCAGCGGCGGCGGCAACGTCGGCGGCAGTGCTGATCTCCTGGGCGGAGGCGGCGGCTGGCGAAAGTGGCTTTCCAAAGACGGCAGGCAGCAGAGTCCAATGCGTAGGATTGGCTCTAAGTCCACGAGGGTGATAGGCTCTGGAGAGGCTGGAGCTGCTAGCTGGTCCTGGAAGCTGAAGTGGCTCGAATCCCAAGTCCCACGAAGACGGCAGACAGCAGAGTCCAATGAAGTGGATCGGCTCTAAGTCCACGAAGATGCGGCAGACAGCTAAGTCCAGTAGATGAAACGGCTGGTGGTCCTGGAGCTGAAGTGGCTGCTGGTGGTCCTGGAAGCTGAAGTGGCTGCTGGTGGACTCTCCTGGGTTGAGTTGCTGCTGGATTGACCCGCCGAGGCAGAGTGATTTCTTACTGCTAGCGTCTGACTATTTAAAGGAGCCAGTCCTTTGTCAAACGCGATCTCGACGCTCATTGGTCGAAGTAGAAGGGATGTTTTGCCCGATTTCGATATATTTCGGATTTATAGCGTTTAATTGAGCGGCGTGATCAATTATCGACTTGATTTGAGTCGCAATCAATAGTCGTTGAAATGTCGATTCTAACGACACCCAATTTGCTATGTTTTGGTAAAGATTAGCTCAACTTGGAATTTTTAATTCCGTGTTCGGCGTAAAGCTTAATTAAGCATTACTCTTATGGCGTATGTTAATAAGTTTATTTTGCTTCGATTGGTTGCGCGCTATTTTTATAAGATTTTTGAGACCAATCCCGCTTTTCTGGGATGCTTCCTTCCGTTAAATTATAATTTAATTTGTAATATTGTATCCTTGCCCGCTGTATTTTGTCGTGGCCCTGGTTTCTCCGTTACAAAGATGCGTTTCTGCTGGGCCGCTGAATTTTCGGCCGCTCTCTCGAGCGAGCTCCGGCCGCATGTATTTGCTGTCTGATGGAAAAATTGCTTTTACTCCACCTGTATGTGTGCTAGCGCTCTGGGCGTTGTTTTATTAGGTGGCGGTTGATTTTTCCTATCGGCAGGTATCCTTATGTGGGGTTTTGGATTTGGCGCACTCTGATTTAAGAGCGTTTTAGTGATCGAACTTGGTTTATTAATTTGTTCGCTGCGGCGCCGTTTGGTCGGCTTCCGTTATTGAGGTTCGGCGAGCCGTTGGCCCCTTTATTGCAGCGGTTTATACTTGAGAATTGGTGCTTCTTTGAGCTCGCGTGCCGCGATTTATTGTTTTATGTGGGTAACGGTTTTCTTAAAATTTTTGTAGGATCGAGGCGATTTGCTGGTGAACAGATGTTTGAGTTCTTTGTTTCGTTCGCCGTGTATTTGGCGACGCGAATTTCCCTTTGTTGCTTTGTTCTGTTCACTGATTCATATTAATTCCCCCCTCCTTTGGCGTCCTCGATCCGTGCATGAATTTTCTAAGGAGCTGGGAAGAAGGGGCGGAGTTGGTCGGCGTGAATTTTTCTCCTCGACAACGTCTAACTGGCTTAGCGGCGGATTCCTTGGTGGTACTGCGAGATATGAGTGGCCGGTTATCCGTAGATGCCCTTGTGAATCCTCACATGGCGATGATTGGTTGCGAGTCGCATGATCCCTTGTAGCAGGTTCTTGAAACCGGAGGGGATCTTTCCTTTGCTGGTTCGCTGGCCGTCATGCATCTTTGGGCTAAGTGGTCGCTGAATCCCTATGGAATGATACGCTGCTCGGTGGAGGTATCTCGATGAGCGAGATGTTGGGCCGTTGAAGGTCGTTGTTGGGGCCTTGGCGGCGGTGAGAAGCGTTCCGATGGAAGGTGTCGTCAGCCGGGACTCGTGGGGGGCGGATGTCGACCTGGGGTGTTGGAAACTTCGGCCAGGACTCCTGGTACCTGGGGCTCGTGTCCAAGCGAAGTCCCTTGGGGCGTGGGCTTTTTCACGTTCTGGAGCAGATCTGTGGCTGGGCGTACTTCGCCAGTACACGGCTGGTGCGGGCGGAAGCTTGGGGGTCCAGGCGCGGCCAGATCGGTCCTCGGTGACATAAGCGCGATGCTAGGAGTTCAGGGTCTTGAAGTGCGTGCTTAGGCGGAGTCCTCTCCTTGACGCGGAGTTCCTATCTTTCTAGGTGACCCGACTTGCTGACGCGGAGGCGGCTGAGGTGGGACACCTTGTTCGGGGGCTGCTAGGGCTAATCAGACGTGTTGACGTTTGGGGGAGAAGCCAGGTGGATCCTCGTCGTAGAAGGTGCCGTGCTTGATCTTCCGGAAGTGGGAGCGCGTGACCAGGCGAAGTATGGCGGCGTTGCGGCAGTCCTCACGTGCTGAGTCGATCTGCGGAAGGATACACCTCGGCGGCACGCGGTGGGTGCGGGCGGAGGCTTGGGGCATCCTTGGCGCGGACAGATTGACCTTCGGTGGTGGAGGTGGCAAGTCCTAGCTTCGGGGACCTGGGGCGCCTGTTCCGGCGGAGTCGTGAGCTTCGGCCTTCTAGTGAGCGTGCTTCTCTGTTGCGCTTCTCGGCGAATTTGCGCTAAGTGCAGGTGCTGGAGTGCCTGCAGAGAGTTGGTGGCGAGCTTCTGGCAGCAGATTGGCACTGCCGGCCAGAGAGCTGGTGATGAGCTTTTGGTAGCATATTTGAAGTGCTGGCCAGAGCGCTGGTGTTGGGGCCTTGGTGGCGATGGAAGCGTTCCGATGAAAGGTGTCGTCAGCCGGGACTCGTGGGAGCGGATGTCGACCTGGGGTGTTGGAAACTTCGATCAGGACTCCTGGAACCTGGGCTCCTGTCCAAGCGAAGTCGCTTGGCGGCGTGAGCTTATTCACGTGCTGGGGCGGATCTGTGGCCGGGCTTCGGCGGAACGCGGTTGGTGCGGGCGAAGTTTGAGGGTCCAGTCTTGACCAGATCGCTCCGCGGAGAAGTAAGCGTGATGCCAGGACTTCGGTATCTTGAAGTGCGTGCTTAGGCGAAGTCCTCTCCTTGACGCGAAGTTTCTGTTTCCCTACGCGACTCGGGTTGCTGACGTGGAGGCGGCTGAGGGGAGACACTTTGGTCGGGGCTGCTTGGGCTAGTTGGACGCGTTGACGTCTGGAGAAGAAGCTAGGTGGATCCTTGTCGTAAAAGGGGCTGTGCCTGATGTTCCGGAAGCGGGCGCACGTGACCAGGCGAAGTATGGTGGTGTTGCGGCATTCCTCACGTGCTGGGTGGATCTGCGGAAGGATACACCTCGGCGGCACGCGGTGGGTGCGGGTGGAGGCTTGGGGTATCCTTGGCGCGGACAGATTGACCCTCGGTGGCGGAGGCGGCAAGTCATAGCTTCGGGGACCTGTTGTGCGTGTTCCGGTGGAGTTGTGGGCTTGGGCCTTTCAGCGAGCGCTGTTCCCCTGTTGCTCTTCTCGGTGAGTTTGTGCTGCGTGCAGGTGCTGGAGCTTCTGCAGAGAGTTGGCGGCGAGCTTCTGGCAGCATATTTGAAGTGTTGGCCAGAGAGCTGGTGCTGAGCTTCTGGTATCACATTGGCGGTGCAGGCCAGAAAGCTGGTGATGAGGGATCCTTGAGATTGCTGTGAATCGTTGTGGATCATGGTTGTTGGTGGTGATGTTGTTGATGTTTGTTTTGGGCGCCACTGGGTGTTTTCTACCACTCCCAGAAGTGGTGTTGGTCGTCTTCATTCATCTCGGTTTGCACTGGGTTGAGACACTGTGGTGGTGTCCTCTGTCCACATGGAAACGGAGATGCGCTGTCTTCTGTGACTTCCGAGTGATGCGGGCTGACACTTGGTTGCGGTGTCTGCTGAGGTTCCTTGTTGGTCCTCGGCGGAGTTGCGTCCATCCTTCTTCGTCGACTTCACCATTGTAGTGGGCGTGGCTTCCCTCTGATATCCACCAAAGGTTGGCCCCACGTTCCGGGCGACAATTAACAAGCCTACGTCTATGCTCAGCGGTAGGGTTACTTCAATGGCGTCGGTTTCGGAAGAGGAGGGTGGGCGTTACCCTCAGCTAGACACTGGATTTGATTGGAACAAAGTTTATTATATTTACACTAACTAACATACAAATAAGCTTAGAACTAGGTAACATATATGTACAGAAAAAGAAAAGAAAATGGCGGATGGGCATCCGCAGTTGGAAGCTGGTGTGGTCCTTCGGAGGCGGTGCCGGCGGCTTCCTCCTGCGGTTGCAGCGGCGGCGGTGGCGACTGGCGACGGGGCGGCGGCTGAGAGCAGCGGCGGCGGCAACGTCAGCGGCAGTGCGGATCTCCTTGGCGGAGGCGGCGGCTGGCGGCTTCCTTCGGCGGTTGCAGCGGCGGCTGTGGCGACTGGCGACGGGGCGGCGGGCTGTGAGCAGCGGCGGCGGCAACGTCGGCGGCAGTGCTGATCTCCTTGGCGGAGGCGGCGGTTGGCGGCTTCCTTCGGCGGTTGCAGCGGCGGCAGTGCTGATCTCCTTTGGCGGAGGCGGCGGCTGGCGGCTTCCTTCTGCGGTTGCAGCGGCGGCGGTGGCGACTGGCGACGGGGCGGCGGGCTGTGAGCAGCGGCGGCGGCAACGTCGGCGGCAGTGCTGATCTCCTTTGGCGGAGGCGGCGGCTGGCGGCTTCCTTCTGCGGTTGCAGCGGCGGCGGTGGCGACTGGCGACGGGGCGGCGGGCTGTGAGCAGCGGCGGCGGCAACGTCGGCGGCAGTGCTGATCTCCTTTGGCGGAGGCGGCGGCTGGCGGCTTCCTTCTGCGGTTGCAGCGGCGGCGGTGGCGACTGGCGACGGGGCGGCGGGCTGTGAGCAGCGGCGGCGGCAACGTCGGCAGCAGTGCTGATCTCCTTTGGCGGAGGCGGCGGCTGGCGGCTTCCTTCTGCGGTTGCTGCGGCGGCGGTGGCGACTGGCGACGGGGCGGCGGGCTGTGAGCAGCGGCGGCGGCAACGTCGGCGGCAGTGCTGATCTCCTTTGGCGGAGGCGGCGGCTGGCGGCTTCCTTCTGCGGTTGCAGCGGCGGCGGTGGCGACTGGCGACGGGGCGGCGGGCTGTGAGCAGCGGCGGCGGCAACGTCGGCGGCAGTGCTGATCTCCTGGGCGGAGGCGGCGGCTGGCGACAGTGGCTTTCCAAAGACGGCAGGCAGCAGAGTCCAATGCGTAGGATTGGCTCTAAGTCCACGAGGATGATAGGCTCTGGAGAGACTGGAGCTGCTAGCTGGTCCTGGAAGCTGAAGTGGCTCGAATCCCAAGTCCCACGAAGACGGCAGACAGCAGAGTCCAATGAAGTGGATCGGCTCTAAGTCCACGAAGATGCGGCAGACAGCTAAGTCCAGTAGATGAAACGGCTGGTGGTCCTGGAGCTGAAGTGGCTGCTGGTGGTCCTGGAAGCTGAAGTGGCTGCTGGTGGACTCTCCTGGGTTGAGTTGCTGCTGGATTGACCCGCCGAGGCAGAGTGATTTCTTACTGCTAGCGTCTGACTATTTAAAGGAGCCAGTCCTTTGTCAAACGCGATCTCGACGCTCATTGGTCGAAGTAGAAGGGATGTTTTGCCCGATTTCGATATATTTCGGATTTATAGCGTTTAATTGAGCGGCGTGATCAATTATCGACTTGATTTGAGTCGCAATCAATAGTCGTTGAAATGTCGATTCTAACGACACCCAATTTGCTATGTTTTGGTAAAGATTAGCTCAACTTGGAATTTTTAATTCCGTGTTCGGCGTAAAGCTTAATTAAGCATTACTCTTATGGCGTATGTTAATAAGTTTATTTTGCTTCGATTGGTTGCGCGCTATTTTTATAAGATTTTTGAGACCAATCCCGCTTTTCTGGGATGCTTCCTTCCGTTAAATTATAATTTAATTTGTAATATTGTATCCTTGCCCGCTGTATTTTGTCGTGGCCCTGGTTTCTCCGTTACAAAGATGCGTTTCTGCTGGGCCGCTGAATTTTCGGCCGCTCTCTCGAGCGAGCTCCGGCCGCATGTATTTGCTGTCTGATGGAAAAATTGCTTTTACTCCACCTGTATGTGTGCTAGCGCTCTGGGCGTTGTTTTATTAGGTGGCGGTTGATTTTTCCTATCGGCAGGTATCCTTATGTGGGGTTTTGGATTTGGCGCACTCTGATTTAAGAGCGTTTTAGTGATCGAACTTGGTTTATTAATTTGTTCGCTGCGGCGCCGTTTGGTCGGCTTCCGTTATTGAGGTTCGGCGAGCCGTTGGCCCCTTTATTGCAGCGGTTTATACTTGAGAATTGGTGCTTCTTTGAGCTCGCGTGCCGCGATTTATTGTTTTATGTGGGTAACGGTTTTCTTAAAATTTTTGTAGGATCGAGGCGATTTGCTGGTGAACAGATGTTTGAGTTCTTTGTTTCGTTCGCCGTGTATTTGGCGACGCGAATTTCCCTTTGTTGCTTTGTTCTGTTCACTGATTCATATTAACCTAAAAGAAGTATGCGAAAAAATACAGCCCAAGAAATCACAAACGATAACGGATATAGAATATGCCACCTAGCAGCAGCATTAAACCTCTTTGTTAATACAACTAAATTTGAACACCCTAGACACTACAAAGTAACATAGAAACATCCTGCAGGGAGAGTGGAAAACCAGATAAATCGTATCTTGATACCAAAGAATAAAATGCATTGATAAAAGACGCAAGAGCCTATCGAGGGGCAAATGCCGATACCGACCATTATTTAGTCATAGCAGATATAAGTGTAAGAAGCTTAGTAAGACAACCGAAAAAAACTGGCGAAAATAGAAATGCAACACAGCAAAGCTACAAAAAAAACAAGAGCAAAATATTCAGAGCAGTTTTTACAAAGAACAGAACCAAGAGAAGCAACAAAAATAGAATTAAAAGGAAACCAATTAAAAATGAACATTATAGAAAAAACCAAAAAACTATTGGCTTTAAATAGTCAGAGTAGTTAACAAAAGAACAGTATGACCAACAGTGCAGAGAAAAAACGGAAAAGAAGAATATAACAAGAATGAAGTGTGAATACCAGAGAAAAAACAGACCAAAAGAAGAAAGAATGGATAAACAGACAGTTGAAAGAGATGCAAACTACAAGCAAAAACACATCAGACTTTTCTACAGCGGAATAAAAAGAACAAAAATAAACCAACTGTGAAACAAAGAGTGATAAAAATACAGAAGGGAAAATAATGTATGAAGAAACCAAAGTGAAAAGAATATGGAAGAAGTACTATCACAGTCTACTAAGTACATGTAAATAACCAACAAAAAAAAAGCGAAAATGTAAATTCGAAAAAAAAACCGCGATGACGAAGAATATTATAAGTAAAACAACTTTAGAAGAAGTGCAGGGCGGTATTAACAGGACAAAAAATAAGAACGCGCCAGGAAGCGACGACATTGTCGCTGAACTACTAAAACACTGGGGCAAATAACTACACAAACAGATCTACTCCCTGATTTTAGAAGTATGGAAATAAGAAAAGATGCCGAAAGAATGGAATAACGGAGTAATAATCTATCTGTACAAAAAAGGTGATAAAGGAAACCGCGCAAACTACAGAGGTGTAACCTTGCTGAACACAACATATAAAATATTCTCAAGAATTTTTAATAACAGATTAAAGTTATATACAGAACGAATCACATGTAACTACCAACAAGGATTCAGACCAGGTCGATCAACCACCCATGCTACCTACATAATGCAAAAAATTTTGGAGAAAGCAACAAAATTTGACATAGAGTTATACTTCGTACCTATCCACTTTAAAGCTGCCTTTGTCTGCAGATAGACAAAGAATGCAAGAAGTGCTGGAAGTCCTTGGTATCCCCAGGAAACTAGTAAATTTGGTCAGAATGGCAATATACTCAACGGGAAACTGTGGCAGACGATGAAAAAGACAGCAATAAATAGCACAATTATTAATGCTAAAGCAACTACGCAATAGCTCAGTCACGAGAGTAAAAATTAACAACACGCTGACAAAAGAGTTTGTAGTAACGAATGGTCCAGTGGCGTAACTTCCGAGGGGGCAAAGGGGGCAGCGGCCCCCGGGCCCTGAACTTCAGGGGGCCCAACCGGCCTCCTGAAGTTTAAAGCCCGGCAGGTCCAAACTCTGTCCCGTATAAAGTTTCAATGAGTCCGGAAAAAAACACTCGCTATTGTTCATTTTGCTTTGATGTTTCTGTTTATAAAAAAAATATTGAAAAATGATAATCAAAAATGCTTTGGCAAGAATAGGACTTACACTTGGCAATTAAGGGGCCCGGTGAAGATCACGGCCCCCGGGCCCAAAATTTGAAGTTACGCCACTGGAATGGTCTTAAGCCAAGCTGCTCAATATCGCCTACACTTTTCAATATACAGGGTCCAGCATCCTGGGGTAGAAGATACTTCTAAAACTATGAAAGTTACATAAATGTCGCTTGTATAAAAGTTGTAGGTACGTAGATGGTGCACATTACTAAACCAATTTGATTATACATGGTGTCTCAAAAAAGCGTGGCAAATCAAATTTACTTTTTTTTAAATTGAATTCCATATATTTAGGTAGCTTAAAAGTTTTGAATTGATCTACTAATCATTTTGATATGAAGTTATATGGGTCTAACGTCAACTGTTTTGGAAATCGTAACGATTTTAAGCAAAAAAATGCTGATCTTTAGGCAACTGCTGTAAGTAGCAGAAAACAATGTAATGAAGAAAAACGTTACCAAAAAATGTTCGTGAATTACTTTTAGAGCCTAAAATTGTGGGTGCAGGCATTAATGATATACAGGGGGCTCAACATTTGCAGATTTAATCATTTCGGTTTTTCTATTTTTAAAAATCCCTTTTAATGAGCTTTCTCTTGATATTTAAATTCATACCCCTAAATGCAATTGCTTTTCAAATATGCTTATATTAGCATAAAAAACAACGCAAGCCCTTTATTTCGAGGGATAACAAACAAACTCCGCTAAAAATATAATTTAAACACTTGAGCTCTACAGAAAATCATAATCACAGACAATATAGATCCAGTCATTGTTGATAAAAGAAACAATAAACACGAAGAAACAAGAAATTAATTCCAGGATCAAACAAAAACAGATAAAAAATAAAAGCGAATACACTAAAAACCTATCTGTAATTATTTCTCCTTCCAAAATCCAAAATTATTAAATTTGCAAATATTGAGCACCCTATATAGCATGAATACTCTCACGCACTATTTTAGGCTCTAAAGGTAATTCACGAACATTTTTTGGTAACGTTTTTCTTCATTACATTGTTACAGCAGCCGCATAAAGTTCAGCATTTTCTGCTTATAATCGTTAATATCTCCAAAACAGTTGACGTTAGACCCATAGATACAAATAACTAGTATTTCAATTCAAAACTTTTAAGCTACCTAAATATAGGGTATTCAATTAAAAAATCTGCGTAGCGATCGTAACTGCATCGATAAGTCGAACTGCGTCATTAAGCCTTATTGAAATGAGTGTGGCGTGCGCCTCTATTTAACGGAACGGTTTTATTGTTGAAACGTTTCGACTCTTTTGTGACATTGCCCTGGATCTGTTGAGTCCTCTTTTCAGCAAGTGTAAAGTCTGACCTATGTGAAAATACTTCCATCTTTCTCAAAATTAACGCAAAAATAAGCAAAATTTTACTTTTTAAGGTGCTCACCCTGTATATTGTTATGATACACCATACGTTGGTCGTAGATAAAATTAAAATGTATAAAAGAAATTGGGATGTTAGTACAATCTATATTAACTCATTAAAAACGGTCGATGATGTTTATAAAAGTTTCATGAATAAATTTGAGTTAAAGCAAATTAGTAATGAAATGATAGCTATTGAACGTTTACAGGTGGTTTGAATATAAAAAGAATATTTAAGAGATGTTCGTATAAGTAATGACAAATGCAAAATTCTGATAAGGATATAATTAAAGTAGGTAGATATCAAATAAGAATTGAATATACGAGGCATAAAGAATGGAAATATGGTAGTTAGGAAGTTTGTCCCCATTATTAGAAAATAACAAATTGAAAAACATGCAAAGAAAATCGTTTTGATCTAATTAAAATATATCGAATTTAACCCTCTTTTAATGTAAATTGTCTTTGCTTATTTAAGAAGGGTAATCTAAATCTACGTAGTGTATATAAAAAAATGAAACATTAAGAAGCAAATAAGAGAAGCAAAGAATTTAATTACAGAAGATAATTGGAAAAGGGGTAAAACTTCATGGATACAAGGATTTACAAGTGAATAATTGAAGAATTAATTGGAACAGTTTTATTGAGAAGAATACATTTGACGAGTAATTTAAATGAAAAAGGTGTTTACATCAATCTAAGTGTTGCTGCGTAGAAAGACCATAGAAGTGTCGGTGAAGCGAGAGGATCCATTCCGGAAGGTAGGAGCAGAGACAGGAGCAGATCTGGTTTGTTCTGTTGGCTGTTTGCTGTCAAGGACTTTGAGTTTTGTAATATTGGACGAAGCTTGACACTGGTGATCCATACGTGATTGCTGCATTGCAGAGAGCTGAGGAACAGAAAGAGATGGAAGCAGCAGCGAGTGAGGCACAGGTAGAAATGGAAGAAATACAGCAAGAGATAGATAAGAGTATAAGAAGAAAACAAAGAATGAAACAATTAAACGAACAGTAAAGGAGGAAGCAAAGAAACTAAAAGAAAGGTTGAAACGAAAGGAAGTAGCGAGGCCTGAAGTTGAACTAAGAAAATTAAAACAAGCATCTAAAGAAGCTAAGAATGTTAAGAAGGCAAATGAAGTTAACTTCAAACGAATTTTAAGATGATAATTAAAAACTCAGAAGTGTAAATATGTTAATAGTAATTTTAAAATTAGTTAAGAGCATCACGGATTTTAACACTTCAGAATAATGTAAAATTTTTACTTGAAGAAGATGAAGAAGAAAATCAAATTTCAACTTTACCATTTATAAAAGTTAATTTAAATGATGACGAATATCTAGCATTAATAGATTGTGCCATTGCACCAGCACTATTATACAAAATGACTTCATTAATAAAGAAAGAAATAATTTTAAAGAATTTAGATGTCTTACATAAGAATATATTCTGCATTTCATAAGAAATGAACCATCCCGAAGGAGTTGATGCAGAACTTCGAAATTACGTAGAAATGGGTAGTGCATGGAGACAAACAAATGATTACAGTTTCAAAAACAAATGACAACATTTATTGAAAATATAATTAATAATTAATTTAATAAAAAGTAGCTGTTAATTACTAAAATGTGTTGCCTAAAGAGCATCAGCTAGAAGTTTACATAGTAAATTAGAACCTAGGTATAGGAACTATTAGAAAATGTTGTAGTGTTCTGTATATACAGTGCGAGTGTAAAGTCTGGAACCGTCTAAATAGAACTTTTATCAAATGTTTTTGAATTAAATCCCGAAACACGTCAATTTTTATTTTAAATAAGACGTATTTTACTGTAATTGTCACTTTTAGCTTGTCTTTTGTTTTTGAGTTATGACGTTTGCGATAATTTTTTTAAATGGAAACCCCAAATTTTTATGATATATTTGGACAGAGCATGAAATTCTAAGACCAAATACACTAAAAAAGTATGATACTGTATTTTGAAATTTTCGAGAAAATCGTTTTTCAAGTATTAAAACAGAAATCGAATAAAAATCAAGTAGCCATGAAACAATGAGTTAGCCCTAAAATTATAACAGTTCTTCATAGTTTGTTTATCTGTTTTTGTTGTGTGCTCTTAATTAAATAAATAATGGTGCGATATTTGAGTGAAAATGGACGAATTAAAATTTTAGTATTGAGGGGATGTGGTAATCGTACGATGTTCTCGAAAATTTCAAAATACAGTATCATGCTTCTTTTTAGCGTATTTGGTCTTAGAATTTCATGCTATGTCCAAATTCATCATAAAAAATTAGAGTTTCCATTTAAAAAAATTATCGCAAACGTCATAACTCAAAAACAAAAGACAATCTAAAAGTGACAATTACAGTAAAATATGTATTTTTTTAAATAAAAGTTTACGTGTACGAGGATTTCTTGCAAAAACATTTGATAAAAGTGTTATTTCGATAGTTCCAGACTTTACACTCGCACTGTATATTTCAGGCTTCTTGGCCCTTCTTCAGTACACCATGCTCATATAAAAGGTACAAATAGCATCTGTAGTAATGAGTCTGGAACTGTTAATTAGTAACGCAAATAACGAGTGTTTGCACAAGAGGTAATAATATAATCCTTCTTGCAATTGTTGTTATAGATTAGAACAGTTATTGTCAAAAGGTAAGAATTAAATGGAGCGTTGTAAAAACAATCTTCAATTGTTAAAATAGAGATTTGTTCATATTCTATGATGTAGTCGTAACGTTCCATTACACAATATCTTTAAGAAATTTCCGTTTAGGTGCATAGTAATAAGACTAATAAGTAACAATTGTGAGTTTTCCGAGAGGATTAAAATGCTGATTAAGGCTTAAAATTGTTTTTGTAATACCTACTTGTTAAATATTTCTTTAAGGACTGTTTACTACTGCGTAAGCAACCTCTTTACGGCCCGGCCGTAAAAAGTGTCCGTAAAGACCACGGCCTGCTAAATTGTGTTCCAAACGTTAAAGTGACGTTTGTCACACAAATCCAACAGCAAGCAAGCCTTCAACTCCACATAGAAGAAGGCGCAAAAGACTGCTATAACTCCTGAACATACGCTAAAATAACTTGCTCATTCAGAACCTTAACGTCTGTAGGAATATCTTCATCATTTTCTACAAATGTCATAAGTTACGTGCTGGTTACAACTTAAAACTGCTTAGAACCATACACGAAATTGGAAATAACTGACATTTATAAACAACAGTTGCAACGTTCTACGCACTCTCAATCATTCTAAAATGTCATTACACAAACCTAGCATTTTGATGAAAATAAATTAGAAAAATATAGATATGACCGAATTGTATGTAGGTATTACAAAAACTATTGTACAATACACGTCCGTTAGGGCCTTTACTGCCTCGCCAGTATTATTCGACTCGCTCTTCGAGCTCGTCTCACAAATTCTCTGGCTCGGCAGTAAAGGCTATCCTAACGGACTTCTACTGTAAAATACTATAATAGCAATGAGGTGGCTCATCATGAAATGATACTGTTATAAGATCTTCCAGTAATAGTATATTATATCATGAGGAACTAAAGTGCATTATTAAAGCCTGCGAGTGAATACTATTTCCTGAGGGCCCGTAGGGCCTGAGGGAAATAATCACTCAAGGGATTTAGACACTTTAGTCCCGTGTGGTATACGCTATTTTTTGCACTTTTGGGAACATTATCATCAAATATTTGAAAATTTGAAATCTGTCAATTTGGAAACTGACAAATACGAATTTTATTAAGAATGTTGTGTACAGAGTGATTTTCTAAAAACTGAATTGCAGTAGATCCTGGATAGCCTGAATCAGTTGGCAGTACTGAAGTGTATTGTCAGTCTATGTCAAATTCGAGATTTGCAGGTTAAGTTTTGTGCCGGTATGTGTCAAATAACAAACAAAACCTAACCTACTAACCTCGAATTTGACATACACTGACAATGCACTTCAGTACTGCCAACTGATTAATTTTAAATACAAATTTTATTAAAAATGCTGTCTACATAAATGTACCATAGATACGGTAACATTTTTACTTTAGTCCCTAGGGGCTAAAGTAATTAATTCTGTCCCTAGAGATTAAATGAGCTACTTTAGTCCCTGAAATAAGTGACTAAAGTGCCAACTTTAGTCCCGCAAGTGCAAAAAAACTTTTCCTTTCAATATTTGATTCATGTGGTTATTTTATGTGGGAAGAATATATTTTGAGAAGATTTTAATTACTGTTTTATTTGTTTTAAGAACTTTGTAAAAGCGGATAATATAAGTGGAAAGCAGGAAGAATTTATTGAATAAAAATGAGAAATGGTTGTTATGGAATTAGATTTTGGGAAACAACGGCAGATAATGTGTCCATTTTTATTTGTTGAACTGCGATCATTAAAAATGTGTTGCATCTCCGCGTACTCTTATGCATTCAGTAACCCTTCGTGACATGCTGGAAATCAGATGGTCGATTGCCTCTTGGGGCAGCTCATTCCAGGCTATCTGTAGCTGTTGACGTAATTTCTCTAAAGTGTTGGGAGGATGGGGTAATCGACGCAGTTTTCTGTCCATCATGTCCCAGACATGTTCAATAAGGTTTAAGTCCGGGGATCTTGCCGGCCAAGACAAATGCAGAACATTGTTTTGTGCTAGGAACTCTAACGTTACGTGAGCAGTATGAGGCGGCGCATTATCGTGTTGGAAGACGGCTCCTGGAAGGTCTAGGAGGAATGGCACGAATACGGGCTCCAAAATGGTGTCTATGTAACGGCGGGCGTTTAGAGTGTCCGGAATGGATATCAAAGGAGACCTGCCGCCGTAGCGTATTGCTCCCCACACCATTACAGCAGGAGTTAAAGCCGTGTGGCGACGCTGAACAAACTGTAAATTTTGCCTCTGACCTCTAGGTAGGGTAATCCGTAAACATCCGTCAGAATGCCACAAGCAAAATCGGGATTCGTCGCTGCAGACGATAGCTTCCCATTTATGGTCCCAATGTTGTCGGTTTTGCCTCCACTGCAGTCTGGCATCTTTATGTTGTTGAGTCATAAGAAGACGAAAATAAGGACGATATGAGCGTAACCCAAATGTGCGTATTCGACGATAAATTGTGCTCATAGACACTCTACGACCAATTGCTCTTACCCAATTGATTGCAACAGCTCACGTTGGTTCTACTGGGTCCTGCATTGCACTTCGCCTTAACAGCTGATCTTCGCGTGCTTCTGTTACTCTAGGACGTCCACTGCCCCTACGACGAGTTTCTAGGTGTTCTTCCTGCCAATCCATCCAAGTCCGCCTAATAGTAGCGTGAGGTCGGCCCATGCGCCTGTCAATTTCCCGAAAGCTTAAACCAGCATCATGCATTCCGATAATTCGTCCTCTTTCAAACGGCGTAAGATGACGTCTTCGAACTCGTGGCATTTTTTAGGCACTAACTTCACTAATTCAGTAATAACAATCACACACAAACGGCAAACTACTCGAAAAATACCATCCAACAAAAGACAATTTCAGGTTCTAACAGAGGGATAATCTCTATCAGCAGTGACAGATGGCTTTCAAAATTTAATCATTTGTTTGTTTCCATGCACTACCCATTTCTACGTAATTTCGAACTTCTGTGTCAACTTCTTCGGGGTGGTTCATTTCTTATGAAACGCAGTAAATAAAGTTAATAAAATAGATTTGCTATCTGCAACCAAAATGAAAATATCAACTACTAACCAAATGTTGAATATTAAAATAATTATTAATCAATGGGAAGGTGTTGTTAGATTGTTCATAGTAAAAGGCCTAAGTGGGGATATGGTATTGGGAATCGATATAATTCAACAATTGGGAATGAAATTAGATGGGGAGCAAAAGTGCATTTATCTAAAGAAGTTAATTAAATCTTGGAACAGTACCAAAAGTGGCTGCCAACAAAATAAGTGTTGCCAATCGAAGAGTATTGGAGACGCATTGAAATGAAAAGAAGGTATAATAACTAATAATAATACAATAGTGAATACAAAGAATTACTATACTGATAGAGGGGTATTGCTGAATGATTTGAAAACAGGAGAGAAGAATTTACAATTTAAGAGCCGAATATAAGAAATAGTTAACAGAAATACAGAGGCTATTAATGAACAAGTAGGACAAGCACAGAAATATATTCACAGGTTACAGGTTGACGAATCAAAGAGTTTTAATAGTAAATCTTATCCAATTCTTTTTGCATTAAGAGCACAAGTTAAAAAGGAGATACGAAAAATGGTAAAAGATGGAGTAATTGAATCTTCAAAAAGTAATTTTATCAATCCTTTGGTAGTAGTTAAGAAACGTGATGGTTCGCTTCGTTTATGTTTAGATGCACGCAGAATCAATTAAATAACAAAGCCACAATATGAATCTCCACAAACGATTGATGAATTGTTAAGGAGAATTTGGAATCAAAAGATACTTACAAAGTTATATTTAAAGAATTCGTTTTGGCTTATTTCATTACATGAAGAGTCGAGGAAGTATACAGGTTTCAGTATTGATGGGAAGATTTTTCAACTTAAAGTGGTGCCATTTGGTCTTTTAACATCATCTGCTGCACTTGTGAGAGCAATGCAGAAGATTTTAAATCAATTTGAAGACTTGTGTGTGCATTATATTGATGATATCTTATTGTTTTCTAAAAACGAGCAACAACATTTAAAGCATTTGGAAATTGTAAGAGAAACATTAAATAAAAATAGGCTAAAATTGAATCTATCAAAATGTGAATTTATGCAAGAAAATGTACCATATTTAGGATATGAAATAAGTAAGAATGGTGTCCACCATAATTGAAAAACGTCTTGAGGAAATTAAGAATTTACCTTGTCCGAAGAATTTAAAAAAGTTAAGAGGTTTATTAGGTGTTTTCAATTATTATAAAAGGTTTATAAATAACTACTCAGAGTTGACGTTACCTTTGGTACAAGTATTAAGAAAGAATGTTAAATGGATATAGCATGAAGAACGAAGCATTGAATACCATCAAACAGATGTTTCATGAAGGATTATTATTAAAATATCCGAATTTTAAAGAATAGTTTGTACTTCGTACGGATGCTTCCGATCAAGCAATTGCAGCTGAGTTAATACAAATACAAGAAGGGATATAGGTACCAATATCTTGTATTTCAAGGATACTAAAAGGGTATGAACTCAGATACACCATAGCTGAGAAAGATATGTTGGCGATCATATTTGCAATTAATAAACTTAAATTTTATTTCACTGGAAACAAATTTGACATTGAAACGGATAATTCAGCGATTCCTTTCCTGATAAATAAGACTTTTTACAATGATAGGTTATACAGATGGGCATTGTACTTAAACAATATGAATTTGAAATTAAACATAAACCAGGAAGATTAAATGTAGTTGCAGGTTTCTTATGTAGAAAAGATTTACCAAACCATGAAAAGCCAAAACAAATCTTAATTGGAATTGAGAAAATTTATGAAGAGAGAAGGATGTCAAGACAAGAAATTTTACATAAGCAGACGTTAGAAGAAATTCAAGAATTAAGAAATTTAGTATTGGAAAGTCAAGAAAATAATTATAAAGGTTATCAGATTAAAGAGAACTTGTTAGTAAAGGTTATTGAAAATAAAGAATAGATGGTTTTAAGTAGGGAGGACTTGTTGGAAGTTGTTGAGGAAATACATACAATATCTGGACATTGTGGGACAAGAAAAACTTGGATAATGTTTCGTAAATGTTTTTCTAGAAGTACGACATCAAATTAATTAAACAATTAATACAAACTTGCCAAATTTGTCAGTTTGCGAAGGAAAAGAATTTTAAAAATCAGAATATTGTTAAAAGTCGTAGAGTAAACGAACCGATGGAACTGGTAGCTATTCATTACTTGAGAAATTTAGTTACAGGACAGTATGGGTACAAGCATATTCTGATTATGGTAGATGCGTTTTCGAAATTTATACAATTATATCCAGCAAAAAGCAGTAATACACAACATGTTATTAAATCAATTGAACATTTTCAAGAACAACTAGGTAAACCGTGAAGAATATTGGCAGACAATGCAACATATTTCAGAAATTCAAGATTAATCAATAATTTGGATAGGAAAGGAATAAAGATTTGTTTTTGTAGTATAAGACGTCCTCAAAGTAATATTGCAGAAAGATACATTAAAGAGGTGATCAAATATTTAAGAATACTAACACATAAAAATCATAATAAATGGGTACAATATATGCCAGAAGTGGAAAGTTTTATAATGTTCCGAATACATTGCAACACTGGCCCCTTCTTATAAGGGTGTCAAAATTACTGCGAAAGGGTAGCTCAAAAATTGGAGATAATGTTCGCTCAGATATATGATAGATTAACACACAAAACACCATAGAAATACATTTAAACAATTTATTCTGTTTTAACTATAGTTACATTTAGTAATTAGTGGAAATTTGTGAATTTAAATTGTATATTACAGTGAAATAAATTATTTGCCATAAACCGGCGTTTCGTTTCCCTGGAGAAACTGCAACCGGTGATACACTGGCGGATAGCGGGTGTTTTCGCCTAGCAGGAAATCTTCGGGGTCGATCGAGTGCTTCCTCGCGAGTCTACGGGAGCTCACGCGACGCCGGCGTCTTGGGAGTTCGTGTTGTCAATTTTGCTATCGTACTATTTTGACGTCTGTAAACACGTGAAGAAATTAGGTTAATTACTGTATTTCTTACCCTATATAACAACCCGTAAGAAATTTCGTTTATAATTATAAGACTTATAAATTTTAAGTTGTCAGAAGAAAGAATAAATCAAAGCCGCCCCTGCATAAATTACAATATAGCGATCGCGAAAGTTCAATTGCCAAGAACGGAAAGCTACTTTGTCGTAATCAGAAAAAGCGGTTGAATTACATCCGGTGCTCATAAAGCTAAAAGATTTCTGAGAATAGAGAATGCCGATTTGACAATTGCAAGCCCGCGTGGGATATGCCGAATTTGCAATTCCAGAGCGCGCGACATATAAGTCAAAATTGCAAGAGAGCGAAACGAAAGGTTCGCTCGGAAAGCTTTTTCGAAACGAAGGGGGCCGAAAAGACTTTTCTTGGGAATCCCGCGGGGAACCGCGAGTCAGTTCGCGTCTCGGTCTCGTGTAATTAATTAACCCGTCGATAACATTTTTCGGTGCAAATTCTAAGTCCTAAAGGCAACATTTTGATCTAAAACTTAAGTGTTTGTGTAGTGCCCAACTATAAGAAAATCCAGATATTTAAGGGGACCTGGGACTCCCATCCATTTCAGCCGAACTCAATTTAAATATTCATAACTAAACACGGTCGCGCCGTTTTAACCAAATAATAATCAAATCAAGGGGAAGTAGCCAACGCAGGAGAAACAAGGTCAGACGTAATTATTGATATTTAAAAACCAACTTGAAGGGCCGTCGCTAGATTTATTCTTTTCCTTCCAAAGTAAATTGATGTCTGAAAAATTAAGCATAATTTTGATTAATCTTGTTTACGAAGCTTACCGTTAATTAATCAATGAAGAGAGGGCGGAAGCCAATTGTAATCGTGCAGAGTTATTAGTTTCTTTCAATATAAGTTTATTTATTCTTTTGTGGGTGTTTTATTTAATCAAATCTAGCTCTTACCCCCTTAAGGTACTATAAAGGGGACAGCAGATGAGTTACAATCCTCTACTTGCAAATAGTGATCTACGGGTTCAAACCAACACCTATATCACACAAACAACCCCTTGGTTATAAATGGTGGCAGCGGTCTACAAAGAACCCTTATACAACCCCCATATCTTCAGAAACCCTTAAAAACCACCCCTAAAAACAGAATATTTTTTTCGTGTTTTATAAAAATTTAAACACCTAACTCAATTAGAATCTGCCAATCATAGCAATAATTGGGGGCAGCGAACCCCTATAGCTCGATTGTTCAACCCCTATACCTTCAGGAAGGACAAAAATACACCCTTAAAAACTTAATTTTTTCACTTTTATAAAAATTTAAACACCTAATTTACATATGCCAAACCTCATACGGGCGGCAGCGAACAAGAGTTACTTTCGGATTTCGACCCCTAACTGAAAAACAACCCCTAGCGGAAATTATTTCAGCACGAAGGAGTTTTTGGCAAGAAATTTTATCTGTTGGTAATACGCATGGTAATCATAGGTTGCAAAAATTTGGCAGCAAAACAATCATAGCTTGGTAAACTAAATGCTACAACCCCCATAAGGTATTATTTATTTAAAGGGAATTACATTCTGGAAGGATCACAGCGAAGGCCCGCAAATATAAATGTGCTTCTAACAAGTCTTATGATTGCAGGAACTATAAATAATTTTATTATTGTGCGATTTTGTGTGTTTTTCTACGTTTTTCCTCTAGGAGCAACAAATTTTGGTAGGTTTCTGTGTATAATAAGACAACAACAATAATTATAACATTTTAACGGTGTTACTATTAATTAAAACAATTCGAACGCTCTAAACTTAGCACTAAATTCTACCCCCTACACTGTGAAAGCGGTACAAAGGGGCTAAAAATTGGTAGGCAAATAAAACAATTTTAAACAATTTTTCTGCTAATAATCTGCAACAATTAGGGGAAACATTAATAATAAATACAATTCCTAACATAAAGTTTTCAAATTAAACCTTTTTAAAACAATTTTAAGGGTGGTACACATAGGCGTCGCATAAATAAAATCAAACAAAAACTTGTAAAAATTATTATTATCAGGACAAGTACAAAGAAATAACTTAGCGAGTGATAAAGGCAATTATTTGATACGTTTAACCGAAAAATAAGTTTACAGTATTAGAAAATTTCACACATAGGTGCATATATATACAAATTTTAAATAATCGGTTAACATTTAGCTAAAAGTTTCGCATATTAAAAAGTAAATAGGTAGAAGGGCTACATTTTTTTAAGCATTTTAAGTCGTAAATTAAAATAAAATGGTAACGAACGCACCAACCACTGATTTACCGTCGGGTAATCAAGCAAAATTACAACCATTTGTAACGCTGGGGATGATTGCGTCTACAGTGGAAAGTTTTAGCGGCAAAAACAATATCAGGCAATATTTTGAAAAATTAGACCAACGAGGCATTTTGGACAATTGGTCGGATAGTACAAAATTAAATATATTAAAATATAGATTAACTGGGGATGCTTACAGCTATTTCAGAACCAATCAAGACCTCGATGCTTTGAGTTATAAAGAGTTAAAAGAAAAATTAATAGGCAAGTTTACACCAGCAAAAATACCGGGCGAAGCCCTCATACGACTAGGTAAATGTTATCAAAAATACGACAAATCAATAGCTAATTATGTGTTGCGATTAAAAACGTTAGGCTCAGAGATTTTAACAGACGATTTAAAACATGCGACGGACAATGAAAAGCCGGGTTTAAGGAAGAAAAACGGGGAATTACTTTTAAATCAATTTCGAACAGGGGTACACAAAAGTATTTTGAAACAACTAGGTCCGCTATTAATGCGAACCGAGAACTTAGATTTGGACAAAGCGGAACAATTTGCTATTCAAATTGAATTATCAGACAAAATGTTTATGAATAAATATAATACCACAGTTTTTACAATGCGCGCAACACAAAGCAGAAATTGTTTTAATTGCGGTCGTAATAATCACATAGCACAAAATTGTTATTGGAAGTTTAGGCAACATCACCAAACAAGAAACAACGACTTCAGGTTTAGCACAGGGCGGAACCAGCCAAATTTTTACAAGGCACAAAATAATGCAAATTCTAATGTTAGGTCGGAAAAATTTCCCCGGTACCAGGGAAATGTTAACAATAACTTAGGCGGTCAAACCAATTTTAACAATGCAAGGGAACGCAACTTTTATAAGCCGCAAGGCGGGGTTAATACAACTAATCAAATGACAGGGCGGCAGCGACCCCCCTTTAACAATTACACGGGAAACAATACAGGAAGGAACTCACAACAGAATAATTTTCAAAATTATAGAGGCACGCACAAGAAGGGACAAATAAATTACAACAGTAGGCAACATATAACAAAATATAATGGGAATGGCGCGGACAATAATAGAAATTACAATGCGACGGCTAATGTGAGCAGCTACCAGGGAAACTTTAATAGGCGAGACCAGGGAAGATCTCGAAATAACATAAATACAGTAAGTAATTTAAACATGGCAGGGCTTCGTTTGCAACCCCAAAACGGAGGCCAGGCAAAATTGTAAAACAAAAAATTCATGCAAACACCTACTTCATCCCTCATTTAGGAAATGAAAATTCGCAAGACACACCTTGCATAGTAAATTTATTAATAAACGGTATATACACGCCATTATTATTGGATAATGGATCTGCAGTAACAATGTTAAAAGAAAAATTTGTTAACAATTGCAATATTACTTTAGACATTTATTTGTTAGGAATTTCGGGGCCTGCAGTAAAGGCATTAGGAACTTCACAAGTAAAATTTGGCGTTTGGCCAAGGGATATAACACAAAATTTTAAAGTTATAATATGCAGGGATGAATTGGGGGTTAGTACAGCAGGAATTTTAGGTCGCGATTGGCTAATTAAAAATAAAGCGGTTATAAATTATTACAACTGCACCCTAAAAGTATGGGGCAGGGTGTTACCAATTTTACGCCGATCCGAACTAGAGTGGAACAATTTAAATAAGGGGTACAACTTGAGGAATAGCGAAATAGGTACGGAGGAGGGATTAACTAGGAAAAATATCGATACACATGAAGAAGACAACGCAAATATTTTAGAAGAAAGAAAACTAAGGGAAAATAGCTGGCAGGTACAAAAATTCAAGAAATTTCAGGGATTCCAGTCACCCCACGTAGACGTGATGTCATCCAGTTCTGGGATGTTGAATGTTCCGATGTCTTCACCATCTGACAACCATACGTGCCCCTCCGAGTAATGGAAGAAGGCACAATTGCCGGTTGGGTTGACTCGATTGCGGAGTCGGTCAATCAAGGGGTGGGGTAGCTCTGGAGTCCAGTGGTAGGTAGTAATACGATTCCACACCAACTCATGGGCGAGGTTTACTACCTCCTCGTTAGGGGTGAAGTAGATATTATTTGTGTGGAAGTACCACACAAACCGCATACTATGTGGAAAGAAAATTTCAGATTAGAGAAGTTATATTTACAACTGGTAGCATACCTGTAATACAGCGATAATGCGGGATGTGGGACTCTGGTGGGATGGTGTGGGCAGCCTCATTATAGCTGTAGAAAGACATGTAATTTCTCAAAGAAGTTAATCAAGTTTTACTTACATAAACCACCCACAGCAAATGTTCGTCTGGTTTAATCTGAAACATTTTTCAGATTAATAAACACCGGAGATATGAGCGTTTTAAAAAATATGTAGTACATGACAGTAGCAACACAATTCAAAAAAGCGCATCCAAATATCTCAATAAATAACGAAGATACAAGCATTTTAAGATTTTGCTTAAAAACATTAGAAAAATGTTAGAAATGTTTAAAATGCAGTACATGACAGTAGGAACATAATGCAAAAAATCCCGATGAAATATCTTAATAAACACCGGAGATATGAGCATTTTAAGATTTTGCCACAAAGCATTAGAAAAGTATTTAAAAAAACTTTCGTGTGCGACATTTTGCCGTTGTTTTTTCAAAAATTTTTCTTTTACTGAGTCCAAAGACATTTTCAAAGTACAGATATGGACATATAAAATAAAAAACATATATATAAGATAAAAGACAGCGTGGCTCTGATGGTTAAAGCATCGGACTGCGGCGCGGAAGTCTGGAGTTCAAATCCCAGATCGATGCCTGGCGGGCGGCCTACCCAGTCGCTTTAAATAATTGGGAACCTGCGTTCGCAAGAACAAGGGGTAATAATGCGGCTGTCTAATGCGTGGTGCTCACCACATCACCACTTGTCATGAATTTGATACGCGACACCCGGGTGTGAGAGCGAGGATACGGAAGCTCTAACCTTCCGCCTTGCAGGCCAAGCTCCTTCATGGGGTGTTAGTGCCTCACCACCATTTAAGATAAAAGACATATATTTACAACAATATCTTACCAGTGGAGTAGATTCAATTGAAGCAGATTGTGATTCTGCATCCAAAAGCGAGTTGCTTATATATGCAATCCCCCGATTGCCTCTTGACGTAAGGGAAATGGTACACAATTCAAGCTCCAGAAATGAATTTTACCTATATCTAATTTGTAATTAGAAATAGAAAATTTTTGTTAACGTCATTGCATTGTACACTTAAAAAGGAGCAGTTTGAAACCAAACATCATAGTTTTTAGATGAAATTAGATAGTTATAGTTATTTGGTTTTATATAATATACTCTAATAATCCATCAGTAATTTTTGAATTATAGCAATAACAACATTAGCTTTCAATTAGATTAATTAGACAATCATTTACCTATTCTAATAAGCAAGTAGCTAAATTTAGAGAGATCTACTGCAGGTATTACCACAGTATTAGCGGACGATGAAAACGTCTTTCTTATATTTTGAATTATATACAATAAGACGTTGATATGGTGCATCAAAGGCTTCTCTATGAATTGACAATAAGACCCATGATATAGGTGAAATGGCTGCTCTATACAACCAGAATTAGATATAATGCATTATTAAAATTTGTTTAGGCGCGGCACACTGTGCTTCTAGATTTTTGCATTAGTGTTAGGAATATTAACCGCATGCATTATATATCTGTAGGGTTTAGGGGCAATGTGGTTATTTGGAAGTTTTCAATCGAAAGTAAAAACCCCGATTTATTGTGGTGATGTTTTGTATGCATTCGATTTCACGATACTAAACCAGAGTGAAAACGCACACGCCTTATTTTTAATGTATGTGTAGAGTGTAGCATGCTACCACATTTTTGATGTGACGTTAGAAATAGAGCTGATATATTATCTAAGAGCTAGAAGAAGGAGGTTTTAAAGTAATCAGTGTTGAAAATAAATTGAAGAAGACCAAAGAAAACGACAAAAATGTATACGTTAAACTTCCGTTGTTTATAGCAACCTTTGATAAATCAGAGGATATTAAAAAAATCTTCAATATCCAATACTTGTCCAATATGAAAGTTAAAATTGAGGCACTAAGAACAAATAAACTAATCCCTCAATGCAAAATATGTCAAAGATTTGCACATACTCAAAAATACTGTAAAAGGAACCCGGTCTGTGTTAAATGTGCGGGCAATCATCTGACAAGTGATTGTACTAAACCCAAATCCGTGCCAGCGAAGTGCTCGAATTGTGCACAAGCACACCCTGCAAATTATAGAGGCTGCGTAATAGCAAAAGAACTACAAAAGAGAAGGAATATGGAAACGCAAAATAAATCACAACCTAGAACTATTAACTCCAAAAAGGTTACTGGGGAAGTCTCTTATGCTAAGATAACACAATCCACAGAATCCCAACATCCAACAAAACCGGAGGAATACACCACCATGCAACAAATGATGAATCAGATGATGGAAACACTTAAACAGTTTGCTGCCAGACTAGATATACTAGAAGCTAAAAGCACTGGTGCTATGACAAAAAGAAGTACCCAATGGATTTCGTAGACCTAAGAATAGCCCTTTGGAATGCTAATGGCATTCTCAACCACAAACATGAAATAGAAATATTTCTCTACAGCCAAAATATTGATATTTGTCTAATTACTGAAACACACAGTACATCTCAAACTTATCTTAATTTTCGGGGTTACCAAAGTTATCAAGCTATACATCCCAGGAACCAAGCAAAAGGAGGTAGTGCAATTATAATAAAAAATAACATTAGTCACTATGAAGAATGTTCTCTTCAAACTGATCAAATCCAACTTGCAGTGATATGCATTCAATCAACTAAACAAAAGATAAGAATAGGATCAGCGTATTGCCCACCTAAATACAATCTAAAGAAACCGGAATATAAAGCACTTATAAAACACATAGGAGAGAGATTTATCATGGGAGGAGATTTCAACTCTAAACATGTAGATTGGGGTTCCCGCCTAACCACGGCCAAAGGTAGTGAACTGAGAGAAGCGGTAAGGGAAACGGGGTGTAATTTTCATTCTACTGCTAAACCTACATATTGGCCTACAGATAGAAACAAAAAACCAGACTTATTGGATTTTTTTATAACAAGAAAAGTATCATCAAATTTTATAGATATACAAGAAAGCTTTGATCTTGATTCGGATCACTCGGCAGTCATCCTTACGTTCAGCGAAAAAATTATCAAGAAAGAAACTATTCCTAGATTAGTTAACAGAACCACCAACTGGTGTGGTTTTAGGACTGATCTTCAGAAGAACATTAATCTGAGGGTTGGGCTTAAAACCACAGAAGAGTTAGAAGACCAAGCGGAGAGATTCAATAGTATCATCCAGGCAGCTGCGACAAATAACACCAAACAAATCAGTCGCATAACCAAAGGAAATAATTACCCCGTGGAAATTAGAGAACTGGTTAAAGATAAAAGAAAAGCCAGAAGAAAATGGCAGCAAACAAGGGACCCCACAGACAAAACTATCCTAAACCACAAAAGTCAAAGGCTAAAAAGAGAGATCCAGAAACTAAAAGAAGATTCGATCAATAAATTCCTGCAAAACTTAACCGCGAACGAAGAAAATGATTATGCTTTATGGAAAACCACAAAAAGAATTAATAGACCTATAAAGTCAATGCCACCAATCAGAAAGCAAGATGGCACATGGGCACGTGATAATAAACAAAAAGCAGAATTGTTTGCTGATCATCTAGCTGAGATTTTTAAACCTAATCAGATTCAAACAGATCTAATATTGGAAGATGCAGCGAATCTAGAATCTAAAAATATCACAGCAGTTACTCCGAAAGAAGTGGCGAATGAAATTAAAACCAATATGAATCCTAAAAAATCTCCCGGTTTTGATCTAATCACTGGAGAAATATTGAAACAGTTGCCGAAAAAAGGTATAGTCATGCTAACGTACCTCTTTAATGCAGCATTTCGACTAAAGCACGTTCCTGCTATTTGGAAAGTGGCAGAAGTTATTATGTTACCTAAACCCGGTAAGCCACCAAATGACGCAAAATCGTATAGACCTATTTCCCTACTTCCCATTATCTCAAAGCTTTTTGAGAAATTGTTACTAAAAAGACTAAGACCGCTAATAGAAAAGAACAACTTGATTCCTAACTACCAATTCGGCTTTAGACAGAAGCACTCTACTATCGATCAGGTACATCGAATAACCGACGTCATCGAACGGTCATTAGAAGAAAAACAGGTTTGCTCGGCGGTCTTCCTTGATGTTGCACAAGCTTTCGACAGGGTGTGGCATGAAGGACTAATCTATAAACTAAACAAAATGCTACCGAAACAATATGTCGAAGTCTTAGCCTCATACTTATCTAACCGATTATTCCGAATTAAACAAGAAGACGAATATTCAGTGCTGAAAGAAATAAATGCGGGGGTGCCTCAAGGTAGTGTTTTGGGGCCAATTTTATATTTACTGTACACAAATGACCTACCAGAGATCGAGAATATAACAACAGCAACTTTCGCAGACGATACTGCCTTGCTTGCGGTAGGACATAATTTGGACAGTTCCTCTAATAAGTTGCAAGAAGCAACTAATGAAATATGTAGGTGGACAAAAACTTGGAAAATTAAGTTAAACGAGCTGAAATCTGTTTATGTTAATTTCACCAACAAGATATTAACTGGCCCAATGACTCTAAATATCAATGGTACTGTAGTACCATATCAAAATAACGCTAAGTATCTTGGTATGACCCTGGACGCCAAGCTCAGATGGAAGGTACATGTGAAGAAGAAAATGGCAGAACTGCGCCTTAAATACAGAAAATACTACTGGCTTCTGGGAAGAAATTCACAATTATCTATTCAAAACAAAGTATTAATCTATAATCAAATTATCAAACCTATTTGGCTGTACGGTATACAACTCTGGGGGTGTACCAGAAAGACCAACATTGCAAGGATTCAAACCTTTCAAAACAAAGTTTTGCGGAATTTGGTAAATGCTCCGTGGTACGTCCGAAATTGCGATCTACATCGGGATCTTGGCATCCCAATGGTGGCCCAAGAAATCAAGAGGTATGCTGGCAAGCACGAGGCCAGGCTTCTTCAGCACACAAACGCAGAAGCTCTTCAGCTGCTGGACAACCAAACCCTTGTCCGAAGACTGAAGAGGACCAAACCTTTTGAACTTGTTTAAGTGCAGTGCATGTATAAAAGCAGAGCATTGTGCGCGAGTGACTGTGATTAGTACCTTTTGGTCATCAAAGACAACTAAAAGAAGTCATTGGATGGACTTTAGAACATAAGTACTTAGCTTTAAGATTTGACAGACTAAAATTAATGGTTGGTCATGTTGACCAGTTTTAATAGTCCTTATTGAAAAAAAAAAAAAAAAAAAATATATATATATTATCTAAATTTTTAGCGTAGTAACACAGGGAATGATTGAAAGCACCTACGTGCGAGAATGCAACTTTCCTTTGTTAGAGACAAAGTCCTCGCGATCGAGGTCAGCAAGCCGACACTGTCGCTTGAGAAAAAACAACATTCTATATTTGGAAATGCGAGTTCACCTTACAAATTCAGCTCAATTGAAAGTTACTTTCGAACGCTGCATTGAGATTGTGGATAAATAGCTTTTGCAGATGCTATTCTCATTAAAAATATTCCATTATTCAAACAAGGTATATTTCTAAATTAGAAATAGACAGAAGTATTTGAATGATCATTTGATTATAAACAACAGTTTGTTAATTAAACGGTCTAGAATACGAAAAAGCGAAAGTCAGCTGGTGAAACACAGCATGTATGTAGTATGCAGTCATGTCTTTCTAAGTAAGTATTAAAAGCAATTTGTTACAATTTCCCAGTAGTTTCGTATTATATTGCTTGTCCCACATATTATTACCTATTCATGAACTTAAAATATTATTTGTGTACCGCATCTGAAATAATAAATACGTCTTTGTTGATAGAACTATGGCAAATAAAAAATACTCGTGTACGTTGCTATAAGCGGTAGGAAATGATAATTTGAAAATAGAAACATTAGCATCAGTGTTTTGGTATATTAATAGGTTGAAAAATATTTCATATTTCAGTGTTGGAAGCCATTAGGAAGCTAGATATTAGCAGTGAAAGTTTCTCATATACAGTATGCATTTAAACTGCCAATTTTAAATAGATTTGATTGCATGTGCTAGATTACACATATATATGTTTTTGATAAATAAAAAATTTTCTTTAATGTTTGAAACCCCACATTTTATTAATGTGAATACAAATTCTAATATTAAAGCAGTTAGTTAAGCCTATCACACGACCAAATATAAATAATTATGTGCAGGAGTGGCAGAAAATTTATTAAACGGTTTAAAAATATTAGATGTATAAGTCAATATTAGAACACCATTTGCCAAATGTATGTGTGAAATATTTTTAAACATTTTAATATGTTAGAACAACAAATAGCTGTTGCATTAGTTTCGTACTTTATATTATCTAAGCAAACTGTGTTAGACAATTACTTTTTCCACATATTGCCAATAAGATTGAAGCCCTTTTTTCGTATAAACTGTATTTTAAACTGTCTGGAAAAATGTGTTTCAATGTTAACTTGAATTGCTGTCTGCAAAAATAAAGGCATGCACCGAACCTAAAGATATTTCAAGGCTAACTTCCTTTGTGTGGGTCGAGGTAAGAAAAGTTTAGATTGCAACGAACTCAATTTCAACTGGTTTGCGTGCGAAAGTCGTCCTTCGCATGTAGTATAAATACACCTGGCTAAGGTGGGAGCAACCATTCTCTTGTTTTGCAATGGGTAGCAACAGTGTTGTTTGTGCGTTTTGCAACGGTGCGATTTTGCCGAAAAACTTTTCAAAATTTAATAGGCTCAGTTTGAAAAAAAAACGGGTAAAGTTAAACTTTGCGCCTGCACGGAACCAAGCGGCTTAGCCCTCAGTTCCGTACAGGCGTCGCCGCAAGCCACCATAAAGGTTTTAAGTGACGTAGTAGTTGCGCCTACTTCCAAACCATTTCTCAAAGTAGTAGTCAAGGTTCCAGCAAAACTTTAAAATCAGCTTTAAAGAAAAGCCAGAAAAGGAAAAGTCCAGCAAAATTCAGTTTGGCGAAATATGTCGAGTGTGTTGGTATGAATGTGGAGACTGAGGTTCCTGCGGCAAAAATTCAAAATATGTTACCTGAGTCTCCTCATCTATCGCAAACGGAAATGTTTATAGAAACGTTCGATTTTGACGACATTCCATTGGAAAAGGTGGCTTCCGGCGACGGTGCGGCGCAAGAGTTTACAGCCCTTGTATGGTCTGGAGATCGACTCCGGCTCAAGTCGACCGACCAGTCGAATTTCGAAGCAGCCAACAATCCAACCTTCGGAAGATGTGACCGGTGCACCGTCTGTAATTGTACAGGCGTCTCCGGTTTCGGGCAATGCAGCCGTCATGTCGTCAGCTACTGGGAGTGACGTAGTCGACACCACAGTGGTGTCGACTACGTCTACCCCGGAGGAGAAGGAGGAAGACATGGATGACATGTCGCCATCCCAGCGTGCCGAACGTGAATACGTGTCTAATCGCAATGCGATAGATGCTAAAGCGGCCGATCTTCGCAGCGGAGAACATTACATAAGGTATATTAGATATTAGAAATTAGATATTATTTTTCTATCCATATATGTTATTTAACATTGAAGGTGTTCAGAACGTGCTTTTCCCAGTTTAATAGCTTATACTGTTATTAGCTCCCTAGAAATTCGAGCCGCCAGCCTAGAAGCGACGATGCATGATGAGTACCTAAAAAGCATAGCTGCTTTACCTAAGATCCTCCACGGCCACAGCGCAACTAACATGGACATCTTTAAGAATGCTGCTTTAGCAAGGCTAGAGCTAATCCAAGATCTGTTAGCTGTGGAGAGTGCGATTCGTGCAAGACGTCAGCTGCTCAATAAAAAGGCTAAGTAACGAGTAGATAATCGTTTAACATATCATACACCCCTAACACAAATAACCTCCCCCCTATCCTCTCCAGGGTGTCCAAAGCGAATGCTCCCCGTGGTGACACCTGGGTATTCCGTTCGAGGTTTAATTTGTTAATCAGTGTTTGTAAATAAAGGTGTTCATTGCGTTTGTGAATAGTAAGCCTCGAGCTGGGTAGCTAATCGCGCAATTAGTATATTAACCGATTGCGCGAGACTAATTTGCCATTATGTTCAGGTGCACTGCTTGTGGAGAGTCCTTCACCAGAGCTGACAATTTGTTGCGCCATCGAAGAGATAGCTGTCGCCATGAGCTGGACCACCCATCGACGAGTCGTAAGTGGAAACGTGTTGATTGCTGCTGATTATACCGATTGTGTGTTTCCTAAAGGTGACGCTATGGAGGCTTCGGTAGCAGCTGGTGAGGGACCATCGGCGAGTAAACGTTCAAGAGCTAATGACTCGAGCGGTGGTGAGTGTGTCTCTATTGTAGTGTTTCATGTTTTCTAACGTTTGGTTTAACAGAACAGCTCCCCAGGACGCAATACTGCGACGTGTGTGATGAAAATGTTCCTCGGACTTGTTTCGTTGGACAACTGAAGAGCAATCGTCACACGAGGCGGTGTGATGTCGTCCACCTGGGGAAAAGAGTGGTGGCCCTTCCAAGCGCCTTTAAGTCCCGTGTTGCCAGCTACAGGGTGTCCACGGAAAATTATCATGTAAGTGTTGTAGAATATATGACAGAATTGAAAGACAAAATTATAGGTCTAATAGAAGGACAACTGACCAAATTAAACAGTATAAAATTAAATTTCGAACTTTTCGGGTATTTTATTTTGGCGACTCAAGATGTACAAGATGTCAAAGTTTTAATACGACCAACGAGGTGGTCATTCGCGGTACAGACTTGAACGAATTATATGATAATTTAACGGGGATATTGGACCAGAAGGTGTCCGAATTTGAGGAACGCGATTCAGGTGTGTATTAATATTG
The DNA here is from genome assembly GCA_940337035.1 of Agriotes lineatus. NCBI lineage: Eukaryota > Metazoa > Arthropoda > Insecta > Coleoptera > Elateridae > Agriotes > Agriotes lineatus. The sequence continues at coordinate 233,193,525 of OW679194.1, read as the reverse complement.
TAATTCTTGTAAATGTTACTAACAGCAAAATGTTTACAGGGTGGATCTTGAAGCAGTTGCTGTACCTAGAATTAAATATAAATAAATTCAATCCGTTTCGGGCGTCTTAGTATATCCCGCTCCCGGAGCAGATTCAGTCCAAGAAAGCGATCGTGAACGTCTAAAACGTCAAGGACGAGTGTTGTTTCGGATGGGCGGTAACCTCGGCCATCTGCAAACCGGATGGAGCGCCTAATCGAACGAGTTCGTATCCAGATTGCCGCGAGTTTTTAAATTTTAAGGACATTGAATTTCCTGTTAGATTGCGCGATATTTCTAAATTTGAAAAAAATAACCCTCAACTTTCTATAAATGTATACGCGTTGGAAAAGACTTTTCAAAACGATATTACCATATATGAAGTTGTGGGACCTCTGTACTATTCGCCACGTATAAAAGAAAACGGACATATAAATTTGCTGCTTCTAACAGACGGCGAAGGTAATAACCACTACTGTTGGATCACCGATTTGTCTAGGTTAGTTTTGCGGCAAATAACGGTTAGGGCCAATGCGAAACATTTTTGTAATGGTTGTCTAAATTACTTTCGCACCGATGCCCACCTGGAGGACCATAAGCTTTTTGACTATAATCATGTGTGCACAAAGTTGCCTACGACAGAGTTGATCGCGGATAAGTGTGGGGAGGTGAGGCCCCAGAACATTCTTAAATTTGATAATTATCATAAGCAATTGAAAGTGCCATTTTGCATCTATGCAGATTTTGAGACCGTTTTATCACCTGTTGATGGTGAGAATCAGGAGCCGGATCGCGAAAGGCCATATACGGTCAAAACGTGCGAGCACAAACCGTATTCTTTCGCGTATTATTTGAAATGTTCTTTTGATGATACTCGATCCAAATTCGAAATTTATAGGGGTGAGGATGCTGTGGACGTGTTTGTTGAGCGTCTAGACAGAGACGTCCACACCTTATATTCCAACAGTTTGAAGCATGTTGTACCCCTCAAGCTTCTGGCTCCGCAAGAAATTAAAAATTTTAAGGATGCTGCTTTATGTCATATTTGCAATCGTTCTTTTGGAGAAGGAGACGTAAAGGTTCGCGATCACGACCATTTGACCGGAGACTATCGGGGAGCTGCCCATTCCAATTGCAATCTGAATTATAAACTTCCAAATTTTATTCCCGTATTTTTTCACAATTTAAATTACGATTCCCACCTTTTTGTCAAACAGCTCAAAATAACGAGGAGCTTGATGTCATTCCGGAAAATAAGGAAAAATATATTTTATTTGGCAAACGTCTTTGGGTAGATGAAGTCATTGTTGACGGAAAACGGAAAAACGTTTTTATGCAAATTCGATTTTTAAGTGCTTCTTTAGCATTGCTGGCCGCCACGTTATCAGATGATCAGTGTGTTGAAATTCATAAGCAATTCGGACATAACATCAAATTCGAACTGATGAGACAGAAAGGTGTGTTTCCCTATTCGTATCTAGACTCATTTACAAAATTAAACGAGCCGACGTTGCCCAAAATCGCCCAGTTTTATGATCATTTAACCGAGACGCATATTACTGAGGTCGATTACGAGCGCGCCGTTAAGGTCTGGAAAACTTTCGAATGTCAAACGTTGGGTGACTATTCCGATGTTTACCTCAAATGTGACGTGTTTATTTTGGCAGACGTTTTCTAAAACTTTCGAAATTTTTATTTAAATCAATATAATTTAGATCCGGTGCAGTACTTCACCGCCCCCGGTTTAAGTTGGGACGCCATGTTAAAATATACGGGGGTTGAGTTGGAGCTGTTGACGGATATGGATATGTTTCACTTTTTTAGAACGGGTATTCGTGGGGGAGTCAGTACTTGTGTCGGGCGAAAGGCTATTGCCAACAATAAATTTGTTGGTAATTATGACGCTTCCAAACCCACTTCTTTTATTGTTTATTTAAACGCCACGAATTTGTACGCCCATAGTATGAGACCGTTTCTACCGCAAAGTGGTTTTGTTTGGTTGACTGACTAAGGAAATTGATAGTTTTGACGTATTTCAAATTTTGGACGACTCAGATACTGGGTGGGTACGTGTTGGAAGTTGACTTGCGGTACCCCGAAAATTTACATGACGCTCACAATGACTTCCCCTTTTGCCCCAAGCTATTGGTGCCTCCACAGGGAAAATTTAAAAATGCAAAATTAATTCCAAATTTGTATGACAAACACAATTTTATTATTCACTATAGAAATTTGAAGCAATGCTTAGAGGCTGGTTTGATTTTGGTTAAAACACATAAAATACTTAAGTTTAGACAATCTCCTTGACTCAGATCCTACATCGATTTAAACACAAATTTACGTAACCAGTCTGACAATGAATTTCATCGAAATTCATTTAAACTAGCTAACAATAGCGTCTTTGGTAAAACCATGGAAAACGTGGACAAAAGGGTTCTTGTAAAGTTAATTAGTCATTGGGAGAAAATTGGTAACAGAATGGGGGCAGAAGCTTTGATATCGAAACCTAACTTTAAAGATAGAATTCGGTTTGGGGAAAATTTTATAGCAGTGCAAATGAACAGAACATCGGTTTTATATAACAAACCCATTTATGTTGGTTTCTCAGTTTTAGATCTTTCGAAAACGGTAATGTACGATTTTTATTACAAATTTTTGAAGCATAAATACAACCTTAATGTGTCTCTACTGTATACAGACACGGGCTCATTCATCCTGGAAATTTTTACTGAAAATTTTTAGGCGGACATGCAAGAGCACCTTCATCTCTTTGATACATCAAATTACAAGAATGGTCTGCACGGAATTCCGAGAACCAAGTCTGTTGTTGGAAAATTTAAAGATGAGTACGCTGGGGTGGCTGTGTGTAGCTATTACGGGGTCGGTGCAAAAACATACTGTGTAAAAGCTGTTGGTAAGGAAGCCAAAAAGGCGAAGGGAGTTAGAAAGAGTGCTGTTCAGAATCACCTGACCACCGAAATTTATAAATCTGTAGTCGAAAACAAGAGGGAAGTTGTATCTTGTCAGATGTATGTGTTTCGTTCCCGTTTACACACTATGTACACCGAATTAATGAATAAGGTTGCGCTTTCTTCGCGAGATGATAAACGCTTCCTTATTCCTAATACTACCAAAAGGTGTGGGGTCACGGTGACATACATGATGATGATAACAGTCGTCTAGACAACTTGCTGCGCATTGCCGAAACGATGACGTAGCAATATGTTCGCGGAACAGTATTCGTTATTACTTAACAGCAGAGGTCCTACACGGCAGGAGCTTTCTTGTACTTTGTAGGTTTAGTTATTGTATATAGTAATTATAGTATAGTTTAGGAACACTAGCTCGTACGATATAGGTAGTAAGTTAAGTTTTACGAAAAATATTTGTTACTTAACACTGTAGTCACTCATGTTCAGCATTTACAATAATAAATTACTGTAAAACATAAAAAGTTTTTATTTAAAGAAAATAAATGGCAGTAAAAAAAGTGTTTTATTGAAAGAGTTCTATAGAATCATAGTAAGTTATACAATATTGTTTTTGGATATCCAGGAATTGTGACGATTATCGAATCCCAACCACTTTACGTAAAGCTGATTACCCTTCTTCTTCAACACCTTTTCTACCAGGTATACGTCCGAGTGTTTGGTTTTCTGTAATTCGTGCTCGTAAAATTTACCTTTGATTTCCTGCCCTTCCTGATCGGTGAGTCTGTAGGTGGTAGGATTTGTAAGTCGCACTGTGGCTATTTTGAATATTTCGTTGCTCCAGCTGGGTGTGTAGCCCTTGCTAAATATCGAACGATATTTACTAATGCGTACAGAGTCTCCTTTATGAAACTTTTGAGGTGTCGGATCTACAGTTTTTGTGTGGCTGTACACGGTGTGTAACAAACGTTTGGCATTTTTAAGATTAACTTCAGTCGGCTTCATACCTGTTGTGCTATGCCTGGTTGTGTTATATTTCCTTAAAAGTTGGGGTAGAATGTCCAACCATTTGTAGGACCCTTGCAAACTAAACTGCTTCCACATCATGTTCTTAAGGGTGCGATTACATCTTTCTATGATGCTGCTTTTCATAGTTGAATACGTGCTGTAATGATTTACCTTGTAACGTCGCATCAATGCTTGAAAATCGCTGTTATAAAATTCTTTTCCCAAATCGGTTTGTACGTTTTAGGAGATACCTTCATATTAGCAAGAACTTTTCGCATAGCTGCCGCTACATCTTTTCCCGTTTTCCGTTTTACCGGAAGAGCCCACAAGTATTTAGAAAACGCGTTAATAACGGCTAAAATGTATCGATAACCTTTATTGCTTCTTGCATATGGCTGCATCTCCACCAAATCCGCTTGTAGTAAATCATGCAATCCTTTGAGAATCACCCGTCGCCTCTTGAAATTTCTTCGCGCTGGTTTGTGAAGTTCTGCGACTAGATCCTCCTTAGGACTCATTGTCGAATGTTGCTGTATCGACTGCTATGGGACATTTAAGCAGCAGTTGCACGTATAACTTATTGTTTATGGATTCGAATTGCAGTTTATCTCCTCGCCGCAATGTCTTACCGACAAGCGTGGTGTGTTTGATGCCGTTGATGTGTGATACTACCAAAGGTCCGCTGACTTGAACACTTATGATCTCACCGATCGTTAACGGAAAAATGTACTCCTTATTACCGAAAATTTTGGAATATCCGCTTTCATCATAACCACGCCCCACTAGCAACAGTGGTACTTCTATATGGAGTCGGTTTACATTTTGAACTTTCATAAAGATATGTTTGCGATGAGAACCGTAGCGCGCGCTATGGTATTGACGTCCAAATTTGTCTATGGGCATTACTCTATCGTCTAACACCTTCTGATCGTAATTCAATAGGTGCTCTGCTTTTGTACTCGCCTTAGTGAATTATTTTTGCATCTCGTGGGGCTTGGGTGTGGCTTACGATTTCGTTGGAATGGCCGGTGTGCCCTGCTACCTGAGAGGCTAGTAATATGCGCAGACGATCCACTAATGAATTTGGATCCTTCCAAGAAACAAATTCCACTTTTTTATTGGTTACTGTTAATAATCCCCTACCGGTACGCTGCACTCTCGATGCGGCTCTGGCAGGCTGTCTAACGCCGGAGGATGTACTCAGGGGGCGTACTACTTTTTTATTTATTTCGAGCCGGCGTTGCCGCTTATCCTTTGGGTTGGATCGTAGTTCCTACGATTTGCGGCGGACCGGTTCACTATGTCGTGGTAATTGTCAAGATCTTTGGTTGTATAAGTCATCGGTTTCTTTAAGAACATTAATTCGTAAAAGCCGGGAGTGCCTTTGTATACTATTCTATTGCCGTGATCTGTAATAACCATGTCCTGACCCTCAAAAGTAAGCTGTTTATTCCCAATTGCAAACTTATCAGTGTCTAGGTCCCATCGAACTCCATAGTGGAGATCGTACTTGCTCTCTGTATCTCGTATCATTCCCTCGATATATTTTCTAGCTAACCCTGAGAACTGTTCCAGGTATTCCCCTAGAACTTCCGGTTCCATCATTTGTCGCACGGTTTCTCTAGCCTCTGCTACTGAACTTTTAATTGCTGCTTCTTCTTGAACTCCTACCTGTTGCTCCTCATCCGGTAAACTCTCATACAATACTTCTCTGTCAAGAAATCTAGGTGTGGATGTTACCAACGTCGAAGTCGACGGTCCGGGAATGGCAATGTCGGGGGTTGTCGCTCGTACGGGGGTTTTGCCATTTCTCGGACGGGGTAGGATAGATGGTGTAGACACTCGTCGTTTGATGGTTCTCAGCATGGGTCCTACTTCTTGCTGTATTGTTTGACCACCTTCTTGCTTAATGGATGTTAGCAATTCTGTGAGTGGCTGAGAAATTGGTTTAAATTGCTCCGCAAGAGCCGTCCGCGATTCGGCGATATCTGCTTTTAAAGTTTCATATTTCCGCCTAACAGCCTTTCTAGCTTTAATAAGATCGCTTACTAACCGTTTGTCCATGTTGCTATTACTCTCGTTGTTCGTAGACTAATAATTTGTACAGCAGTGGTCCATGCCTATATATTGAAATAACTGTCGAACCCTTTTCTATAACGGCCGACGTTGATTTCGCTTTCTTTGTCGATAACTAAAAATCCATGATCTTTGATCCAACAGTGCGAACATAAGTTTTTAAACTTTTCGAATGACATGTCTGTGTTTACATGATCATCGTAAATGTGTTTAAGATTGGTGTGGTTTTGCCGGAATACGATTATGATATTCGCATTATCTCGTACTAGTTGTTTCGGGATTGATGAGTAAGTCTGACAGAGGTAAAAACAATCTATATTTCGATGACGTCCGAAAATAAAATAATCTCTAATTATGCTTTGAGTATCGCACGCCACGTCATCAAACACAATAACAGAATTTTCTTTCGCCTCGTGTGGTTTGATAACCTCACACCCCTGAATTCGTAGAATCCGATTTGTTTTAATGACTTCAGGAGTATCTTCAGAAATTTGTATTTAGGTTGGTCGAGGGTTTTTGAATACAAATACAAGTTTTCAAACCGCAACCCATTGCGGTGCACCAAAAGACTGATCATCACATTGGTTTTCCCAGAGCCGGAAGGACCAATGATCAAACCCCTTTTACATCCCATACCCAGTAAAATGCCGTGTCGTCTGTACCTCTGTGACATGGAATTTACTGTATGATCTACTACCGGCAGCGAACATTTTTGTTTCACAAGTTTGACGTTCTTCATCGTTTTCGGACTGGGACGAACTAGCTTCTAACTGCGTTGTGCTAAGTGTATATCTACCCCCTTTGAGCTTCACACCGTCAGTCGCTCTTCGACGAGCGTTTCTTTAAGATGAGTTACTCTAGACGTAAAACTCGTAGTCGTCGTCGAATCGTAAGACGGAAAGGTCGCGGTTTGTTGAACACCCTTATTGACAAGTTACCCTTCGAATTACATATACCAGGTTACAAGTTTTGCGGACCTGGTACTCGTTTAAACAAACGGCTTTCTCGAGGTGATCGAGGAAGAAACCCTCTGGACGAGGCTTGCAAGCAACACGACATCGCATACTCACAATCTAGCAATCTTTCGACACGTCACGCGGCGGATAAAGTTCTCACAGAAAGCTTGGGAACGTGTTAAAGCAAAAGACTCTACTCTTGGAGAAAGAGCGGCAGCTCTTGCTGTTACAGGGTTTATAAAAGGGAAAACCAAACTCGGCATGGGAGTCTCCCGGAAACGAAAGCGTACAGAACCCATTGCTGTTATGGAAACACCCCGGAAACGAAGACGTACACTACCTATTGCCGCGCAAAAATTTGGTACGGGAGTATCTAGAAAACGAAAGCGTACACTACCCACTGCTGGTGTGACGACCCCCCGAAAACGAAGGCGTACACTACCTATTGCCGCGCAAAAATTTGGTACGGGAGTATCTAGAAAACGGAAGCGTACACAACCCACTGTTGGTGTGAGAGTCTCCCGGAAACGAAGGCGTGCACTACCTATTGCCGCGCAAAAATTTATTACGGGAGTATCTAGAAAACGGACGCGTACAAGGTGTAGTAGGCGTAAACGTATTGGAGGCGCTGTCGTTTTTAAATCGCGAAGGAAACGCCGAATTCGTTCTAGAGTAGTACCTATTCCCAAGAGAGGAGGTATATTGCCGCTTGTACCCATACTTGCTGCATTAGGAGCATTGGGGTCCCTCGGAGGCGGTGCTGCAGCAGTCGCTAAAGCGGTAGGAGACTCAAAGGCTTCTAAAAAGGATCTCCAGGAAAAGGAGCGGCATAACAAAGCTATGGAATCCATTGCTCGATGAAAAGGGCTATATCTACGACCGTATCAGTCAAAAAACTACCGTTGAAGCTACCACGCCGAGCGTTGACGAACATCGATATTGCACAGTACGTTAAACGTTTAGAAATTCCCCATTTTAGGGGAATATTTATGCGAGATGCCCTACCCGACAAAATTTGTCAACGAGAATGTGGTGTTACTAACTTAGACGATGATGTTGGACCTGGCACACACTGGACAGCTTACGTTAAAGTTGATCGATTTGTTCTGTATTTCGATAGCATAGGTCGCTTACAACCTTCTCCCCAATTAGTAAACTACTTTCGCAGCGACGGTAGCAACAACACAATTACGTACAACTCTAATAGAATTAGTTCCATTAAAGTGGCTCAATATGAAGTCCCGCAGATATCTAGCAACAGCCTGTTTGTTTCATAAAATTATGACGAATAAAACACCTTCATACTTATACAAAAAAATTCGGTTCAGAACAGATGTCCATAATATAAATGTGAGAAATAAAGGATTAATTACACCACCCGCTCACCGCACCGTGTTATATCAACGGTCATTTACATTCCAAATTTACAAAATCTATAATAAATTAACTGCCGAATTGAAATCATGTACCTGTAGATCATTCAAAATCAAACTAAAAGAAAAATTACTTGCAGAAATGAGATATGCGTCTTAAAATATATTTTGTGTTTTTTTTTTAGATTTATTGTTTATTAGAGCAACAGTGAGAGCAATTAATTAATATAATAATTGCTTAAGTTTAAGTTTAAGTTTAAGTTTAAGATTATTAAGGTTTAAGCTGAAAACCAAATGCGTGTCTGCATGGCACGTATTTTGAGCTTACGCCTTAAGATTTTTCAACGTACGTTGTAATTTCTTTTTTTGTACATCTTGGCATGTATGTTGAAAAATAAAGACTATTATTATTATTATTATTATTATTATATCAAAAACTCGCGTCATACACATGCGGACATTTGTGTCTCAAATTCTTATATAACTTTGCGAAACCGCTTTTGTCGTCAGTTTAAGTGTTGCGCTTCATCATGTCCAGTATATTCACTCTTAAGGGAGATTCATCTGTTCTTACTGCAAATTTTGACCCTCCCATTTTCTTAGACGATGGTAGCGAATACATCTTGGGATTGTTAAGTTTCGAAACCTACTATACTATTCCAAACGTTAGACCTCCCAACAATGAATTTCATCTTGTTGGAGAACCTCCTATTATTATACCGGAGGGAGCATATGAAATTACGGACATTGCCGAATTTTTACATAACCAACTCGATTCTGATGTGGGTGTTAAACAGGTACTGCTACGTGAAAACAACAGCACCTTAAAAACCGAAATAAAGTCCACCGTTCCAATCGACTTTCAAAGCGACAATACTATCCGGGACATGTTAGGCTTTGAGAAAAAAGTTTATGCTGCAGATAGGTGGCACACAGCTGAACATGTTACGAAAATTTTGAACATCAACTCGATTTTTATTCATTGCAACATCTCCGTTGGTTCATATAAAAATGGTAAGCCCGGCCATATCATTCACCAATTCTTCCCCATAGTACCGCCCGGGTACAAGATAGTGGAAACCCCTAACTCAGTCATCTATCTACCGATCAGCACGAAACAGATCACTAACTTAACTATTAAAATACTAGACCAATCGATAATCCTGTCAGTTTTAGTAAGGAGACTGTCACGGTAACATTACATTTAAAGAAACTGTAATGGGTTTTCGATTCACCACTCCGTACCGCCCCTGCTTCACTTTCTATAAGAATCGTCGCCCACACCCTCGTAAGATCAGTACGGCTTCGTCCACCACGCAGCTAACTAAAGCAAACAGAGACTTCTTGCGGTGCTTAGGCTTTACAATAGTGTAATGAGTATTTTAAATATTGGAGAGCGAGTCCTCGTCGACACTTCCATCATTAGCAATCAATTGCACACACATCAACCGTATACAAACCGTTTTGACTATAACGATGAAATTCGAATTCCAATTCCCGAAGATATGTCAACTCTTCCCGGCCTGAGCTATCTGTACCTAGAGGGAAAGTTGCGGAAGGAAAACGGTGAAGTTACAACGGCTAAATTTCTTAACAATGGTTTGGCTCACTTATTTAGCGAAATCCGATACGAAATCAATGGCGTCGTTGTCGACTCTGTCACCAAACCTGGTATTACGTCTACTCTTAAGGGATATGTGTCCTACAGTTCCGCTGACGTTAAAAAGCTTCAAAATGCAGGTTGGTTTGCCGGCGGCGATCCTCCCATTACCGATCAGGAAGGTAACTTTAGTGCCTGCATACCGTTGAGAATGCTGTTAGGATTTGCCGAAGATTATGGTAAAGTAATACTTAACATCCGACAAGAACTCGTATTAATTCGCAGCAATACCGATACCGACGCGGTATTCAGTGCTACCGTAGGGGAGACGGCTAAAGTTACGATTGACAAACTATATTGGAAGGTTCCTCATATTACTCCAGGTCTTGCTCAAGAATTAGCCCTGACATCGATAAAAATATTGACACTCAAGTCGCATTTCGCAGCTGGCAGCTTCATATCATACCTGGTGTTCATGCTGTGACTCAACATTCTCACGCTATCGCTACAAGCACAAAATTACAAACCCCCAGATATGTCATCGTTGGGTTTCAATCAGGTCGTTCGGGACTAATCGCTAAGAACAATGCTAATTTCGATAAAATTGGTCTTACTAATTTCCGAGTTTATCTGAACACCGAACGATTCCCATACGACAATTTACATAACAATTATGCACTCAATCATTACGCAACATTATACGACATGTATTCCAAGTTTCAATCATCATATTATAGCAAAATCGATGAGCCCTTCTTCTCCCGCCATGACTTTGCAGACAAGGCGCTCATTGTTGTAATCGATTGTTCCCATCAAAGAGACTACCTTCATGCAAACGCTGTCGTTTTTCGTGTTGAATTTGAAACTTCCGCTAACGTGCCAGCCAACACAACTGCGTATTGTCTCGTTCTTCACGATCGGGTTTTTACTTACAACGCATTGTCAAAAGCAGTTAAACAACTGTAATTTCGCAAAACACTTTAGTTGCACCTCGACTTTTAGCGTAACTAGACCGTGCTCCTTCTACCTAATACGATGAAGATCATTATCGATATTCAAAGTTTTCGATAAGCACTTTAGCCCAAAAGAATTGGCCTCCTACGACGGTACCTCAGTATCTCACCACATTTTTAAACCCCCTTTCGCCCTCCATTCCTTAACACCTCATTTACAACAACAAGCCCACTGGGTAATGACTAACCACCATTGCATCGACTGGAATGAAGGATTTACTCCGGCATACATGTTTCCTGCAATCTTGCGACGTCTTCTGCAAGGTGCCACCGAAGTGGCCCTACACATATTGTGAAAGGTCGAGAAAAGGCAACTTTTCTACGCCGCTTTACTACCATCCCAATCATCGAAGTGGAAGAAAAACCGGCCCTCACCCCATCACAACCTGCTTGTTTATATCATTCCAAACCGATTTGTTATTGCGCTTTATCTAACGTGTATCATATTTATAATCACTACATAATGGAATAAAACAACCTTTTTTTAATTGTTATTGTTTTTATTTTTTTACAATATATACAATTTAACTACGTGGATTAAACATCTACGTACTAGTGGAAAAGCGCTCTACATAAATTGTCCGCCTATGTTCGGCGCACAAGACGTCTTGCAGTATTTCATCCATAGTAAGTATCCTCCGATGGAACCTCCCACCGTCCTTTTCGAGCTTCTCGATACGCATACGTCCACGTATGCGAATTGTACATCTTATTCTTCGAGTCGTCAAACTGTACGCTCTTCTTCATTTTCATTTCTCTCTATAAAGGCTTTTACTTCACACATATGCCATTTTAGGCCAAGACTATCCATTAAATCTACAAGGAGGCCCTGATTTATGGCTCGGTCTAAAAATAGTTGACCGACAGCTGCACCATTTTTGTACTGTTTTTCTTTTTTATACAACTCTTAAAGCTAAATCCTTTAACGAACTCACTAATCGTTCAACCGCACTAGGTACGTCTCTCGCAGCCGGTCGAGCAGCCTCTCTATAATTCATCCACATGACTACACTGCCAACTGACGACTCAGTGCTTCCACTTCGATGTCGCACTTTACCATAGAACTCGCGAACGTTAGCACTTCCAACATATACGCAGTCTTTTCAGAGTTCTCCTCCAGATCCACTACAGACCATACATTTACTAAACAGTCTCCGCAAAGGTTTGCTACACCCTTCACTATTTCTTTATAGAAACTCTCAAAGTGCAACGCTTTTAATTGTGCGAATCGCACTTCCACGAGTTTCTGCAAGCGCCACAATTCTTCTACAGTTTCGCTCGCTAAACGCACCTCTGACAAGCCCACTTCCTCCAATTTGATTATTTTCTTTGTCTGGATCGCTTCAAATACAATCCTCTTCTTTCCTATTTCCAGAGCTGGCCACTCACCGTCGAGAGAATAGAAGTAGTTAGAAATCACTCCTTGATTTGCAATCAGGGCTGTCCACTCCCATTCATTTAACTGCACCCAGTCATTTTTGGCACCCCGTATTATAATACTTGGGTTAAATTGCGAACTCCAATCAAACCCTACACTGACGTACTTAGAACTTGATTTATTTAATTTGTACGTCCTACTATTCAGAAGTTCCGGACAGAACAGTGGTTGCGGCTTTCTTGCTTTATTACTCTGAACTACTTCGATAGCTTTCAACAAGGCTTCCATTTCTGCACGACTATCGGATGCTACTACCCTTGCAGACTCTTCTACGTGCTTTTATTTTCACATTTCCAAGGTTACATGTGGTAGGAGGTGACCGTAAACGCTGACCTTGAAGTCATGTTTACTGCACTGCCTTTTTGGACTCAACAATTATGGGAACCTTGAGTTGAAATTCCACATATAGCATATTTGGCTCGACTGCCCAAAATTTTAGCATATCACCCTTTTTTAATGTCATCCCGATCATTTCGTGTAATTTATATGACCCCATCTTGTTGATATAAATTCGGGTATTTTTGGGATAAAGTAAGACATTTGTTATTTCAGCTTCACGGAAGGGAATAGTATATTCGATGTCACCATGCGCTAGGATGTACCATCTATCATCATTGAAGGCACTGGATACTAGTTGTAAATCTCGTTCATAATATAAAGGCTCGCTTAGCTCTTCAACCACAAACACCTGCGGGTGTAACGTGGAATTCGCATGCATATGTTTGCCAAATTTATCGATAGGCATTGCTCAAGCGTCGAACTGGATATGAATACCGAAAGCGCGGGCTTCTACTTATAAAATATCAATAATCATAGACATCGCTAGGAGTGCAATAAAAACACAGACACCTTTATATACACATATATTTAATCAAACCAACAATAAGTAATATATACTACATCCCCATCTGCTAGCCGAGCGAGAAAGCGCTGGATGGGGACTTCTACATGCTGCCGCCACCATAGGAATGGGTCACCCTCATATGTGGTAGGTAGCGTCCTCAGGAGGGTCGACTGCCATAGGCGCTCGCTTCCAAGACTCATCGAATAGTCTATTGTTACGGCAGCCTGGAGTTGACGAGCTGATGGAGGTCGCGGTTCGGAGGTGATGAAGTATTCAAACTCCTTGTAAAATGTGGGAGCATCTTCAAAGAGTGCATCAACAACAATATCAGGCATGATGACTGGTAGCTGTGGTGGAAAAACGTTACGCTTTATATGTGAATCTCAAGGTAAGACCCTTGACCTTTTACTTCTTCATCCTTGACTGCGCTCCTATATTAAGTTGCCTGTTTTCTGTAGCAGTTGCCATAATCCTCCAGCGCCTACCATAATCATCAAGCAGCTATGGCAACTAACTTCAAGAATGCAGAACAATTTTACCGTCATTGTCGTCGGTTTTTGGCTAGTTGCCCTCCAGCATCCTCTCAACGGTCTCTCCAGGCAGTGGTCACAATGGAGTACGCCCTGAACCTACAAGGAGAGACCCTAGCGGAGACGACCACCTTACGGACGTGGCCTGCTGCCTTCGACGGATCGTCAGCTGTGTGGTGGCAGACCCACATCTTCAAGCCAGTGGACCGGTACCTAGGCCTACTGGAGAATGGGGAAGTTACATATATAACTTATACTTGGAAATAAATAAATATATTTAGAAATATTTCGGTGGTTTTATTTCAAAGTTTCGAGATTGTGACCTTGAATTGTAGAATATAAAACTTTCACAAAAGTGTGCGTAGTTAGTTGCCATCATGAGCTCAGAACCTCGATATCCAGATTTTGCGAGCTACTCCAAACGGCTACGAACATTCGGCGATTGGAGTCGAGGTCAAACTCCAGAATCGCTAGCAGATGCCGGTTTCTTTTGCATCAGCGACACGATTAATTGTGTACAGTGTTTCTACTGCGGAGTTCAAATTTCTGGTTGAGAGCGCAATGACAAACCCCTATCTGAACACCTCCGTTGGTCACCCAACTGCAAAATTGCCAAGGTCTACCAGCAATTACAAACCATAGAAGACTTGACTATGCAACTTACTGATGCGTTGCATTTTTCCCCCGGAGTAGATGTGGCTGGCAACAATGGAACGGGCGCGGCCGACAAAACAAAATGTTGCTGTTGTCATAAGTGATGCAAAGTGCGGCGCCAAACCATTCACTAGTTGCCATCGACTTGTTGAACATGCTACCAATACAATTTTTGGTTGCTCTCGCTGCAGTTCATGATGGGATTCTCTACGTCCTTCAACCGCCGCGGTGCAGTTCAGCTTCTTTCGCCTACAATGATGGAGTGCACAACGTAACGTGGCGTAAAATGGATACCAGTTCCTTGACAACTATTTCCGTTTTTAAAATACAAGTGAACAACTTTACTGAACATAACGTTTTAACGTTCAAGATAAAATACCATTTCCCTTCATATGCGGTAGATACGAATTGGCAAACGATTTTGCTAAAAAATAAACCTGATGTCTTGAAGAAGCTGCTCTCACCCGCGGATAATTCCTGCTGTATATCTACTATTGTTTTAAGCACTATTTTATTCACTCTAATGTGTATGTCTGTAACGTATTTCTTAATCTGTTGGTATTATAATCATTTAGTCTAGCCACTACTGTAATTACTCTTTGTATGTGCATCTTAAATATAACTTTTTATTAAATTATGTGTATCTTTCACTCTACGAAGGTACACTGGATGAGTAACCAAATATTCTATCAGACTCGATGGTCTAGAGGTAAAGATACCCTCGGCTGCAGATTGCGCTGCGGATATACAGGTAGACCTAGGTTCGAATCCTAGTCGAGTCATAATTTAGACATGAAGTATCCTAGGCGTTTACTTCATGCCTAATTTTTTTTTAATAAATGTGTTAAGCGCAGTCTGTTCTAAGCACTACTTAACTCTTTTTATGCCCTTGGCCGTAAACGCGATCTTGACCTTGAATTTTTTTAAAGTAGCCACAACCTCGAACGCGGGTTTGACCTTGAACGTGGCCTCGCTCCGAACGTGGCCTCGCTTCGAACGTGGCCTTGGGCTTGAACGTGGCCTCGCCTTGCATGTGACCTTGGGCTTGAAGGTGTTCTTACCTTGAACTCAAGGTCAAGTGGTGAAGGGAGGTTCCAGAACCATCCACTTCCCTCTACTGCAATGTTCAATCCTAGGACCACTCTTATTTATTATTTACACACACACAGATTCTGTGAATATGTAAAAAACTGCAACATGCAGATGTATACTGGCGATACCCAAATTTATCATTCTTAGTTTTAGTAAACGTGCGCTATCTGATATTAATCAAAATTTAATGAATATTGCAAACATTTCTGAAAAACACTAATTAAAACTTAATCCCAAGAAGTCTGTCATGTTGTTATTTGGAAATAAAGAAGCTTTGGAATCACTCAAAGAGAGTGTAAATTTGTCTGTGTGTAGTACTTATACCAATACTAAATGAAGTTCGTAATCTTGGTCTGATAATTGACAATACTTTTTGATTTAATTCTCAAATTACTAACTACATTAACCCGGCGGTACACGGGTGAAATTGCCGAACACCAGTGCACAAACCCGGTCAAAATGACCGTGTGTATTTTTTTTTTGCTCAAAAGCGTTTGCTTTCAAATATGATGGCCTTAAGTCATTCAAATATCGATTTTTAGGATTGAAATAATAGTAATACCAAGTTACCACAAAAATTTAATGACAAATGAACATTTAAAAAGGCTAAGTATAAAAAACCTAAACAATTATTTCTACACAAGTAACTTCGGGATATAAGAATACAAACGAAAAAAATTTGATTTTCAAAAGAATACCACAAAAATTGTAACATTTAATGCATTGTGGATAGAAATTATTCAATATCTTCATAATTTGTGCCCTCCGCGAGGTTGGTACACAAAACATTTGTGTGTTCCTAGAGCCTAGTGCTACGTACACAAGTGCATGAACCCGGTCGAATCGACCGTGCTCCGTCACTTTGTAAGTAATGAGCAAACTTTGTACAAACAATCAAACCGAAAAAAAAAATTTATGCTATCAGTCGTGCCAACCAACGATCAAGGGAGGTATACCTAAAATATTAGACACTGTTTACATTTGATTTTTTTGAACAATAAGGCAAAAACTAAAAACCCGGTCATTTTGACCGTGACCCGTGCACTGCCGGGTTAAAAAAGCATATATGAATTTTAAATTAATTTATCCACACAGGCAATATTATCAACTAATATTAAAGCAATCTTATCCGAAAGTTGTGTTCTCTCTCATTTCGCATATTGTGCTGAGATTTACGGTCCCTGTATTACACAGGATACTGCTAATCGAATTCAAAGAGTTCCGAATACGTGTTTAAGACTTATTTTTGGCATACAAAAACTGACCTCAGTTGGCTTTCGATGGCAGGCAGAAGAAAGTTACTAGCTACGACGTTATTGTACCACAAAATTATCACAGACAAAATACCCATCTATTTATAGGTATAAAAGAATCTCATTCAGAGAAGACGTGCATAACATTAATATAAGATATAAACACTTTATCACGCCACCCTATCACAGAACGGCTCTTTTCGAATGCAGTTTTCGGTACCAAATTGCAAACATTTATAATTCTTTACCTGACGATCTAAAAACTGCTTCGATAAATTCTTTTAAAAAACGTCCTTACCATATTTTTTGAACCGAGGGAACTTAATAAAGAGTGCTGCTCCACTAGACTGGATATCTATCAACTCATTTTTTAATTTTGATTCAGTATTTTTTTATATGCGTGCTATTAACTCCCACGGTGCTGCTCGCAGAATATTAGTTTTTTAAGTTACTTTTAGCAATTTTATCTATATCTTTTTTTTCAAGGTCTAAGTGGAAGATCAGGCATTGTGCCTGAACTTGCTTCTTGTGATTTCTCAAAAAAAAACTATGTTTTTGTTCTTCTGACGCTGACATGTATTCTGATTTAGTTTGGTTATATGGAAAATAAAGACAATATTATAGATGCCATCGAAAATATAAAAGATATAAATCTCCTGTTGATTATAATAGCTTCAGTTTACTTAGAAAACGCGTAAAGGCTTTAGTAAAGCAGTGCTTTCGAACCTATATTAACACAACCGAATCAAAAATCTGTTCTAATACCAAAAAGCTTTGGTCTTACGTAAAAGAAAAAAATAAATCAAATGGTATCCCATCTAGTATGCAATTAAATGGCACTGTTGCTAATAGCGGTATAGAAATATCTAATCTATTCTCTAAATTTTTTAACTCAGTTTACACACCGAACTCTGAAAGAGAACCTGTAAATCTCTACGGCGTAAAAACAAATAATATTTCTTTAGGAACTTGTGTATTCACTATTGCTGAAGTGCAGGAGCTACTAAATAGCCTGGATGTAAGCAAGGGGGCTGGACCCAATAATATTCCAACTACATTTGTTAAAAACTGCTCGATATCATTATCTGAGCCGTTAACTATTATCTATAATAAATCTGTATCTGAAGGATGCTGCCCTTCTGCGTGGAAAAGGGCTCTTGTAACTCCTGTACATAAATCCGGCAGCAAAAGTGAAATAAATAACTATCGCCCAATTTCAAAACTTTGTGTATTTAATAAAGTATTGGAAAAACTAATACACAACGTAATATTTCATACATACAAAGAAATTATTATTCCGGAACAACATGGTTTTTACTCCAAGAGATCAGTTGTGTCAAACTTGCTTGTTTATACCAACTTTATTAATAAATCTATGGATGAACGTTCGGAAGTGCACGCTGTGTACACCGATTTCAGTAAAGCGTTTGACAAAATTGATCATTCACTACTAATTAAAAAATTATTGGATATCGGTGTACATGGAGATCTTCTGAGGTGGATTATTTCATATTTAAGTAATAGAAGCCAGTGCGTAACAGTTAATGGTTATGTGTCGGAAACTGCCAATATAACATCTGGAGTACCCCAAGGATCGCATCTAGGACCTTTGTTTTTTATTCTGTTTTTAAATGACATTTCTCTCTGTTTTCAATATTCAAAATTTTTATTATACGCTGATGATTTGAAAATTTATGCCAAGATCACTACAGTAAGCGATTGTCAAAAAATGCAACATGACATTAATAGATTTGTCATCTATTGCTTTAACAACCGCTTAGTACTGAATCCTGATAAGTGTAATTGCATACAGTTTACAAGAAATCGCAATGGAATAAATTACACTTATCAAATTAACAATGCAAATATAAACAATACGCTCAGCATCAAGGACCTAGGTGTTATATTAGATAGCAAAATGAGATTTGACAAACACATTGACTCAATTACACAGAAAGCCTATAGAGTATTAGGATTTATAATTAGAACATGTAATCCTTTTAATGGCGCTACCACAATGATTTTATTGTACAATTCATTAGTCAGAAGTATACTTGAATTTGCTGTATCCGTGTGGAACCCGTAGTACAATATTTACATTTCAAGAATCGAACGAATTCAAAATAAATTTATTAAACATCTTAAACATAAATTTATGAAACATCTTAAACATAAATTTATGCATTTTTCCGATAACTTGCACACGTTAGTATCCCGACGAAAACTAATCGACATGTGTACACTATTTAAATTGATGAATTATCAAATAGACTGTGCGGATTTATTGTTGGAATTTTACCTGCGGGTTCCACAGCGAATGACCCGAAGCAATGACCTCTTATCTGTATCTGTTTGCAACACCAATTGTGCTATTAACTCCCCAGTGTACAGATTATCTGTCAATTTCAATTTTTATAATGCTCGTGAAAACTGTCCTGATATGTTTGTATGTTCTTTTAGAGATTTTAAAAATAAGATGTCTAGTATAATTCTTAGATTGCAGAAATAAGTCATTATTTAATTCTAGATCATTTACCATTTTGTTATCACTCATATTTTATTTTCTTTGTTATTTTTTGTTCGGCTTATAAACGCAGACTGCTATATATTAATGATTATGTTTATGTAGTGGTAAATTGTTATAGGGTGTCCGTCTTTGATGTACACCTGTTATTTACCCAAAATAAAATAAATAAATAAATAAATAAATCATTATTATTATTATTAATTATCTGCCATGACACACGCGTGCCATGTAAAATTTTATCCAACAACTACATAAATATCTAAAAAACATAAATTTTCTATTGACAGCCGTGAAAAGTCATAGTGATAAATTAGAAAGTATCGAAAGATCAAATACATTTATAATTAGAGTCGCCTGTGATTCGTGTTATACGTTTGGCAGTACTGAAGTGTATTGTCAGTCTATGTCAAATTCGAGGTTAGTAGGCTAGACGTTGTTTGTTATTTGACACAGAGTGATGCAAAACTTAACCTGCAAAAATTGAATTTTGACATAGCTTGATAGTGTGTTGCCTTAAATAGATAAACAATTTATTCGTTGGCGAACCTCTTAAAAAATCAAAAATTCTAAACTGCTTGAACACACTTGCCGACCGCGACTAGTTCAACGAAGACGGTCGTGCGGCACTTTAAGTTTTCCAATTAAATTGCTTACATAAGACCATTAGAGCGCCAACGATTTTTTTTAATAACGTAGAGTGTGCTCAGGCATAGAACAAGAATTCGTAAACTCCAGCTGTCCAAATGTCCTGAAAGAAATTTCCAAATAATCATCAGTAACAATAACGCAATAAAGATAAGCCCAGTCAAATATCACAGTATATTTGGCATAAAAAATTAAATCATACAGTACAATTCACAATTCAATTATAGTACAAAATTATTCAAATACTCGTAGTAAACTTTCAACAAATTTGAGTGCGCTAATATTTAATATAAAGTTACAACACAATACAATTACAAACTCTTACACAATTGAATCATAATTTACGGTAACTGGACAACAATTAGCGATCGGATGAACCGTTTTTCACTAGTTCACAGATCGTAGTGTACATACTTGTTATATAAATTTAGTTTACAATAAAACCTCAAGACGGCTTCCTTAGGGCACCTCCAGCGTGGTTATCGAGGGTCCAAGCGTGCTTGGGAAGTTAACAATCGAAGCGTGGCAAGGCAAACTCGCACAGATAGCGACGAAACCCAAAGGAACTTCCTGCAAGCTTTTGCTAAACGACAAACAATATAAAGCGGAACTCACCCTGGATGGACTGGGAAACGGATATCGAAGGATAGATGCAGCACGGTGTACGAATCCGCCAAATAAGACGAGCAGAAAATAATCTTCTCATTTTTTTTTAAACTACGCAATACTCCGCTCGACAGCGGGGCCTTAAAATTTCATAAATAAAAAACTGAAAGCCCGTACAGCGGCAGGACAAAAAGTCACCAGTGCAAGCACCAAACACCTCCGCGGCGCTCCTCCAAGCGAAAGGAACTAGCTCAAACAAGAAAATTCGGCCATCGAGAGTGCTCCAGCCGCGTTCGCAATCAACCTAGGCCAAGGAAAAGCGTGCAGATAACGATAACTCATGCCAAAGAAATAGCATATTATAGCCGGCGCAAATCCAGTGTTACGGAAATAAAAAGAGTGCAGAAAAATCGTAACAAGTGCTACCAACAATACAGTAGTGAGTGACCTGGCTTTGTATCTCACTATTGGGTTATGGTTTAACTCAGTAATGGGTTATGGGCCACTTTAGAGGTCTAAAATCGATTAAGTAATAGCCTTATAACTAGAAGATGTTGGATAATACTATATTATGTATCGAGTACGCACAATGGAGTTTTAGGGGAAGAATAGCTTTTAAAGACCAGACGACGAAGGAGCTGAGCCTTTAATGAGGGGACTAAAATTACTTTGATACGAGATAAATACACGATTTTTTGGAATCAGCTCTGCACATTCTATGGTATAAGTAAGAAAATTGTAAATATCATAATAGACCACTGCCAAAAAATTACATTCAGAGAAAAAAATTTAAATTATTTTTCCAATTAAAAGATATCACGTTTATAATGTGTTGCTAAGTTACTTTTTAGGATACTGCATTGGTAACTAGCGTTTACATAGTTACAAACGAGTTCGGTAGATAAAATTTACAACTGTAACTGTGTAAACGCTAGTTACCAATGCAGTATCCTAAAAAATCTTATAAGATACACGACCGGTAGCATTTTTATGGCCTTGCCAAACATACAGCTTTCGCCTTACGGGCTCGACATGTAAAGTATTGGCGCGGCCATAAAAATGTTGCTACCTGTCTAATAACGTAAATAGCTATTTCAGTCCTCTAAAACCCATTAAAGTATACTCAACTCAGTCCACTAAAATCCATTAAGGTACTATTCCGCTAACCTATCAAAATATCATTTGAGGACCCAAACGAACCTGTTAGAGTGTCATTTTGCGAAGCGTATACCAAAAAATAAATTATTAAAAGCTTATCTGTTTTTGGCATTTACAGCTGACATTTATCATAGTTGAACGGTCAATAGAGCTTATATGAAAAAACCATAATCCCTAAATAGCAAACATGAAGTTAATTGAGCGACTTTGTCTGCCTTTAATTAACTTCATACAGTGTGTAAAAAAAGTCTGAAATATAGCAAATATTTCAAAAACTAGCAGAGATAAATTTTTCAAAATTTCCAGACTTATATAGGTAAAAACTGCGCATCTAGGAAGGACAAAACCGTTTCTGTAACTATACAGGGTTAGTCAGAAAAAATACCAACTTTTGTATTTTAAATTGGACATCCTGTATATTACCGAGGAATCAAATAGTCCTTCAAAAGACAAATTCAACGATATAGGGTTTGATGGACTTATCTGTCAAAATGACAGATGTGGGGTGACTTAAAGAATAAGGTTTACAACAATAGACCGGTTAATATTGAAGCTTTAAAAGATCATATTAGAAATGAGATACCTCAAATTCGATCGGATACTGTCTTTAAATTCTCGTAAGACGTTGTCAAAAGTATCCCATCGAATTTGACGTATCTCATTTCTAATATGATCCTTTAAAGCTTCAATATTAACCGGTCTATTGTTGTAAACCTTATTCTTTAAGTCACCCCACATCTGTCATTTTGACAGATAAGTCCATCAAACCCTATATCGTTGAATTTGTCTTTTGAAGGACTATTTGATTCCTCGGTAATATACAGGATGTCCAATTTAAAATACAAAAGTTGGTATTTTTTCTGACTAACCCTGTATAGTTACAGAAACGGTTTTGTCCTTCCTAGATGCGCAGTTTTTACCTATATAAGTCTGGAAATTTTGAAAAATTCATCTCCGGTAGTTTTTGAAATATTTGCTATATTCCAGACTTTTTTTACACCCTGTATAATTAACAGAGTTAAACAACAATACGGTGTCCTTTATCCTACATCTAACAAATTAAAATGTTTAGCAACTGCCATTAAGGGTAACTTATAATGTGCTCGACGGTAGCGTAGCCTCGATAGTGCATGATTTCTTTGCCAGTATACAGAAATTTAAAATCTGCTCTATAGCTGCCAACTGGAATATATGGAGGAAACAGGGAATAATTGGGTGCCCAGTTGCAAAGACGATATACTCCCTGTAATTATTAGATATTTACAGCCGTAATATAAAATCTCATTAATCTTACTTTTTTTATAGGACATTTGCTTAGATTTCCACATGTAAATAAGTTATCCAAACCAAACTCATTTTTCTGTAACGTCTCACAATAATCAACAGTAAATATGATTGGAAATTGTCGATATTCATTGCTAGCAAACTTGAAGCACTCCACAGAGATCTAGAAAAATGTTTTAAAAACTCAACCACTAACACAAAGTGGGGGTCTCAATATCACAAATCGTGCAAGCTGTTGTAGTATTTCACATTTCAAATTAAATTGTATTAATCAATTGTTATGGTGGTTATTTTTTCCTCAAAACAGCAAAACACTTAACATGAAACATTGATTGTAAGTGTATAAGAAAAAATTAGGACTAATTTTTAAATATACGCAAATATGAGGTCACAACTAACCATCAACTTTGTATGTGAGAAATTTTGAAGAGACAAACTAAAATACTCAACTATAAACTTCTAAATACTACAATCTTTACCATGAGCAAATAGAGCAAAAAAAAGTAACTTTTCCAAAAATTTATTGCAGATGGAGGTAATTCAATTCGGGCTCAGGTTATATGATTGCCGTGATTACCAAATGTGTTCTGTAGCCATGAGAATTAACGCTATGTAAAATCTAATATGCAGGGTGTCCCAAAAAGAATGGGACACCGATTAGTCATAGATTCCTTACGTTATAACAAATCGGTTAAACCTAATATACCTTAGTACAAAGTCCCTTCAGTAAGAAGTTATAGGGCCTTGAAGTTCAATTTTTAATTTTTTATCTTTTTGTTAATTTCCACAAATGTAGAGATATCGATTTGAATTTTAGTAGACATACTTACTATTGTGTACTGCACTAATAATTTTTTTTCATAAATTAGACTTGACTGTAAGAGGTACCTTACCTATCTTTCAAAACTTTTTTTAGCTCTAACTTCGTTATCTGTAACTTTTTTGTTTCATTAAGACGTGCAATTATCAAGTAGCCATGATCACAAAAACAATGGCCATCTAGTAACAAACAATGATAAACCAATTAATGACATTAGTGACATAAGAATTTGTTCTTTTATGTTTAATAAAATGCTGCTACATAACGAATTCTCCAATGCTGGCTGAATGGATCGTTATGTCGCAGCATTTTCGTAAGCACAAAAGACAAAAAACTGATGTCACCAAACGTCATTAATTGATTTCTTGTTGTTGTTCACTAGATTGCAATTATTACACATTGTTTTTGTACTTGATAATTGCACGTCTTCATGACAACCAAAAACCTTTGATGGGCATTTCAAGGTAAACGGTTGCTCTTACGCTTATGAACTAAGAGTACATTATTTTTGTGTATTTTAATTCTCTTTCAGATAATAAAATTTTCCAAAAATATTAGAGCTAACGAAGTTAGAGCAAACAAAAGTTTAGAATGATGGGTAAAGTGCCCCTTACAGTCAAGTCTAGTTTATGAAATTTTCGTATTAGTGCAGTACATAATATTAAGCTTAGGCTATGCACCTAAATTCAAATCGGCATCTCTACATTTGTGGAAATTAACAAGAAAATAAAAATAAACTATTGAACTTCAAGGCCCTATAACTTCTTTATGTGCGAGAGGTTTTTTTCTCCGATCAATCGTTCAGCCGCGAGAGCGCCCCGAAGAAAAAAGAATTATCCCAGTTCATCTCAAAGTAACTCGAAAACTATCAATTTTTTGTAAATCAAAAATGGTATATGAAATGAATCTTCATAAATGAAATGTCGGCAAACCTGATATTCACATACAGCGACCCAAAAACATATAGGAACCAAATATCAAAACTCCAAAACTTTCCTCTATTTTCTACCATTTGACTGGACTATAACTTCGCGGCGCTCTCGCGGCTGAACAATTGATCGGAGAAAAAACCTCACGGTTATAAAATGTAGGAAATTGTATCCTCTTTCATTTCATATCGGTTCAACATTTAGAAAAAATGGATAGCTATCGGGTAATTTTAGAAAAACTAAAAAAATCTCGTTTTTACAGCGTTTTTGATTAAAAAACGTGTTTCCGGTAAAAATTGTTGTTGTAAACCTGATATTCACTTACAGCGACCCAAAAAACATATAGGAACCAAATATCAAAACTCCAAAACTTTCCTCTATTTTCTACCATTTGACTGGACTATAACTTCGCGGCGCTCTCGCGGCTGAACAATTGATAGGAGAAAAAACCTCACGGTTATAAAATATAGGAAATTGTATCCTCTTTCATTTCATATCGGTTCAACATTTAGAAAAAATGGATAGCTATCGGGTAATTTAGAAAAACTAAAAAAATCTCGTTTTTACAGCGTTTTTGATTAAAAAACGTGTTTCCGGTAAAAATTGTTGTTGGTAAACCTGATATTCACTTACAGCGACCCAAAAAACATATAGGAACCAAATATCAAAACTCCAAAACTTTCCTCTATTTTCTACCATTTGACTGGACTATAACTTCGCGGCGCTCTCGCGGCTGAACGATTGCTTGGAGAAAAAAACCTCAAGTACATAAAATGTAGGAAATGTTATCTGCTTTCATTTCATATAAGTTTAACATTTACGAAAAATTAATAGCATTCGGGTAATTTTAGAAAAACTAAAAAAAAATCTGTTTTTTTGCACGGTTTTTGCTTAAAAAAGCGTGTTTCCTGTCAAAATGTTTCTTGGAAAACCTGATATGCGTGTACAGCGACCCAAAAAACATATAGGAACCAAATATCAAAACTCGACCAAAACTTCCCCTATTCGCCCTTTTTGAGCACCATGTGACTGGACTAATAAAGGTCTAACCCGAAGTAAAAAGTAATTACTTCACCAGACTATTCACTGTATTTATATTTAAAACCATTTTTAGGAAAATGTTACAAAATAAAATAATTATGTTTACCTTCAAATCCTTTCCAAAGTCCACTTTGTAATGCTGCGTTACGTTAAAAGCCGTAAAAGTACGATTGTACTTGAAGAATTTCACTTCAGCAAAGCTGACGAATTCCTTGGAATATGTAACAACTTCGGCTCTTTCAGTTTTAACCACGTAATCGCTTTGAAAATACTAGAGCGATACATATTTATATTTGATACCTATCCTACGTTAACAGTTAACAAACCAACTTACCGAGATTACGTAAAATGGGAACAGTAATAGACAGTAATACACGAGAAAGTGTTTTGCAATCATCGTAGCATCAACTAAATTATTATCAAACCAATCTAAAGTCTATTCATTTTCAGATAGAGCGCGCCAAAATATTGGTTGCTGCGTGGTCAACCTTTCACATGTATACCTCAACAACTGCATTGAATCCATTGGTCCGTTTTTTGTATAGGTATTACAGCGACTGCACAGGTGCGGATTGCGCTAGCGATCGGGTGAATTAGGGCGTTTTGATACTATGTAGAGCCTGTTCATCGTGTGAGGCTGATACCGTCCTGTTCAATGCAGCGATTCACGTGAACAGCGCGTGCAATCGTTTAAGCGTGCTCTATTTGAAAATTAATGGACTTTAAGTTCTGAATAATATATATAATGGAAGGTGGGTCATATATTTTGTACTAATGATAACGATTTTTACAGAACGTTTTACATTATGTGAAGGTCATGAACACGGCAATTTAAAATTATAGGAGGTATATTTAAAAAAACCTTTAGTATCGTGTTCCACATCAAAATTATACATTAATTTAAAATACTGGAAAGCGAAGTAAATTGAAATTACAAGCGCAACAACCCCACAAACCACAAGTAGAGACCTTTAGTTATACATTATTATTATATAAATCGCTTAACATAGATAAATGTATTACAAACTTTAGAAAGAAGGTTCATAAACTATTTTATAACTTTCCGCCTTTGAGTTGTTTTTGTACTAATCTTAGTTGTCGCTCTGAAGCTAAACGTAAAATCAAACGAATTATTTCCTTGTTTCAAGTTCAAATTGAAAACCCCCAAGCAGGACTCCTAAATGAAGTGCTGCTGCCGAACTGTACTTTACCTATATTTTCTTACTTTTTAAATTTAGGCTTGCGGAAATAATGTTTTTGTAAAATCGTATTAAAATAAGGTCATTTATGCATTAATTTGCGGGCGTAAATAGTGCCTTTTGCGCCCTAAGGCCTAAAAATAATTTGCGGGCGTAAATAATGCCTTTTGCGCCCTAAAGCCTAAAAAACCAGCATCACATTGGCAACCAACAACAATTTGATTTTTGAGAACGAATCGTGCTATTTATTTTTCAAAGCTTTATGGTGGATTTTACAAAAAATCTTGTTTGCATTTCGGGCGTGAAAGGCGATTTTGGCCCTTTGGCGTTTTATAATCCTTCGGCCCTTCGGGCCTCTGGCTTATAATTCCGCCGCGGGCCAAAATCGCCTCCTTCACGCCCTTAATACAAAAATAGCTATTTTATTTGTTTCAACATTTTAAGTTAATATCTTTATAATTCAGATAAGTTGTACATCTTGTAATTGAACAGCCAGTATCTAATATCACTCCACTCTGTCTTCTTACATAAATGCAATAGGATTGATTACAGTCAATTCTTCTATATTCAGAAAAATCTGTAAAGGACTTTACTCAGAACCTCCCTGGCAAGTGGACGATTTAATTCGCATTGCCAAGTGTTTTCTTTTATTGTTTCGGTATTATTACGAACGTGAATATATTTTTACTCTATTTTACTTTAATTTTTAAAATTGTTTAATGTCACAACGTCCACTTGCGAAGGAAGTTCTGAGTAAAGCTCACAAGTTAAATCCTTCAAGCCAAACAAAATAGGAAATGGCAATAGAACTGACATGCATTCATATCGTGACTTCGTTTCTGACAAAATCCTATTGTAAAACTGTATTTATTTTTCTTGTAAAGTTCTGGTCAAGGTTTTATCATAAAACAGTTCAACTCTTTTCATTCTCCTCCTCCTATCAGAAAATCCTATTCCCAAGCATTTATTATTGGCAAATTATATGCCTGATTCTATACCATTTCTCATATTTTGCACTGCTTCCATGGTACTGAGTAGTATACAGCATCCAGGCTGCCTTGCAATTTCCCTTCAATTGCTTTCACGAAGTGCTAAGTTGCTTTTGGCACAAAAAATTATGACATCAACCACCAACTTAACAATGTTGCGCCGACTATGGGTCTTTTTTAAGGCGCATTCATACAGGGTGGTGAAAAACTAGCGGATTATCTGTGCGCTACTTTGTAGGCCTTAACCAACTATAACAAATTTTAATATCAATTAAAATTTTTCAGTTCAAATACATAGTAGTTGCCCTTCAAATTTAGCAGCTCAGGCTACATTTTTATATTTGAGGTAGAAATCAGTATATAATTTACGTTCCTACTATCCAAACATACTTAATTCCTGAAACCAAAATATTTCAGGCTGCTTTTTGTAAAAAAACAAAGAAAATGTTTAAAATTAGATCTTGTAACAGTACGAATGCACTTTATTCATATTTTATAGCAACAGTCTAATACATGGTATATTTATTTAAACAGCGTTGTAACATTTTTGCCCATTCTAAGAGAATGGAGCTGAGTAATCGAAAACACTTTGTAAGAAATAACTCTGCACCCTCAGCAAGATCACAGTAATGATATAATTCGCTAGTTTTTCACCACCCTGTGTATTTGCATACAGAGTTTTATTGAGTGTTAATCTCCTCTCAAAATCTTTGTCAGAAAATGGTGTGAGACTTGGGCAGAAAATTAAAAATGGAAATTAAAAAATAGTATCTTTAGATTGGCTATAAATCATCACACTGTCATACCTTCTCCATTTTTAATATCTTAACAGATCTTTTGGCATCAAGATATTTTTCATAGTGATGTTTCAATTCGATAATTTTTTATAATGAATTTATCGATACTGATCTGTGATCATTATTTGAGTGAAACAGTGGGATGATTTTTTGCTCCCTGCGTCCTGCGTCCTTGCGAGGGCCATTTTCGCCAACCGCTTGCTGCGCTTCTGTTTGCATAAAGGTTGGCCTTGCATTTTTATTATTAAGTTTCACATAAACAGAATAGTAATTTGAACTTTGTTGTATGACCTCCAATAAATTTACTGTCGTTTTCCAGAATAGAATATTGTTTGCATAATAGGCCAGTCGACAAGTATGTACATTAATAGCGGGAGCAATCCCGGACAAGCTGGAATCAATTTTAATCTATTCTGTTGGGATCGCCATGCTTAAAAAAGTCACCATTTTTATATTTTTTCTAATATTAGTGAATATTTCAATTAGTATAAACTTTTGAGCAAAATACCTAGTTATCAAAATTAAAGATAAGTAAATTCTCAGCTATAATTTACCAAGGGCAGTGATAATCACCCGCAATAATTTTGACAAATAACAACCCGAAAGTGCTTGCCTAGAAATAACCTGAGGAGAAGCCGAGGGTTATTTCTTAAAGGCAACGCACTTGAAGGATATTATTTGTCAAAATTATAAGGATTTATCACTGGCCGCGGTGAATTCGGAAAGATAAGTTCTTAAATAAATTAGCAATTTTCAGACAAATTAATTTGACACTTCATTATAATAATATTATGTTGGTGGCACTGTAAGTCTATGTCAAATTTGAGGTTAACAGGTTAGCTTTTGCGTCAGTTTTGACACAGACTGACGGAAAAGCTAACCTGCTAACCTCGAATTTGACTTAGATTTACAGTGCCACCAACTTGTGATAGGATACTACTGAAATTTAATTTGGTAGTTTCCATAGTGATTGAAAATCACCCTAGGGTCGTTTTCACTTCAAGTGTGGTCTGATTTGTCAAACTGAGCCACGTGATTAAAAATAATCAAATTGGATTGGTCTGCAATATATGTAAGAACTTATCTAAAAAAACTGGTCTACGCATTATTATCATACATTCGCTTGTTTCAAATTCATAGGTCTCGAAATATATTATTTTTTTCTAGCATTATCATATTGAAGATCGATGCGATAAAAACTCCTTTTTCGTACTATATACGTTTTCTATTCCTCATGTAAAGAAATTATGTCTATTACTTTGTACTCGCTTCCACATTACCTAGAGGTAGAGTACCCGGCGCGTTTTTTAAGTGGTATCTGCAATAGGCCTAATCCACTATGCCAACTTTGCTAAATTCAAATTTCCTTTGAAGTTGACGGCTCATCAATTTTTTTGCCTTTTTGATGTTGGTGGTTGTTCCATATAATTCTCAATATCACCCTGACCTTCAACATCTGTTTCATATTCCGGATTTGATTCATAATCTTCGGAATGTTCTATTGATTGTTCTATATGAATATGCAAGTCCTCGTCGTCTAATTCGATCACATCCACAGTATGTTAACAAGATTTGCCCTGCCAGAAACCACACATTACTGGGCAATGCAAACCTGCTTTGCGACAGCTACAAGCTACTTTACAACCTTTGGCGCATTTACAAGAAATGAGTTTCAGTCATTCTTGGGGAGCTGCGTCTTGTACAGTGGGAATGGGCGTTAACCCATTCGTCGAATATCTTCATCTCCAGTCGAAAGCTGATTTTTCGTTTCCATACCATAGCTAATTTTGGTTGTAAGTACGGAACGAATGCGTCTTTGGTTGGTGGTAATAATTCTAGATTTGGTAATCTTTTGTTAATTGATTTTGTTCCATGTTGCACATTTTTTTATGCATACAGAAGAAGAAGACATTGTTCTCCCACTTTATCTATTTTCTCTAGGGACGCGTTTGGGTCTTTGAAAATTTGTAAGTCTTTTTCTTTCTGCCTGTATAAAGCGGAAACAGTATAACAGCAACTAAATGTGTGTGGAAATAAAATGTCCCTAATTGATGAATCCAAATTTATATTATGGGGTGCATACTTCTTGCTACGAGTCTTTCCCTTCCCTGGCTTCAGAAAATAAATGTTAGTGCGAGAATCATTCAAGGGGGTAAGAATTACCAATAAATCAGTGCCTTCCCCTATTATAATTACCGATTTGTAGTGATTTGATTCTTCAATTGCAGTGTTGACCATTAAGGTATCAGCATCTTCGGCAGCCTGCTTGACTTTGGAACCTTCGTTCGTTAATAGTTTACATATCATTGAGATGATTCGACATTTATTTCTCTCATTTGACAAGAATTTCTCCTGGGATATGGTTGCTATAATTTTTTCATCAAAATGTATTTCAGCTTATGAACCAATCTTCAATCGGCGAAGTCGCTCAGCAGTTTTGACGCTTTTTAATGCAGCATCCTCTGGGTATCCATCGAAAACTATTACTGCATTTGTTGAGTAATGTCTTGTTACATACTCGACGTATTTATCCAAAATCGCACAATAAGATTCTTGTTGATGCCAGACAATTTTGTTGAGTAGAAATTCCCCGTCTATCACATGAAGAGTATTTTCAGAGTCTAATTGGTTTGCAATGGGTACAAACGCATCGTATAGGGCTGATTTTTTAGTTTTACGAATTCCTGTCTAATCGAAGAGTGAAAGTGGATAAGGAGCCAGTTCATATTAAAAGTAATCTTCTGTTTCTCAGATCTTCTAGATGGACTTTTTCTAATTTTACCAGAGGCACCTGTACTGGTCTTATATGTTCAATTGCCATAGAAACTACATTGACAATCTATAAAAGCATGTGCATGATTTCAAGAATGCCTGCAATAAGAAAATTAGCAAATGCCCTTAAAATATCCAGCTTTCGACGCCTATAACCTCGAAACAGGTAGTCGCACGAGAAAAATGTATAGACATTTCTGGTAGATAATTTATTCTCCTTCAATTTTGATAACAATATATTTTACTCTAAAGTTGATCATAACCGAGATATTTACAAATAATGAAAAAAAAATAAAATTTGTCGCCCTTTTTTCAAGATGGCTGCCAAATCCGGGATTTCTAAGGGGTGCAATTTTAAGAGATATTTCTTAGCACAAAATCAAACAAATTAAAATTATTTCCAGTTTGTCCGGAATTGCTCTCGCTAACAGCCATTTTAAACGGCTTATCGACTGGCCTATAAAGGTTGGGCTTGCATTTTTATTATTAAGTTTCACCAAAGAATATAGATAGGGGAAGAAGGGCAGCCTTATGGGCTATACAGTATATGCTGTGATTGGGGTTGCATAACTATTTACTTGGTTAAATATATCATTTTTTGTTCGAAAATGCCTCTGGAAGCTCCTAGCGTCAAAGTGATTACCTTATCAGTGGCATTCAGCAGGTAAATGCGTCATTAGCATTCTTGAGCTATAACAGTGTTGCGAGAACTTTCTCTCTACAATTCCAATAGTTTTACAATGGTTGTATCTACCCGAAATAACCTTGTATTCTGCCAAAGAATATTTAAGTAGTTTGATTCTGCTTACATCTAAGTTAAGTTTGTTACAAAGAATATTAAATATAGGTGTATATTCTTTGGTTTGTTTTGTTATCATTTAAAACATTTGTTGTCAATCGGATGAACTCGTACCAAGTAAAATAAAGGTTTTATAAGTTTCACATGCAACACTTTTAAACATTTAATAGGTAGCTAGGCACCTATAAAAATTACATAAGAGGTTTTTAATATAATTTCAACAAAAATTTCACCGATGAGCACAAGCTTATACGGAATACGGATTGTCCCCACTTTATTCTCACAAAATTCTATAATAAATATAGAATTAGCTATGTACAAATAATGAAAAAAAAAATTAATAAACAATATACGGATTTTATTTAAAAAATTTAATACGAGAGGAAATTATTGTTCAAGTAATGTTGACGATTAATATAGTTTACAATGATCTATTTTAAAAAGCAAATAAAAACATAAATAATATTGTATCTTGTGAAGTTGATACGTATAGAGTACGGCTACTAAAACAGTACGCCTTGAATATCTCATTTACTTGATGCATTAAAAAATGTCTATTTAGGCACATTTAAGTTGGCGATCTCTATGTATAGTCTCAGCAAAGAATAAGACAATATTATTCGAACATTTATTATCGACATTAAATTATCTTTCAGGAATGTATGCAAAAATTTAATTTGGAGATTAGGGATCTGACCCAAGTTCTGTACAATCTGTTATTAAAAAAAAATGAATCGGGGCGGTTTTCACAGAAAACTCACGATAATTTAATAATTTATACTCTAGTTTAAATTACTGCACTTTATACGTAAATTAGAGTAGAAACCAAAAACAACTTATGTGGTTAAGGAGCTGCAAACTAATCGAGGGTTGGGGTTCAATACCCAACAATATACCTTTTTTTAACAAATTATCTGTTTTCTTTATTTACCTTGGGGTTAAGTGGTAGAACAGTATGCTAATTCGATTAGCACGCCTGAACTTCGCCCCTTTGAGCAACTTATGTATTCATAATTCAAGTATATTGTAAAACAACAATTTTATTTATTTTTGCTCAATAAACGACATTTATTATTATTATTATTATACTTAAGTCGCTCAAAAATTATGCCAAATAGCTATTTTTAAATAAATTATTATTACTTGCATTTGACATAATTTTTGGGCGATATAAATAATAATTTGGTAATAAAGAGTTAGGTTCCTATTGTTAGGGATTGAACCCCAATTTGTCCCAACCTTTTACGGGTTTAATTACTTTTTTTTAAAGGCAGATTATAGGAAATTTGAATCAGATCCATTAACGCCAGTTTAAATTAAAATATTTTGAAATAAAGATGTTATACATTTCTTACTCTCGCCAATTTCAATGATCTATTAAATAAATGAGATTTTCAAGGTGTAAATATTACATACAATAAAACAATATAATATACAAAGTTACAAAGAATAGGAAGTACACAAATATATCTATAAGCATATAAACGTACATTTTTTAAGCTTTCAACATTACTTAAATGTTGTATTTTTTTTGCGTGTACCAGACTGGTTTGTAGTCCTTAAATCTTGCGATAGCCATTTCAACGTTTTATGGAGTTTGCACTTAATTACATGATTAATTAAAAACAGTTTATGAGAGTAACATGTGTCTTGCTCGTTAAGCTACCCTGGTACTAAAATTTTCACTTTATTTACACTATATGCTAATAATGTTTTCTTAAAACTTACACACGACTTACTATTTTTAAAATAATATTCAAAATGTTCAAGTAACATTGTAACTATTTTTATTAAAATACTTGAAGGTTTTTTTAGGTAAATAACACAGTCGCCCGCACCATAGTCTTTTTGCTGTAAAAACAGTTCACTATGATGCACTACACAGTCACGGCTGCACATATTTTGACACTGATCACAATTATTAAAACGTAAAAGCGTTTTATGAATGACATAACCAGCTACATATACCGTCGCACAAGATTCTAATGTGGCTTCTTGATTTGGTTGTGTTGAAACTTCTATTACCTCACTGAGTAAACTGAGGTCACCATCTTCTGCTAATTCAGTTTGTTCAGCAACTGTATATGGTATGTCCTCAACATATCCCATGACTTCTTTTTCTGGCACTTCAACATTCGCCATGTTGACAACAGCATCTTCATCAACTTCGCAGTTGGAGCTCTCTGTAAGATGCTGCAATTTAACCAGCATGTTGAACTGTAGTGCTTGGCGGAAAGATTTTACTGTGGGGTTCGAAGAATTGCCTCCCCTATACCTCAGGACCGCGAAAAGATTTTCTAGAGGATCTTGGTTTAGTCTGCTGGTCAGGAGGAAACGATACCCTTCTTGTATTAAGTCTTCCCATAGCTCCATAACTGACTGCATGGTTAAAATAAGTCCCTTAAAACAATAAACACCTTGGTTCACCTTGTTATTAGATGTATATGTTTGCCAAGTCTTAATCCACTGCAAATACTCTTACAAATTATTTTCAGTACGCGGTACGTTGACGGATAGAGCACATGCATATGGGTTACGGTCTTTCAGCATTCGACTGTTTAAGCAATCAAATAAGTAGTTAATTTTCTGTACGAATTCTGCAGTATCCAGAGCGCTGGTGCTTTTTAACTCGCCCGTTCCAACAGCAGTTCTTATCGTAGCACTCATGGTGTTGGAAAACACTTGCGTTGCAAATTTAACCCTCATTCGCTGGAAAGTATTGGGGTATTATATGTGGACATCCGTGATTTTTACAGCTGCTCGAACAGTACAAGAAGATTTATCTATTTTGTATGCCTCTTCGATATCTTTCCAAGAAACTTTCTTGCCCTCCTCGTAAAAATCCTTTGATAGGAGATTATTCCGTACGCTTTTTATCAAGTGTGGTACGTCATATATTGCAAAAATTTTTGCGTCGCAGACAAAAAAATACGGCTGTTCTGCAGTCACTCCTAGATTTAAAAATGCAGCTCTATTTGTAGCAGCTTGGTCACTAGTAACACCACGCACTTTAAGTCCTATTCTTTATAACTTATAACTCTTCGATGTTTTTAATAATGAGGGAAGATAGCTCTCCATGTTTAATGGTACCTGAAGAAACATAAAAGCTGACAGGAATCTTCCATTTGTGAATAAGTCCTCTTGCCATAAACACTAGTGCATGACTAGCGATTTTGCTTTTCCGTCCAAGATGTCCTAAATCTTCGAAACCTTCAATCATATCTTGGCGTGGATTATATTTTAGACCTTTCTTTAAATGCATTTCGTCAAGTAATACGACACACTGTTTTTCATCATCGGTCATGCTGTTAACTTTAACAGTCAGTTTTTTCATTAGTTCCGCACTGGTGCCTGTATTAAGTTGGTTTAACCTTAACCATGAAACTATTGTAGATTTGGAGGGCATAGTAAAATTTAATTTTTCTCTCATAAAAAAGTAGAGGGCTGGAGATTTGTGGTACATATTTAAGGTCAATTCTTTTTCAGCTTCTGTCCAAGGTTGTTTAGATTTGTGAGAAAGTTGCATATTTACAAAGACGCGGTTTTTGGTTTCAAGCCCAATGCATCTAAATTAGCCCCCTTTCGTGCACATTGCTTCTTCATACGGTAAATTTGTGAATCTTTTGCCCGCACTTGTCTTCGCAGTTTTGCAATTTTTTGATGTAGCGCAGCAGAACTACGGCGCTTTCTTGTTTTGGTAGGTGTTGGCATTTCTAACATGGCCTGTTGAAATATGGTTTTTAAAAATAAAACATACTAATAACAGAAAAGATTTCCATGCTGTAGGCTCCATTAAAATGCTTTACAAGCTCATTGTTTTGCCTACATATTTCTACACAATTTTTCAGAGAATTCAAAACGTCAATAATTTTTCTGTATTTTATGAAACTGCCAACTTTTGTTCATTTTGTGTTATTGAATAAAAACGCCTAAAGAAGTGAAAATTGATCACCCTGTATACTTACTGCTTGGGATTTAGTTTTGATTTAATTAATAAAACTTTAAAAGAAATTTTAACTAATTATACCTTATTTAATTAGTACCTACACGAAGATCGAGCAACAAATTAGGGGAAACTATAAGATTTAAGCCCCTATAATCGGACATCGTGTTAACCTACTATCGATGACAAATTTAACAATTTTATTATACAGTGTGGTGATAAAGTTCCACACTAAATTAATAATTTTGTTATTTAATGTTTTTTGGGAAAACCCTGACGTCAATTTTATTCTTTAAAAAGTGGATATGGCACCGCCCTAGACTTTCCCATCCTGGAAATTGTTTATATTTTCTTTTGCATTTAACAGTATAGTTATTTTCCTCAAAACGGCTGCTTGGCCGCTATCGTAAAACCCCGCCTTCTAACATGGTTAGGTGAAATTTTCGAAGTCCCTGAAAATCATATTTTGTATGGCATAAAAATTCGATCTTTTTATTTTATGATTCTTTGAAGCAAAATAGTAACGACAATTAGAATAAACAATTAATTTTTCAAAAATAGAAGGGGGAGGGAGGCTTTTGTTTCTGCGCTATGACGTCATTATGAATTTTTTCAAATGGAAATCCCATTTTCCCCCCTTATGTTGATAGATCTCGCCAGTTAAATGGTGATATAAAAAAATTAGTACCCCACATAACAATTTTTTGAGAAAAATACACATAAAGTTAAAAAAATTCAGATTTTTACTTCCTTTTACCGTAAAGGAAGTATTGGATTCACCCCAAAAATTCGAAATTGAGTTTTCAACAGATCTTCACGTTTTAGAGTCCCCTGATCCCAAAAAACATATTTTTTTTCATTGGTCTGTGTGTCTGTGTGTCTGTCTGTCTGTGTGTCTGTCTGTGAACAGAATATCTCAAAAACGAAAAGAGGTATGGCGTTGAAACTTCATATATAAGTTTTGTGTACTATGTAGATGAGACAGCAAGCTTTTTAAAAAAATCGCATAACCGGAAGTAGGTGTTTACTCTTGTGATTTTTTAGTTTTTTTCGATTTTTTCAAAAACGGCTCTAACGATTTTTTTAAAACTTTACATTTTTATTACATTTTTAATGTGCATTAACGTGAGATAGGTGATTTTCCAGTTGAATACTTCTAAAGTGGGTTTCTTTTGTTTTTTTTTCTATTTTTTTTATTAACTCCTATTTTAAATAGAACACCCGGTATATTATTACATTTTTGAATTCTGCTTAAAATTTTAGAGAAAATTTGTCTCTTCAACTAACGCTCTATTTTGTACCGTTTTTGTAGAATTCGTAATTTTTGAAAATTTTTGACGAATGCTTAAAAATTTAAAATTAAATATTTAACTAATTATAAGATCACTGTAAAAGGAAGTTGTGTGAGTGTATCACACCAGATTTTTTTTTAATTAAAATAATGCACCACATCTGTTTCCTTAGAAACGTTAAATTGTTGACTTTGACACATTTGTGAAATAGTGGTAAATGTTTTAAAATCAAAATTAGGTAGTTTTTGTCATAGCTCTTATTTCATTAAAAATAAATTCTGAATTGTTTGAACTTCATGTGTATTTTTCTCAAAACAATTGTTACCTACGAGGGGCACTAATTTTTTTACATCATCATTTAACCGGTGAGGAGATCTATCAAAATAAGGGGGGAAATTGACTCTTTTTAAAAAATAAAATGACGTGTTTCGAGGTTTTCCCAAAAAACATTAAATAAGAAAATAATGAATTTTGTGCGGGACGTTATCACCACACTGTATACAGAACGGGCATTTTTAAAGAAACTAACCTGTATCATAGACGAATCCGGTATGGTATCTGCATCTAATTGCATAGGCGAAGCAATATGATCTTCATCCAAATGAAAAGAGCCGGAACAAGACGTGGTTTACCATAGACCCTTGGCATGATCTCTTTTTTAAATGCGAGTTCTTTGGGCGACACTGGCGATGTTGCGTGGTCAGGTTGCATGGCAGTTTTGTAATTTAAGGGAACAGCATTATGACTCAGCCTATTTTTTCTTGAATTCATAAACTGCTTTTCGGAAAAATGCATGGCACACACAGTTTTTTCACGTAATTGTTCTTCAGATAACGTGAAAAGCTGTGGATTGCCACAATTAATCAACCACAAATCGCGTCTTTCTTTTTCTATAGGAAAACGAAAAAAAAGCTTAAATCGCAGTCGGTTCTGCGATTTCGCTTACATTCAAAATATACGCACGAATTAACCATGATTAAGATTAAGCGTTCGAGTGATCAATTTCGGAAAAGGAAACGTCAAAAGAGTACGACAACACTGAAGACAAACTTCAGCACAACTGAATGTGAATTTCCAGAAGAAATTCTTATAAGCTGTCCTGTTAATTAGCCTAAGGAATGGGACACGTCTTATCAGGAAAGCACATCAGTAAGGAACGATGCTAATGAAGAATTAACCCTTTAACGCTCTCTGGTAGACAGTTATACCACTACGCATAATAATCAATAACATTTGTTTTGTAACTTAATACTGCTCTGAAACGTCTTGTGTCCGTTCTATAGACATTGCAGTTCCTTTGTCTAATTTTATATTTTCTACAATTATTGTAGTTATAAAACTACCCCAATAAACCTTGGTATAAATGTGTAGCTGGTATGACAGTATTACCAGCGTGCATTCCGCGTCACGACTTTGAAATGTGTACGCGCATTGGTGAAGTTTTGTGTTTGTTATTAGTTTGGGGGAGCAACTTTCAAGTTTTCAGCTGGTAAGTGTTTTAGTATAATATGTAAGGATTATAATATTGATAAGTAGTAGAAATAATTTTGTCCTGATTTTGAAAAATAAATTGATATTTGGAAACCTTTCATTTGCGTCGCAAAAATAGTCTATATTTATGTCCAATTTTTTAGTAATAACGTACGTTTTATACAATTTGTTTTTGTATTTTGAGTATTTATAAACATATCTACTGAAGATATAATCGAATTGGTTTTGCTGCTATGTTGCGCTAGGCAAATATTTACGGTCAAACCGATCGCGGTGGCATTTTAGCTGAAATTTTTGATTGCTTACGATGGGGTAGTCATAAATTTTAAACAGAACGTTAGTGTTCCACTCGCAAGAGTTTATATTATTCAGTTCAAATTTCAAAAACTATTTTACCACCTGTTATGCCAGTGAACATTCACAACATATTTTGTCCTGAATGCTCACTGGGAGAACGGTTTACCAGCATATTTTGGGAAAGTGAAAATGGATTTTTGAAAAAAAAAGTTGTTTTTCGGTTTCCTTGCATCTCAAAGAACGCATACGACATAAAATTTACATTTTTCCCTCGTACAGTAATTTTGCGCGTTAAAGGGTTAATCGAAAGTAGGTAACGACCTATTGACTATTGACTTATTTACGATAGAACTGACCGAAAAACCTATTTTCATAAAACATAAAACATTTGCCAAACTTTAATATTCGTGGAAAAAGTATCAAATAAAAGTCACTAATTATACCAATAATTTTGAGCATATGATTAAACTTTGAGTAGTTAGTAGCTTATTATTTCTTATTGCAGTATGTTTAGAAAGTTTTCACTGCAATTTGTCTTTTGTTTTGTTACATAGCAACCAGAGCACACTATTCATTTGTTTTTACAACTAACACAGTCAAGGCACACTAGATTAAAAAGTGTTTTATGAAATATTTTAAAAGTTTGTGAAAATAAGTATGTGAAACCTACATGAATGAAAAGGGAAAAACACAAGCTTTCCAATGATGCAAAATTTTGATATCCATTCCATTTAAAAAAAAGTTTGGGCTGTACCTCAAAAATTACGAATCAGAAAAATATTAAAGTAGGCCTATTCTGTAGAGCCTACAATTCCCTACAAGCTCTTTTTTGAAAATTGAAACTATATGAAATAATAAAAAAGTTATGCATGGTTGAAAAATCGACCAGTTTCAGTTTTTCGATTATAACAAGTAGGCTATGCGTTTTTTCGGAAAAACAGAAGCGTCAATAAATTGGCCTCATAAATGTGCACCTTTTTCCCCATTTGACCGAAGTTGTATCTCCTACCGTTTCCGAGATGCCAATGGTGGCACCTCGAAAATGACCCCACTCTGTATAAAATCTTGTGTATATTTTGAGCGCAACATCAAATTGCCAATTTCGCTCTTATACAAATAGCTGTTAAAATCATAACTCTGTAACTTCCTTGCAATCTGGCAACGCTGAGACGCGTTCTTGGGAAAAATGCGACAGGAATCTGTAAATGCGTCTTCGACCGTAGCCCTGAACAAGTTCATTAGTACTGGCGGCGGCTGCTTGAGGGCCAGGCAAGAACTGAGAAGCTTTTAAATAATACGCTAATAACCCATAGGCTGTCCTTCTTCCCCTATCTATATTCTTTGGTTTCACATAAACAGAGTCGTAATTTGTATTTTGTTGTATAACCTTCAATAAATTGACTGTCGTTTTCCAGAATAGAATATTGTTGCCCGATGGATTTTGATAGTGCATATGTAAAGAAATATTTAAAATGTAAAGTATTGTATCTTTCATGTAAGTTATTGATTGATTTTATGCAATAATACAGGTTCAGGGTCTACAAGCGGAGTAGATGCACCAGTTTTTGCGAAGGCATCTACCGCTTCGTTTCCTTCTATCCCTCTGAGCCCTGGCACCCAAATGAGCTGAACAGTGTTCCTCTCAGATAAGAGTGTCCGGTGATTTAGGTACTCTCTTGTTAGCTCAGAGCTGACACGAGTCATCTCGGTAACTGTCAGGAAGTATGCGCTTATGCGTTGTGGAGAATACCCACGTTTTGCATTTTCCGGAACACCTTGCAGTATAGCGAAAATTTCAGTTTGAAAGGCTGTGGAATTGGTCCCAAGAGATGCGATAATGTCCTCTTTTGGTAAAACAATACTCTGGAAAGGTATAGTCTGTACCCATTTTTAGAATGGGGTTGCCTTCGCCCAACTCCTGTATTCATCCTGTGTTCGCACCGTTTCCGGTTGGTGTCCCAGTTTCCGGTGGATTTCATTATGTATGCTCCAATCCGGGCTTTCCCTTTTAGATGTATGTGTAAAGAAGATGTTAGTCCCAAGAGAGCTTCTATAGATGCTCTTGTAATGCTGTTCATAACTCCACAGATGCACAAGCAAGCCAGTCTCTGTATTCTAGATAGTTTTTTAACTGCTGGTTTTTGTTCTGCCTTTAGCCACCATACCAAGGTGCCATAGAATATCACGGGTCTAACTACTGTTATACAGTACCAATGAACTATCATTGTTTTTAGTCCCCATGTTTTACCAAACATGCGTCTACCCATCATAAGGGCCACCTTCGCTTTATTTGCTGTTTTATTCAGGTGTAGATTCCTGATCAGTTTTGCATCTAGGGTAATACCCCTTATGAGAATGACTATGCCATCCGCATAATCTTGGCTGTAGAACCCTTCATCGTTGAGTGTCTGCAGGAGATCGTTTACTACCACCATGTTTCACAGTAGTGAGGATAAAACTCCCCCTCCTGGACAGTCTCTGACAGCACGTACCTTGAGAGATTCTTCTCCCAAATCGGCCTGTATTTGGCGTTCTTCTAACATGGTTATTATCCATCTGCGTTGAAATCGCCGACGCCATGTCTGAGGATTAAAGTCACTATTGATTCAAAGGAGGTATTATCAACTGCTATATTACCAAGAATGCAGCTAGAGCTATTTCCCTGTCGGTTATCAACACTTCTACCCTGCTAATTAGGTTGGAAGTGCCGATTCGCATGATTTTCATGATTGATATGCAAATGGGCTACGTTGTATGGGATTATTTTTCCGTCTCGCATATGCCTATCTGCCAGTTTTTCCATAGTCTTTAAACAAAAAGACATTAGGCTAATTGATCCGTATGCCTTTGGCATGGTGTGCGATGCTCACTCTGGTTTGGGAATGAAGACGACCTTGATCGATTTCCAAGCGCGTGGAAAGCAGTAGCATTAAGCGAAAGATCTTAATTAGGATCGGTACCAGAAGGTCGATTTCCTGCTGCAGTAGAGTGGGAAAGATTCCATCTGGTCCGAGTGATCTATAAGGTGAGAAGGATTTTACAGCCCTCTGTACCTTGATATGACTGTTTACTTCCCTAGCTACCTTCTACACGTCTCTCGCGGGCCTCTTCGAGAATTTGCTAGTAACCGGCTGCAATGCCATGTCCACGTGATCAACCATTAGTGCTCACACCAAGTGTGCTTGAATAAGCATTTCCAGGGTTTCCCTTTCACTAGTTTTGTATTGCTGTGTGCTAAGCGAAGAGCAAGCAGCCTTCAGACCAAATAGGCAAACAATGGACAATATATTTACAATCAGAAGCATAATTGAAAGAAAAATTGAAGAAGGAGAAGAGCTGTACCTAACTTTTGTGGATCTGAAAGCGGCTTTTGATACAGTTGATAGAGGGGAACTATGGAAGACGCTGAGAGAATTGGAAGTGGACAAAGAATTGATAAATGCAATAAAAAGCACATACAAAACAGTCAGAGTAAAAGTACAACTAGCAGGGCAGAGATGAGATGAATTTAAAATGACCAAAGGAATTAAGCAAGGAGACAGCCTAAGCCCTTTACTATTTATAACTCTAATGGACAAGATCATCAAACAAATAAAAGAAAAACACAACCGACTAGATACAGTAATAGGACACAGGAATCTAGAAGCAATAAAAATAAGCAGTC
Source organism: Agriotes lineatus (assembly GCA_940337035.1). Lineage (NCBI taxonomy): Eukaryota > Metazoa > Arthropoda > Insecta > Coleoptera > Elateridae > Agriotes > Agriotes lineatus. The sequence goes on along the minus strand of OW679194.1, from coordinate 233,150,487 downwards.
TCTTATACGCAGATGATGTGATACTAATATCAAGCACCAAAAATAAAATGCAAAGGCTGGTAAACGCATGGACCGAGGAGATAGAAAACATGAAAATGGAAATAAACATTAGTAAAACCAAGACCATGATAGTAAATGAAAAACAAAAAGGAGATCAAAACAATAAGGACATGAAATGTAAAAACAGGAAACTAGAAAGAGTATCGACGTATGAATTCCTAGGAAGTATGATAACAGAAGACGGAAAAATGGAGGCTGAAATAGTAAATAGAGCAAACAAAGCGACAAGAATTTACTATACATTAAATAAAACGATATTAGGACACAAAGATATCGACATAGAGGTGAAAAAGAAAATTCACAACATGATAACAATACCAACAATAACTTATGCCTGCGAAAGCTGGACACTTAGAAAGAAAGACGAACCTAAAATAACTGCAATGGAAATGAAACATCTTAGGAAAATGGCAGGAAAAACTAAGTGGGACAGGATAAAAAATGACGACATAAGAGAAATAACTAAACAGGAACCTATACTAGAAAAAATAAAAAAGAAACAACTAAACTGGTACGCGCATACAGTAAGAATGGAACCGAGCAGAATGGCAAAAAGAATAATGGAAGCGGGAAAACCTATCAAAAACCAAAGAGGCAGACCCAGAAAGAAATGGCTGGAGCAAATCAGAGAAATAGGAGCAGAGAGAGGAGCGACAATGAAGGAAATGAAAACAATAGCGAGAGACAGAAAAAGATGGAAAAAATGGATACAGGACTAGAGACCGCCATCCGACGCCGAAAGGCATCAAGGATTAGAAAAGAAGGAGAAGAAGTATTGCTGTGTCCGTATTGGCATGTTTTCGACTGGAGTTAAAGGCTATTTTGACAAAACTTTGTAGAGGCGTGCTGTTTTTGTGGGGTCTTCAATGTCCCCACAGAAGTTCCTCCATGAGCCTGTTTTTGCTTTCCTCGGAGCTTTTTTATATTCAGATAGAGTTTCGGCGTGCGGGTCGCAGTCTTCGGTCTTTTAGTGGACAGCTATTTTTATGTGAGGTTGGTATGGCATCATTCATTTGGTCCACAATTACCACAATCTCTGCTGGTATATGGATTTGGGTTTTGACGTCGGATAACTTGCTAAGAAGTTTCTCTTTGTATGTAGCCCAATTAGGTTTTCTGACATTTCGATAGGTTATTGCCTGGCAGATTTTTAAAAGGCAAAATCTGCCAGAAAATACTGAGCATATCAGTGATGGTTCGATAGATACGCGTCATTACATTACTCTGTCTTGCAATCCAGCCATGGCCACAGTTATGTTAATGACTTCTTGCCAACGTCGTGTAAAAAAGTCGGCTTATTACCTCGGTTAGGTGTTTGTAACTTATTATTTACCAGATATTCCAGGAGATTGGTTTCTCTCTGGTTTGTGTCGTTGCTGCCCCCTGCAGTGTTATGCGTATTGGTGCCGCAGCTTGCAGAGAGGAATGTATTTTACCCCCTTCCTTACATAAATACATGTCTTGGGTATATCAGAGGATTTATCAAATATTAACTCACCTCTGGCTTGTCCGAATCCCATTATTTGGTCCCTTACTATGCATGGTTTCTGGATGAGGGCCACGTCGATGTCCTCGGTTTGTAGCCGGCTGCATAATTCAGTCGTGACTTCCCTACTGTGTTGGAGGTTTACTTGCAGTAGCCTCAGGGCATTTGCTGGTGCTAGTGCCATCCTGTCCGTCAAGGATAGGAGCAGATAAACATCTAAACGTTGCTCTACCTAAGCCTAGACAGAGCTTTATGTTCAGGTTGAGAAAAGTTTTCAAAGAGGTCTCCTCGATCAACATGATCAGAGTCCTGCCTTTGGGTTTCGATACACTGTTGATGACTCGCCAGTCCCCTGTCTTTAACTGCTTATTCTGGAGGTTAAAGTTTTCCTTTCGCGGTTGAGTACTAAATGGTTTGGGGGTTACATAGGTACTTTAAACGCATTCAGGATCTCCTTGGCTGGTCCTACTTTGAGCCTAGCTCCCTCCCACAACTGGAGGTTTGGATTAGTTAGTGGTCATCAGCCATGACTGCGTTTTGTCTGTTAAACCCTTAAACAAGAAGTGAGCACAGTCCTAGCTAGCTCTAACGCTCGGCAAAAATAATTTGAGTAAGGACTAGGCAGCGATCCTTAGAGTTAAAAATAAACTTTATAAATAAACAAATTTTGAGCGCCTGTCATTAAACAAAACATAAAAACAAATCTAGCTACCAAAACAAATTGCATTCGCCAACCTAAATCTAAAGAAACAACCAAGCTAGTTCAAGTAGGGTCGTAGCATGAATGTATAGAGAAAATATAAGCCAGTAACAGTAAATAGGCTTTTAATATCATCAATAGTGTTGCAATTAACATCATTTAAAGCTGGAGGCTCAAAAAGGCCCAGAATTGTAGAGTAATAAATAAATAAGTTGGAGTCACTCAAAATATAACACACAAATATGAATTATTAAAATTCGAAATACATTGTATCCATCAAATTAAAATTCCGAACACCAGCAACATCGACGGCTGCGCTGATTAAGAAGCGCTCGAACCCAAGCTTGTAAACCTTTAAAATGGAAACTACAATAAGTCTGGTTTTCAAGGACGCTTGTAGAAATAAGTATTACGTAAATATAAAATGTTAGCCACCCTAACTGATGAACTTCTAACGCTTCAAGCGTTGTAAATGAGTAAGTATTTATCGAGTACAGTTTAATAATCGAAGTCTTTTGTAGAACTGTTTCTTCTTAAGCAATAGCCATTTACCAATAAATAAAACAACCAAGCTGAAAATCAATGCATGCACTCACGAAATGTAGTTGAAAGCACTACCGTTGCGATCTGAAAGAGGGTATCGCCAGACACTGCATGGAATTGGAGCCGTAAAGCCAATACAGGCGGCTGCTGTAGCCAGAGGAAAGTCAATCCGTCGCCAAAACTGCTCGCATCTGGGGCACACGCCGCCACAGCCGCTTGCTAAGGTAAAATCCGACATCAGGAGTACATCGCGAGAAACTCGCAAACCATCTGAGCTTAATGCCTGGGAACGGGAGGTTTGGTAGTAATGGGGCATGAAAGCAGGTCTAATTACCACAACTGGATATCGGCCTGAACGTGCTTGAAGAGATGCCGCTGATGCTTTATCAATTGTTACGGAAACTAGAGGCTTTCCAAGCCTGCTAATTAAAACTATGTCAAATCCCCAGAGGTAACTTCTAAATAAATTGTTTCAAGCCTAGCCTGCTTTGACCATGTTTCGCTATAAAAATAAAGACAGCACCGAGGAATTCTTCGCAGTTGTAAATCTAGAAGGTTGAGCGTTTATTGGGCAAAATGTAGAAAACGCTTTGCCAAGAACGGGGTGCGCGGGAAAACCATATTCGAAAACAAACTGCCGCAAGGAACTATTTTTACAGCTATTTTTAAGCCTTTAAGGGCTTCTTTAAAGATTTTTTTCTCAGTGCATTGTCATCAGTGCAAGACTTTTTTGCAATCGTCGCCGCCAGTTATTTCACCTTCTTTAACACTGCCAAAGAGAGCGTGCAAGTTCCTGTCACGGTTTGTACTAGGTTTCTTGGAGTTTTTTTTTCTTATGGCGTATGGGTTCGCCAAGAACTTTGGCCCTCTCAATTGCGGCTTTCAATCGCTGTGCTCCAGAGTCTCTGTAGTGACACCTTTTGGATTTTGAAGGTTAGGATATCAGCCTTCAAATCTACGGTGCTTCCTTCCTCAGTTATGATTTTTTCAGCCACATCTGATTTATGTAATTACAACAGGGCATCTTCATCCTCGCTGGAGAGGTTAGGTACAATGTTTTCGTTATACATATTGTTCTCACTAGTATGGGCGAAAGCATGCAGACAAGCACGGAACCCCATGCATGCGCGACGGGCTACATACAACGGGGAACGCCAGGTGCCCCGAAGTTGGTCGCTAGGGGCCAGGCTGCATCTTGGCCATGCATCCTTTCTGCCCGCACCGCACCTTAGAATTAAGAGGGTTTTTCAAATGGTGCCCCATCCACACGAATCCAGTCCCCCGTGTCCCTGATTGAAACTACCCAGAGCGCCGAGGGCCACTCGTGGGTCGTTGCATTAGGCACTGGTGGTTTACCGTATGTCAGGTGGTCTGCGACAGCTGTGCTGCAAACCAGTCATTCTTGTACAGGGCCGTGGCCGTTCCCCTATACGCCACCTGACGACGTACCCGGTCGGCGCTCAACCATCATGGCAATTAAGCTATGTTCTCAGGTTCCATGTACTTAATTGAAAATTTTTTGAATTACATAACTACCGATATTAAATACAGTCCTAAAAATTGCTAAAGTTTTATTTTATTTTTTGTTTATATGCACAGCTTTAACCCAAATTGAAATGAAAACACAATAAGTGTGTATGAATTTGAACGCCGCCAACTTTACTCATAATTTGCTGTTCGACCTCCATCACGCGAATTACGATAAACGTGAAGAGATCAGCGATGCGCATCTACTCTAGCGAATCGTTATCACTCAGCTCCACCAAATCCCACTAAAATATAATCCAGCCGATAGTCCACCAAAAACGTATACAACACAGGGGTAGGTTCTACAGCCCTACCTGTATACTTACAGTATCCCTCCGTATCCCGAAGACCGTAGCTTCAGACCCAGTAATACAAAGCGACAAGCGTTGAATCCTCTGGCCGAACTGCCTTTAAGGTAAAATCCGACGCATACTAGGCTCCTGCGGTCATATAAATTGGCACACTGCAAACCTCATCACTGTTACGGCCCCCGCTCACCAGCAGAAAGCTCTCCAAGAGTGTTAATTACTTTCAAATTTACACATAAGAGCACCGATCAGTTCCGTATTTGGTTTACACGGGAGCCCATATTTAATTATTGTAATTTCAGAATCACCCTCACGCACGCAGCGCTGTCTCAGACGTGTGTTGTCAGAGATGCTGGCGCTCAAAGAGGTGGTGTTGGTGAATCTTTATTTTTATTGCATGTACCCACATTGTATAATTGATTTTTTCCAATACTACCTAAAGATCTGCATTCTATTCACTAAAATCTCGCTATTAAAGTATCTCTTTATTCACTAGTGATTAAAATAGTTTTTATTCACTTCTGAATACATTAGCGTAAAATATTATAGTATGCAATTATTTAAACTAAGTTGGATTTTCAAAATTTATTTCAATACATATTTATTCATAATAATTTACATTGAAATCTGTTACACTTTAATTAATATTTATTTAAATTTTAAAGTCCTAATGTGTAGGTGTTGGAAAAAATTTAATATATCACTGTTACATAAAGACATTTTATTAACTCGCAAAAAGTATTCACTCGGGGCTTCGCCCCTCGTGAATACAGATTTTGCTTGTTAATAAAATATGTCTTTATTCACGTGATGTATAAATAACTATTAATTTAAGGGATTTATGAACTGTATTATAAAGACTAATATTAGTTATTTATTGTATAAGTGTTTTAGATGGCGTTTTATCCACGCAAGAATGTTTAAACGCGAGAACGCTGTTCGAGCGTTTAATTTTCTTAAGTGGATAAAACGCAACTAAAACACGAATGCAATACAACGTTTTATCCAACAACTCAATAAATATCTAAAAAACCATACGTTTTGTATTGACAGCCATGAAAAGTCATAGTAACAATTTGGAAAGTACCGAAAGATCAAATGTTATACGTTTGGCAGTACTGAAGTGTATTGTCAGTCTATGTCAAATTCGAGAAGTTAATAGGTTAAGTTTTGTTTGTTATTTGACACAGATTGACGCCAAACTTAACCTACAAATTTCGAATTTGGCATAGCTTGACAGTACTACCAACAATGCAGTAGTAAGTGACATGGTTTTATCCCACTAGTGGAATAAAGTAATTTCATTATTCCACTAGTGGATAAAGTGGTACTTTAGACGGTTTATAAGTGTGGATAAAACTTCAATTATAAGGTGATTGTGGATAAACGTATTTTATTTAGACTGTTCTTAATCTACTTCACTCGAATAACGACGGCTATTGGCCTACTGATTACAAATTTGGGTCAAACAATTGAGAAAAGTAATTTACTAAAATTATCCTGGCTAAGCAAAAAATTACAAATTGAATATACTACAGCTTTTGAAAAGGCCGTTCTTCTATTGATGGAATATTTATGCTAAATTTAATAATAGAAAAAAGAAAATAATATAACATCAGGGCACATAGCTTTTATCGACTATTGCATACATCTGTCGAAAGATGTCATTTGACCAATGATCGCACTCGCTTTTTGAACTTTCAACCAATCAAAAATGGTTTGCGTCGATAATTATTGTTATATAACAACTTATCGGTAATACTCCACATTACTCATTAAAACGATGATTCGTTAGTTTTTTTAATCGATTCAAGCAATAGTCACGCAAAATATATTGCGTGCATAGATCCTTGCTTCGATCATGCTGACCAGATTGCACTCACGCTGGATTGTTTAGAAAATACGCTCTCCAGCAGCGGTCCCTTGATTGAAGCGATTAAAAGCTTATATTACAAAACAAAAGTAAATATAATAACAAACAACCACAATGACAATAACGATAGCTTTATAATTAACAAATGAGTAAGAGAAGGGCGTTGTCTTTCAACATTAACAATAAATGGAAAAACCAGACAATAACGGGAATCCCTCACGACGAAATAACGTGGTAAACATAATACTTTTCGCTGACGACCCAGCAATAGTCGCAACTACGAAAACTGCAAAAAACGGTCCATAAACTGCATCTCATTTCACAAGAGTATAATTTCCTAATATCCACAATCAAGACCCAAATTATGACATTTCGTGGAACATTTCAGATAAGATCTAAAATAATAATAGATAAAAAATTCTGGAACAAGTGAAATATTTTCGATAGAAGTATCTAAAGTCTACACATTACACTTTTTCTGTGACGTCAGAAATAACAAAACATAGCGTTTAAAACGTATGTCTTATATTGCACTGAAATTCAAAAAATCAATTGATCGCAGGTAGTAGACTTTAGAAAGAATTTGACATATACCTAACCTTTAATGTAAGGGATGCTCTAAATAGCACATTATTCAAACCAAGACATTCTTGACTTATGTAATCCGACGTTTCTCCTATTCGAAGAAGTTTCTAACGCTTAAAATAAAATTTTAGGCTTGCTCGTTTGCTTGTTGTTGCGCGTTATTTTACTGTCATTTTGGACAAATGTCACATTGACGGTATTATAAAACAAGCCATACTTAAAGCGGACCTGACCAAAAACTGCAGATTTTTTGTTTCGTCCAGTTCCTTATAGTTAAATAAAGAGAGAACATTTTTTCATCACAGCAAAAGGGTAATGTGTAGACCTTAGGATGTGTAATTTTCTATAACCATGATCGAGACGTAACACAAAAAAAATAACAAATTTCAATCTGTTTGTGGAACAATTAACAGAATTTCTAAAATGTAAGGCCAGAACGGAAACGCAAACGAAATTCTATAAAACTTTAACAGTGTCCGCTCTGTTGTACGACAGCATAACTTGAGATAATCAACGAACTGAAAATATTTACTGTGGAAGGCAAAATTAATCAATACAAAGAAAGATGGATAGAGCATATACGCCGAATTAATTATAACAAGCTATCGAAAATTGCAATAAAGTACAAACCAACAAAGCAAAGAGATAGTTTGACCTAAAAAAATCTGTAAAGGACTCAAAACTTCCCTCGCAAGTGGACGATGTGACACTAAATACCTTTTAAAATTGAAGGGGGAACTAGGGGTAAAAATATCTTCACGTTTCTAAATATATTGAAACAATAGGAGGAAACGCTTGGTAATGCAGTTACATAAATTTTTAAATATAAAACTATTACCCGTCATGGGATTCAAACTTCAGCGTCTGCGAACGAGCCTGCGTTGACGTTCGCTGCCTGAGCCACCGGAACCTTTCGAATTGGATGCAAAATAAAACCAAAGCTGGTATTGAAATGATACGCTTCCCTAGAAACAAAAATAGACGAAACTTGTGGGCCAAACAGATTAATCGAAAATTGGTATCCTAATGGCAATTCACAAATATGTGAACACCTTCTATGTGGGATAACAAGTTGATGGCAAATGAAAACTTAAAAGTAATGCCGTGTCAACATTATTTTCCTTCACGTCGTCGACATTGAAGCCTGGAAACACAGAAGATGCTTACCCAAAGCAACATTAAAATGTTTCTGTGGTACGATTGGATATGAAGAAATTCAACAGCAACGAATTCCTCCACCATCAGCAACTGTTTACAGAAGCTCAAATTTAAATTTTCTAGATTTATTATTATTCAAGGGAACATTAACTATAAATAAAATTTATAACGTCTTATTGATACGACATTGCTTGTTTTTTATTTAGTCCTGAATTTATCAACTTCTACAAAGCATTTAAGCATTGAATAGAAATATTAGTAATTCCCAATAAAGCCACTAGTTTTTACCCGCTAATGGCGGCTTCCATTTTGTGTCCTATGTCCTCAGTGACATTTCATAACAAACTGTTTCTATAAAGTGACTATAGTCAAACCTACTATCCCACGTCAGAGTCCAGGTTTACGGCGGCATGGGTACTCTTCAAAACAAGAAGAACAACGAGGCAGAACACGACACCTACATGTACAGGGACTTTCACAACCGAGTGGTGTGGATACTCGCTGGGTACACCACTCTCCAGCAAGGATTGTTTACAGAGGATTTCTCCTCTAGTTCTTTTAGTTGCCTTTAACGACAAGCGAGACACACCGTAGTTGTATTCTAACTCCTAAACCACTGGAGATACTATAAATATTAACCACGTGGAAAAGGGTATCTCTTATTGATAGCGATTGCTTAAATTAAATTATTTAAATGGGTTACAATAATTTTCTATCAAAATTATATTATTTATAATAAGAAAGAATTGTAAATTATTATGGAAGTAATAGAATTGCATAAACTATTTGCGTTGCAACATATAACTGTGTATATTTGCCTAAAATGATCTTCATGGCACGAATGCCGCCCGAACTGGCATCGGGGTGACCTCGAAAAATCGATTTCTAAGGGTACGTTAAACAGTGCGTTTAGGCTCATTCAAGAAGGCAATAATAAATTCACCTTATTATTAAATAAAATGTACTTGTGTTTGTAGTATTAAAAACACAACCTATATATATAGGCATAATAAGTAATTGTTTTCTGTGATAATATCGATATTAAAAGTAATGGAAAGTTTGTTTACAAAAACCCGAAAATAGTAACGGTTGAATGCAACCATGGTACTTTTGCCCATTTAACACGGCATGTAGCGTTGTGCTTTATTATATAGGTATGAAGATATGTTAAAAGTATTAATAACCCTTCGGAACAAAGTTTGAAGAACAAACTACTAACACACTTTTACAAAATTGTAAGAAAACGGGCACAGTACTTTAATGGGCAATTAGCAAAGAAAATTTGCTTTATCCTTGATTTTATTGTTAGAAGGTTTTCTGAATTGCTTAACTATAATTGCAGTAATAATCTGTAATAAACATCAAACAACGAACGGAATTTTTTCAGGATGGACTTTGAACGACCTTTAATTTTACTTGTAACAAGCTACTTTTTAAAATATATTGTAGTTCACTATTAATGAGATTACATTTATTCTTGTTTAATGTATTGCTAATTAGTATTTTAATTAATAGCTTCTTGAACCTGTCAATATCAAGAGCGCAGTGAACTGTTAATTGATAATCACCGAACTAATTTGCAAATCTAGTCTATCATTAAAAAGTTGTCATTCGAATTTTCATGCTGAATAGTATTAACAGATGCTATAAACAAGTCACCATTACATAAATTGGAGACGTCATCTTGCGTGGAAGTACTGGGCGCCAGAACCAGATCTAGGAATTTTGGAGCCCGAGGCAAGTTAACTTCTCTCTCCATCTTTTATTTTGTGATATCAGACGAAGATGCCGTATCCCTACATTTTTATCTAAGAGGAATCAAGTATTAAGATTACATTAAGATTTAATTTTAAATCTTATATCAGAGAAAATACTATATCCACTTTCTATCTACCAGGAATCAATAATTAAGATGATATCAATATATAAATACTTTCTACAGTCTTTTATCCCTCGACACTGAAAGGTAGAAGAGGGACTGAATAAGTGAGTAAATATATTCTTTCGTTTTCGAAATATAACAGAAATCATTTTCTTACATGGAGCCATTGAATAGTTTTTTACTTTTCTAAAAATATACAGGTTGCCCGTTTTTTAAGTATACCAGGTGACAATGAGACTAGGGCCATGTTTATTATCTTCTTTATATATGAATTGATTTTGACAAAATTTTACGTGACGATACTAGAGGTAATTGGGTGAATGTATAGATATAGCTAAAATGGTGGACTTACGGTTTTACCGGAAATGCCATTAACTTTGATTTTTTAAATGGATCATATCCAGTGAAACCGAAAGTCGGCCATTTTGATTACATCTGTCTCTCAACCCGAAATTATGTTTAATATTCGTGCAACAAATTTCATCCAAATCCGTTCAAAGTAAAAGAGATAGAGGCATGGCCCTGGTCGCATTGTCACTCGGTATACGTGGAAGTTACGCTTGTGTAAAAATTTAGTTACTAACCAAACTTGATATTTCTACAAAATTTGAGGTAAAAATTTTCGTATAATTTTCATTTCCTTCGATACTTTTTTAACATTTGTATTCAAGTTAATAATGTGAAGGCGACAGTGCCACTATCATGTGCAGTGGCAAACAAATTTAGCCTCACATTTTAGAGAAATTGAAAGTGTGGTTGGTAACTAAACTTATACACTGTTAAAAAAGTATTCTCACAGCCTGCTCTGAATCATGTGAATATCAGATAGGATACATATGTGGCACCAGCCAAAATTATTCTACATCGTTCAGAAATATTTTATACTATCTGTCCCAGGATTCTTTCTCCTGACGTCACACGCGGATGTATATGACTTAAGATTAACTACCAAGTTGATAATTTAACAAGTGTAATCATGAACCTTTCGGTCAGTTGTCAAAATCAACACATAAAAGTGAGGTTAGTTCGTCACAATAGTATAGAGTTTATAGAGTATAGAGTTTAGAGTTAAAATTAATACAAAATCTTGTGTTTTTGGAGTAGTTTACAGAGCTCCTAATTCAAATTTTAACGATTTTCTAAGCGAATTTGACAGTACTTTGTCCGCGATAGTACCAGATTGTGATTCTTTATTTTGTATGGGAGATTTTAACGTTAATCTATTAAATCAAGACAGTTGTTCAGTAAATCAAATGGAATCCTTAATTGATAGTTATAACTTAACACAAGTAATCAATGTACCTACAAGAATCACTAAAACTACCTCTTCACTGTTAGATTTAATAATTACTTCCGATAAAAATAGTGTAGTTAATAGTGGTACCGTTAATTTAAATATTTTAGATCATGAATTAGTGTACTGTAATCTATCTTTCGTAACTAATAAGCCAAAAGCGCGATTTTCTACTTATCGTTCGTTTAAAAATTTTGATTCTGGCCTATTCCTCGTAGATCTGCAGCAATTGCCGTTTTATGAAATATTCGATATGAATAATGTAAATGAAAAAGTGGATTATCTTACTTCACAAATAAATCTTGTGTTAGATCAACATGCTCCTTTTGTAACTTCCAGACATACAAAAAGTTACGCACCTTGGCTAACTGAAAATATTAAATTAATGATATCACTAAAAGATAAAGCTTTACGAAAATTTAAAAAGACCCGAAATCCTTTGCATTGGGACTATTATAAGCAGTTGCGCAACTTCACAAAACAAGCTATCATAAACGAAAAAAGGCTTTTTTAGACTCTAACTTAAATGTCGCGGATAGCAAAACTTTGTGGAAAAAACTATATAAGTACAACATACACACTAAAATTCAACCGGAAGTGCCGAAGCATTTGGCTGAGCCAAATAGTATTAATGACTTTTTTATAAATTCAGTTCCAAAAGTTGCCTCTGATATGAGCTCTATTTTAGAATTCTATAATGACAATAGATTAGTCGACGCAAATGTTTCATTTAGTTTTAAAGCAATCGACGAAGAATGTGTTATGAAAATTATTAGTTCTATCAAGTCGAACGCTGCTGGGATTGACAATCTTAATATAAAAGCGATAAAACTGTGTTGTCCGCATATCTTGCCTTACCTTAGGCACATTGTGAATTTTTGTTTAATCAAAGGAGTCTTTCCTGACTCGTGGAAAAAAGCAATAGTGGTTCCAGTACCTAAAATTAGTAAACCTAATCAATTTAAAGATCTTCGGCCGATTAGTATTTTACCAGTATTATCAAAAGTAATTGAAAAGGTCATTGATATTCAAATTAGGGACTTTCTCTCATGCCATAACATTCTCCCAGAAACCCAGTCTGGTTTTAGACCTGGATATAGTTGTGCTACTGCCCTACTTAATATAACAGACGATATTCTTACAGCTAGTGACATGAATAAAGCCACAATACTCGTCTTGCTTGACTATAGTAAAGCGTTTGACACATTGAACCACGACATATTTGTTGCTGTACTAAAATACATAGGTTTCGATGAGTGTTCAGTGCTACTATTGCAAACGTACATGGATAATAGAACGCAATGTGTAAAGTTAGGTACTATGCTGTCAAACTCGGCTATACTTGAGAGAGGTGTACCCCAAGGATCAATACTGGGACCACTATTTTATACTATATATACCATAAATTTCTCAAAAACGTTAAAGTTTTGCAAATCACATCAATATGCGGATGACACACAAATTTATCTCTCGTTTAGCTCGAATGAGGCAGCTATGGCTAATGATCGTGTAAATGAAGATATTAGCAGTATCATTAGAGAAGCTGAAAAGCATTCGTTGATAATAAATGCTTGTAAAACGTCTGTGATGGTGTTTGGACCAGCCAGGTGTATTAGTGAGTCATTGCCATTTATTCACACTGATATCAAAGGAAAATTGATTAAACCCGTAGAAGTGATCAAAAATCTGGGTCTTACAATTGACTCTTCTTTACGATTCAGACAACAGGTGACAAATATTCTTAAGTCATCTTACGCTATCTTGAAAAGTATTTATCCTCACCGACAGGTCTTAAGTACAAATGTAAAAAAAAATCTATGTGAATCTTTGGTGCTCTCGCGCATAAACTACTGTGATGTTGTGTATGGACCATGTCTGGGAGTGGATGATACAAACAGATTACAGAAATTGCAAAACTCATGCCTAAGATACATTTATGGTATACGAAAATACCAAAGAGTATCACATAAATTGCAAACTGCTGGTTGGCTGAATATTCGTAATCGACGTTTATTACATTCAGCCTGTCTATTTCATAAAGTCGTTACGACGAAATGTCCGTCTTATTTATATAATAAGATTACATTTCGATCTGATGTACACAACATTAATATTCGCAGGAAGGATTGTCTGTCTATTCCGGAATATAGAACACAGAAATTTAAAAGCTCTTACTCCTATCAAATTGTTCATATATATAATAAATTAAGCTGCTCCCTGAAAACTCTACAGCATGCGTCATTTAAAAAAAAATTTAAATCATTTTTAATCTCGAAGCAGTGGGCTGGATTAGTTCTACGTGTGGTATCTGCTCATTATTGAAGATACATTATGTTACAACTGTATTAGGAATTGTTTGGTTTTTTTTTTTGTTTTTTTTTTCTTTGTTTTGTTTTAAGGTTAGGTGGAAGAACGGCGACGCATCTTGATGCTATGCCGAACCGCGCCTTCATTTCCGCAAACTTTGTAGTTACTTTTCTTATATGTATGGATAATTTTGGTTTTTGTGGAAATAAAAGACAATTTATTATTATTATTATTATAATAGTTATTGAAGTGCATTATATTTACTCCATCTCTACACCGTAAGGTAGATGAGGATGGATTAAGTAAGTAAGTAAGTATACTTACTCCTTGGCCTTGATTTTCCTGGACTAGACAAAATCGGATTTCTTTTACTTCTCTGCTTAATCGTTGTAACACTTGATTCAGTGACTTTTGATGCATTTGCTCTCTCTAAAATTGATATTTACGTATTTAATATAATGTACTATAAATAACTTTTTCGACGACTGACATCGAAAGTAAATTTTTCTGTCATTTGACAACAGAAAATTGACATTCGCCGCTGAGCCTACGTTTTCATCACTTTGCCGCTCGCCGAGCGTTTTGGGTTTCCGCGTGAGCAAAATAGGTGGGCCCGTCATTTGTTTAAGTAACCGCGTCACATGGCATAGACTATGCGAGTAATTTTAAATTGATTGCCAATAAATTTTTTCACTAAAATGAAATTTGATTATTTTGGACGTACTTAATAACATATAACATAATAATATGTATGTTTCGAGCTAAAAGTGCGCTTGCCGCTTTTGCATTATAATATTCATACGCAAGCGGCAAGAATGCACTTTCAGCTCTTAACATACAATATACTATTACTTACTTCACGAACTGCAGTTAGTAGTAACAGCGGCCCACCATTTACTTTCTCTGCTTCAAAGTATTCTAAAAGCAAAAAAACCTTGGAACTGAGGATTTAAACGTGTGCCAGGCATTGCTCTCCAGAAGTTCATAACATATAGACTGGAAACACAAACATACATAACCTAACCATGAAATTTACGAAGCCGACTGCATACCTGCTACGAAAAACGCAATTAGTAGTAGCTCTGAAAAGAACTGTTTATAATTCTAATTAAAGCCAGGAAAACTGCAAAAATGCACTTGAAACCAGAAAATGAACAATCGGAATAATTTGACACAAGCACGAAGTCAGATTACACACCAAATTCCTAAGGCGTTTCCCGGCAGATCAAAGTTAGACAGTGCTGTACTACTTCTGTTTCACTTGCATTTACTGCCGGCCCTAGTGTACACACGTCGTAACTTAATGGGCGCGATAGCAGAAATCAATTACTGTTTTTTTCTTTGTCTTTCAAACGGCAACAAATGTGAAAGTGCTAGACAATTATTTCTTTGATTACTTCATATACAGATGACGTCAGGAGAAAGAATCTTGGGACAGATAGTATGTATATTCTCAACAGTAATATCCCAAGTGCATTAAAATAGTCGATTACATTTTGATTTTCTCAGTCAGAACGTTTTGCTAAGAAACTTACGAGATATATTTCTTCAGAGCAAAACATTATGACAGAAAATCATCAAAATTTATTCAGGCTAGTTTACATGCACGCGGGATGTTCGGAGTGATTATTTCCTGAATAAATAGATAAAACTCGGTTGGTGAAGCACCTATATTAATCATGTTAAAATTATTCATAAGCAATTAAATTTTTAGACATTTTTAACCGCAGTTAAATTTGAATGTTTGACAGTATTAAACTGACAGACACCATAGCATTATTATGGATATGAAGAAAATCATCACTGATAACGACTATTATTTATCTGTTAACTATTTACCAATATAGTAAAAGTAGAGTGTGTTTTTTGCATTATGATTCAGTGCAGGCTTTGCATTTATATTATTTTAGCAGTGTACAATAGTTTAGTTACAAAATACAGTGTTTTTCAATTGCTTTGCCTCATGTATCAGTAGTGTTCACATTATCTCAAATGATTTTCCCTCTTGTCAACACTAATCATTATTGACAAATGGGAATTACATTTGACAAATAGTGAAACACAATTGATACTATCCATTCACAAAACTCGTAAACTGTCAAAACGCTGTCAAGTTGGTATCTTGTTTAAATTCTGTTTTGCAACTTTTGCTTGATGATTTTGGCAGCACTAAAATTTTTGAAATTTAAAAACTTGACTTATGTCATACTTGTAAAAAATAATCTCTAAAATTCTTTAATTTTTGTGCACACACTTCAATTGCAATTGAACAGAAACGAAAGAGGAAAAAAGGATATAGTTAATTATTACAAAGAAAAATTTTTGACACATGTAACATAACCTAACGTTAAATATTACTAGAAATTACTAGATCCGAAGTACATTCCCAAAAAACCTGTAATTTCCAAGTATATTCAGCAAATATTTAAAAAAGTTAACAGTGACAGTTCACGAGTTTTGTGAATGGATAATACAGCTTACAGAATCTAGATTGGTGCGCGATGAAAATCGAAACTAATGTTACAATCTAGTACTTTCCAAGTTTCGTATTGGTAACATTTTTGACATCTATCATATTGACATTAAATTGTTAACCTTACTTAAGCTAAATGACACAATAAATCAGAGGCGTACTTAACATTGTAGTGTAGTGCGTTATCAGTTCTTGAATGTTAAATAGGATTGCGGAAATAATGATGTACGTTGAACAACCAGGCTCTGCTAAACCTTCTATCCCAGCAACAGCAATTTTCACACTTTAAAACACAAAGAATCTGTCATATGACGTTAGCCACTGCGCAAACGAAATCCCACTACCCACCGCTACTGATTACTTGTCATTTAAAAATAAACCAACTTTGTATGTTTCACAGTTACTTCTTTCCACATATTGCCAATTCAGTGAAATCAAATATGATCACAGCGCCTTTCATGGTCTACCTTGAGAGTCAATCTAGATTCTGTAAGCTGTACATAGTGAAAAGCAATAGGAAAACACTGTATACCTAGAGTTCCTATATAGATAAGAGTTGAGACAACGCAAATGTCAACAGCCATTTTTATTCCGAAAATAAACTGCTCAAGTACAGGTCTAAAGAGTAGCTTCAGCACTGCGAAAACAGGTTGACCTTTCGCCAAAACCAAATAGCGCATGAAGGTGCTCGGGACCTTAGCAACAACTTTGCCCCCTTTTAAAATTTCGATATCTGTAGCCGTTCGAAAGTTACAGGCGATCCAGACAGACAGACAGACGGACGGACGGACGGACGGACGGACAAAACGTTCGCATAAGTACGCTGAAGCTACTAATAAATGCATACAAGACCAGATTTGTCTTTGTATGTGTCACTTATGAATTTAATTACTTGTCACTTTGACAATGTCAAAAAATGGTAAATTTAATGCGTTTATGAAAACACTGGTAGGTATCTACTACGGATCCCATACAGGGTGTCCCAAAAAGAATGGGACACCGATTAGTCATAGATTCCTTACGTTATAATAAATCGATTACACCTAATATACCTTAGTACAAAGTTCCTTCAGTAAGAAGTTATAGGGCCTTAAAGTTCAATTTTTATTCTTTATTTTTTTGGTTAATTTCCACAAATGTAGAGATATCGATTTGATTTTTGGTATACATACTTACTATTATGTACTGTACTAATACGAAAAATTTCATACACTAGACTTGACTGTAAGGGTCACTTTACCCATCTTTCAAAACTTTTCCTAGCTCTAACTTCGTTATGTGTAACATTTTTTTAAATTTCAAGTTATTATTTGAAATAATGTATTATTTCATAAGCGTAAGAGCAACCGTTTACCTTAAAATGACCATCAAAGGTTTTTGGTTGTCAGTAAGACGTGCGCGCAATTATCAAGTAGCCATGATCACAAAACAATGGGTAATGATTGTAATCTAGTAAACAACAACAAGATATCAATTAATGACGTTGGTGACATCAGTTTTTTGTCTTTTGTGCTTACGACAATGCTGCGACGTAACGAACCTTTCAGCATTGGAGAATTCGTTATGTAGCGGCATTTTCTTAAACATAAAACAACAATTTTTTATGGCACTAATGTCATTAATTGATTTATCATTGTTGTTACTAGATGACCATTGTTTTTGTGATCATGGCTACTTGATAATTCCACGTCTTACTAACAACCTAAAACCTGTGATAGGTATTTTAAGGTAAACGGTTGCTTTTAGGCTTAAGAACTAAGAGTACCTTATTTTTGTGCTTTTAAATTCTCTTTCAGATAATGTTCTAAAATTTTAAAAAATGTAACAGATAACGAAGTTAGAGCTAAAAAAAGTTTTCAAAGATAGGTAAAGTGCCTCTCACAGTCAAGTCTAATTTATGAAAAAAAGATTATTAGTGCAGTACATATTAGTATTTCTACCAAAATTCAAATCAATATTTCTACATTTGTGGAAATTAATAAAAAAATATAAAAAAAAAATTACTTCAATACCCTATAACTTCTTACTGAAAATACTTTGTACTAAGGTCTAATCGATTTATTATAACATAAGGAATCTACTACTAATCTGTGTTCCATTGTTTTTGGAACACCCTGTATAAGTAATCTTTGATAAAGAGCTGAGACAACGTAAACGAAGTAGGTACAGCACTGGATTGTAGTTTTCGGTTGCCAGCCACACGCACTTTTTCCCACCGATTCTCATCAACGTGGATTTCACATACTCTGGTTCTACTTGTGGGTGTTCAGTTTATTCTGCTTATATCTTTGAGCTATTCTGATCTTAGCTTCTCGTTTTTGGAAATTTGTGTCAATAGACATAAAGCCTCGTTCGAATCTACTTTTGAAGCCTAAAATACAACAGCCGTCATTTAAAAAACTGTAGAAAGATAATTATTTAGATAACTAGTTTTTAAGTAAATTCCATATACATATCTACATATCCTCGTGGTAGTCGGCTGCAGCAGCTTTTATATTTTTTGCTGACAAAAGTAGTGCTCCAGGAACCCAGCCATTTTCAGATCCCGCATGGACAACAATAACCCTTTTCCCCCTGCACGGTGGAGCTTTTAAAAAACATTTTCCAGAAGCGTCAACCAATCCCTCCTTTACGACACCATGTGTGTCGAACCAGGTTTCGTCTAAGTAAGTTTTTAAAAATAAAAAACATGGATGAAAGCTATACACTCGAAGAAAGAACTCAGCGAAAGCGTATGTTAGCCGCACCATATTTTTTTCCAAAAGTAAACTAATAAATTAAAGTTACTCGAAGTTTGAAATCAATATATTTTTATTTAAATTATCAAGTAGGTAATACAACTTTACTAGTAGAAAATAAAGAGAAATTTCAAAGATAAAAAATATTCAACTTCAAACACTATAATTTATTTTTCTGGTTTAATCTATAATTTGCTGCCAGATCTCGCATTGCTAGGCTTTTGCTTTCATTTCTTATTTTACTGTTTCTTTTATTTTTGGCTTTTAATTTGGCACTGTAGATTCTCAAACGATATTTGATAAATGTATCAATTAATTTACTTTTTATATTGTGGCAATCAGGAAAGTGTATCGAAATTGTTATAGGATCGCTTAAAATAGCTTCTCTTAGTATATCTGCAATATTAACGTTATTAATAGTTACTAAATTTAAAACAGCTTTCAGATTGGTAAATGTTTGTCCTATGAGTACAAAAATTCTGAAGATTTGTTTCTTAACATAATATAAATTATTCATTGTGTACTCTTTCATTCTAACAAATTTAGTATAATTGTAAGTATATTTATATCTTTTTGATCCAACTTTCGAAAAACATGTTCTGCATACATTTTGCTTAGATAGACTTCGAAGAATATAACCACTGCAGTTATATTTTTTTTTCTCTCTAACTAAGTTCTGCCTTTATTCTGTTCCAACCATCAGGTAAATCAAGTGGAACGCTTGGCACATGAGAGTTTGTTAAGTTTCGATTTTGTGAACTTGTACGGAGAAACCCACTAAGAGGATCTCGTTCATCGTCTTGGTAACTACTAACAATTTTAGTGTTAAGTACTGTGCAACACATACATTTTTAAAATTTTGTTTAAATTGTAATGGGGTTGGAAGAACATGTTTCATTTTTGATCTAGAAAATAAGTTTTCTAAACAATCTTGCCAAAAAACGGGAAGTTAATAGCTATTTAAATCACAAGGAATGTAAGCACCTATTAACATTTAAGGTAGCGAAGTACAAGCCAAGACGAAGTCGCGGTTTGTTGCCTGCCGAAAATGTTAATAGGCGATACATTCCGCGTTATCTTATTATGTTTTTCCCGCTGCTTATCAAAATTTTCCTAGATTTTTGAAAAAATCGTTTGGTTTGTCAGCTGTCACCAGGATTAATTTTCGTGAGTCGTGTTACCTGTGAGTGTCACATGTCACATAAACACTTGCAATTTATAAACAAAACGTCTAAATCTGCATCTTGCTTTGCTAATTGTATTATCCTAGGAACTTAATAATAATATTAAGTTCCGTTGTCACGAAAACGCAGCAAACAAATATGATCACCGACTTACACGTTTTGTTACCAAGTGTGTATCACTGACTTACATGATCAGCAGCGGGAAATAGTATATTACATACCGAGGTGGAAAGTGTTTCATTCCTGTCGAGAGATTAAGTAGTTAACCGAGACGCGTAGCGTCGAGGTCAACTTTATCTCGAAACACAGGCGTCTGGGAATGTTGCTTTTTGTCCAAGATACACATACTATTTTCCGCCGATCAATACGAGTAATTAAAAAAATTAGTAAATAGTACTCAAATATTCCCTGCCTAGGCCGGGAATATTATTCCTGTACAGTTTTATTGTAAATTACCTAGCAACGGCTGATGTAATCAAATGTTTGGATTATTCCTGTACAGTTTTATTGTAAATTACCTAGCAACGGCTGATGTAATGGAATGTTTGACTTTACTCAACAAAATTTTGTCAATAATGTGTCAGTTCTAGTACGATTGGCGGAAAAAATTATTATATTATGATACGACAGGTTGTGACGCGCATGAATGGATGAACGAGATTCTCAGTGTCCCTACCTACACAGCGGTCGGGAATGTAATTCCCGCACTCACTTCCCTCACTCGAGTGCGGGAAGTGAGTGCGGGAAGTAGCGGGCGGAAATGTATGACTTCCCACACACAAATGAGGTCAGTAATGTTAACATTACATATATGGTTGCGAATAAACTAATGTAGTTCAAGATAGACTATAATTTAGTTTACACCCCCACATACAGCTGGTTTTTGATTTTTCTATTTAGCTTAAATGCGGGGGTGTAAACTAAAATAGTACCGGGATTTCAATAATTTTGTTATTGACTAAGCACTGTTCTATATTTTTTAAAAAACGTGGAGCGTCTGCTAAAAAGTAAACTGACAAATTTTGATCGACTGGATTTGCAATACCGATGGGACCACAATTATATATAACAGCAATGAGATAACATGAACAAGAAAATAACAAGCATTGCTTGAGTAAGAAAGAGATAAACATAGTAATAAATATTCGAGTAGGCATAACGCTTATTTTAATTATGACATAAGTCAACTAAACATGCCTACTAAAATAATTTTATCGTATGGCCATCTGTTTCTTACTCAAGCATTTTATTTTGTTGTTCATGTTATCTTATTGCTGTTATATATAATTATGGCCCCTTCCGTATAATCGACGATCCGAGAATATTGTCCTGCTTTTATTCCAAGGCTGCTCCACAAGCGTTGATTTAAAGAAGCCATGTCAGAAGTCACAAAATGTACAGTAAGGCCAATGGAAGCTAAGTGCTTTAGAATTTCTAGAACAATTTTTGCGATTTGAGAGCCGTCAACGCTATTGCTAGTAAAATAGTATGCTATAGTCTGTTTCCGTGTAATACTTATTCCTCCGATCATTATTAATTATTACCAAAGCATGTAAGCAGGTAAAGTAACTTTTCCCACGTAAGAATTTGTAGCATTGCAGTAGTCTACGCTTGATGTTAAGGTTATTTCATCAAGGGTTAGCATACAGTCCCTTTCAAAGTCGGCATTCGTGCAGTTAACTTTAATCTTCAAGAATTCAAACACTTCATGTAGAATGCCGGATTCAATCTTTAAACTTACAAGTCGACAATCCAACGTACGTATGGAGGGTAATGGGAAATGCATTTGCCGTAAAGCAGTATATCCATTTCTTCCACAAGCAAATTTAACTTGAAGAAACTTTGTCACTATATCTTCAGAACAGTACTTGAAACGATTAAAGGTGCCCAATTTGGTCTATTTATGTTCCGTAACCACACCAATCTTGTTTTGGTATCTTTTGGAAAGTTTTTAAATATGAACCCTTGTTCCGATTGATGTGTGCATCCAAAAATACAGCAACCCTTCATTTTACGCACAAATAGGTGTGATAAAGACTTGATGGTAATAATTTTTATTGAAAAATAAAATACGCTTACATGCCGTTTTACAAATAGTTCTTCAAGTAAAAAAATCTTATTACTCAGTTATCTAATTTTATGGCATTAAAACTGTCAGTGTCACGATTTTGTTTCCATAGGATCGATTAAATTGACCGCATTTTATAGTGATACGTATTGCACATGCGCAGGTATCACAGCCAATCAGCATCTATTCTCGAGTTGTCTCAACTCTTATAATATTTAGGAACTCTGGTCCTCGACACCGAAAGGTATAAAAGAGGCTAAGATTATGAATGAATGAATGAATGTATACCTAACGTCAAAATCAAGGTGGCCGGGATTGTCAAGTTGACACTTATTAAAAGCTTAATCAAATTCCACGAAAAAACAGTATCAATAGTAAAACCAAAGAGGCTATAAAACGCTGGTTAACTAATATAAAATATATCAGTGTTAACTTAAGTAACACAGCCAGAATTGGAAGAGTAGGTCAAATCTTTGATGTAAGTATTAAGAATTAAACAGATATAAAATTTCTAACAATTTCTTATAATGCTAGATTGCAAATGCAACTGTGTTTAATATTCTGAATTAAGCAAAATTACAACTCCAGCAACAACCGAATAATCATATCAATAAAGAAAATGAATTATTTGGACATCATTGTATTCTTCCCACTTGTCATTATGACAATACGCGTATTCTATAAAATGACCAATCACCGTAACTTGGTAACCCCCAGCATACCCAATGCAACCTCGTAATAGTAGTTTGTACAACGAGAGTGGATATGATGTCCATGTCGCACGAGGATAAAGTTTGAGCACGACACTGTAGGCGGAGTGCAATTATCCGAGGGCGATATGGGCATTCCACTCGTATTTTTTCTACGACCTATCAATGGAATAAATGAAAAATTAAGAGAAAATGTATTCAACGTTAATTAATAAGATATCTTACAACCAAATCACGTTTGCCACACACAATTTATTAGGGTGTGCCCATAACAAAACAAACAATAAATGAAAGTTGCCTAGGTAATCACAACTAACGTGGTTTGTGATTGGTGTATTTCATATCCACCCGTGTATGGATATTCAGTTAACTACCATTGCCTACTTATCCATTCTGTGGATTGTGAAGAAAACAGAATATTTACATGCGGGAGTAGAAAATAGCCATTTATGCAACAAGTGCTAAAATTTGAAGTTTATGCACGAGACATAAAAATTATGAAACGAAGCCGAAGGCTGAGTTTCATAACATGTCTCGTGCATAAACGACTTTTAGCACGCGTTGCATACAATATTTTATCTACGACCTTAATTTTACCGTTATTAAGCCATAAATATCGATTTAAGAAAGGTTCGCATCTGCGACACTTTTAATTTATGTCATAATAAACAGCAGCCCTTGGCGCGCGGGCGAATGTTTGCGCAGTCAGTACTGTCAAGGTCAGTTACAAAAGGTAATTATTAATACTACAGATTTAACTGTATTCATTACATAACGCTTTAATTATTTCAAAAACACCTTACCTGTAACGCAAGAAGTAACTAGAATAACTTTACAACTTCACTTCCAGTTCGAAATTGTAGTTTTATAACTTCACTTTACTTTATACCACAGATGCGCTTAAAGCAAACAGCTGCTTTCTTTAACCACGCTAAACTATAAAACGTCACTTTTAGTGAAACAAACTAGCGCTAAAAGGCCTACTTTTAGTAGTGGTCGTAGATAATAGCTATTTATGCAACAAGTGCATAAACGACTTTTAGCACGCGTTGCATACAATATTTAATCTACGACCTTCATTTTACTGTTATTAGTCCATAAATATCGATTTAACAAAGGTTTGCATCTACGACACTTCTAATTTATGTCATAATAAACAGTAGGCCATGCGTGAGGAGGCGACTGTTTGCGAAGCCAGTACTGTCAAGGTCAGTTACGAAAAATTACGAATACTCCACATCTGACTGCATTCATTACATAACGCTTTAATTATTTCAAAAACACTTTACCTGTAACGCAAGAAGCAACTAGAATAACTTTACAACTTCACTTCCAATTCGAAATTGTAGTTTTATAACCTCACTTCACTTTTAGCCCAAGTGCTAAAAGTGAACAGCTGATTTCTTTAACCACCGTAAACGTAGGGAATAGCCCTAGATGTAAAATTTATGGCGCCAGATTGCTCTAGGTCTGACGACTCTAGTGCTAGGTTTTCAAAAGCCTATCGTTAATTGATGGTGCTGACGTTAACTTAGCACCCCCCCCCCCCCCCCGAAAAGAACAGCAGAAACATCCGAAACTACAATGGCGCTAGAGTAATAATTTATGACGCCTGATTGCGCTAGGTTTGAAGGGTCTAGAGATAGGTTTTTGGAAGCCTGGCGTTAATTGGTGGTGCTGATTATCTTATAAATTTTATGCCGTACAATTCAAATGCCACTGTCAATATAATCCAATTGGATTGGCATGGAGTTTATGTAATAACTATTAGAATAAATACATAAATTCTCAGCCTCCGTCAAAAGACAGGGTTGCTAATTTATAATTTAAATCTCTGTCACTATGTACAGCAAACATATACATGTTCATTAAAAAAGTCCATAAGGGGCGGCTGTGGAAATTCAAACGTATGAATAACATGTGGGTGGCACTGTAAGATTATGTCTAATGCGAGGTTATCAGGTTAGGTTTTGCGTCAGTCTATGTCAAAACTGACGGAAAACCTAACCTGGTAACCTTGAAATTGACATAGACTTACAGTACCACCAACATATTATTCATACATTTGAATTTCCACAGCCGCCCCTTATGAACTTTTTTAATGAACATGTGGTAGAAAAAACCATTGAACACTGTGAACTACTAAAATACAAAGCAATTGGGCGAAGGACATGGGAAAAATTGGTGTGGATGATATACCTCCTGTTATTATTAGGTTAGTAGTAATTATTGTTGTGGGGAGACTGATGTCCAGCAAGATCGTTGATAGAACACTCGACTCTTAGATTAGTAGCCAGAATGCTTAACCACTGAGCTATGGAGTCCGGCTTATTATCAGGTTGGAAGAATCTGATACAGAATCGGAAAAGCAGTTGTATTCCTCTTCTGAATCTGATTCTGGATGATTATCCTGAAGTGCATCCATTTAATTTCTAGTAAACTATATCTCTGGAAACGGTTCTACAAGAGTATTTTGTATTATTTATCTCTTTATTATTTTTTTCTATAGCACATGTTAAAGTGTGCTTTTATCAACTCAAAACAAAAGGTCAAGTTTTACTTTAACAGCAAAGGTAGATAAAGTAGCACTTTAACATCAAGGATAGATAAAGTAATTTAATTTTCTAACTTTTGTTTAAATTAAATATGACAGCTTCGTATTATCGTAGCAACCCAATCTAGCTACTGACATTTTGAAATGTGATTGACTGTCATTATTTTCTTTTGAAATTGTTAAAGTTCTTATATAGAAAAAAATATTGTATTATACACGACGATAAAGTTATTTCAATCCACTCTTGAATCATTAACGTCTCGACTTCGTCTCGACGTTAAACGATTCACTCGTGGATAAAATTTAACTTTATCGTCTTGTATAATAAATTACTATTATTATGCATTAGCGCAATCACTAGTATCATATTGCATTATTGGTTGGGTTGGAGCAGGTAAGATGTATGTGGAGCGTGTTAAGATAATACAAAAATGCATTTTAAAGCTAATTTTGAAAAAATATATTTTATATCCTACTCACCTCGTTTATCAAGAAACTGAAATGTTTAACGTTTCTCATTGTACTGTCTTTTTATCTTAAAATATATAAATAAAAACCCTTTGTCTATTAGTCGATTTGCTCATGAATACAGTACTAGAAACAAAACTGATGCTGTTCCAGTAAGAACCAATAAGGCAATTGGCCAAAAATGCTTAAAATACTATGCAGCAAAGGTTTTTAATAAATTTCAGAGATGCATTGAAGACTCAGATATAAATTTAATTTCAGAAATGTAAAAAAAATTGTAAGATCTTTGTGAGGCAGTATATTAGAGACATGACAGATTTCAGTTAAGAGTTTCAACAAAAAACAAAAAAAGATGCACTTTAAAACAAAAACTATTTATGCGAATTAATTATTAATGTTACACATCATTGATCGTTTCTACTTTAAATAAACGGACAAGTAGAATAATTATGATTGTACAGCCCAATACTACACGCGACCTTTAATGGTCTAAGTATCTAAGTGATATAATCCTGTTATTCTTAAATTATTCTTTGTTTATATTATTTCTGATAAATAGCTTTTTTTATGTATATTTATTTATTTATTTTATTTATTCATTTCGCACTCAGTATACATATATAGATAAGGTTCTTTTTTATTATTTTTTTTTTGTATATTCATGTGTTTCATTTTCGAATAAATATTATATTAAATATTATTTTCAAATGCCTGTTGTATGTTTAGCATAAATAATAACTACAACACAGATCTGTAAACAAAAATCATTAGCAAATTGTCAATAACATATATTTACATTAGCACATATAAGATAGATCGATGTCTAGAAATTGTATGACGTTTCTGTAAAGCTAGATAACAATTATGTTTAAATAGACGTTTTTAAAATAAAGCAATACATTATTTAATGTCAATGGCTCAGTATAATAGTGCTTATACGTTAACACATTGACAGTTGTAATAGGGTTTTGACATTACTAATGTTTCTTCTTTGTAACCGACTTTATTCACTATAGTCCGGGATTATGAAAAATTACTTTTTATGGTAGCACTGGTAAATTTCTATTGTTTTTTTTATGTTACTACTAGGTTGGACAACGCAAAAGCGTAATTTTTAAAATTTGCGTTTTCGTTACCTGCAACTTGTATCTTTTTTTGTTTACCCAGTTCGAAATAAAAAATATTTTGATTTAACCATAACCTATAATTTATAGTTTTGACATTAATAACGTAATTAATTGTTTATAGTTACCCAGGACTTGACTTAAAAGTATTAACCATGAAATAAAAGATTGCTTTCAATTGGATTTTGACATTGACAATCCGGGACTATAGAGAATAGAGTTTACCTACACTGTTACAAAAATGTAAATGCAAAGCCTGCTCTGAATCATAAAGCAAAAAACAGACTATAGACCACAAAACCAGCCAAATTACTTTTAAATTCTCTTTTTCGTTGACCGCTTGTTAATTTCAATATTAATGAATTATTTTTCCTAAAAAAGGATGGATTAATAGACGTGATTAATACACTGTTTTTGATTAATGCACTCTTTTTCATTAATTAACGGTTTTTTAAAAAAGGATGGATTAATAGATCTATTAATACACTGTTTTTGATTAATACACTCTTTTTAAACTGTTTTTGTGATTTTGACGTTTTGATGATATTTTGCATGGAGGTTAGTTGTATTATTTTTCGCCACAAAAAAAAATTTTGCGATCAACGAAAAAATTTTGTAATCAACTCGTTTGTTAATGGGCGATTAATAATCTCAACTATTAAAGGCACTCACTCTCTATCGCTCGTTCGTGCTTTAAACAGTTTCGATTATTAGTCGCCTTCATTATCACACTTGTTGGTTAAATAACTATTAAATTATTTTTAAAATTGTAAACAGAATATTTTAAATACTTCAAAAATAGCAACAAATGGGCAACTTAGTTTTTGTTCTAATTCTAATACAGTAACTTCAGAAATGATCGAACGTCTTTGAATGGCCATGGTTATATAGCGTATGAATAATATGTTGGTGACACTGTAAGTCTGTGTCAAATTCGAGGTTAACAGGTTAGGTTTTGCGTCAGTTTTGACACAGACTGACGCTAACCTGCTAACCTCGAATTTGACATAGACTTACAGTGTCACCAACATATTATTCATACGTTGTATATTGTATAACCATGATCATTCACAAACGTTCGATCATTTCTGAAGGCAGTTTATTTATTGAACTACTTACCCTACAAAACATACGAAGTATGAATGCAGTACAGTTTAGTATATAACCATGTAGGTAAAAGGTGTTTTTTTTTTTAAGGGATACAACTTTAAATTGAAATAAAACACAGAAAGATGTTTTTAATATCCATGAAATTGGCTTTATCTGAAAGATAATTTTATGGCATTTATGTTTGAATATGATTTCGAGCATGTGACCGCCGCGGCTGGCGTATACATGACGTAATCTGGAGGTCCAATTTTCACACACTCTTCGCAGTACATCAGGCTGTATTTCGGCAATAACGCATCGAAGTGCTCAATTGTTTCCGGTTTATCGACGTAGACATGCGACTTTACATATCCTCAAAGAAAATAATCGAACGGCGTCAAATCTCACAAAAGAGGTGGCCAGTTAACAGATCCATTTCGTGGATCCATTTTGTGGATCTGTTAACTGGCCACCTCTTTCGTGCGATTTAAAGCCGTTAGATTATTTTCTTTGAGGATATGTAAAGTCGCATGTCTATGCCGATAAACCGGAAACAATTGAGCACTTGAAAGCCAAAATTCAACGAGTTATTGCTGAAATGAAATACAGCTTGATTTACTGCGAAAAGAGTGTGTGAAAATTGGACCTTCAGATTACGTCATGTATACGCCAATCGCGGTGGTCACATGCCCGAAATCATATTCAAACATAAATGCCATAAAATTATCTTTCAGATAAAGCCAGTTTCATGGATATTAAAAACATCTTTCTGTGTTTTATTTCAATTTAAAGTTGTATCCCTCTAAAAAAACACCCTTTACAAGAAAAATAAAAATACAATGTTATCTGCCCTGCTTCTCTTTGTAAAATCGATTCTTTAATTTCAAGTACAGCGAAACAGTTTATTACATAATGGAGCGCAAGGAAGCTACTTGCTTTTTTTCAGTGGAATAACCAATAAGTAATATTTAAGTCTCACTTTAGAAATAAACAAATAACAAGTAGAAGTTAATAAACAAATAATACATCACCAAATTCATTTCATTGCATCTGCAGCACAACACTTCATAAGAGTAATGCTACTTTGCACATACATAAATATTAAAATCACCTTCTTTAGCCAAATCATATCTTGCCAACTCAATAAAGTTGCGTTGTCCCCCCTACAGCCGGTACTGCTGAGCACATAAGAATAATTACCGCTATTGATTCCAAGATAATTCACGCATAACTGAAAATAATATCTCCAAATTAACTTGGACGATCTTTTAGTTACGCAAAGCCATAACAACAACCGTAGTTACAACGAACAGTATGATTTTATTAGATTTTAAGGTGCATCATTGGCCAGGATTAGCAACTGGATTTTTCATATTTACCATCTTACTATCGTGAGTTTTATAGTTTATACTAATAAGAAAATATGTAATTTGTTATTACTACTCGTATTTAAATTATACAATGCACTTGAAATTAAAATACATTTATTCCATTAAGTTTTCTGTTGTGGTTTCATATTTCAAAACAAAAGTTTACAGAAAATATGAAAATTTGTATCATGCCTTTAAAAAAACTCATTTAGCCTTGGATAGAAATGGATAAATTACTTTTAATTCAACTCTACTCAAATTAACTTGAGTGTGTTTCAAAAATCTGGTGAGGAACACGCACACAACTTCCTCTTACAGTGATCTTATAATTAGCCAAACAGTTGATTTTTAATTTTTAAGCATTTGTCAAAAATTTTCAAGAATTACAAATTTTACATAAACCGTATAAAATCGAGAATGAATCCAAAGAAAAACAATTTAGAGGTATTCAACTGGAAAATCATTTATCTCACTTCAATACACATTAAAAATGTAAAGTTTAAAAACATCGTAAGAGCCGTTTTTAAAAAAATCGAAAAAAAAACTGAAAAACCACAAGAGTAAACACCATCAAGGTGGTGGAATTTACACACCACATTTTGATCAGCATAATAATCTTTTCATTTGCATTAATGAAATATTTGTAACAACATTAGCAACATCCGAAATGGTCTGGTGGCTAGGATGGATACCTGGCACTTGATCGGAGTTAAAAATGTTACCAGATTTATACAACTTTTCAAGAACTGTAATTTTTTATATTTGCCTCTGCCCATCTGCTAAAACATATGCCGTCTATGCATGCATTCCAGGCATACGACACCTGATCAGCAGAGAAACAAACCTTTAGTTAAGTTGTATAGCTGGCCAAAAATGTGTACATTGGAAAATTCGAGTTTGTCTATACCTTTGTCGATAGCAGCACCCCGCAGTACAATAAAAGGAGAGGAACAATTGTGGACTGTTTCTTATTTAAAACGCCAGCCTTAACATTTGAAGCAACAAGTTTATTTTTATGTTACATGAAGGTCTGACCCGTTATATTCTGATTACTAGACTGCTGATCAACAGACGGAAATTTTTGCTAGACGGAATTAAAGAAACATTCTCATATAATTAAATTTTTCTATTTTCCTGATGCAGTTAATTCGGCAATAAGAATTATATAACTCGGTAATCATCTTCTTCTAAATACACAAACTATATAAATATGTGTACATATAAATAATATAATAAACTCAGTATAATGTAATCAGTAGTACAGAATCTGTGCTATAGTTTAAATGTTGGAAGAATTTCACATTTATTACTTCACTTGGGTATTTAATAATCCGTTTATGAAAAGGTTTGAAATGTGAGATTATACACAAAAATAGCCTAAAATACAATTTTTGTGTTGTGTATATGTCACAAATTTGTATCTGTCAAGCATTCTAATCTAAACGTGTTTCGACAACGTAGCCTTAGGCCGTCCGATCACTGAGAAGATGCGAATATGACGCAATTGACAAGAAACTCGTAATCGCGTGGCGATTGCTGTATTGGTTTATGTACTGCACTGCACACTAAGGCCCACCGCCCACGGTGCGACTGTTTTGAAACAAAGGTTGTAAACTAGTTTATTTACAACCATATATGAAATGTTAACATTACTGACCTCATTTGAGTGCGGCAAGTACATTACATATATGGTTGTAAATAAAATAGTATACAAACCTCGACAGGAAGTTTCCTTAGTCTCGAGATAATAGCTGATTCAGCTAACTAATCTCTGGACAGTAATGAAACACTTCCCATCTCGGGCTGTAATATATTATTACCCTGCAACTGCAATGCGAACACGATGCGACTTTTTACACAAAATAGTTTCTTGCGACTGACAATGTCAATCGTGAGGCGATTAGTCGTGTTGAAGTTGATTCACAAAATGCCCGATTTAATTCTTTTTCTTGTTAACGATTAACTCTTGGCTGCATATTGTACACAAGATACTGGCAGACAATGACAATGGCAGTATTTTGTATTGAAAAATACCATATTCCGAAAATTAAATTTTCTTAGTGAAAAGTTATTTCTGATATTTCTAATCAATCTTCGTATTTAAACTTTTCTTCAGTTTTAAAACAAATTTATTAAATGCCATTTTTTACAAAAATTAGAAATAAGAGCAGTTGCTTAAAGTCCATCTCACACTCTCTAATTTTTAGAACACCCTGTATAATTTATCGAAAGTTTGATAACCATTTATGACGTCCCTAGAAGAGCAAAACTTTTATCAAGAATTACTTTTCCTCGAATAACCAACAATGAGAACGTTTGCAATAGAGTACGGTATACTATTTCACTTTTTGCTGAACTGTTTTATATGTTTTTAACATGTTTAGAGCCATAAAATTTGTGTAAAGTGACGCCTCAGTTTGTGCCAAAACTGACGCAAAACCTAACCTGCTAATCTCGAATTTGACATAGACTTACAGCGCCGCCAACATAAACAGTGCCAAGCGAATGCAATAGGGATCCAGTTAGCTTTATAAATCCTATTTTGGGTTGCATTTTTACCTGGTCAGGCTCGTCATCTTACGCGAATAACCCTGTATACTTTTATACTTTTTGTAACTAAATATTTGGTACACTAGTAAAAATAAGCAAATTCAAGGATTACCCAGAATCACAAATGGAGTGAACTGAGTATAGATATCCAGAATCTTTAGTCATATACGATTAATAGCTGAACAGAAACGTTTAGAACGAAATACGAATTATGAAGAAAACGATTGTTTAAAAATATTTATTTTTACGTTGAAAATAGTATATTGTATATTAAGAGCTGAAAGTGCATTCTTGCCGCTTGCGCATGAATATTGCTGGTTGAGACGAAGTCGAAACCAGCAATCATGCAAAAGCGGCAAGCGCACTTTTAGCTCGAAACATACATACTATTTTTTCGACGAATGAGCATATTATTAAAGGAAAATATCAAATTTCGTTTTATCGCAAAAATTAATTGACAATCAAGTTAACATTACTTGCGCAGTCTATATGACATGTGACGCGATTATTTCCAAAAATGACGGGCGTTGTCAAGGAAACATTCGGACGTGGCTACCTATTTTGTTCACGCGGAAACTCAAAACGCTCGGCGAGCGGCAAAATGATGAAAACGCACGCTCAGCGGCAAATGCCAACTTTCTGTTGTCAAATGACAGTGAGAAAAATCTACTTTCGATGTCACTCGTCGAAAAAGAATATTTTTCCGCAATCGTCTTAGAAATCATTACTACTAAAATCTACCATTGAAGTAGACGTTTCTATTACTGTAATAACAGTTATACTATTTAGTTTCCAGAAAATTTGGTTCTTAATTAAAATTAGTGGAAAACCATTTTTGCCCATGCTAAATTTAGAGAATTTTATACAGGGTGACCTAAAGATGCAAAAATATTATTTCGTGACAGTTTACATTTTTTTAAGTGTCATTAAAACGAGTCGTATTATTTTCCGTGTCATGCTCATTTAGGAAATAGTCTGATCGAATATATCTCGGTCTCATTATGTCCACCACCAATCTGTATAGTTTACTCCATTTGTGAATCTAGACAGGCTTTGTATGATCATTTTTAACTGTGTAGGGCACAGTTGGTAACAAAACAATTACTAAAGTCAAAGAAAACTTTAACAGATCTTCATTAGTCATTCACCAAGTGAATCAAAATTGTTTAAAATAACATAATTGATCACTCCAGTTCGGACGTAATAATTCGGGACAAAATATCGTTTAATTTTTCTATTGAGGAATTAGCTGGCATGGCAGTTCTTTTAGATGAAGATGAGAATAAGAAAAGTATTCAAAATTCCACGTTTTCTCAGGTTCCATAATTAAATTATCATATCAATGCTACGCAGTTTTTTAAGCTATGCACTAAACTGACTGTATATTTAGCACATGAGTGACTGACAACTGATCCAAGCAAAGATAAAAAGCCATTCAAGTCCGATGCTTGTGTAACTGAGTTTTTACTTTAAGTGCTATTAAAGATAAATACCCATAACGGGAGCATTGCGTGATCCTTCTATTATTGCTGAATTAGTGAAGCATGAAATTTGTACCTCAGCACACCACAATTACGAGAATCCTTGAAAAAATACTAAAGAGAACATATAATAATGTATGTCTAAATTCAGCTGTCATTGTGAATCTCTAATTAAATTAGAATTTTATTTAAAAACATATTTCGCTACGAAAATGTGTACTATGTGGTGTTTAATATTATTAAACCAAATTAACGATTTAGACAACTTTTTTTAACTAAAACGCCATAAAAAGACATACCTTGTTAAGCAGTTTAAAAAATAACGAACTATTAAGCGTCAAAGTATGAAGAATTGAGCTTTTAATAAAACATTTAAAATGCATTTTATGCGCCAACTTTTTCTTTATTTCTGCAGTACCTGTCGATTATTTTCAGTTGTAATATAACAAGTGGAATGTTTATCATCGATCATTAATCATTACACGAATTATATTTGGAAAGAGAATATATTGAATGAAATGCAAAATATCAAATATTTACTTTTTGTTCTTAGGTTGGCACTGTTAGTGTTGGTTACCCTGCTGTCAATTTTAAGTCTATGTCAAATTCGAGGTTAGCAGGTTAGATTTTCCGTCAGTTTTGACACAAACTGACACAAAACCTAACCTGCTAACGTCGAATTTGACACGGACTTAAAATTGACAGCAGGGTAACCAACACTAACAGTGCCAACCTAAGAAAAAAATCACAACCATTTATGATCACCCCTAAAAACAATTACGAAAATAAATTACTACCGCTGTGATAATGTGTAACTAGGCATTTGCATGCACCTCATTGGATGAAATAGCGTCACGTGATACATGAATTATATTCTCAAGATAGTAAATATTAATTTAGTATACAAAAACATACACAAATTTCAGGTTTACTACCAAATTATTCAATGCCGCTCAACCAGGAAGAAATGTTTTGCCATTTGTTTAAAAGATTTAATTATAAAATTCACAGAAACTGTATTCTCTATTAAAATGGAGTCACTTGAAGGTTGATATAAAAAAATACTAGTTGCAATTTTGGGCCACATAAGTTTCGCGATAGGTTGCAGTTTGTGAGTGCCCGTCTATGGACGTATTTCACAGTTCCTGCGAGTGTTTACAACGCCTGCGAGTGCAAGTAAGATACCGAATGATTTTTTAAAAACTCGATTGCAGCAGGCCCTGGATACCCTAAATCAGTTGGCAATACTGAAATGTATTGTATGTCCACTGTAAGTCTATGTCAAACTCGAGGTTATCAGGTTAGGTTTTCCGTCAGTTTTGACACAGACTGACGTAAAACTTAACCTGCTAACTTTATCGTCTTGCATAATAAATTACTATTAAGGTAAATACCGTTGTAAATATCCTTAAAGTGTGTGTCATTAAAAACAATTTTGAGTTCGGCCGTGACCCGCGCCGTATACAGACGTGTTTAGATATAGTGCGAGCAAGTGAAGTGCGATAAGTGCATTGTACGAGTGTTTTATCTCGCCAAATGTTGTTCTTGGAACAACAAAATGAATATCAATTTTCCCGGGACTTCTGACTACAGGGGCTCCCAACCTCCTTCCCATACTGAACCTATAAATAAATCCTATAGCACAATCGCTAAAATCCCACCAATGTTTCCAAAAAAAGAA
This sequence comes from Agriotes lineatus, assembly GCA_940337035.1. Lineage (NCBI taxonomy): Eukaryota > Metazoa > Arthropoda > Insecta > Coleoptera > Elateridae > Agriotes > Agriotes lineatus. The sequence goes on along the minus strand of OW679194.1, from coordinate 233,115,274 downwards.
CAGGCAATTATTATAGATGCAGCTGAAGGCCTCAAACAGATTGATTACATTAAAGCAATCAGTAACATTACTGGCGCATCGAATATACGCTTTGCGTCAAAAATCTCAAACAGCCGCTTTTGCATTTATTTATCCGACAAAGCCATAGTAGACGATATAATAAAAAATCACAATAATCTCGAAATAAGTGGCAATACATTTGAAATTCGCAGATTAGTAACACCAGCAAAAAGAATAATTCTTTCCAACGTATCGCCTGTAATACCACACAGTATAATAGATAAAGCACTTGAAGAAATCGGCCTAAAAACAGTTTCACCCATAAACTTCCTTAGAGCTGGCATTCTGGAAGAGGGCTTTTCCCACATCATGAGTTTTCGAAGGCAGGTGTACGTATCAGACACCGACGCGTCAATCCCAAGCTCTACTTTAGTGACCTTTGAGGAAACGACCTACAGAATCTTCCTCAGCACAGACGCAATCACATGCTACATATGTAAACAACCGGGCCACATTGCAGGTAAATGTCCAGTTGCAGAACAGCCAATAGGTATAGAAAGCCAAGAGATACCAAACATGAACACATTAAAACGGCAGATTTCCTCCTCAAACAGTGGACCGGTGAATGATAATCTTGGTAAGTCAACATCTAATCAAGAAATTTCCCCTTTAAATATTAACATTACTCAAACCACTGATGACAACTTCGTTCAGCCAAATCAGATAGATAAAGAAAAAACAACATCTACAACTAAACCTAATAAAATTAAAAATAAAAACAAAAAACCAAAGCTTGATAACGAGGACAATACCATTGATAAATTAGCAGAAATTCTTAAACCAATCGCTAACGTAATCGACACTGACCCAACGCAGTTCATTCTATCGTACGAACAATTTCACGATTTTATGGAAAATACTTACGGATCTTCTGATCCAATTAGCATTGCACGAAATTACACCCAAAATATTACCGCTCTCATTAATATGATCAAAAAACTTTATCCACATATACCAAATCGAAGTATTAAAAATCTGGTGTGATACACTCACACAACTTCCTTTTACAGTGATCTTATAATTAGTCAAAAATTTTATTTTTAAATTTTAACCATTTGTTAAAAATTTTCAAAAATTACAAATTCTACAAAAACGGTACAAAATCGAGTGTTAGTTGAAGAGACAAATTTTCTCTAGAATTTTAAGGTGAATTCAAAAATGTAATAATATACCGTGTGTTTTATTTAAAATAGGAGTTAATAAAAAAAATAGAAAAAAAAAACAAAAGAAACCCACTTTAGAAGTATTCAACTGGAAAATCACCTATCTCACATCAATACACATTAAAAATTTAAGAAAAATGTAAAATTTAAAAAAAATCGTTAGAGCCGTTTTTGAAAAAATCGAAAAAAACTGAAAAATCACAAGAGTAAACACCTACTTCCGGTTATGCGATTTTCTTCAAAAGCTTGCTGTCTCATCTACATAGTACACAAAACTTATATATGAAGTTTCAATGCCATACCTCTTTTCGTTTTTGAGATATTCTGTTCACAGACACACACACAGACAGACACACAGACACACAGACAGACAGACAGACAGACCAATGAAAAAAAATATGTTTTTTGGGATCAGGGGACTCTAAAACGTGAAGATCTGTTGAAAACTCAATTTCGAATTTTTGGGGTGAATCTAATACTTCCTTTATAGTAGTAAAAGGAAGTAAAAATAGGTGCACACGAATCACGAAAAAACTCATAGAAACACTCAAAATAGAAAATGAAGAAATAAGGTCTATAACAAGTATCTCGTCTATAGAAACTAACCTATCCCAAACCGATTCAAATTAAAATTCATACTTCAATGGAATTGCAACGGGTTTTTTACCCGGTTAGAAGAAATCAAGTTACTCGCAGCAGATCCATCAGTACAATGCATATGCTTACAAGAAACACGAGCAAAACCTTCTTATAATATGAATATCTCTGGTTTTAACACTTATCGGAAAGATCGCATAACTAACGAACAAGCAAGTGGGGGCGTTGCCATATTCACTCACAAAAATATAATCTCAAAACAAATTGATTTAAACTCACATCTTGAAGCTGTTGCAGTAGAGATCGTATTAACAACAAAAATATCCATTTGCAATATTTATGTTCCTCCAAATCAATCTATAGATCGCCAAGCACTAGAAAATATAATTAATCAACTTCCTGTTCCCTACATCCTATTAGGGGATTTCAATGCACACAATAACATTTGGGGCTCAACACACACCGACAAGAAAGGTCAACAACTAGAACTCCTCCTAGAAAACGAGAACTTAAATATAATAAATGATGGGAGTCCAACCCATTTTAGTTTAGCTACTGGAACTTTCTCTGCTATAGATTTAACTTTTTGCCATCCAAAACTCACCCCTGCTCTAACCTTTAGTGTCTTAGATGACCTACACAATAGTGACCACTTTCCTATCAACATCGGAATTTCAAGGAAACGTCATACGTGTGTCATACCCAACACATGGAACCTAAAAACCGCAAATTGGACACTCTTCAAGGCTTCTGTCTGCGATAAACTAGCAGTAATCCAACATTTCAATAATATTAACGACGAAATTGAAAACTTTACAAATATCATACACGAGGCAGCACAAATGACTATTAAAAAGAAGAAAGTTTATATAAATAGAACACCAGTACCCTGGTGGAACCGCAGCTGTGAACAAGCAGTAATAGAAAGAAAGCGAACTTTTAATTTACTTAAAAAACATAACACAATCGAAAACTTAATAAACTTTAAAAAAGCCCGAGCAGTAGCTAAGAGAACTCTCAAAGAAAGTAAAATTTCATCTTGGAAAAAATACGCAACGGAACTTAAGAATGACACATCTCCAACAGAGATTTGGAAAAAAATTAACAAAATTAAAGGTGCCCATTCGACCCACAAAATTACTTCTATCGAGGAAAATGGGCAAATAATATCAGATGCAAAAGAAGTAGCCAATACATTAGCAAAAACGTTTCAAAGTAACTCCAGTGATCAACACTACAATAAAATATTTCTTGCAAACAAACAAGTAGAAGAAGCGAAGGCTCTAAGGATTGAAAATGACCAACATATCATCAACAATGAATTCGTAATGAACGAGTTAACTAACGCACTGCACAAACACAAAAATTCAAGTCCAGGACTAGATGATATTCCATATATGATGTTAAGCCAACTCCCTGAAACTGCGTTACGTTATCTATTAACGCTGTTTAATAAAATATGGAACAATAATAGTTTTCCCCGCCCTGGAAAGAAACAGTAGTAGTACCTATATTAAAACCAAAGAAGGCCAAATTAGATCCGAACAGCTACCGACCAATAGCACTAACAAGTTGCTTGTGCAAAACTATGGAAAAGATGATTAACTGTCGACTAAAATGGTATCTTGAAGAAAATAATCTCATTAATAGTCTTCAGGGCGGCTACAGAGATGGACTATCTACAACTGATCAACTTGTATCCCTAGACTCAGAAATACATAGCGCGTTTGTTAACAAGCAACACATGATAGCTATTTTCTTCGACCTTGAAAAAGCATTCGATACGACATGGAAACATAACATTGTCAAATTGATCAGAAATTACGGATTAAATGGGCATATTGTGCATTTCATAAACAATTTTCTAAGGAACAGATCATTCAGAGTAAGAATAGGAAATACGCTATCTGAACCACACATACAACAAAACGGAGTTCCGCAAGGATCTATCCTTAGCACCACATTGTTTATCATAGCTATTAATCAAATAAGTGAAGCTATAGCAACCCCAACGAAAGCTCTACTCTACGTAGACGATCTAGTCATCTACTGTAAAGGAAAAAGTCTAATCACCGTGAGAAAGCATCTGCAAACAACTGTTAACAAATTACAAGCATGGTCAGAGGAGACAGGTTTTCAGTTTTCTAGCCACAAAACAAAGTGTATGCATTTCTGCAAACTACAGAGGTGCAATTTAAACCCAAAACTAATGTTGTATAACAACGAAATACAATACGTATCCTCTTTAAAGTATCTTGGGCTAATATTTGATAGAAAATTAACGTGGAAAGAGCACATAATAAATCTGAAAAATGAATGTACAAAACGGATGAATATAATTAAATGTTTAGCTCACACTAGCTGGGGATCAGAAAAAGATGTTCTGCTGCGTTTGTATCGAACAATCATAAGGTCTAAAATCGACTACGGCTCTATTGTGTATTCCTCTGCTGCACGAAGTACACTCAAAATTATCGATTCTGTCCACCACACAGGCATTCGCATTGCCATTGGAGCATTTAGAAGCAGCCCCGTAAAGAGCATATTAGCAGAAAGTGGAGAACCCTCACTAGAACTTAGAAGAGATAACGCAGTACTTACTTACGCTGCAAAATTAGCCGCACATCCCACAAACCCCGTTCACCAATTTGTCCAGCTGAACTCAATCCTAAACGCAATCTCCCAAAAATCCCTTTGTAATCGAATTAAGTGCTTAAAATCTAAATACCTTAACCTAACACTTCCACCTATTACACCGTCTACGGCCAACAAAATTCCCCCCTGGACAATGCTGCCACCAAACATCATATTAGACCTAGCAAAATTTTCGAAACATGAGACACACCCAGATATATACAAAATGAAATATCAGGAATTAATTAACTCACTACCATTGCACAAACATATCTTTACAGATGCTTCAAAAATGGAAAATGGCACAGGAGCGGCCTATGTGTTTGAACAAAATAGCTACGAATACCATCTACCTAATGAAATCAGCATATTCACAGCGGAAGCTTTTAGTATCATGCAAAGCCTCATCCACATATCCACAAACGTTCACAACAAATTTGTAATCCTCTCAGACTCACTAAGTGTACTAACTAGCCTGCAACATCCCTCAAAACAGCCACTTATCTCAAACATTTTAAAACAACTACACATCATATCGAGACAAAGCAAAGACGTACAACTAATCTGGATTCCCTCGCACATCGGTATAGCTGGTAACGAAAAAGTCGATCGTGCAGCTAAATCTGCCATCGGGAAGGACGAATTCGCAACCACAAGCATATTTTATGATGACGCAAAGACCATAATTAAAAATCTCCTCAGGGAAAGATGGGAGATCGAGTGGACCAACGTCACTAACAATAAATTAAGAGACATTAAACCGACAGTGAAACCCTGGCATTGCTCAATTAGTCGCCATCAACAAGTGCTGTTAACCAGATTGAGAATTGGACATACCCGGATCACCCATGTTCACCTTCTTCGTCATGAGGACCCACCAATTTGCGAAGTCTGCAATACGCAAATCACCGTTCGACATTTACTCGTTAAGTGTACAAAATACAACCAGGCAAGAAGAGCAGCTGAGATAACGTCCAATGACCTCAGTGTTATCCTAAATAATGACTATCAAAATGTGCAAAAACTTATGTGTTACCTAAGTCTCACTAAAATATCAAATAATATAATATAAATCTATAGTTCCCGGGGCTAATAGCCAGTGTCGTTGATGCCTTGTATTTTATCTCTTTAATAATAATAATAATAATAATAAAAACAATTTTTTTATGGTGGGGTGCAGGTACACCCCAGTTTGTAACTGTGATTGAAACTTTTTATGTGATAGGGTCGTGCATGAGCCATTTCGGGAAATTCCGTGATAGTCTGAAACGGCAAACACATTTTTATGAGATTACCAGGTTAGTTTTGGGGAATATTTTAGATTTTGAAAACTGTACTACACTACGTATACATAGTTAGTTCAGTTCAGCTGCAATATTTTCTTGGTATGTACCCTCGTGCCCTTTGAATTGAAAGAAATGAGTGGTGTTTCAAAAATACGTGATCTGAGGAACCTCAGCTAAGAAGAGATGTTGATGATAGTGTATTATGATGATTCAGAAATCTACTATTCCTTGCGAAAACAAGACAGCGATGGGGAAAGTAAAGTGGACAAGAGGAGAATGACGAAAGTTTCGGTGATAGTTCCACTGAAAACGGGCGCTCCACTAAATTGGTGGTGCTTTCGAAATGTTCATTTACGTACACAGTCAAAAAATGGCATCGAATATGTAAGAGTTAAGAGATCTCCAGTAAATATAATTGACTGTTACTCCTGGACTGACGACCTACGGTTCTAGACTTTCAACCATCAAAGATGCGTATATACAGTTTATGACATTAGAAATAATAAAAATTTGCAATAGACAAATGGTAAAGCTGTGAATTTGATGGACGATAGAATACCTCTCAGAAATTAAAAAAAATGTTCCGACAAGTAGTACTGAAATGTCTGAAATATTAGCTATTGATTACAATTGCTGCTCTCAAAAGTAATAAGGAACCTATCGAGAGTGTATACTCCTAGTACTGCCTATTCCACCACCTTTTTCTCGTAATCATTAAAATGAACTCACATGATTTCTTTGTTTTGATAATTTTTGGGTATAGGAGTAAAATGTCTTAAGATAACAGCTTCAAAATATGAGTTGTTTACTATTTTGTAGGAAAGAAAAATAAGCAATCGAAAAGGAACCAACAGAGGGAATTGCATTAAACCTAGTAAACCACTTGCCAGCAGGGCGTGGAATAACCACTGATACTTTTTTTCACGAGTTTACAAATTTACCTGATAAACTGTGGCAGAAGGGAATGACTCTTTATGGTATTCTTAAGAGAAATAAAACTTTAATACCAGAAGAATTCCTTCTATGTCACCTTCCATGTTTGCTTTAGGAAGTAATCATACTCTCGAACACGTTGATGAATAGATCAGATGGGTAAACGAATACTATAAGTCTGAAATTATATTATCGTACAATAAAACCAAAATAGCTGTGATGTAGGTGATCACTGATCAGTTTGCTTAACACGTCGGCGTCGCCTGCGTTGATAAGTTATATTAATATAAAATACTTTCCGGCATTTTTTTATTACTAAAAATTTATGAATTTAATGCGTACATCGCATCTGAAAGCTTATTTTTGAATGTTTCTCAAAGATTTTTCAATCAGTGGAAAGCTTATTCTTTTTGGACTAACTACCGGATATTTTGGATATAGTGTGCGAAAAAATGTTACTCCAAATATCTCACAAATAGTTTACACTGAGCTTGACTCAGACCATCTACCGGTCATAATCTCATCCACTACAACTCCCTCCCACAGACTAACGAACCTAGGTTGATCAATGGGATAATTGACTGAAATAACTTCGATGAATCCCTGGACAAAAATCTTAGATATCCCAATGACCTCCGAACCACAGTTGAAATAGAAGAGACAATAACTCAATTAACAACAAGTATAAGAAAAAGCGTTCAAACAGCTACTCTGCCAAGAATCAAAAGAACATCCACGAACCATAGAACTCCAACTTGACACATAAACAATTTAATAAAACAAAATAGTCAACTCCGAAGAAAATGGCAGCGCAACAGAAATCTTATAACTAAAAACGTTGTTAACAATTTATTTATCTCACCGCATTAAACAGGAACTGGACAACTTCAGAATTCAGTCTTACCAAAAGTTTATTAACACCCTTGAGCCAGGCAATCTGAGTCTATAGAAAACCACGAGGAAAATTGTAAGACAATCACAAGAAATACCCCCCATAGCATCACATGGTATGATATATAATACAGATAAAGACAAATGCTAGGCATTTGCCGACCACCTGGAGAAACCTTCACTTGTTATAACCATCCTTGCTTTACGAATATTTCTGTCATTGAAACCCACCAACTGCTAGCTGGAGAACACATAAAGTCAACCTCACTTAAAGACATAGCCGCAATAATCAAGACAGTTCCGTTAAACAAATCCCCAGGAGAGAATGGAATCGCCAATATCATCCTCAAAAATTTAACACGCAAAGCCTTAGCTTACATAGCAACCCTATTTAATGCTTGTTTAAGGACTGCCCATTTCCCCGATCAATGGAAACATGCTCAAATTATACTTTTTCAGAAACCTGGTAAAAACAAGAAAGTTATTTCTATACCTTTTCAACTTCAAATTGGGACTAATCAATTTCAAAATGAGAATAAACAATTTCAAAATGAAATAAACAATTTCAGTTTAAGAATAAACAACTTCAAATTGGGACTAATCAACTTCAAATTGAGAAAAGCTTTTTGTTAACGGCAGTCTTTGGAAAATGATATTACATGGTTGTTACAGGACGGAACTAATTATTGTTAGTTGTTGCTGGTGTTCCGTCCTGTCACAATCATGTAATTGTCATTTTCCAAAGACTACCGTTAACAAAAAGCTTTTCTCAATTTGAAGTTGATTAGTCCCAATTTGAAGTTGTTTATTCTCAAATTGAAATTGTTTATTTCATTTTGAAATTGTTTATTCCCATTTTGAAATTGATTAGTCCCAATTTGAAGTTGAAAAGGTATAGTTACCGGCCTATTAGTCTTCTAACAACACTGTCCAAATTGCTCGAAAAAATTATTTACACCTGGCTCTATGATGAACTCGAGACACTATAGCTAAAACCAAAGTTTCAATTCCGATTCAAAAGGGGACATTCTACATGCCATCAGCTCCAAAGAATCGTCGAGACAATTGAAACAGGATATGAAAACAAACAATTCACAGTGACGCTTTTCTTGGATTTAGCGCAAGCTTTTGACCGTGTGTGGGCAGAACGTCTTAAATACAATATATCTAAACCGCAATTCTCAGAATATCTAAAAGCAATTTTGTTTTCATTTCTTGACAACAGAACCTTTGCAATTTAAATTCACTCTACAGTATCGATAACCCGAAACATTAGAGCTGGTGTTCCTCAGGGGTGCATTCTGGGTCGAACACTCTTCAATATCCTTCTTAGTGATATTTCCAACATCACTGCGGATCTAGCAATATATGCAGATGAAACCGCATCGCTAGTAAGAAACGAAAATCTACTTGTAGCGATCAACCAGCTACAAATCGCCACAAACACTCTAACCAGATGGATCAAACAATGGAACTTGACTCAACAATTTTCCTATTATCTGGAATCTAAAAACGGAAGCAGTGAAATACCTAAGCCTGTACTTGGACTTCCGCCTAACTGAGAGATTTCATATAATTAAAAAACTCAAGAAGCGTCATACGAGACTAGCACAGTTATTCCCGCTCATCAACAGAAAATCTTCACTCAAAATTGAATGTGCCAATCTACTATACAAATCTTTAATTCTCCCACTATTTCTCTATGGGTGCGTCGTCTAGGGAAACACTTCAAAAACGAACTTAAATAAATTCCTCAGGATCTCTGTCAATGTCCCATGGTTCACTATCAACTGTCAACTTTACACTGAGCTCGGCATATCTACCTTTCATGAACATATTAAAAAGTTAACTTAAAAATTCCACCACAATATTAACAATTGTAATGGTGCAGTGTACTATAATCTTGGACAAAAACAAATACAGACGCGATTGAAGCGCAAATTACCTCAAGACATTTATCTAATATCAAGTGCTTCTGCTGGTGAAGAACTGACTTATTTCATCTAATATACAGCGTGTCCCTGAAAAGGAGGTCAATCCATTAACCACATATTCCTTGAGCAAAAATATGACGATTCACAACTTACCTATATACAAAGTTGTTTAGTTTAGCCGCTAGAGGGCTTTAAAAACGATTAACTTTTTGAAGAATAATTTTTTAGATTAAACAAATTTTACTCGTGTACCCAAAAATTATGAAAACAAAGAAATCATGTGAGTTCATTGTAATGATTACGAGAAAAAGGTGCTGGAATAGGCACTATCCATAGGTTCCTTATTACTTTTGAGAGCAGCAATTGTAATCAATAGTCGCATACAAGCTAATATTTCAGTACTACTTGTCGGAACATGTTTTTTAATATCTGAGAGAATTCTATCGTCCATCAAATCCACAGCCTTACCATTTGTCTCTATTACAAATTTTTATTATTTATAGAGTCATAAACTGCATAAACGCATCTTTGATGGTTGAAATTCTAGAACCGTAGGTCGTCAGTCCAAGAGTAACATTCAATTATATTTACTGGAGATCTTTTAACTCTTACATATTCGATGCCATTTTTTGACTGCGTATGTAAGTGAATTTTTCGAAAGCACCACCAATTTTCATTGAAACTATCACCAAAACTTTCGTCATTCTCCTCTTGTCAACTTTACTTTCCCCATCGGTGTCTTGTTCTCGCAAGAAATAGTAGATTTCTGAATCATCATAATGCACTAGCATCAACATCTCCTCTTAGCTGAGCCACGTATTTTTGAAACAACACTCATTTCTTTCAATTTAAAGGGCACAAGGGTACATACCAAGAAAATATTGCAGCTGAACTGAACTAACTACGTATACGTAGTCCAGTACAGTTATCGAAATCTAAAATATTCCCCAAAACTAACCCGGGAATCTCATAAAAATGTGTTTGCCGTTTCAGACTATCACTTAATTTCCCGAAATGGCTCATACACGACCCTATCACATAAAGAGTTTTAATCACAGTTACAAAAACTGGGGTGTGCCTGCACCCCACCATAAAAAAAATGTTTCAATGTTGTTTTCAATGACACACACTTTAAGGATATTTACAACGGTATTTACCTTAATAGTAATTTATTATACAAGACGATAAAGTTAAATTTGATTATGAATCGTTTAACGTCGAGACCAAGTGGACACGTTAATGATTCAAGAGTGGATAGTAATAACTTTATCGTCTTGTATAATACAACAATTTTGTTCTATAGCAAGAACTTTAACAATTTCAAAAGAAAATAAGGAAAGTCAATCACATTTTAAAATCTCAGTATCTAGATTGAGTTGCTAGGATAATACGAAGCTGTAATATTTAATTTAAATAAAAGTTAGAAAATTAAAATACTTTATCTACGATCATGTAAAAAGTGCCTACTTTCTACACCGATATTAGTGTAAAAAGTTAACTTTTAGTACACTAGTGTTATAAAAATTTTATTGCACGCTAATGTCAATAAGAAATCTATGATACACTAATTTTAGTGCAAAAAGTTAACTTTTAGTACACTAGTGTTATAAAAATTTTATTGCATGTAAATTTAAAAAATACAAAATGAAATACATACTTTCGTAAAAGATTATGATCGTAGATAAAACGTTGTAAGACACTCTTGCAAAAAGGCTCTTTATTGCACTCATAGGTCTTAGAATGCTTGCTAACGCTCGCATTCTAATTTGACCTATTCGTGCAATAAAGAATGCCTTTTTGCACTTGTATCTTAAATAACTATTATTTCATACTGATGTCAAAAATGACATTTTTCGGATTATTTATGGTACAAAAAATGGAACATTAAAATCCTAGTACTTTAAAGTAAAATTTTAAAGTTCAAGTACTTTAAAACTTATTTATTGTACAAAAAATGGAACATTAAAGTCCTAGTACTTTAAAGTAAAATTTTAAAGTTCAAATACTTTAAAATTATACGTCAGTTGTTGACATGAAATTTGCAATGATTTACAACTTTTTATTTAAAATTCATTAAACTTGCAGTATGAAATAAACCGTTGTATTCACCACGAACGAAAAGTGTTTTAAAGGTCCTCGGCTGACGCCTCGGACGTAAACAACTTTCTCGTCTTTAAAATGGCACTTTTCGTTCTAGATAAATAAACTACGATTATCTACCCTTGATGTTAAAGTGCCACTTTATCTATCCTTGCTGTTAAAGTAACACTTGACCTTTTGTTTCGAGTCGATTAAAGCACACTTTAACATTTGCTACAGAAAAAAAAACAATTATATCAAGCTACTGGAAAACTCAGACGGTAAAAAAATCCACTTAACTTTTTTAGAAAAGATTATAAGGGTTAAGAATGTAATTTCTTGAGGCAGATATTTTTATGATATTTTTCTTGTATTTTAGATACATAATAGCAGTTTGTAATGGTCACGTGTACTACTTTTTTCCTTACATCAGTGATGCGGGAGCCACACCACCGGAGAGCTGTATTTTTGGACAACTTATCAATATCCATGCTTTAATAAGTAAGTCTTATATGGCTATATGCGTAAGCTACAAACAATACGTAGAACAAGTACTTGAACTGAAAATGATCAAAGGTCAATATATAGACAAGCAAATTGCGCGCTACGGGCACGTGAAATAGGATACGCGAAAGGTCACGCTCCGATCCGAGCGCTAAGATAAGAAAAACAAAACCTAAACAAATATAAACATCTGCGAAGCCGGAACGTGAGATTTGATTTTGTTCCACAGACAGACAAACACACATTAAGGAAAATTATATTATAGATGATACAACAACTGATCCTCAGTGGACTATGGAATAAAATATCACATTTTTACTAGATTTAGGAAATGTTTAAAGTGTCAATTTCAGGTTATGTAGGGTATGTCTCATTTTTTCAAACATTCCTGAACTCATCTTATGCTTTAAGATTCAGTAATAATTGAGGTGAGTTTTTAACATCTTGATATTTTTCTTCAATTCTTAGTTTCAATTGGCTTAAATCATTGAAAAGATTTTTAAAAATGGTGTTTTTCAAATAGGGCCATAGGAAAAATGGAAAAGAGTAATATCACAAGAGCGAGGGAGCCAACTGTTGCAGAATTCCTGCTAATGATCCTCTTATTAAAATATTTTTGTGAAAAATCTGTTGCAGGAAAGCCATCTCCAGCTCATCGTTGTGAAGTTCAGTTAAGTATGATTGCAATGATTCGTTCTTAAACCTTGCTGCAGTTAGCCCAGCTTCGAAAAATATTGGCCCAACTAGCCTATGACAAAATATTCCAACCCAAAGTCTGGTTTTAGTGGATTTAGGGCTGCTTCAATTATTGTAACGTGATGATTTTCGGCATATTCTGGGAATTAATATACCCAACCGATTAAGGTAAAACCAGGCTTCATCCATAGAAAATATTAAATTTAACTTCTCATCATTGAGATTATCCAAAAAGCAATGACTAAACCGGACTTTTTGGAATGATTTTGTTCTAAAAGGGGCTACACGGAAATAAATCGATAATGATACAGATGCAAATATTGTTTCAATATTCTGTGGCATGTACCGTAAATCATCAACTTGCAGGCATAAATGACTAATTGATGTTTCTAGAGTCTCGTCAATTCGTTGCTTCAAATACTCTCTTCTTTCCTTTCAACACTTCGAGTTTCTCGAAAATTGCTGATCAAATTATTCACCAAGTTATATTTCCGATAAGTAGTATGTAGTTTCCTTGAAATACCTCTCTCGGAATTCCACAAAACAAGGAGGATTGAATGAGCCCATTCTACATAAAGCCGTTTCCAAAATAAGATTCAGTAATGATTAGTCTTTAAATTGTATTAAATATCATTTTCACAATCTGCCAGAAATGTACAAACAAATTACAAGTAACTATTATCTGACAGAAAGATTTCCTCAACCTTTACCATAACTTTTCATGCCACAGTCCTTTTTACTTCCTTTTATGATAAAGGAAGTATTGGATTCACCCCAAAAATTCGAAATTGAGTTTTCAACAGATCTTCACGTTTAGAGTCTATTCTAATTATAAGCATTTCTTGGAGGTTGCTGGTGTAATATTCAATTTAAACTGAAGAGTCCCAAAACTGATAATCCTCTTGTATTGCACATAATGTTAATCAATAATTATCTTTACATAACAACATGATAACGACAAACCACAAAGTTAATGTAATTTTAAACAGACGAAGAATAGATCTGGTGTGATACATGCACACAACTTTCTTTTACAGTGATCTTATAATTAGCCAAAAATTTGATTTTTAATTTTTAAGCATTCTTCAAAAGTTTTAAAAAATTACAAATTCTACATAAACTGTACACAATAGAGCGTTAGTAGAGACAAACTTTCTGTAAAATTTTAAGCTGAATTAAAAAATGTCAGAATGTACCTGGGTGTTTCATATAAAATAAGAGTTAATAAAAACAAGAAAAAAAACAAAGGAAACCCATTTTAGATGTATTCAACTGGAAAATCACTTATCTTATATCAATACACATTAAAAATGTAATAAAAATATAAAGTTTGAAAAAAATCGTTGGAGCCGTTTTTGAAAAAATCGAAAAAACTGAAAAATCACAAGAGTAAACTCCATACTTCCGGTTATGCGATTTTCTTCAAAAGCTTAATGTCGCATGTAGATAGTACACACAACTTATATATGAAGTTTCAACGCCTCTTTTTGTTTTTAAGATATTCTGAGATTCAGACAGACCAATGAACAGAAACATGTTTTTTCTACGATCTTGTCAAAATAACAACTTTTTGCACTGTTTCTAGTGTCAAAAGCGACGTTTGTAGCACTCTTAATATTAGCGCAGGAAATACGTCTTATTCGCACGTTGCCATTGGAGGCGTGTGTTAATACTAAATTAAAACACCCTTGCCGTAAGTTTGACTGTCAACATAACCTAGAATATCTAACACAATATGAGGGAAAAAGTGTCACCGAACTAAGTTTTTATATTTCTGTTACGATCGTAGAAAAAATAACGTATGATATACGTGTATAAGTGCCATTAAAGCACCAGCGACGATAAAAGCACTCGGCTAGCGCGTCGTACTCTTAAACTCGTCGCACGTGCTTTAAAGGCGTACTTATACACTAGTATCATAATATAGATACAATTTTGGGTCCAGGGGCTCTAAAACGTGAAGGTCTGTTGAAAACTCAATTTCGAATCTTTGGGATGAATTCAATACTTCCTTATTTTATTTTATTTTATTATATTCCCAAACAGGCGTTGCCTCATTACAATAGAATTTACCAAAAAGAAATACAAAAACAAACAGTAGCAAATAAATTGTAACGAAATACACATATAAATATCTATTTATATACATGCATATATTTCTCAACAACAAAATCTCTAATACAACGAATTAAATGACTGAGAAGGCAGCCACGAAAATTGATTTCTATATATTTTAAGAACAACTTACTACATTAAGATGCTGGTTTAATAATTTGGTAAAGTTGCAAAGATTCATAGCAAAATCCAAATCAGTAACGGACATAACTTGGTTGGCAAGCTGCAAAAATACTGTTATGGGCGAATTACACTTAGTGGTTGTGAAAGTACAGCAAAAATTGCTGTCGGTCGTAATAGTCTAGTAGAGATTTTAAAATTTAGCAAAACAAGAAGTTTAGCATAATAAATCATGTTATTTAATAAATTAAAACCAAACATTAACACACTAAATTGTCTGCGATTTTCCAAACTCCAAGTTTCAAATGTCCTACGGAGCTCTATCGTTCTGGTATTTAAGTAATTTGGATACGACTTGTATTTTTACTTCCTTTTACAATAAAGGAAGTATTGGATTCTTTTAAATATAAATACCTTACAAATCTATTTTCAATTTGTATTTTATGATGAAAAGTTTGAGGATACCAGACAATAGATGCGTATTTGAGTTTTGGGCGTACAAAAATATAGTATAACATTTGTATTGATTTTATTTGTTTAAATTTTTTCGTTTGCCTAGTAATAAAACGCAAGCTGCGTGATGCCTCTCCACAAACCCGTTCAACATGAGAATAAAATCTGAACTTGGAATTATATTCAACTCTCAAAGCTTTAACAATTTCGATTTTTGTCAAATTGACGCTGTTCATTTGATAATTATATAGTATTTTATTCTGTTTAGTTGTTATGACCATTTTATGACATTTGAATATGTTAAAATGTAATTTATTAATTAAACTCCACTCGTAGATACGATTTACTTATATCTGCCTACAAACTACAACAATAATTAATTTTTTTATATAACTTAATATCATCTGCGAAAATAGGCACTTTGAATTTCGAATACAATCTGGCAAATCATTTATAAATATTAAAAATAACAATGGCCCCAGATTTGAGCATTATGGAACTCCTGAGTTTGTTTTAAATTTACCAGATATATTTCCATCATGCTTTACAACAAAGTGCCTATTTTGCAAGTACGATATAAATAGCCTTAACGTATTTGAAGTAAGTCCGTTACGGTACAATTTCTGAAGTAAGATGTCGTGATCGACTCGATCAAAGGCTTTTGCAAAGTCAGTATACCTGGTGACAATGAGAACAGGGCCATGTCTCTATCTCCGTTACTTATAAATGAATTTGGATGAAATTTGATACAAGGATAGTAGACATAATTTTGGATTGACATACAAGTATAATCAAAATGGCCGACTTTCTGTTCCGCCGGAAATAACACTAACTTTGCTTTTTTAAATAGATCATTCTATATATTTTATGTTTTTCCCAATCTACGACTCAAGTTACATACAATAGTGCTGCCGAATCTGCTTAGGTATTACACAGAAATACTAAGAAATTAATTAATTAATTATTCTCCAATTTTAGAGAAAGATAAAATAGCGCATGATGGATATTGTTAGATTGGAAATTAAATTTTCTGTTCAATGGCAAGATGGCCCTTGGTAGCTGCCATTTAAAAAAAGTGACATTCTTAAAAAACGTGTTTAGCAAATTTTGTTCTTTTATTAAGGGTTTGTTATTGATTTCATTGATAAAATAGCTATTATTGTTAGTTGCTAGAGTCAATTAGAACATATTTTTTCAAGTCAGCCTTCTATCGTAAAAAATAAAAGTTGAAAAAAAATTTTTGGTTTGAAAAAATTTTGCGAGACTAGTTTATGTAATTCGACTTGTTGATTCCGAAAAACATAAAATATACAGGGTGATCTATTTAAAAAATCAATGTTGGTATCATTTCCGGTGTCGGCCATTTTGACTATATTTATCGGTCAATCATAAATTTTCTTTAGTGTCTTCATATAAAATTTTATCTAAATCGATTCATAAATAAAGAAGATATAAGCATGGCCCTGTTCTCATTGTCACCCGGTATATTACATCGGTTTGAAATTTATTTTCTAGATTAGTCTTAACGTCATAAATAAAAGTTGTCACATTTGTATTACGGATTTTTTTTAAACGAAACCATGTTGGCAATCGTTAACATAAGGGTTTATATGATTCCAAATTTTATCGTACATGATTTGTTCGAATACTTTAGCGATATCAGGTAAAAGTGCTATGGGTTATAGTTTTCCACACTTGATCTATCACCAGATTTGAAAATAAGTGTTACTAAGACAGTTTTCCAACATTCAGAAAATAAACCTGTTTGCAAACACAAGTTAAAAATATAAAGTAGAAGTTCTTTAAGCCAGTCTGCATAAGACTTTATAGCATACGGTGGAATTTTGTCTATTCCAGCTGATTTCTTTGGCTTGAGCTTTTCAATAGCTCGTTCGTAATCAAGCTGCGTAATCACTTCAATATTTAATAAGTCGCTCGTATAGACGACATCATCTAATTGAACGGTATACATCGCTGGGGATTCATTATAGACAGATTGAAAAAATTGAAAAATTATCGGCAATTCTATTCGTTGCTATTTCGTGACCATTCATTTTCATTGCAACAGATGAATAGTTCGTCTGTTTTTCTTTTATGTAAGACCAAAATTGGTTAGGAGCATGATTTAAGGACTGTTCAATATTATTTATATAGTTAGTGTGTGCATCTCTTTTAAGTTTTTTTTTAAATTTTCTCCGTATGTCTGAAAAGCGATTGTAATGATCAGTAGAAAGGTGTCTCACTTTTTTTAACTTATTCTTTTCTTTGAATCAGTTTCTAATTGCGTTAGTAAACCAAACTGGAAAATAGGCTGCACTGTATTTTACTTTAGGTACAGCAGTGTCCATTAAAGAATAGAAGATATTGTAAAATTTTTGCAATGCAGTATTTACATTATTTTGAGATAATACAGATGTCCAATCAGCTGCGCGAACAAGTTCAGTGAATAGTTCGAAATTACCGCCTTTAAAGTTATAATGCATAAAATTAGTATCGTTATGTTTAGTTTTGATTTTAGTTTTTAAATGTATACTGATTGACAAAGCTGGGTGATGTGCATATTCAGGTGAGATTGGAAAATCACATATGGTCACTTTAACGTGTATACCCATATTAGTTAGGAATTGATCTAACGTTTTATTATTATTATTCTTTATGCCATTGCATAATTCGAGGGAAGATGTATTCATCCCTTCGACAAATTGTTTATAAGATTCATTAAATGCAGATATAGGTATTGAAATTATTTAAATCTTTTTGCCAAATATCTACCAAGTTGTAGTCTCCGGAGATGAATATCTTACTATTATCGTCTTTAATGTATTTAGCAATAAATTCAAAGTATTCTTTGTAATCATTAGGTCCTGAATTGGGAGGCATATACACGGTTGCAAAAATAAACTTTGATTTGTTTATTCTTGCTTCTACCGGTATAGAATCGTACGTTTTACATTGTTTTTAATTTTTAAAATTTTAAACGGCTTCCTTAATGTTAAGAATACACCTCCACCTCTTGCTTTACCCGTCAATTCAAAATTCCGGTCACACCTACCTATATTATAAATATTCAAATCTAAAATTTCAGTATTTTTAATATTATTTGTCAACCAAGTTTCTCTAGTACATGTAACATCATAATGACCTTCAGCAATACTAATGACGAAATCTTACAATTTGTTCTTAATACTTCTACAGTTTTGATAAAATAATGCCATCTTAGACATACAGTGTGTCCGCGGATTGAGTTCACATAAGGTGTAAATAATAAAAAATATTCGACTTAGAAGGTGATATTCTAGGGTTCGCTCCTGATTGTTCTCAAATCAAGACTTTGAGAAAATCAATGAAATGAATTACTTTTTATCGTGGTTGTAGGAGGCACTCTAACTGGTTCATGAACTAAGATGTTAAAAAATAATTGAGTGCCTTCTACAGCTACGATAAATGGTATGTTGGTATAAAAGATCAACAACAAAAAATCAAAAATCAAAGTAGGCCGATTTTCTTAATACTTTTTTTGTTATTTCTTCTAATAAAGGTAGTTTACTCTTGGCCATTTTTTAAAAATCAATTCGAAAAACATATTAACATATTAATTAATTTGATTGATTTTCTTAAAATCTTGGTTTAAGAACAATCAGAGCGAACCCTAGAATATCAGCTTCTAAGTCGAATATTTTTTATTATTTACACCTTATGTGAACTCAATCTGCGGACACACTGTATATAATCTACGGAATTAATGCGAAAGATACAGTGTGATTTTTAAACAATTTAATTGCAGCAGGCCCTGGATAGCCTGAATCAGTTGACAATACTGAAATGTATTGGTGGTGACACCTAAAAACAAAATAAAGCAATTCTAAAAAATGACACTATAGTAAAATTAAATGGCGATTTCAGGTTTTGCATAAGCACTAAAATAATAATTTACTAAAGAAATAATAAATGTAAACATAGAAAAAAATATATAACAATTAACAAATACTAAACTTCATTAAGATCAAATAATTGATAAAAAAAAGGTAAACACACTAGACTTTAATTAGTGATGAACTTGTACAAACCCGCTCCAACAGATTGTGTACATTTGGAACAGTTTTTACTAAATGTTTACGTTCTTCATATCTCAACCAAATTCGACCATCCAATGTCCATCCTTTTTCGAGCTTGAATTTCTCTTGGGCACATTTCAATACTTCCCAGTCTGTTGCTTGTTAAATCTTCCGTTATACCACAACCGAACCCCTTAAGCTTCTTTTTATTTTTGATTATTGTTTTCCGATCGTGATAATTAACAAACTTCACAATACGATGTCGTCCTCTGTTTTTATTTCGACCGATTCTATGCGACCGATCAATTGAAGCCGTATTCATTTTAACATCAAGTTTTTCGTGGAAAAAGTTCAAAATCTCTTGGTCCGTGTTCTCGCCATTTTTTCTTCGATCCCGAATATTCGGATATTATTGCGACGGAAATATTGTTGCCATATATATATTACTTACTATATGAATGTTGCAGATTGTTGACTTCCATAATTAAGGTGTCATTCTCTTTGATGAGCTGCTCATTTTGAATTTCCGGAGTAGAAATTCGTTTTTGCATGTCCTCAACATTTTTATTTATTGTCTCAAACGATTTGTTTCGACCCGCTTTGTTAGATTATCCGCCAATATTTCGAAAAAGCTTTTATCGCTGGCCAATGCTTTTACGGCACTATTCACGATACTTCGAATGCCTTGAATTTGTGACTGCATTAACACCATTTTTAAAAGTTTGAGGGAAATGTAGCAACCCCAGTGTTAAGTTTATATCACAATCCAATTAGCAAGCAGAATAACTGCTTAGAGTAAGTTTCCACACATTTGTCACTTTTGTAACTGCAATAAACAGTGCAAAACTAGTATTACCAAATATGCGTGCTACTCAGTGTCAGCCATATTGCTTATGGTTTATTGTAAAAGGAAGTAAAAATTGATAATAAGAAAAAAATCAGAATTACTGCCTTGACTACCACAGTAGTAGATCTACTACTTTTGTGCATATTAAACACATAGATATTTCAATCATCGACCAGAAAAATAACTAGGTGGTTGCAAAAACGCTCCAATTACTTCTTTGTTTTTTAAATAATTTAATAGCTTTAAAGAAACAAAAAAATGTTGGATACATTTTTCTTAATATGCAGTGTTTATCAGCCATATGGAACAAATTCAATATCTCTATATTTTTACACTTGTCACTGATATGCCGAAACACGTCAACCGATTTTGATTGTAATGGATATTTACTGCCTATTGGTTGCACTAATGGCTCACGTGACTTCAATCGGTGACGTGACCAACAGTTTTTATTTAATGAGACGGTATGCCAAGTGGCACATCATTGGAAAGGGCATTCAAAGGGAAATTCAGCACTGTAGCTAGTTTTTGAACCCCATTCGAAATTAACGAGGAAAAAAATAATTTTGAAAATATCAATTTTAATACATACAAATAAATTACAATCACAGTTAATGTAATGTAATGTAATCATCAGCATAGTTATTTTATGAATTTCAGTTAAATACACCATCCTTGCAATAAATCTAAGTCGACGACGATTTTCAAATTTGCTTTCGGAATATTTAAAAATGTTGTTGGTGGCACTGTAAGTCTATTCAAATTCGAGGTTAGCAGGTACGTATTTATTAAAATTGATATTTTCGAAATTTTTTTCCTCGTTAATTTCGAATGGGATTCAAAAACCAGACACAGTGCTGAATTCCCCTTTGAATTCCCTTTCCAATAATATTCCATTAAAAAAAAATCGGTGACGTCGACGACGGAAGTCACGTGAGCCATTAGTGCAACCAATAGGCCGTACATATCTGCTACAATTAAAATCGATTAACGTGTTTTGGCATATCAGTAACAAGTGTCAAAATATGGAGATATTGAATTTATTCCATTAGTTTGATACGCACTGTATACTTTGGACATCGTTAAAACTTGTTTACACGGCAATGTACTAAATTTACGGGTTACACATGTAGCAAAATACTAATTTCATTTTAAGTTTGATACGTTACTAGAAAAATTAGATGCTGAACAAGACATAGTTAACCTATTATTCCCATAAAAGAAAATTCTTAACCTGTAAGATTGTATTTAGATCAGTACATAGAACAAATAAGAATGCTATGTTGTCTTTCAAACAAATGTATTCTACAACAGGATATTGCTTTTCTGTCTGTGACTAACTCTTCCAATTTTATATTCTAAAGTCCTTCAAATCTGCTTCTATTTCTTCCTACCATGTCTTCCTGGGTCTGCCCTGCCTCCTTCTTCCTTCCGGTTCATTCATCATTATTTGACGTACTTATCAGTTCATTGTCGTTCCACCTTTTCACATGTCCCAACTATCTCAATCTATTTTGCTGAACTATCGTTTTTAAAAGTATTAAGTAAGTAAAAATAAAAATCTTAAGTTCATTTTTTTTGCTCGCACCAGCATTAATAATCGTACAAATTGTTTGTTGGCGTTTATTTTTGTTAGTAATAATAATTGGAAAGAAATTTCAATTTTATCAATGTTTGTTCTTTTCCTTAGCAGCGAGCGACAAAATGTTTTGGCGCTCGTCTCATAGTAACAAGCGGCAAACTAGTTTCGCGCTCGCACCTTAGGAAACGTGAACTTTGCTTCACACAAGTGAGCGTAAAAGTCTACTTTCTATAGCTGTTGTAGAAAAAGAAATGTATACACATGCTCGCCGTTTCTGACTATTAAAAATTTTACGTTATGATTGCAGTTGGAATTACTTTATATATCCGATACAGACAAGTAGACTTTGATATAAAGACCGGCGCCATAGAAAATATACCTAAAACATGGAATCCTTTATCAATAAAACTAGCAGCAGCAATTTCCTTGGGTATGACTGTAGTAGGAAATTTTCAAGAAACAGCATTGATATTAATACACCTTGGAGGGGCTTTCGTAACATTCTTTTCAGGAATAATTTACTTCTTCTTACAAGTAAGTGCATTTTATAGTGTTTTCATAAAATTTTAACACATTTCTTTTTAGACCCGAATATCTTTTGCCAGCAGGCCTGCACAAAACATAGTTAATTCTAGTGGTTTAATTACTAACAATGTACTTTATTTACGGATACTTTTAGCGTGCTCATTTGTTCCACTTTTTTGTTTAGTTGGTATTTGTGGCGCCCTGGCTTGGAGGGAATTTAAAGGTACGTGTATGTCACATTATATTTCTTACTTATGTAACACAAAGTGGGACACTTTTTTAATAATTGCTATATATAAGTAAGGAAAAAAACCATTTTTTCTATTATTACACAACCCCTTTTGTAGGAGTTTTTATGTATAATAAAAACTAGTGATATCTACCCTGTTTGCTTAATTCACAGAAGTAATATCAATAATAATATATATAATTCTTACTTACCTTGTTGCTTTCAACTGAATCATATATTGACATATCTCATACTTTCATAATTGACTTTGAAAATATGTCATGTTTAAATATACCTCGGCTAGCCAGCTTATTTAGCAATTGAGACTCTCTTTACTTCCCAGCTGAATGAGTTAATGTCAAATATAAACTGTATTAATGAATTGTACTTTGACTGACCAAATAAATATCAATTTGATTATTTAAATCACACTCTTAGTACTTGAGTTTGAATCTAATTAACTGTTATAGTGTATTAAACGTTTGAATTGACATTACAAATTAATAGTCAGATTAAAGTTGTCAAATTATTTAATTAAATGAAAGTTCCAGTAAATGAGGTTAAATAACTAGACCAAAATGATAAATTTCTAATTATAAAGATCGAAACCGTCGAGTACTCAAATCACAATATTAATTTAGAAAACTTAATATTCTAAGATTCTCTAAATCTAAATACAAGTTTTAAATTCTAAATTTGCCGTATCCAAACTGTTACTATAATACACTAACCTTCAACAGCCCGAACTCGTACTTGCGATGTGGTTCTAATATCAGTTTCACACTCATCGAAGTCGTCAACACCTACTTGGAGATGATGAGGACCCATAAAAGCTCGTTGTAGACAGACTTGACCGTTTAATATTTTCTTAAAACGGTATTGCAGCATGCCACACACAAACACTCACTAAACTGATGGCTTGTACACCAATGACCACTTGAAATGGCTTCTATAAATCTCCAACTCACTATGTGAAGAATAATATTGACCCCTTGGTCAGTATTTGATCATGCAGAAGGCTATTCTTACTAACACGTATCAAATTTGAATTATATCCTCACAATTAAAGGTATTATATATATATATAAAAGGATTTTTACAGTTGTCACTGTCTTCCTTCTCTCAACTTTCCTCTCCAATCTTCTCGGTTGTTCCATTCACCTTCTTGAAGCCCTCGGTTCTCCATGGCTTCATCTACTTCGTTGCGCCATGATCTCCGTGGCCTTCCTCGTTTCCGTCTTCCCATAGGACTTAAAGGTATTATTAGACCTTTAATGTGAATATTTTGACTGAGATTCTTTAAATTATAGAAACTTTTCAACTCTTGTAAACAACCTCTTGGTTGCTAATATTTACTGCCACCCATTATTCTCTTACACTTGTTATCACATGATACCCTTTTGATATCTTGATATTAATTGAAAATAACTAAGCATTCTCACAGCATGCTACACTACACTATAACCATTTAAAAGTGAACAACTTTCGTCACGTTTTACCCCAACCGAAACGCCAGTTCCGGGACCAGTGATAGAATATCCCATAACGTTAACTTTCGTCTCTAGTGACGAAAGTAAGTGGTTGCAATTTCAAATATTAAATGCATTCTGCCATATCCAATTGTAATTTAATTTTACAAAAGCACAATGGAAAAACATGATTTAGCACAAAAACGTGTAAATTTACTGTGTATACCGTAATAAATGCAAAATACAGTTATAAAAATTAACACGAAATTGGCAGGACATCTCATCAAGTAGCCTTGCTCTCGGACGGTAATGTTTTAGTGCAGTAGTAGTGAACCATGGTTATAGAAAAAGTATAGTGTTTTACTCGTCGAAAAGCATTTTCTGCAACTTGAGAACATTATCAACTGTTCTCTCGTTTGCAGAAAATGCTACTTTCGTCACTCGTTAAACAATATACTATTATTTAGTAGCAACATGATATTGTTCATTTTCGTCATAGATACAAAATATGAAAAGCTACTCATAACTAGCAAGGGATGTTTCGAATAATTTCTCCCTTAACTTTATGGTAACCATGTAACTAAAAATAACATCTTAGCAACCATACATTCAGGCAATCCTTGATGTTACTTACAGGTTCTTATTTTGAATATGATATATGACACTTATGACATTTGGAATTTCATACCATTTTTACTAATATGCTAGTAAATAAAATATTGTATGCACCACGGGAGATATTTATGTGCTTTACCTTCGGGTGACTTACAGAGCTCGGGCCACACCCTCGGTCTTTACCAATGTCAACCTCAGGTAAAAACACATTCATATCTCTCGTAATGCGTAAAATTTGTATTTCAGATCATTTATAAACAATTAATTGTATCCATGTTGATGACTAATCTAACTATAAAATCATATTAATTTTATCTGCGACAGTGTGTAAAATTGACTTTTAGTTGGAAGTTTTAAGTTTGTAAAGCGACTGTTTAATAACATGTTTTCATTAGTTCACGTCGTCAGTAGCATGGTGTTTTAATAGTTATTTGTACAACTAGTTTTCAAAGTCATACTTTTTTCATGAATTCGCCCTCTTTAATCAAGCAAATGAATGAAAAAAGAAACTTTCAAAACGTGTTGTACACGCTGTGTTTTTGCATAGTGATCTCTTGTAACTCGAAATTTTCTGAAAAACACTTCGGAATTTACAACTGTCAAATTGACAATTCACAATTTTAATAAAATGGTTTAAAAAAGTGTACTTTTTCACGATTTTGCGTTAAAAAAGTGGTACTTTCTTCCGATTTTTCGTTAAAAAAAAGACGACTTTCATGATCACTGTGCAAAAATATTTTTAACCACCCATAATTACGACCAGTTGCTAGTAATCCTAATTTATATTTAACTATTTTCTTATATTTACGATGTTTTCTAGATTCTATCGTAGATAAAATATTGTATGATACACATGCGTAAAGCATTTTTAGTCACTCCCGGGGCTTAAAACGATCGCTCACTCGCGTTTTAACTCTACCCCACTCGTGACTAAAGACTAGCTTTACGCACTTGTATCGTAAATTTCTATTAAAATTCCAAATACCATAGTTCAAAACTGCAGTATATACGTAATTTAATAGAATATTTAACTCATAAAACATTGAATTTGTATATTTGTATTTAAATTATGTACATGTTTCGAATTAATGTATTCAAATATAATTTAAATTAAATGTTGTCTCTATAATACTAGTTATATCAGTAATGTCATATCTACATGCATGTTATAAATCATTCTGAACTAGAAAACTATTGCATTTCAATATTACTGTGAACTAACGGCATAAGTATACTGTTTCTTATAAACCAATATTTTAGGGACCACTTACATCTGGTGGACCGAAAAGGAAGGAGCCTTTGGATTAAGACTAATATCGACTTTCTCCGAGTGGGCTCTAGCTATCCTAATGCACGTTTATATGTTTACCTTAAAAACGAATTTAAATCTCTACAATTTAAAGAAGTGTCGTTTATGGCATGTAACAACAGAATGGAAAACGCTAACTGCATGCCATGTAAAAATGGTGAATTAAAAGATGAATCAGTGGAAATAAATAGGTCAAGTGGTATATCACCGGAAATAAACAGAATGATCAACAAGTTGCTGAAAAGTAACCATTTAAGTGATACATCAACAGACATAGTACGTATATTAAATACTTTAAAAGTTTTTGAACATTCTATTGTAATACCACAAGATTTTCAAAGCATACTATTTCAAGCATTTTTTAAATTTTTAGTTTCAAATATATTTGTGGTGTTCCAATAGATTGTTTCAGTTAGATTAACCAATAAAAATTTCTTTTATATACAAAAACAATCACTCCCCATATTAATTACAATTTGATTTTTGACATGGATGTACGATATATTATTAACGTATATGTATGTATAATCGGTAACCTCATTTTACCCTGCGGTGTAGAGGCTGTTACTCAAGGCCAACTAAATCTATAAGAACAAAGTCCCTATCAGGCCGTCTCATTCATCTTCTCACTCTCTCTAACTTTCAAAACAGACAATTAGTGGCGGCATCTGTAGGCAAATTACCTATTTAATTTTTTTGACGAGTGACGAATTTCAAATTTGTTCAAGTATTTCAACCATCAATGTCAAAATTAAAATTATAATTACCGTTTATAGCTGTATACAGTGAAAATTCATGAACTGCGAACACGAGTAGATCAAGGCGAATTTACGATTGCCTAAAAAGACGCCAAGACCGATGGACAATCGATCTAAGTAGTCCAGAGAAATTAGACAAAATAAAAGCAAAACTTCGGAAAAATTCCCGGAAAACTGGATTTTGGTATGAACCTTGATATTGTGGTTCTAAACAAAATGTCAAAAGTCCTCATCGATCCGAGTGCCGCTAAAAATTTTAAGGGGGGACAAAGGTCACCAAAAACGGTATTTCGTGAATATCTCGTTAGCGGTTACTTTGACAGAAAAAATATTGATTATAAAATTTGTAGCTTATGAAATTTCTAACAATAAAGATATTATGACTTTTATTCGTAAAAGTAACCGTTTTGGAGATAATTCGATTTACAGAGTTGAAACGTGCACTCTTTTCCACACCACCTTCGAGGTAGAGTACAAGGTGTTTTTTTATGTGGTGTCCCCAGTAGGTATATTCCACGTTTAGTTTTGTTTGAAAAATGTTTATTTAAAAAAAATTATAGTGAACTTGTTCATAAATCAATTTTGGATTCAAAACAGGAGTTATTAATATTCATCTTCAGACTCTATTTCAATCGGAATGCTTTCCTCTTTATCATCTTTTTCTTCTTCTTCTTGTTCTTCTGCTGTCTTCTCTATTTCCATAGATTCACTCAGGAAACGTGATGGATCTACATCTTCAGTGGAGTCGCAAGTATCGACGTCATTTATATCGGGTATTACGTTAAGCAAGACTGACCAGATAAAGTATTTTTTTTTCGGATTTTGTTCACAACGTTGTTTATAGTGTAGTCATAGTGACGCTCTCCAAAGCACCATACATTTATCAGTCTACCCAATCTTCTACCTTAAAATAATTCCAGGTTTCTTAAAATTTCTTAAATAATTTGTTATAAACGTTTGAAGAAATAATACTATATGTTATTCGGAACAAAAGTATCTTTATATGGCTCGGCTGTAATTATCTGCCTCGCAAGCTCGGCAGATAAACAGTCCAGCCACGCCAAATAAAGTATAATTTTTGCTCCTAATAACATAATATACTATTATGCTCCTACACGAATAGCAAGCTGATGTCCCTTGAGGTTTTATGACAACGGAGGGGAACTTTTCGGAGCACATATATTCTCTATCTAGACTACAGTGTACTATATATGTGTTTCTTTCTATTTTTATGGGCTCTGAAAGAAGGAAATTCTGGAATATTTCAAGTCGCAACTCCAATGAGATATACATGTCATTGAGGAGTGCATCTATTCGTTACAACTCTGTAAATCGAATTATCTCCAAAACGGTTACTTTTACGAATAAAAGTCATGGTATCTTTATTGTTATAAATTTTATAAGCTACAAATTTTATTATCAGTATTTTTTCTGTAAAAGTGACCGTTAACGAGATATTCACGAAATACCGTTTTTGGTGACTTTTGCCCCCCCTTAAAATTTTTAGCGGCACTCGGATCGATGAGGACTTTTGACATTTTGTTTAGAACCACAATATCAAGGCTCATACCAAAATCCAGCTTTCCGGGAATTTTTCCGAAGAGCAATGTCTAATTTCTCTGGACTATAAGGTACTCTGATATTAATCCACGGGTCGTCTGCGTTGATTGTTTAAGTAATTGTTCAACGCAAACGAGGCATCCACGCCTAGTGTAATTTTTGTTAATTGTTTTATCACAGATAGAATGTATGAGGTACTGTGTTATTCTGTGATTAATTCATTTGATAAATTGACACCGGTATACATAGTCGTTCGCCAGCGACTCGCCGGAGTTTCGTTATGAATAGTATGTTGGCGGCACTGTACGTTTATATCAAATTCGAGGTTATCAGGTTAGGTTTTCCATCAGTTTTGACAGAAACTGACACAAAATCTAACCTGCCAACCTCGAATTTGACATAGACGTACAGTGCCGCCAACATACTATTCATAACGACACTCCGGAGAGTCGCCGGCGCGGCGAACGACTATGCATACGGGTGTCAAGAGTTTAAAACAGGATTTTTAGAGATTAACAATAAAGTGAAAGAAGGTAGTTCACAAAGTAAAACGCATTCTGAGAAAGAAATTATTTCTTCCGAACAAACTAACTCATAGTAAAAAAGAAGATGTAGACAAAAATAATACTATTTTTATTTCAAACAACAAAATTCAAGAAGTTTAAATTAGCTCATGTTTGAAGAGTCTGCCTTCTTGCGCTAAACAATATCCTAAGGCAGGGGTGGCGAACCATTGGCACGCGTGCCATTGATGGCACGCCACAAAATAATTTGGGCACGGGAATTTATGTACCTAATCCAAACAATTTATATTTAACAATGGATTGCACATGAAGCTTCAAGGGGCAAATAAAACAATTATTGTTATGATAGATCTCATTCATGCTTTCGAAGCTAAACTGCAAGTTTTCAGTAACGATATTGTTACCAAGAACTACAAGTATTTCCCAAACTTGAAAAATCTCCAGAGATTTGGATTTACATGAAAAACCAGACCAAGCAAAAGTCACTGAAGAGTTTAATTCGGTAATTAATTCTTCAATCAAAGAATTTTCAACGAGATTTTCTCAGTTCAAAGAATTATTGGAAACACTGAAATTTATTATATATCCTAATGTAACTTCACTTGATAAACTGAACTTGGCCAAATTTGATTGGTTGGAAATTGAAGAAATTAAAATACAGCTGATTGATTTCCAGTCTAGTTCAATATGGATTCAAACATTTTTCGAAATAAGGAAAGAGTTGGAATTAAATGAAATAGAAAGACTATTTATATGTATCAGGTAATATAAGTAAAAATGCCAACATCAAAATTATGGAAACGCTTAATACAATTCCAGACACATTTAGCAGTCTGAAGAAGCTGGCTTTTGCTATCTTAACAATATTTTCATCTACCTATGCTTGTGAGTCATTATTTTCAGAAGTGAATAACATTAAAGACTAGCTTAGAAGTCGTTTCTCAGATGAATCCAGTCCAGCTTGCATTCTGCTAAAAGTAACAAAGTATGGAGCTAATATAAGTTATTTAGCATCTAATTTGCAACAGCAGAAGTTGCACGAATTTTTTCTTTCATTTAAATAAACATAACGTCACTATTGCTGTACAAAATCTATATTTTTTGTTGCAAATAAAGAGTTTTAAGTTGATAGAATTTAGTTTTATTTTTCCCCATTATACACTAAGTCAAGATTGTTTGATGGCACGTCATGGCCTCATTAAACATTTCTCTAGAAAAAATGGCACGTGGATGAATAAAGGTTCGCCACCTCTGTCCTAAGCGATTATACTGGGTGAGTCATTTTAATCTTTGGAAGCGTTTATCCAGTGAGGGAAGCAAGATGGTGAAAAATACCCCGGGAGAAAATTGTTCGGGGTGAAGGGGGACAACTTTTGGCACCAAAATCCACTCCCCCTCGTACTCCCCCTCGCGGGGGGAAGGTCAACTTTCAAATTTCAAATGGAACTCCCCATTTTTTTCCATGGATTCGGGTTTCTGCTAAAAAGTATGAAATTTTTGTCCGAACAATTTTTCATGAAAATGCTTTTTTCGGTCAGTTTTAGCGCATCTCACAATCCCACCCTTGGCGTTACCCAGGAACAACGACGTGGACGTGGTGGGATTTTGTTCCCATCGGGGTGCTTTTTTCGCGTGAGTCCCATTGCCTCTCACGTACGGGGTGCTTTTTCCGCGTGAGTCCCCTTGCCTCTCACGAAATCCGAGTAGCGTGTGCAGCAATACCGCGTAGGGTATTGTTGAGTACGGTCGAGCATTTTCAAAGGCGATTGCATTTATGTAATTCAGAATAACGGTGGGAATTTCGAGCAATTGCTCAACGCGTAGGTGTACAATTCATCATTTCGTGAGAGGCAAGGGGACTCACGCAAAAAAAGCACCCCGATGGGAACAAAATCCCACCACGTCCACGTCGTTGTTTCTGGGTAACGCCAAGGGTGGGATTGTGAAATGCGTTAAAACTGACCGAAGAAAGTATTTTCATGAAAAATTGTTCGGACAAAAATTTCATATTTTTTTATCAGGAACCCGAATCCATGGAAAAAAATGGGGGGTTTCATTTGAAATTTGAAAGTTGAACCCCTCCCCCTGTAGAAACTTCTTCGCACATTAGCCACCGTATTAGTACTAGTACTCTGAACAACCCATTTAATTTTTAAACGCAGTTCTTCAAATCGTTAGTTGTAGTGAAAACGACTTTCCAGAGGAAGTTTTCGGCATTTCTGTCACAGTTTCAGAAATTACCATACTTCTGAAATGGCCAACGGGAAGAATATCGCAGCTAAATCTACTAGTTCTGCAATTTATTTAAATGAATAATCTGGATAGTAATTAGCGGTAATACAAACCTCTTTTAAATTCCTGTCTTCGTTGGGAACATTAGGCCTTTTGTGCTTTTGCGGAGAAACACATCCAAAGTTTTCAAAATTTCAAATAACTCCATGTAACGTTGATAACGATGACGAACGCTTATTTCCAAATGTTGTGAAAGAATTTGGAATTTCCCGGACCGTTGGACCCTGATAATACCATTTTACAATTTTCACTGTTCCGTTGCTTCGAAGTTATCGATTTTAAGATAGAAATGACAGCAGATATTAACGAAATACGCGAACTGTCAAAGTCAAACTTTCGGCATTTGTAAATTCGACATATCGTCTGCCGTGTTCATAGTAAAGAAAATCTCTCTGTAGATAGACACCTTTAGTACAATTGCATGTCACTAAAAAATTTGCTAAATTTCAAATAAGCATGCAGTACTTGGAACTAAGTAGTAATCATAGCTATGGCCGCGATTGATCGAAACAAAGTCATCATTACAACCATATGAAATCAAATATTTTTTCAAAATTGTAAATTTGACATGCTTTTTTCCCTAACGACTACCGTTGCTCCTCGGAATCGCTCACGCATTACTTCAGGGGGCGCGGGCGTCACTTAAACCATGGTGTAAAGAATACAAGGTGTAACGTTCCGCAGAATGTGGGCGGACCTCAAATTCAACCAATAGGACATGGTCCCACAAATGGCACGATTGGTAGTACTGAAATGTATTGTTGAAGACGCTGTCGATGTCAAATTCGAGGTCAGGTTTTGCGTCAGTTGGTGTCAGATTGACGCAAAACGTAACCTGCTAACCTCGAATTTGACATCGACTGACAGTGCCAGCAACAATATACGATCGCAACCATGGTTACACCATGATCGAGGCCATGATGGATTTCCTGAGCAGGACCATCGGGGATTAGTTGACATCTCCCCTCTACTTTCTAAACGATTGCCCATCCCGGGAGCGGTTCACCTTGTATTCTTTACACCATGACTTAAACCTAAACCTTAATTATGTGAAAATCTAGATCGCCCGTGCCGGGAGTTGAACTCCCAACCGCTCCGGCTCGAGCGCTCCATGATTTTCACTGTGACCTCGGCTGCGACGGCGATCGCCGCTCGCCTACCGAGGACATTTGGTATGAATCCTAAAAATATAAAAGAAAAACCGATAAATAGTGAATAAAAGAGGCTGGCGGCCTACAACGTTTATTTGAATTATATAGGACGAAATTATTGTAAGCACGAGCAGTCACACAAGCTTATATTTTCCTAGTGTAAAACTAAGTTTGAGCTCGGAACGCTATCTACTGCATTCTTATTTGAAATTTAGTATAGTGTCAAAAATATGCGAAATAGGTTAGGTTATCGTTCACACCATGCTTCTGATATTATTGCAGAATACGTAATGAGGTAGATTTTACGTTTTTGAATCGTTAAATTTTTCCACTCAGCGAATACTGTAAGGTACATGACTTCTGCAATAATATTTAATAATACCAGCTCTTGTGGATCTCCACCAGAAGTCTGGTTTCATATGAGCTTCATGCTGACATTCGAAAACTGAAAACCAACATTTCATTTTCAGTTGCAATTTATTCTGTATGCTACCTTTGGTGCTGCACATCCACTTAATGTTAACATAGCTCCAACCCGTTTTTTATAATGTAACTTTTACAACTATTACATCTTATTATCTTAAATTAGCTTAACTATCTCAAATATGTTAGTTGTTTGTTTGTTAATGGACAAGGTCTAGGCATGCAGAGTACCAGGTACCTTAGACACCGACAGAATTTTGTCGAGACTAGAGAGTTCCAACCCTAGCAATGGATCTTTTACATGCTACACATCGTAGTAGCATGGGACCCACGGCTTTACCAGCGTACATACATCAAACAAGTAGAGACAATCATGTCAAATGTTGAAACCTGTCTAGAGTGCCTGGGACAGTAACTCGGGGGGCATTTCTAAGCTTGACTATCAGATGGTAGCTCAAAGTTCTACCAATCAGAGCCGGTTACTGGCCCTCCAACCAATCATATGTGACAAAGTAGTGGAGCCATCTGTTGGTACTATCGGAAAGTCCCCCCCCCCCCCCCCAGGAGCCGTTTAAGGTCATCCAAATCGTTATTTTGATATCAAAGGAACCGACAGTGATTGTCTCTACTTGTTTGATTTATGTACGCTGGCTTTACATCACTTCCGAATAATAGTATTCTGTAGAGGCTTTCATCTGCATTTTTTTTTATTTTTGAAAGCCTCACCGGGACTAGGAATGGAATTCACGACCCTTAGACCAGTAGTCAGGATGCTTACCATTGAGCTACCGACCCCGGCAAATATGTTAGTAAATATTATACTACATCTTTTCTTAAATTTTATTATACAAGCCTTCTTTCATAATTCGTTCATACTTAAGTCGTTCCGCTGAAAGAATGTAAAAAATATTCATTAGGAGAGTAAATAATTTCATAGTACGTAGTCATGAACCGAAGGTTCTACATAGAAAATCAAATTGTTAAAACTGAATTAGAATACGTCCAATTACATGAAAGTAACAGATCTGTAAAGTGTGTACACCAATTTCAATAGTTCATTTGCAATATTGCCACTGAACCGCTGTCATTGTACAGTTTTGGAATGTGTCAAACAATTTCTTGATATTTCTGAAGTTTTAAAGATTAATAATTTCAAAATTAGAGAACGCTACTAATCGTATATTGAGTTAGACAGAGAAAACCCTGAATGCGACGGCCTCATGAAGACTTTGTTCATATAGATTTAGTTGGCCTTGATGTTACTTTATACGATTTAGCATCTAGTGGTGCAACCGGGACCAGTTTCCGGTTATAAAGTCGGAGCACACCTTTTGTGCTTGCGTAGCAACCATTGTGTTAGGTGTGTGTTTTGGTGATGTATTGACCCTGTTACTCTATCTCTTAGATGTGTGGTTCTGAGTAAAGCACAGTTAATTTAGTGCCCAACTGTAAATGGTCTCGACGAACCCGATACCAACTCCAAGGCTGCTGAAAAATTCCGCTCACCGTGGGATTCGAATCGAGGACTTGCGTAATGCAATCCTAACACTTCACCAACTGCGCTAGCCCACCGTGGCGCTAGCCAGCTTCCTATTTTTAATGTACTATAATGTACTAGCAACCCAGTGAGACAAATGTCTCATTTAAAAAACAAAAAAGACCGTTTTTCAAATAGAACGCGTATTAAATAAAAACTGTACCCAGACCTGGAATGTGTCAAAGTGGTTGCCTAACCGATCGACGTTTTAAGGCGCAGAGGGTCGCAGCTCCGTTTGGCTGCTGAAACATTTTTATTTAATACGCGTTCTATTTGAAAAACGGTCTTTTTTGTGATTTCTCGAAAACCGGAAGTGTCATGTGACTGAAATTCGGTTCCTGAGCTGACATGACCATTCCAAACATATAAGTTTAATAACTTTTTTCTCTATCTCTTACGGTTTGGCTGCTGAAACAGCGTCCCGGACGGACGGACAGAACGGACAGACAGACAAGTCTATTAGATAAAAGATCTATAGAATGCCCTCCAGATTTCTGCATTATTTTTGTACTATTCTATAATAAAACTAACAGACAATAATCAATGGACTACTAATACTGTTGCTTTTTTTAGGTAAAGAAAACTTCATGACAGAAACTATTCAACCTTTTTGATAAAGCAATAAGAAATTCATGCAAATATAATTTCTTTATTGCGTAAACGGTATAAGGAGTTACAGATTATGTATGTATGTATGTATGTGTAAAACCTGTAATATGTTAACTATATAGAACTGTTATAATTTAAATAAAGTTAAAACAATGTTTTAAATTAATTGACTTTTACTAGTTCAAATAATGTGTTTAAGCTTTATCTAGATATATTTTGGCATTTTATACAATACCTTCTATAGAATTATTAAGATACGAGTGAAACTCAATTAAATGTCACGAAAATTTCATACTTTGTCAACAACTTCAGGTATTTTATAGAATGCCTAGATATGCTACACAATCCGTGTATTTCATTCATTTTGGGTAGCATATACATGGAAATTTCCTACGTTCACTACCAATTACGATGGAATATTCTATAAGAAAGGTAATGAGACTTTTATGAAACACCAAAAGTATTCTACTCATCAAATCCACCACAGTAATAATAAAAATCTATAATGGACTTGACACAAAACTTCTCTTGCCAATCGAATTTTTGAGAATAACAATTTTAAAAATATCGAATGAAATGTTTACCCTATATATGTTGGGTCTACAATATACCTACTTTGGTCAAGAGTAAAATCAAAAATCGAGAACTTCTTCTACACCCCATTCATAGAAAACACGCCTAGCTGGAAAATCGGCAACATGTACAAGTTGAACCCTTTGTACGTGGTAGGGATACAGAAGTTGTTTGTGAAGAATTCTTCAAATTGTCCACAACGAAATTCCAAATTCCAGGGCAAGT
Source organism: Agriotes lineatus (assembly GCA_940337035.1). Lineage (NCBI taxonomy): Eukaryota > Metazoa > Arthropoda > Insecta > Coleoptera > Elateridae > Agriotes > Agriotes lineatus. The sequence continues at coordinate 233,079,526 of OW679194.1, read as the reverse complement.
TGTCGTATGCTTATTTCAGGATTTAAAAAATACTCTATTCAAAATAAACCTTCCTCTATGTTTAGTACGCGCTCAGTGCGTTGCAGGCCACGGTTTTTTTTCTGTGGAATGAACGAACCGGTTTTCCTTAATCGTTGATCTACTGCTACAAAAGTGCTTCTATACCGTATTTGCCTGTTTGGAAAACGCCTGCGGTACAAGCGAACTGCAGCATTACAATTTCCTAAAGCTTAATTCGCCTATGGAATACTGATAATTATCCATTTCTAATTTGAAGATTTGGCAAAACATTGACATTGACAGCAGAATACTTATAAACTTAGTAATATCAACCTACTTAGCCACCTTAAATAAGACAGATTTCTAGATTTTCTTGAAAACCATACATGGTAAGCAAAAATGTAACAGAGATATTCGACTCGATTTATCATAATAAATTAGCCTGTGAAGTTTGGTGGTCTTTTTACCACACACTCTGTATAAACAACAAATAATAGATTAGTAGAAAATAAAATATCATTGTATAGTTCTTCGCACATCAACACTTCGGCTATTGTATTTGGAAGACAGATTTTTCTGAACATACCTACTTCGCGTTTATATCTCGTTAAACAACGTAAATCTTTGACCTGAAATATGATCCAAAGTCTCTTTTATATTATAGCAAGATCGCAGTTTAGCAGTATTTGTTTTAATAAAATTGCTGGTTATAGATTTTAGGATAGTTTTCCATTATACAGGGGATCGAAAATAAACTTAATCGGAGAGCCATTGAAAACAATAAAACTTGACTAATATGTTGCATGGTTTTTGTTGACATCGAATTACATTTTTTTTAAGTATAAAATTAATTTTTAGCAGCTTTTTCAGTTTATCCACATGGTTTAATTACATATTTTTGCATATTTGTGTAGCTTATTACTTTATCAGACTATGTTAAAGTCACATAAACTAATAATACAGTTAATTGTAGTTCAAATGTAGTTTTATAAAGTGCAGTGTAGACAGTGGTCATATTCTTCACGGGCTTCCGCGTTAAATTTTATTTTTGATGGCTTTGTACTAGACAGTCCTTGAATCTATTAAAATATTTGACAGCTTTCTTAATCAGTTGAAACGTACCTCTATGATATTTAAAAGCTAATGGTATCAATTGTGGAATAGGTTATCCATAGAACATAGAATATAAGAAATAATTTTATTCACAACCATATATGAAAGGAGATTACTGACCTTTAAAAAGTTGGAAAATGAACTATTACCAACTTTTAAACTTTCCAACCGGTCGGAAACGTGGTATCCGTGGCAGCGGTTGAAAAATAATCAATTGCCGACCGCTGTCTAGTATATAGGGACACTGGAAATCTCGCTCATCCACTCATGCGCTTCACAGCCTGTCGAATCATTATACCGTGTGTCCACAGGAGGACGCACCATAGGGAGAACCTAATAGAATAGAAAGATCGGCTAATGCTGTGATCGCCGGCACGCTAAAACGTTGTTTTCTGGCTTCTGACTCGCCACTGTATGAAACAATATTGTTATAAATGGTACAAGAAAAAAACGGTGGTCACAGCACTGGTTGATATTTATATTCTATTAGCATTATCTTATCTCTATGGTGCGTACTCCTGTGGACACACGGTATAATAATAATGTTTCCAATTATTGTGTAGAATAAAGTGGTTGTGAATAAAATACTATACATACACAACGGTGAAAAGTTTCATTCCTGTCTCGAGATAAAGTTGACCTCGACACTTCGCGTCTCGGTTAACTACTTAACCTCTCGACAGTAATGAAACACTTTCGACCTCGGTATGTAATATACTATTATCTGACAGTGCTTTTAATTGTTAATATTTTATATTGGAGTATCGACAGATCATCAGGCGTTGTTTTGATAGCTTCTAGACACATTCTTCACTTTAAATAATATTTATTTACAACCATATATGTAACAAGGCCGCTACTGACCTTTAAACATGTGGAAAATGAGCTATTACTAACTTTTACTGTCTGACAGGTCGGGAAGTGGGTTGCCAAGACAGCAGTCAGGAAGTAGTCATTTTCCGACAGCCGCGCCGTCATGACAACGGATTTTCGCCGTCTTCGATTACTATCTGATTAATGACAGTTTTGAATAACTGTTTAGAATAAAATGGTTGGGAATAAAATAGTATACATACCTCGGTGGAAGTTTTAATGACAACGTCACGCTATAGCGCACCTCGGCGTTGTGTGCCATCGGCTGTAACAAATAATTTGGGGCCTCGGTACAATGGCAGACAAGAAATTTAGGCCGGCCTGTCATTCGCTTGGCACGGTTTATGTTGGTGGCACTGTAAGTCTATGTCAAATTCGAGGTTAGCAGGCTAGGTTTTGCGTCAGTCTATGTCAAAACTGACGCAAAACCTAACCTGTTAACCTCGAATTTGACATATACAGGGAAATATTTTGAGAAGCAAGAAAGCGATTTACATAACGTAATTTGTGTTTTGTTTTACATTTTCCGCAAACTTTAGCAGTGCCCCTCGTATTCACATAACTGGCGCAAATTACTTTCAAAATTACGGTAATGAAGTTTACCCCAAATCGAAAAGAGATATACATAGAATGACAGAGAGTTGGCGGTTTATTATTACAATTCAGTAACGTGACTTGTCTAGAGTCCCTATACATATTTAATACAAGAAAAATAATCCAAAAATTACACGAACCTTGAAAAAATTAGTACTAGATGTCAATTTGCCTTCTCATTGAATATACTAAAAGTCTCCTAAAACCGAAGCTGTGCTACGGCGGCCACATTGAAAAATGGCGGCTAATTTTTTACTTTTTCTATATAATTCCGTAACTGATGCAAATATCAAACAAAGTTTCAAATAGAAATTGTAGACCATTAATAAAATAAACACTTTTCGTTATTACTATCTTAGCTTTAAACCTGACGGTTTTTGAATTATGGACTGTAGAAGGACATCAGCAGATATAAATACCAGTGAGAATATTGTTACCACAACAACGCAAGCGGATTTTCTTGCAAACAATAAAAATTTTAAAAAAACTTTATGTAAAATATCTTGTACCGAATATGATGCTGATGTGATTATTGTAGCAGCAACTACTGAGAAAGCAAGAGATGATCTTGAGTAGTAATTGTTGCCCAGGACATGAACGTAATAATTCTCCTAGCCACCTTGTGGTTGCAGTTGAGATGCATGTTTGGTTTCTCCAACTAGGCAGAGAGAATAAAAATTCTCAATTTTCTACATAATTTACACAGGAATACCCTAAACTATTTGTTCTTTCTACATGTGGTTATAGTCTGTGATTTTAACACAACCTTAGTGCTCTTTGGACAACCAAATAAAGGCTTATGCCTTATTAAAAAAATCCGAAGCGACAGACTATTGAATTATTTATTGAAGATACTGTATCTCGCGTAGTAGATTAAATTTTCCAGCTTATGCCTTCCGAACATTTTGAGCCAGCCCGGCTTATCGCATTCAAAGAAGCCTAACTTTAAAACGCACAGTTCTCAATTGTTCTAGCTGTGTGCCGTCCAATTGTCACGTTTTTATTGCGGTCCTAATGGGTTTTTGGCGGCAAACTGCTGTTGGATTGATTAGATGGTTACGTGTTTTACCACACACTAGAAAAATTTCAATTGCAACACGTCGATCCTAGAAACGGTTGCCCGTTCAAAAACTTCTGTTTGTGTTTTTTTTTTTTCGCTGAGTCGAGAGTGTGCGCGTGATGCATAATTGGGCGCGTTGTCCAAGACGGCAGTAGCAGAGTTGATTACAAAACTTTCTGTATCACAAATGCAAGGGAGCGCCCGTGATGTTAAAGAAAGATGATAAAACGCATCTCCTGGACTTCGCTGGCAAAATGCAGGCATAATCCTCCGAACTATCAAACAAGTTACACGTGTTGTGAAACCTACCCCAGTGTTCGTGGAGTTGAGTTGCTAGTGAGCCGCTGTGCGAAAGTGAGTCCAAAATATTTCCCTTATCAAATACCGGCGTTTATGAGTTCAATTTTGTCTTGCGACGGATTTTAGCAGCGATTCAGCCTTTGCGTTAAAACCCCGGGTTTTCTATAGGAGATTTTTGTGAAATTTTATCGAGGCATTGTCAACACGGAAGACGTGGTTATTCCGTTATTCGTGCCGCATCATCAAAATTCTTTAAGGCTGATTAGTTGTGGACCTGCTCTCAAACTGCCAACGGCAGATTTGGGGTTACTTCCGGCAACCTAAAGCCAGGTCAGCTTTCCATTATTCAGGTATTACCTGTAAGATATTGATAGTGTTCCTTAAAACATATGAGCTTGCCCAATGGCGTAATGTATAAATAGGGTTTTTGCTAGTTTAATCGTCCTGAATTTGGGTTAACATCATGGTATTGTCTTTCCGACGTTTGCGGAGAAATTTAACAGACTTTAGCTGCCGGTTTTTTGCATTAAGTAATTCAACCTAACGCCTTGCATTTTAAAGAATGTCCAATTTGTGTGACATTGTATCAATTTTATAAAACTGGAAGCTGTGTGCCCATAAAGCGACTTGACGAAGTGAATTAAGTTGGTATAAATTTTCAACGCCCATTGCATGTGGGGTTGTGCCTTATTTTGCCAGTTGACAGCAATATATGTTTTATGCACGTGTGTGCCATTAACAATAATCATTTCGATCCTTACCGATCAAATCAATCATTTCGGCATCGAGCTCTTTCTTTGATTTAGCTTGTAAGGGGAAACACGTTTTTAATTTTTTATTTTTCATAAAAAAGTTATTCTTTATAAAAGTTTTTGCTTCTTGAAAAAATTTGTAAAAAGCTTTACCCAGAACTTCCTTCGTTGACATTGTGACACTAAATAATTTTAAAAATCAAATTAAGTTAGGAGTAAAAATATCTTCACGTTTCTAATAAATTAAATAAATTTTCAAATAAAAAAGACGCCACCGGTGGTCGAATTAGAACGGCAGGCGGGCCGCGTGTGCAACCCCAACGTTTGGTGGGATATCGTAAGTGACCGGGTAATTTCTACCTGCTCCACAGAGGGCCGACCTCTCAAATTTCTACGTCGTAGCTATATTTAGTAACGCGCTAATTTGTATCTCGTTTTTGTATTGTAAAAAATGTATTTTGTATCGTTTGGCTCCCATTTTTGATAAGAATAAAGCCTGCACTATGTACAAATTATTACTTGTATCTATTACTAAGTTGAATGAAAAACAAACAAAATTTTTTCTTTTAAGGTGCTCACCCTGTGTATGTTTGTCCGACATTTTCCCGGTTTCATTCCAGATATATACGTCACTGATGATATCCTGGCTGCTTCTGACCACGGTAAAATTACGGCCTTAGTTTTACTTGACTAGTAAAGCATTCGACACGGTTAACCATGGCACTTTATTTACTATTCTGAATTACATTGGTATTGGAAGGAATGCGCTATCGTTAATGACTAGCTATCTAAGTAATCGGACGCAAATTGTTAAACTAGATAATGTTGTGTCCGATCCGCTGCCGATCACTCAAGGGGTGCCACAGGGATCAATTTTAGGTCCACTGTTATTTTCAATATACACATCAATCTTTATGAAACGTGTTAAATTTTCTAAAATACATATATATGCAGATGACACTCAGCTATACCATTCTTTTCATATATCTCGCCTGGATGCAGCAGTGGAAGAAATTAATTATGATTTACAGTATGTGTACGATACATCTATTCAGCATTCACTAAAAATTAATCCCGATAAATCTGCTGTTGTTCTTTTTGGAAATAAAAATGCTTGTAAAGACTTGGCTGCTACTATAAAAATCACTATGAATAATGTTCCAATTTCTATTGTTGATAAATGCAAAAGTCTTGGTGTAATATTGGACAACACTTTTAGATATAAAGACCAGATTGCCAGATATATTTGCCAAGCTTATCAATTCCTCAGAAAGTTATATCCTCATAGATCCTATTTAAATATCGAAATCAAAAAGAGAATTTGTGAAGCATTTGTTTTATCTCAATTTAATTATTGTACAGCTGTATATCATTCAGCAATAGATAAGACAACTGCACAACGAATTCAAAAAGTTCAAAATGCATGCTTACGTTTTATATATGGCATTAGAAAGTACGATCATATATCACATAAATTGGCTGATGCTGGATGGTTAACAATGCAAAATAGTAGAATATTACAGTGTCTGTGTCTTTTTCATCAAATAATTCTTTATAAAAAACCACCATACTTATATAATAAGATCACTTTTAGAACAGATGTACATAACCTTCCTTCTCGATTTAGAGGCCTAATTTCGCCTCCGTTACATTCTGCTGCTTGTTTCGAGCGATCATTTTCTTTTCAAGTATATCATATGTACAATAGCTTACCAAAACTCTATAAAATATATAGTCCAGTGCAATTTAAACTTAAGTTACGATGTGAATTGTTTCAGAGACAGTGTGAAAATTATTTGTAGTGGTAATTATATGTGTCTATGTATATATATGTATATAGTTACTTTTTTTTATTATAAACATTGTGGCAATGTTGCTTATATATAATATGTTTAGTTAGTGTTTTTTTAAATATTACATTTTTTTACTATTTTCAACTGCGTCGTCACAGGGTATTAATTTTTATTTTCTTTTAGTATTTACGTCAAGTAGAATTAGGCAAAAGATTATGTTTTTGTGTTAATTATCTTTTAATTCAAGGTTAGGTGGAAGATCAGAGGGTATAGGATATTTACCTATACCCACCTGAATCTCGCCTTGTGATTACCAGTTTTTTTTTTTAATTATTGTATTTAGATATTGTTTTTTACATGGTAATAAAGTGATTATTATTATTATTATTATTATTATTATTATTATTATATACAGTGAAAATTCAGGAACTGCGAACACGAGTAAATCAAGGCGAATTTACGATTGCCTAAAAAGACGCCAAGACCGATAGACAGTCGATCTAAGGTACTCTAATATTAATCCACGGGTCGCCTGCATTGATTGTTTAAGAAATTGTTCAATGCAGACGAGGCATCCACGCCTAGTGTAATTTTTTTAAATTAATTATTATATTACAGATAGAATGTATGAGGTACTGGTATTCTGTGATTAATTCAGGTGATAAATTCAGGGTTGAAAAACAGAATTTGTAGAAATTAACAGTAAATTAAAAGAAGGTAGTTCACAAAGTAAAACACATTCTGCAGAAAGGAATCATTTCTTCCGAACAAACTAACTCATACTAAAAGAAAGATGTAAACAAAAGTAAAACTATTTTTATTTCAAGTAACAAAATTAAAGAAGCTTAAATTACGTAGCTCGTGTTCAAAGAGCTTGCCTTCTTGCACTAACCAATATTCTAAGCGGTCATAAACTTCGTCTGAACAACCCCTTTAATTTTTAAACGCAGTTCTTCAAATCGTTAGTTGTAGTGAAAACGACTTTCCAGAGGAATTTTTCGGCATTTCTGTCACAATTTCACATAATTCCACACTTCTGAGATGGGCATCGGAAGAATATCTCAGCTAAATCTATTAGTTCTGCAATTTATTTCAATGAATAATCTGAATTTATTAGCGGTAATACAAACCTCTTTTAAATTCCTGTCTTCTTTGGGAATACTAGACTTTTTGTGCTTTTGGGGAGACACACATCTAAAATTTCCAAAATTTGAAATAACTCCATGTAACGTTGATAACGAAGAAGAACATCTATTTCCAAATGTTGTGAAAGAATTTTGAATTTCCTGGACCGTTGGACCCTGATAATACCATTTTACAATTTGCACTGTTCTGTTGCTTCGTAGTTATCGATTTTAAGATAGAAATGACAGCAGATATTAGCTACTGACAAAATACGCGAACTGTCAACGTCAAATTCTCGGCATTTGTAAATTCGACATATCGTCTGCCGTGTTCATATACCTGCATTTTTGAGCCCGTGCGTGCACGTCAGCAATCCGCCTTTCAGTAAGGTTGTCGGTACCAACATTTGAAAAATATAAAACTACTTTTCGTTTTCAATAAAACAATGATGAAAATTGCTTTTGCTAATAATATAGCTTAATATATTGCTAAGCCGTACATTTTTTTGTTTTAATATTTCATAATTTTCACGAACAATAGCAAAATTATATTATGTCGGGGTACTTTGTGTTTTCAAGTTCTGCTCAGGGAGTTAATACGTACACATGTCACTCTTTAAAACGACTTATCGAGAGATCCAAAAAAAGCTGTTCCTCAGCGGGCTATAGAAATTCAACGTATGAATAATATGTTGGTGACACTGTACGTCAATGTCAAATTCGAGGTTATCAGGTTAGGTTTTCCGTCAGTTATGACACAAAGTGACGCAAATCCTAACCTGCTAACCTCGAATTTGACATTGACGTACAGTGTCACCAACATATTATTCATACGTTGAATTTCCACAGCCCGCTGAAGAACAGTGTTTTTTGGATCTCTTGATATTTGTTATAGTGGTTTTGACAGATGTTGACAGTGACATATAGTTTAGCTTTGCATTTTAAAAATCCGTTGTTTTCATAACGAAAATTGCGAACAAGTTATACTGTCGTTCCTTCACTGCTACAAATTACTTTGCGGAAGAGTTTAGCTGCTGGAAACGGGTGGTGAACTCTAAGGTAAAATGTCGACCGCCTTGCCCAGAAAGTCAAAAGAGCTTGTTGCCGCTTTAATAAGATATTTTGAACGAGAAAGAGACAACGGTGGTCCACTTATACCGCTAACTGCTGTGAGAGAAGTAAGTAATTTACACCTGTAATATACTTACTTACTTAATCCTAGGACCTTTCTATCCTTGCGGGTGTATGGTCAGGGAGTGGGTAGGGTTTTATTATGTTTTCGGTATCTTTCTCCATTTACGTTTCAATTCTTGCCTATTTTGTACTCTATGCCTCCCTTAAAGGCTGCATTCCTAACTTCTTCCCTCCACGAATTTCTCGGCCTTCCTTTCGTTTTCTTTTTATGTGTGCGTGCTTCAAATATTCTCCTCACCGTCTTATCTTCTACCATCCTCATTACATGCCCTAACCATCTTAACTGCCCTACTTCTATCGTATCATAATTCGTAATATAATGACCAACTACATTAATCGAAACTTTCTAATGTTTTGGTGTTACAGAGAGTTGCCAATGCTTTAAATTTAAGCATACCAACAGTCTCTTCTATTTCGCAGACCTGCAAATCTGGTGAACTTCTGCGTAGCCCTAAAAAAACAAAAAACCGAGACAGACCTGTAAGTGATGTCGATGATTTCGATCAGGTTGCGATTCGTAATGCTGTATACACCATGGTTCAAAATAGTAAGTTGGTGTTACTCTAATGATAAAAATGTAAAAAGTATTTGAATTTTGGGTTGTTACAAAGTTTGCCGTTTTTAGAGCAATACATTATCCAAAAAACACTTTCGCAAGCTTTAAGAGAAAAATCTTTTATGGTTCAATTAGTTCGTTGAAAAAAATTCTTCACAACATTGGTTTTCGTTATAAGAAAGATGACCCTTGCAGAGGATTAATGGTATTACCCAATACTGCATTATCTAGAGTTCGTTTTCTGGGAGAGTATGTGAAAACTTTGCAATCTGAAAGTGGGCGCCTATGTGTATTTTTAGATGAAACGTGGGTGTTTGAAAATGGAACAATTTGCAAGTCATGGCAAGATGACGATGTAAGAAACGTACGAAAAATTAAACCAGAAGGACGCAGGTAAATGAGTTACTAATTGTAGTAAACAACTATGTAATTCATGCTTGAATTGTTATAGATATATAGTACTTCATGCAGGAAGCAGTGAAGGTTTTATTCCTGAGGCATCATTAATTTTTGCTTCAAAAACCAAAGATGCTGACTACCATGGTGAAATAAACAAAGAAAATTTTCTAAAGTGGTTTAGCGAGCGATTATTGCCAAAATTGGAAAAACCTTCTATTATTATTATGGTTAATGCGAGTTAACACAGTAGTTTAATAGAAAAATTGCCAAACTCTTCCTGGAAAAAGGCAGAAATACAAAATTGCGGCTGCAAAAAAGAAATTTAGAATTTCCAGACAATGCTTTAAAACTCAATTTACTGGAAATTGTTGCACGGTTAGTTTTGCTTATTATTTATGAATTAGTTAGAAATATTATTTTACATTTTATAGCACTACATTTTTTCATAGTAGTAATTCTTGACATCTTTGTAGCAATAAGCCTGAAAACATTTATGCTATTGATCAAATGGCCCTTGAGCATGGACATATGGTTTTGAGACTCCCTCCATAGTCAATACCACTGCCAATTTAACCCAATAGAAAACATTTGGGGAATTTGTAAACAATATTACAACAAACACATTGGGGAAGAAGGTTATGGCAGGGAAAAATGTCTACAAATGTAGCAGAAAGCACTGGCAACAGTTACACCTGATATGTGGAAAGCTACTGTAGAAAAAACAAATAAAACTATTGTCGATTGGTGGCATAGGGAGGTTGGTTTCGATCGAGAGGATCAAACACCTGTAATAGTCGACCTCGAGGATGATTCAGACGATAGTGACTTTGAATTTGAATCGGAATAAACCAACCGCTAAAACAGCAATGTTTTTCCCCTTAATATTGAAAAGCTTCTTTTAAATTAAATTCATTAATAATATGTAAATCCATGTTTAGCCTGAAGAAGTGTCTAGATATTAAAAAATGAAACGTTGCAAATATCTGTCCTATTCCAGTAATTGTTTAATACTATACTAATATTGTATTTTTAACTCATTGTTTTTTTTACTACTTGCGTTTATTGTTTTCCACTCTCTAAACTTGTGGCTGTATTAAGTTATATTTATGATCTTCTTTATTGGATTTGTGCTGTCTATAAAATTTAATTTTTTAGTTAGAACTACAGACCTAAGAGATAGAGTGACAAGGTCAACATGACACACACACACTCAGCTCACACAATGGTTGCTGTGCAAGCACAAAAGGCCCGCTCCAACTTTGTATCTCGAATCCGGGGCAAGTTGAGCATTGTACCGCCAGATGCAAGCACATAAAGCACCAGCCTCGACACCGCAAGGTAAAGCGAGGTTATCGATTATACATACATATATACATAGTTATTTTAAAATGATAATGAAATGATTTATTTGATTTAGTTGTTAAAATACTGCGCAATTCCAATTATTATTCTTTGTTAAAATATGTAAATTATTTTACTATTATATTCAATTTATTCTTTATTTTATGTGGTACTCAATACAATGTTTTTAAAATAAATCGAGCAAAATTGTATTTTTAATTGATTTTAAGTTGAGCACGAAAAATTACATAAATACCTGCAGAGTATTATAAGTAGCCTCAACAGGTAAATAACATATACAGTAAGGACAGCAAGTAATCAAAGTATCAGTTACAGGAAAATGCGCCTAATCCGTATACCTGAAGTGCGCCAATTCATTTCACACAAGCTACACATTGTTCAAGTTTTTAAAGTGCTGATTTTCTAAGGTAGTTTGGTCACTTAATTTTACATTAATTGATAGTTGTCAACATTTACAATACAATTTTATGTAAATTAATATGATGTTAGTCTTCAGTTTTCCTGTTGTGGTTTTTTCTTTCATCTTTAAAATTTTAATTTAATATATTCATTAAATTCTAACTGTTCAAGTTGTATTTTATCTACCTTCACTTCACGTTAAAATGCAATTTTATCGTCTAGGCGACAAAAATAGTAATTTATTATACAAGACGATAAAGTTAAATTTTATCCACGAGTGAATCGTTTAACGTCGAGACGAAGTCGAGACGTTAATGGTTCAAGAGTGGATCGAAATAACTTTATCGTCGTGTATAATACAATATTTTTTTCTATAGCAAGAACTTTAACAATTTCAAAAGAAAATAATGACAGTCAATCACATTTCAAAATGTCAGTAGCTAGATTGGGTTGCTACGATAATAGGAAGCTGTCATATTTAATTTAAACAAAAGTTAGAAAATTAAATTACTTTATCTATCCTTGATGTTAAAGTGCTACTTTATCTACCCTTGCTGTTAATGTAAAACTTGACCTTTTGTTTTGAGTTGATAAAAGCACACTTTAACATGTGCTATAGAAAAAATTATATATTCACATTGTTGGTAGCACTGCCAACCTATGTGAAATTAGAAATTTGCAGGTCAAATTTTACGTCAGTCCCGTCAAACAACATACTTTTAGTGACTGTATATGGCTCATATAAACATACTAGGATATGATGTCATCAATATGGTATGACGTGAACGCACGGGCTCAGAAATTCAGGTATAGTACAGAAAATCTCTCTGTATTGTATATACCGGGTGGCCATAAACATCTGATATCACATTACCTTTGGAATCAACACCGCTTTATTAAAGTGATGAATCCAACCAAACTAAATGTCATTAATGTCATCACAACTAAAATTCATATCTGTCAAAAATTATTACAGATTGCAATAAGTATTGAAGTTAGAACAGGAGATTTTTATAATCGAGTCGTAGGCTAAACTGCAGAATCTGGGACACATTCCCCTCCTCTTATTTGCATTTTATTACATTTCATACCAATACTTATAATTGAAATATGTATAATGCTAACCAACATTTATAAGTAGCTAATTCCATGGCTACCGGGATCTCAGATGTTTATGGCCACCCGGTATATAATGTGTATACAAAATATCGTCTTCCTTCGACAAATATTTTTTTAGTTATACCGCCAACAGACAAACAGACAGACAGATAGACAGACACGCAGACAGACGGAATTGAGAAAACCTATTTTTCGTCATTTAGGGACCCTGAAACGTGAAGATCTGAAGAAATCTCGGAAGGTGATTTTTTCGTGATTACAAATAATTTGAAATTTTATATACTAGGTGTTTATAAATTAGAAAAATATAAAAATGGCTAGAGGGAAGTGTCTTTAATTTTTACTTGTGAGGATAATGTTGTAAGAAAAAGTGTTTGGTAATGAAAGAGTAAAAATCTAAAAAATAATATTTCATCTTTATACTAGCAACTTATATTGTTTTAGTTTTAAGCAAAGCAATCGCCACAATATAGTCAGGTATTAACAAAACAACCAAATCTGTGGAGATTTGGGTAAATGTCGGCAGGATGTTAATTAAATTAGTCATTTAATTTTAGTTTTGTGGATTCAGTTTACAAGAGAAAAGAAATTTTTACTTTTATTTTACTTTAAAGTATCAAAGGAAAACAAAACGAGTGCCTTATTGAAAACTAAGGCACATTATCTCTCTCACTCTCTCTAGACACAGGTACTTCTGTCAGATCTTTTTAACAGACAGCGGCTATTTAGCTTTGAGCAACCTCGTCACAGTGGGCAATTTAAATTTTCAAAAAGATACCTCCCACAAAAATTTACACATATCCCCACAGCATTGACTGTTTTGTTACTAGCCATGTTAATAACTGACCGTATAATGATTTTTGCATTGCGTAAAACTAAAAAAATGCAATTGCAATTTATGTTCAGACTTGTTCTTTCATTGCTTTTTCATCACTTTTTCTTATAACATTATCCTCTTAAGTCAAAATTAAAGGTTCTTTTCTATTTAGCCATTTTCATATCTTCTTAATTTCTAACCATCCCGTGCATCACATTTAAAATTCATCCATGGCACTGCGGTTCTTATAAAAAGCAAACATTTTTATAATAAAAACTTTTTTATGAAAAATTAAAAATACAAAAGTTTCCTCTTGTAAACTCAATCCAGGGGCATGCTGCATATGTTTGTGTTATTATATTTTACGATTTTGATTGTGTATGTAAATACATTGTATGTGTTTAGTGTGTCTCTTTTACAAAGCAGTCATTTCAAAATCAGAATAAATCGCATTTGTTAAATAACTATTTCCGTCATTGACTAAACCTTTGTAAACACATTGCAAAAAAAGTTGAACTTCGCCAACTAATACAATCGGGCCTTAGTTAAAATAAATCAAGTTTCAAGTAAGTATAGTGCAACAGAACCCATTGCTTTGACCGTGAACAGGCTAGTTATCACAGCTGTGGTTTGAACATTTACGGTGGAGTCTTGGCATTTCAACAATTTGACTATCCTGAAACAGAATCGGACTTCACAAGTATCGTAGACCACCCTTTTCCGCTAGCTACTCGCGGACAATCGTGGGTGTAACTACGACTGCCTTCCAACGCAAACTGACCTGCCATAATATCCCAAACATATTAAACAAATTTTAAGCAAAACTTAAACAAACATAATGTAATCCTGAAAATGTTCTTTAGTGTCCTAGGAGCGACCCTTTAAAAGTCCTCCTCTCTGGAGTGTCGGAATCGTAGTTTTTTGGAGCAAGAAGCAGAAAACAGTGCATTGTTTTTATAAAAAATCGCGCTAAAGTAGCTTACTCGTTCCTATTACAGAAAAATACTATAAAGGAAAGTTGTTCATAATGTAAAATTATATCCCGCTGCAAAATTTCAGAAATGTTGTCCTACTTTTATAAAGCCGTGTATATGAGATGAAGCACATTTGCAATTCCTTCTAATAAACACGATTTCACAAAAGCCATTGGATATTTCTGAAATTTTGCATGGCGTCATAATTTAAAATTCTGAACAACTTTTCTCTATAATGTTTTGCCGTGTTCATACCAGCAAAATTTACTTACAAAAGATGTTTTTCAACTACTGCCATGGCGTCCTTGATACGACGCCGGCATCCCAGAGGCGGGGACTTTTAAAGAATTACTCCTACAGTACTAACGAACGTTTGTGCTAAAAATCAGAACTATATTTTTTGAGGTAGAAATTTATTATGCCTGGACTATAAGTGCAGTCCTATTTTGTCGTAAAATCTCGATTATACCGTAACACACGATGACATTGTAGCTGCAGGGGAGAACTGTTACGTGTCTTATAATATGAAACAATAAGGTCTCAGACGCTTTTTGAGTATAGATATTTTCCTATAATTTGATTAGTAAACAGCAATTACATTATAAATTTCACTTGTAAGTTTTACGTCCTACAAGTGCAGCAGCTGCCAATCAATCATAACACACATACCTCCATCTAGCCTTCTACCTTCCTCTTTAGGTGAATTATACAGGGTGGTCCACTTTTTTGTAGCAGGACTTTAATAGTAGACAGGAAAACTTATTTCAAGACTAAAATTTCATATGAACATAGACCCTAAAACTCTTCGTTTTAAAGATACAGGGCGTTAAAATTTTTGAAAAAATTAATTTTGTTTTGACAGTATCCCAACTAGCTGAGATAATTAAACTAAATTTGGTGACCCACTCTATCCTAAATGCTACTACATTCCGTGACAATATCAAGACCCTCGACCGACCAGTGGCGGAGATGTGGGATTTCGCGACCAATAAATTTAAAAATTCACTAGTACCACCCTGTTGAAAATCGAAATTGTTTCTTTTTTCAAAAAAAAAGCGTTTAATTCTCTACAGAAAATGTAAATGTCTCTTCACATTTCCCCATATCTCCCACGGTTGCGTAGCAATTTTCAATATGTTGGTCAAATTCATGTTTTACCCCAAAACTAGTTTGAGTTTATTTATTTATAATTTACAAAATGATGCCCTCAATTTGAGTTTACATGAGTATATTTTTTGTAAGAAAAACATCCTGTGGCCTAATTCCACATCTATTATAGGAAAATTGTAATATTTTTCATAGCTGTGCAGGCCACTTAAACGTTTCCTTTTTCTGTAGTTCGTAATGTCAGTATGGAGTTCTGACAGCAGAAGCTGGTAAATAAGCATGGGTCACCATCTTTTCTCATCTGAATGTGAGCAAAATATTTTATTTTAGGCAACTTATTATTAATAAGAATGTAAGCTCCATATAGAGATGGCATTTCTACATTATTTTGTCGTGTAGTTTTAGGGTTCATATTTATACAGCAGAAGCCTATACCAAGTTCTGCAAACATTTATAACTGCCAAAAACAAATTAGATATTTTATTAAATGAAGCAATTATTTACTTTAAAAGAAAATTTTGGTGTTTACTGAAGTATCGAGTTGTACCTATACTTTGCATCTAATAGTGCATCCTAAACTATACATTTGTAAATACAAATATATATTGTTAGTGGATTTTGAATTCAATCAAGAGAATATTTACTTTTTCAAACTTATATTCCAACTCATTTTAACGATTTTAGATTAGCCATTTATATTTCAAGACACCCGCATACAAACTAAATAATCTCTACTTTAATTTGTTAAAATGACTTAGTTTCAACTCTTCTGATGAATTGAATGGGTTCATTATTATCTGAAATTTATCCTGAAACTGACGTAAAGTTCAATATAGTAGAAACTATATTTGAATTTTTTCTCTTAATTGGTTATTTTCATCGCCTACTGATTCCTTGTAAAATGTTTGACGCACAATAGAGATTCAGCAATGGATGTTAAATTTTTGCTACCTGTTTTCAACCCAAATTCTTATTATTTCCATTACTTGAGAAGCGATGTATCAAAAACCCTTTTCAGGCCTTTTTGGCGCTGGATTACCACACACCCCATCATTTCGAATCTACAAATTAGCAAATGTTTTTTGATACATTAGTTAAATGTCTTCAAAACTTCCCTTTTTGAAAGTTTCATTTTTGTTCTGTTTGACAAGTAAACCAATACCAACTATTTTGTTAAAAACTACGGTAAACAAATATTCTGGATAATTTGAAGGATCTTTTTTTCTGAATCGCAATTGAGAGTTCCACGTAAGCATTCATTTTTGCTCCATTGCCAGGTATGTTATTTAAAAACATACCCGTACATAAAATTACACTCCAAATTTTGTAATTAAACACAGTGTACTAGAAGTATAATCAAGCAACGCGTATTATATAAGAAACACCGTGACAGCCTCCTAGAAAATACTAGTATTTATAACAAGCTAATAAACGTACGCTAATGTGCTTTTTTGTACCCATCAAAAAACCTTGATTAACTAATACCTCCAAAATTGACTTAGAATATGACTTAGTATAGTTCATAAGAAAAACGGTGCGAGAAGCAGTTGATATGGTTTTCTCTGATTTCAAACTTCACTATTGGCCAGGATTGACGACTGGATTATTTCTTGCCGCTGCTTTACTGCCGTAAGTTGTTTTTGAATACACTGTTCGACAATTTCAAACAAGGATTTAAAATAACTAAATTGAGCTAATTAACAAGTACAAGTACACAACATAATAAAATTGCTCAATTTACATAAACATTGAAAGTAAGTAAGCACTGGTTGAATTAAGTATTTTTTCTTAATTATTTAACTCACATCACATAAATTCGGATCTAGTATACTAATTCCCAAAATTTGAAGTTTCTATTTACAAGTCTGGAGTCGTAACTAGATATTTTAAGTATTATTACGTTAACATAATTTTATTCCCAAAATTTAAGGGTAAGTTAAAAATACCTATCCTTTTAAAGGATTAAGAACGTCACACATAATTTACAACCTTGTTAAGATTCCTGCATTAATCATAAAACAGCGATTTTAATTTAAAACAAAGGCTACGTGTGGACTAAGTTTTATTATCAAAATAAAGACGGTTTTAGCCGAAATAAAATTGTTTTGCCAATGTATGAATAAGAACAATATTTTAGTTTTATTGCGTATAAACCACTATATTGTATTTAATAGTAACTTAATTAGAAAAATATTTTCAAATTATTATTAAGCTTTCTATTATCGTATAACTTAAAATATTATTTATAAACATTTTAACATTTAAAATTAATCAAGTTCTGTAGCTACGTACTAAGGTTTATTAAATATTTGACAATCGTTCCTTTTCTGCTTTTTAAAGTATTCAAAACTAATGAGACGGAATACTTTAATTGCCTTCTTTATAAACGAGTCGAAATTAATTACTTATTCGCGTTTTAATTTAAGCAGTAATTTTAATTAATTTGTCATTAAGAGCAAAAGTAGTAAGAGTTAAGTTATGCCAACTACCTTAAAGAATTATATTATATTTTGTCATTTTAAACAACTAATGGCTTTCCTACGTACTTGATAAGAAGAAATATTTTGCAGGAAGCTATACACTTAATTAATTTTGTAGCATTTTATTGTGTCCTCTTATTAAAACAAATTAAGTATTTAAATACTGAAGACGCCACGATCTCATTTAATTAAAGTAAACAATAAAATAAACGAAATTATTATACTTAAACTCGAGAAATGAGAATCTTTTAGAAGAGAATTCCATAATAGTCGGAATATGTACTATTACAAAAATTATTAATTCGTGTATGAATTTACATGTCTGACATAAACGCGACTTTCATTTATTCTTGTATTTCCCATATTGTGTACGCAACTAAAAAATAGTATATTACCTTATAAGATCGGTAAGTGCCTTAAAACAGGGCGAGCAAACGTTAGGAATACGAATCCCGAATAACCGAGTTTTTCTATTTCTCACGGTCATTTTTGCGCTATCAACTAATAAAAATAAAAATATGATCAAATACTACAAATATTGTTTGCCTAAATAATGTGGGCGATTGTTGTTTCTATAGTAACCAAATTCAAAACAATTTTCTTTAGCAGTCCTAGGAGCGTTATATTGATAACAGGCCTGTTATTTTGTTGTTGTCATACCAACCAGCAAGGATAAGGTAAGCTGACTTTTTAGTCATAAACAGTAGTTGGTAGCGCAAAACGGCACTTAACGATCGAATGTCGTGTAACATGTTTTGCGTTATCAGCTTAGAAAAATAACAATACTCTTGAATACTATAAAAATATTGTTTGCCTAAATAAAGTGCTCGATTGTTGTTGCTATAGTAACCAAATACAATACAATTCTATCTACGTTGATATCAAAATACTAGAACGCGCGTGGCCAGCCTACGTCTGGCCCTGCCAGCGTAAAGAAACGGTTAACAATAAAAATGCTTGCTTAAGCTGGTAGCCAGCCGACGTCCGGCCCAGTATGCAAGCCCTTCATGCTGCGTGTTGCGGCGCGATCGGCATGTGCGCGCGCCACTTGCTTACGGTCGGCATGTCTTATAATATAAGATAGTGGTTGTAACACCGAAAACAGTGTTACAATAAAGTCCATTATAGCGCTGTTTTTGCATTGATGTTTTCATCTAAAAAACGTTGGAACATCCTACCTTGTTTCAGACAATTGACAGATTTCCACATTTATGAAATATCAAAATTCAAATTGTTTTACTATTTATATGGAAAGCAGGTAAAATAGTATATTATACTTGTTTAATAAGAGACGTTGTAACACTCGCTCTATTGGGGCACGTCAGTCTATGTCAAAACTGACGCAAAACCTAACCTGTTAACCTCGAATTTGACATATACAGGGAAATATTTTGAGAAGCAAGAAAGCGATTTACATAACGTAATTTGTGTTTTGTTTTACATTTTCCGCAAACTTTAGCAGTGCCCCTCGTATTCACATAACTGGCGCAAATTACTTTCAAAATTACGGTAATGAAGTTTACCCCAAATCGAAAAGAGATATACATAGAATGACAGAGAGTTGGCGGTTTATTATTACAATTCAGTAACGTGACTTGTCTAGAGTCCCTATACATATTTAATACAAGAAAAATAATCCAAAAATTACACGAACCTTGAAAAAATTAGTACTAGATGTCAATTTGCCTTCTCATTGAATATACTAAAAGTCTCCTAAAACCGAAGCTGTGCTACGGCGGCCATATTGAAAAATGGCGGCTAATTTTTTACTTTTTCTATATAATTCCGTAACTGATGCAAATATCAAACAAAGTTTCAAATAGAAATTGTAGACCATTAATAAAATAAACACTTTTCGTTATTACTATCTTAGCTTTAAACCTGACGGTTTTTGAATTATGGACTGTAGAAGGACATCAGCAGATATAAATACCAGTGAGAATATTGTTACCACAACAACGCAAGCGGATTTTCTTGCAAACAATAAAAATTTTAAAAAAACTTTATGTAAAATATCTTGTACCGAATATGATGCTGATGTGATTATTGTAGCAGCAACTACTGAGAAAGCAAGAGATGATCTTGAGTAGTAATTGTTGCCCAGGACATGAACGTAATAATTCTCCTAGCCACCTTGTGGTTGCAGTTGAGATGCATGTTTGGTTTCTCCAACTAGGCAGAGAGAATAAAAATTCTCAATTTTCTACATAATTTACACAGGAATACCCTAAACTATTTGTTCTTTCTACATGTGGTTATAGTCTGTGATTTTAACACAACCATAGTGCTCTTTGGACAACCAAATAAAGGCTTATGCCTTATTAAAAAAATCCGAAGCGACAGACTATTGAATTATTTATTGAAGATACTGTATCTCGCGTAGTAGATTAAATTTTCCAGCTTATGCCTTCCGAACATTTTGAGCCAGCCCGGCTTATCGCATTCAAAGAAGCCTAACTTTAAAACGCACAGTTCTGTTTGTGTTTTTTTTTTCCCTGAGTCGAGAGTGTGCGCGTGACGCATAATTGGGCGCGTTGTCCAAGACGGCAGTAGCAGAGTTGATTACAAAACTTTCTGTATCACAGATGCAAGGGAGCGCCCGTGATGTTAAAGAAAGATGATAAAACGCATCTCCTGGACTTCGCTGGAAAAATGCAGGCATAATCCTCCGAACTATCGAACAAGTTACACGTGTTGTGAAACCTACCCCAGTGTTCGTGGAGTTGAGTTGCTAGTGAGTCGCTGTGCGAAAGTGAGTCCAAAATATTTCCCTTATCAAATACCGGCGTTTATGAGTTCAATTTCGTCTTGCGACGGATTTTAGCAGCGATTTAGCCTTTGCGTTAAAACCCCGGGTTTTCTATAGGAGATTTTTGTGAAATTTTATCGAGGCATTTTCAACACGGAAGACGTAGTTATTCCGTTATCCGTGCCGCATCATCAAAATTCTTTAAGGCTGATTAGTTGTGGACCTGCTCTCAAACTGCCAACGGCAGATTTGGGGTTACTTCCGGCAACCTAAAGCCAGGTCAGCTTTCCATTATTCATGTATTACCTGTAAGATATTGATAGTGTTCCTTAAAACATATGAGCTTGCCCAATGGCGTAATGTATAAATAGGGTTTTTGCTAGTTTAATCGTTTTGAATTTGGGTTAACATCATGGTATTGTCCTTCCGACGTTTGCGGAGAAATTTAACAGACTTCAGCTGCCGGTTTTTTGCATTAAGTAATTCAACCTAACGCCTTGCATTTTAAAGAATGTCCAATTTGTGTGACATTGTATCAATTTTATAAAACTGGAAGCTGTTCGTGTGCCCATAAAGCGACTTGACGAAGTGAATTGAGTTGGTATAAATTTTCAACGCCCATTGCATGTGGGGTTGTGCCTTATTTTGCCAGTTGACACCAATATATGTTTTATGCACGTGTGTGCCATTAACAATAATCATTTCGATCCTTACCGATCAAATCAATCATTTCGGCATCGAGCTCTTTCTTTGATTTAGCTTGTAAGGGGAAACACGTTTTTAATTATTTATTTTTCATAAAAAAGTTATTCTTTATAAAAGTTTTTGCTTCTTGAAAAAATCTGTAAAAAGCTTTACCCAGAACTTCCTTCGTTGACATTGTGACACTAAATAATTTTAAAAATCAAATTAAATTAGGAGTAAAAATATCTTCACGTTTCTAATAAATTATAGTTATTAAGGTACTAAGGGCATTATGAGTAAAATAAGAGCCCAAGATTGTTAGTGTACTAACCGAGGGCTTTGGCCCGAGGTGTGTACAACAATCGCGGGCACTTAGCTCATAATGCCCGTGGTGCCTTCAAGGTTTTATGTCCTACCAATTTTCTTACCTAATTCATATTCATAATTCAATTCATATAATTACTATGATATAGTATCTAGTTAGCTGATCTAAGTTAGATTTGTGACATTAGCTGAGCTGTCATTAATTTTCATTGTGACAGTGGTGCATTATAAAGTTGTATCCATGGAAACAAATACTGTTAATTTTTCATAATAACCCTAGTGTTCTTATGAAGAAAATAATTGCCCTGGAGCGTTATTTTGTATCTAAGATACCTTAAAATAGAGTCATTAATTTCAATTAATGTACTGGTAGGACATAAAATAAATTTTCAAATAAAAAAGACGTTACCGGTGGTCGAATTCGAACGGCAGGCGGACCGCGTGTGCAGCCCCAACGTTTAGTGGGATATCGTAAGTGGCCGGGTAATTTCTACCTGCTCCACAGAGGGCCGACCTCTCAAATTTCTACGTCGCAGCTATATTTAGTAACGCGCTAATTTGTGCCTCGTTTTTGTATTGTAAAAAATGTATTTTGTATCGTTTGGCTCCCATTTTTGATAAGAATAAAGCCTGCACTATGTACAAATTATTACTTGTATCTATTACTAAGTTGAATGAAAAACAAACAAAATTTTATTCTTTTAAGGTGCTCACCCTGTGTATGTTTGTCCGACATTTTCCCGGTTTCATTCCAGATATATATATATATATATATATATATATATATATATATATATATATTGTATATATATAATGTGTATACAAAATATCGTCTTCCTTCGACAAATATTTTTTTAGTTATACCGCCAACAGACAGACAGACAAACAGACAGACAGACACGCAGACAGACGGAATTAAGAAAACCTATTTTTCGTCATTTCGAAATCCTGAAACGTGAAGATCTGAAGAAATCTCGGAAGGTGATTTTTTCGTGATTACAAATAATTTGAAATTTTATATACGAGGTGTTTATAAATTAGAAAAATAAAAAAATTGCTAGAGGAAAGTGTCTTTAATTTTTACTTGTGAGGATAATGTTGTAAGAAAAAGTGTTTGGTAATGAAAGAGTAAAAAATCTGAAATAGTTATTTATGTACCTAGAGCGAAAAATTATGCATTAGGCGTGAGTTCGAAAGTTTCGAGCCGAGCGAAGCGAGGTCCGAAAAAACTCGAACGAACGCCTAATGCATTTTTCGCTCGTGTTGCATACAAAATTTTTCCTACGACTGTAAAATTTTCGAAAATAGGTTTAAACTGGTGTTTTTTGCCATTTCTAAAATTTCCAGAGACGTGCAAATTTTTACATCAGAATTGGATATTTTATCGCCCATTTCTTATTTTTCTTGACACTTAAACACCGACAATACACAAAATAAAGCACAAGTAACTTTAAATCGCGAAAAAAGGTTTAAATCAAATTCACAGTGACAGCTGTCAACTTTGACGTTTTCAAATAGCTGACCACTAGCCGACTTAGGTATATAATCATGAAAGCTTATATAAAATTTATGTATGTTGCTATGTATTACGATTCACGATTATATACTTACGTATGACGGCTGCCGCGATGAACTGATTCAAAACAATCAATTTTTGACGTACGTCAACAAGGCGGAAAGCTTGATTTTAGAAGCAGTCGTAGGAAAAAATATATTTCAGCTTTATACTAGCAACTTATATTGTTTTAGTTTTAAGCAAAGCAATCGCCACAATACAGTCAGGTATTAACAAAACAACCAAATCTGTGGAGATTTGGGTAAATGTCGACAGGATGTTAATTAAATTGGTCATTTAATTTTAGTTTTGTGGATTCAGTTTACAAGAGAAAAAAATTTTTACTTTTATTTTACTTTAAAGTATCAAAGGAAAACAAAAAGAGTGCCTTATTGAAAACGAAGGCACTTTATCTCTCTTTCTAGACACAGGTACTTCTGTCAGATCTTTTTAACAGACAGCGGCTATTTAGCTTTGAGCAACCTCGTCACAGTGGGCAATTGAAAATTTCAAAAAGATACCTCTCACAAAAATTTACACATATCCCCACAGTATTGACTGTTTTGTTACTAGCCATGTTAATAACTGACCGTATAATGATTTTTGCATTGCGTAAAACTAAAAAAATGCAATTGAAATTTATGTTCAGACTTGTTCTTTCATTGCTTTTTCATCACTTTTTCTTATAACATTATCCTCTTAAGTCAAAATTAAAGGTTCTTTTCTATTTAGCCATTTTCATATCTTCTTAATTTCTAACCATCCCGTGCATCACATTTAAAATTCATCCATGGCACTGCGGTTCTTATAAAAAGCAATCATTTTTATAATAAAAACTTTTTTATGAAAAATTTAAAATACAAAAGTTTCCTCTTGTAAACTCAATCCAGGGGCATGCTGCATATGTTTGTGGTATTATATTTTACGATTTTCATTGTGTATGTAAATACATTGTATGTGTTTAGTGTGTCTCTTTTATAAAGCAGTCATTTCAAAATCAGAATAAATCGCATTTGTTAAATAACTATTTCCGTCATTGACTAAACCTTTGTAAACACATTGCAAAAAAAGTTGAACTTCGCCAACTAATGCAATCGGGCCTTAGTTAAAATAAATCAAGTTTCAAGTAAGTATGGTGCAACAGAACCCATTGCTTTGACCGTGAACAGACTAGTTATGACAGCTGTGGTTTGAGCATTTGCGGTGGAGACTTGACATTTCAACAATTTGACTATCCTGAAACAGAATCGTGCTTCACAAGTATCGTAGACCACCCTTTTCCGCTAGCTACTCGCGGACAATCGTGGGTGTAACTACGACTGCCTTCCAACGCAAACTGACCTGCCATAATATCCCAAACATATTAAACAAATTTTAAGCAAAACTTAAACAAACATAATGTAATCCTGAAAAGGTTCTTTAGTGTCCTAGGAGCGACCCTTTAAAAGTCCTCCTCTCTGGAGTGTCGGAATCGTAGTTTTTTGGAGCAAGAAGCAGAAAACAGTGCATTGTTTTTATAAAAAATCGCGATAAAGTAGCTTACTCGTTCCTATTACAGAAAAATATTATAAAGGAAAGTTGTTCATAATGTAAAATTATATCCCGCTGCAAAATTTCAGAAATGTTGTCCTACTTTTATAAAGCCGTGTATATGAGATGAAGCACATTTGAAATTCCTTCTAATAAACACGATTTCACAAGTCATTGGATATTTCTGAAATTTTGCATGGCGTCATAATTTAAAATTCTGAACAACTTTTCTCTATAATGTTTTGCCGTGTTCAAACCAGCAAAATTTACTTACAAAAGATGTTTTTCAACTACTGCCAAGGCGTCCTTGATACGACGCCGGCATCCCAGAGGCGGGAACTTTTAAAGAATTACTCCTACAGTACTAACGAACGTTTGTGCTAAAAATCAGAACTATATTTTTTGAGGTAGAAATTTATTATGCCTGGACTATAAGTGCAGTCCTATTTTGTCGTAAAATCTCGATTATACCGTAACACACGAGGACATTGTAGCTGCAGGGGAGAACTGTTACGTGTCTTATAATATGAAACAATAAGGTCTCAGACGCTTTTTGAGTATAGATATTTTCCTATAATTTGATTAGTAAACCGCAATTACATTATAAATTTCACTTTTAAGATTTACTTCCTACAAGTGCAGCAGCTGCCAATCAATCATAACACACATACCTCCATCTAGCCTTCTACCTTCCTCTTTAGCTGAATTATACAGGGTGATCCACTTTTTTGTAGCAGGACTTTAATAGTAGGCAGGAAAACTTATTTCAAGACTAAAATTTCATATGAACATAGACCCTAAAACTCTTCGTTTTAAAGATACAGGGCGTTAAAATTTTTGAAAAAATAAATTTTGTTTTGACAGTATCCCAACCAGCTGAGATCGAGGCTGAGATAATTATACTAAATTTGGTGACCCACTCTATCCGAAATGCTACTACATTCCGTGACAATATCAAGACCCTCGACCGACCAGTGGCGGAGATGTGGGGTTTCGCGACCAATAAATTTAAAAATTCACTAGTACCACCCTGTTGAAAATCGAAATTGTTTCTTTTTAAAAAAAAGCGTTTAATTCTCTACAGAAAATGTAAATGTCTCTTCACATTTCCCCATATCTCCCACGGTTGCGTAGCAATTTTCAATATGTTGGTCAAATTCATGTTTTACCCCAAAACTAGTTTGAGTTTATTTATTTATAATTTACAAAATGGTGCCCTCAATTTGAGTTTACATGAGTATATTTTTTGTAAGAAAAACATCCTGTGGCCTAATTCCACATCTATTATAGGAAAATTGTAATATTTTTCATAGCTGTGCAGGCCACTTAAACGTTTCTTTTTTCTGTAGTTCGTAATGTCAGTATGGAGTTCTGACAGCAGAAGCTGGTAAATAAGCATGGGTCACCATCTTTTCTCATCTGAATGTGAGCAAAATATTTTATTTTAGGCAACTTATTATTAATAAGAATGTAAGCTCCATATAGAGATGGCATTTCTACATTATTTTGTCGTTGATATCAAATTATAAAGTATCTTTTGTAGTTTTAGGGTTCATATTTATACAGCAGAAGCCTATACCAAGTTCTGCAAACATTTATAACTGCCAAAAACAAATTAGATATTTTATTAAATGAAGCAATTATTTACTTTAAAAGAAAATTTTGGTGTTTACTGAAGTATCGAGTTGTACCTATACTTTGCATCTAATAGTGCATCCTAAACTATACATTTGTAAATACAAATATATATTGTTAGTGGATTTTGAATTCAATCAAGAGAATATTTACTTTTTCAAACTTATATTCCAACTCATTTTAACGATTTTAGATTAGCCATTTATATTTCAAGACACCCGCATACAAACTAAATAATCTCTACTTTAATTTGTTAAAATGACTTAGTTTCAACTCTTCTGATGAATTGAATGGGTTCATTATTATCTGAAATTTATCCTGAAACTGACGTAAAGTTCAATATAGTAGAAACTATATTTGAATTTTTTCTCTTAATTGGTTATTTTCTTCGCCTACTGATTCCTTGTAAAATGTTTGACGCACAATAGAGATTCAGCAATGGATGTTAAATTTTTGCTACCTGTTTTCAACCCAAATTCTTATTATTTCCATTACTTGAGAAGCGATGTATCAAAAACCCTTTTCAGGCCTTTTTGGCGCTGGATTACCACACACCCCATCATTTCGAATCTACAAATTAGCAAATGTTTTTTGATACATTAGTTAAATGTCTTCAAAACTTCCCTTTTTGAAAGTTTCATTTTTGTTCTGTTTGACAAGTAAACCAATACCAACTATTTTGTTAAAAACTACGGTAAACAAATATTCTGGATAATTTGAAGGATCTTTTTTTCTGAATCGCAATTGAGAGTTCCACGTAAGCATTCATTTTTGCTCCATTGCCAGGTATGTTATTTAAAAACATACCCGTACATAAAATTACACTCCAAATTTTGTAATTAAACACAGTGTACTAGAAGTATAATCAAGCAACGCGTATTATATAAGAAACACCGTGACAGCCTCCTAGAAAATACTAGTATTTATAACAAGCTAATAAACGTACGCTAATGTGCTTTTTTGTACCCATCAAAAAACCTTGATTAACTAATACCTCCAAAATTGACTTAGAATATGACTTAGTATAGTTCATAAGAAAAACGGTGCGAGAAGCAGTTGATATGGTTTTCTCTGATTTCAAACTTCACTATTGGCCAGGATTGACGACTGGATTATTTCTTGCCGCTGCTTTACTGCCGTAAGTTGTTTTTGAATACACTGTTCGACAATTTCAAACAAGGATTTAAAATAACTAAATTGAGCTAATTAACAAGTACAAGTACACAACATAATAAAATTGCTCAATTTACATAAACATTGAAAGTAAGTAAGCACTGGTTGAATTAAGTATTTTTTCTTAATTATTTAACTCACATCACATAAATTCGGATCTAGTATACTAATTCCCAAAATTTGAAGTTTCTATTTACAAGTCTGGAGTATCTTGGGAACTGCACCTGTATCACTATCTTTCGACGAAATTTTTTATTTAACTTAAGGCTCTTTCCGTTGTAACAAATTTATAGTTGTTATTAAAATTTAATATGAGTCTGGAGTCGTAACTAGATATTTTAAGTATTATTACGTTAACATAATTTTATTCCCAAAATTTAAGGGTAAGTTAAAAATACCTATCCTTTTAAAGGATTAAGAACGTCACACTTAATTTACAACCTTGTTAAGATTCCTGCATTAATCATAAAACAGCGATTTTAATTTAAAACAAAGGCTACGTGTGGACTAAGTTTTATTATCAAAATAAAGACGGTTTTAGCCGAAATAAAATTGTTTTGCCAATGTATGAATAAGAACAATATTTTAGTTTTATTGCGTATAAACCACTATATTGTATTTAATAGTAACTTAATTAGAAAAATATTTTCAAATTATTATTAAGCTTTCTATTATCGTATAACTTAAAATATTATTTATAAACATTTTAACATTTAAAATTAATCAAGTTCTGTAGCTACGTACTAAGGTTTATTAAATATTTGACAATCGTTCCTTTTCTGCTTTTTAAAGTATTCAAAACTAATGAGACGGAATACTTTAATTGCCTTCTTTATAAACGAGTCGAAATTAATTACTTATTCGCGTTTTAATTTAAGCAGTAATTTTAATTAATTTGTCATTAAGAGCAAAAGTAGTAAGAGTTAAGTTATGCCAACTACCTTAAAGAATTATATTATATTTTGTCATTTTAAACAACTAATGGCTTTCCTACGTACTTGATAAGAAGAAATATTTTGCAGGAAGCTATACACTTAATTAATTTTGTAGCATTTTATTGTGTCCTCTTATTAAAACAAATTAAGTATTTAAATACTGAAGACGCCACGATCTCATTTAATTAAAGTAAACAATAAAATAAACGAAATTATTATACTTAAACTCGAGAAATGAGAATCTTTTAGAAGAGAATTCCATAATAGTCGGAATATGTACTATTACAAAAATTATTAATTCGTGTATGAATTTACATGTCTGACATAAACGCGACTTTCATTTATTCTTGTATTTCCCATATTGTGTACGCAACTAAAAAATAGTATATTACCTTATAAGATCGGTAAGTGCCTTAAAACAGGGCGAGCAAACGTTAGGAATACGAATCCCGAATAACCGAGTTTTTCTATTTCTCACGGTCATTTTTGCGCTATCAACTAATAAAAATAAAAATATGATCAAATACTACAAATATTGTTTGCCTAAATAATGTGGGCGATTGTTGTTTCTATAGTAACCAAATTCAAAACAATTTTCTTTAGCAGTCCTAGGAGCGTTATATTGATAACAGGCCTGTTATTTTGTTGTTGTCATACCAACCAGCAAGGATAAGGTAAGCTGACTTTTTAGTCATAAACAGTAGTTGGTAGCGCAAAACGGCACTTAACGATCGAATGTCGTGTAACATGTTTTGCGTTATCAGCTTAGAAAAATAACAATACTCTTGAATACTATAAAAATATTGTTTGCCTAAATAAAGTGCTCGATTGTTGTTGCTATAGTAACCAAATACAATACAATTCTATCTACGTTGATATCAAAATACTAGAACGCGCGTGGCCAGCCTACGTCTGGCCCTGCCAGCGTAAAGAAACGGTTAACAATAAAAATGCTTGCTTAAGCTGGTAGCCAGCCGACGTCCGGCCCAGTATGCAAGCCCTTCATGCTGCGTGTTGCGGCGCGATCGGCATGTGCGCGCGCCACTTGCTTACGGTCGGCATGTCTTATAATATAAGATAGTGGTTGTAACACCGAAAACAGTGTTACAATAAAGTCCATTATAGCGCTGTTTTTGCATTGATGTTTTCATCTAAAAAACGTTGGAACATCCTACCTTGTTTCAGACAATTGACAGATTTCCACATTTATGAAATATCAAAATTCAAATTGTTTTACTATTTATATGGAAAGCAGGTAAAATAGTATATTATACTTGTTTAATAAGAGACGTTGTAACACTCGCTCTATTGGGGCACGCTTGCTAGTAGTATTCTATAACAGTCCTAGTACCGTTATGTTCATAACCAGCCTGTTATGAAAATAACAGTATTAGAACTGTAATAGAAAATTGTTTTGTATTTTGTTACTATAGAAAAAACAATCGCGCACTTTATTTAGACAGATAATAGTTACAATGTTCAACTGTGTTTTTATTTTTATTAGTTGATAGATCATTAAGAGTACCTTAAGGGCCTCGTTTTTCTAACGTTTTTGGTCTGTTCTAAGGCACGTACCGATCCTGTATCGTAATAACCTATTTTATATCTAGAATTGGAAATACTACTTTAAGTTCGAAATTGAAGAAGAATATATTTGAGAACGCAAAAGCATTTTGCATTCTAGATACAAACATTTTTAACTGCATTAATATGAAGAAAAATAGAAATAGAATATATAGAATTGTCTACATGAATTTCTTTGACAGTTTTTGAATAATTACAAAATGTATGTCAATGTGACATTGGAACCCTTAATTTACATATCGTAAGAATCTAATTAAGTTAAAATAATAAATTGGTAAATATGTTACACTGAATGGCCGAAATCGGCCAATGGCCGAAAAAAATACCCAGAACGCTTTGCAATTCGTTGCGAGCATTAAATTCCGGCCACTTGCCAAAAAACTGTACTCAAAACCCGCATACGTATTTTGACTATGCCATATAATAATAATAATAATAATGCCTTTATGAATGGGCGAAGTTCAGTGCTGACTAGTTAAACCAGCTGCCTGATCTTCCACTGAACCCCATAATTCAAGTACAAATATGGAGTAGGTACAAATTACATATTAAGAACAGATGTTATTGTTACAGATAATTACAATTTGTAATTAGGCTCAAAATCTCAAGACATAATAACTACAATTAACAGTTGAAAACAAAAACAAAATAATTTAGTATCATACGACTAAAATGTAAGACCATTAACCAGCAAATATCGAAGACAAGATTTGAATTTATTTTTGGACATACTTTTAATGTGGATGAGCAATTTATAAGTTTGCGATACAATAGGAGTAGAAGCGTTTAAAAAATTCAATATAGTTATAACGTAATGTGAACAGTGTTTTGAATCTTAAGTTTAAGTTCTCCCACAATAGACTGATACAAAAAATCGAACATATTGGGCTACGAGGAAAGTTGTTGAAATGGATAGCCGAGTTTCTTACAAACAGAACATTCCATGTTAGAATTGGAAGTGGTTTATCTAACTCTTTACGAACAACCAGCGGAGTACCACAAGGATCTGTCTTAGGACCAATTTTATTTCTTATTTATGTAGCTTACTTCAAAGCGAAACAGCTATATACGCCGACGATACAAAAATCTTTGGAAATACTACATCACACATAGATCTTCAACGTGATTTAAACATTGTCAACGAATGGAGCTCTGACTGGTTACTGCCTTTAAAGGCTTTGTTATTCTAGATGTCACCACTGGCGCATGCATATTAAAAACAGCAACTAAGTTAGAATGTAAGAATTCAATTTTACTGTCTATATTATTTAAATGATAAATATTTTTCCAAGAGATAGTACGTAAGTGGTCATGAAATAAATGATAGTTAAAGAGCTTAAAACTTCTGTAAATTTTACAAATCGGTTCAAGCGTTATACTATTTACCTTTAGATAACAGTGTACTAAATCGTGATCAGATATGAGTATATGCCTAGATATCTTGGTAACACCCGAATTAACCACAAAAGCCAAGTGTCGTCAATATATGGTCAACACGTGTCGCTGACTTTTCAGAAACACGTGTTGGTTCATCTATAAGTTGCTCAAAACCAAAGTTTCAATACAACAAAATTAATGAACTACAACATTAAACATTATTGGATAAGTTAAGTAAATCGATATTAATGTCACCAAAACAAAAATATGCTGTGTGGATAAGACAACCGTACATAAAGTGTTTTCAAAGTTATTTATAAATTCAAAATGAAAATTATTTGGACCTGAAGGATATAAACGACACCATAAATGATGTTTACCGGTTTCAGGATATTAAGCCTTTGTTTACATATACAAAAGTAGGCTGATAACTAAGTCATAACTGTATCTGTACGGTAATAGTCGCTTACAGTACATGGCAACCATTACCATACTGCAACCGATAAACTATTAAACATACCACGGATGTTATGAATTATAACAGCCTTAGATGTCTTAAAATCCTCGCTTTACGAGATCAGATTTCAAAACAACACCTGCGGCAGTTATGACAATCAATAGTCATAACATTCCTAATTATGTTAATAGATATTACCTTACCAACTTGTATACTAACCTATAATTGCTCTAGTGTGTTGTCAGTTTGCATTATCGAGTACTGTATATTCGATTTGATATAAAATCCAATTCAACCACCTCTCATTGGACGATCACCGCATAAAAGCAAATATTTATTTATTCCAATATCCTCATTAGGTATGCCACCAGATAACCACGTTTTCTTATTGCTATACCATCATAATGAAAAGAAATTATATGATCCTTAATATCTTCGAAATTTTCCGTCAATGGCCCAACATTCAAATGTGCACATTTAAATCATGAAAAAATTGCATTATGAATTTATTATAAGTACTTTCTGTATCAACTCAAAAAGTAACAAATTTAAATTAAACAAAATACTTGAATAAATCTGTCTAAAATACAAAGTAAGATTATAAATGGGCATCTGGTAGCCGCTGCCCTTTTATTAAGTTTAACGAAAATGACAATATATTTCAAATATCTAGAGTAATGAGTAGATAAGAGTACAGCAAATGCAAGAACAGTATTTGATTGGTTGGATCCCTATGTATGTGCAATAGCTCTAGATGAGATTTCGAAGTAGTCGACAGGTTTTTGATTGTTTGTAATTGGTCACTTTCAACTGACATTAAACTTGCCAAGGTTAGTAAAAACACGAAGTGCGTAAGCAATTTGTAAAATAATATGTATAATCATTTTAGGAAAATAGGACTTCCTTTTCCGTCTATTCGCACATTAAATTTCCATTTGCAGCATTTAAATTTTCAAACTGGCATTTTAACAGAAGTCTTTACTTTATTAAAGATTAAAATTGCAAACTATAACACAATTTTCGAAAAAGATTGCATGCATCCTTGCGATGAAATGGAAATAAGAAAGAGTATGGACTTTTGTGTGGCCACGAATACTTTTACGGGAGATGTAACATTGCCAAATCAGGACAATCGTTTAGATTCTAAATCTTTAGTGTTCATGTTAAATATAAAAAATATTAGACAAATCTTAGGTTTTTAATATTTACTGTTTTATTATTTGTATGCAAACTAGATGGAAGCAAACGGTAGCTTACTACTTTAGGTCAGAAAGCACTAACAGTTCAATAGTCGCGGATATTTTTAATTAAAATTGTGGAACATGCTACAAACATAGGTTTAAATATTGTTTCTGTAATATCACACATGGGCGCTTGCCATCAAGGCATGTGGAAAAATGTAGGAATTATTGCCGGAAAATGTTGCAAAATGATTAATTTTATTAACAATCCATTCAAAGAAGAACAAAAAGTATATTTTTTAGCAGATGCTCCACATTTATTTAAGAACATTAAGTCGTGCTTGATAAATAACAAAAGATTTGAAATTTCATTAGATTTGCAGGAAACATACAGGATTGTCAACGTGAAACACATAGAATCCTTTTGTAAGGAATAAGGAAAAATGGAATTAAAATCTACCCCTAAATTATGTGCAGAACAGCTTGATACCAACCATTTCAATAAGATTAACGTTTCTACTAGCTACAATGTTCTAAATCATAATGTCCGCTGTGGTATAAAATATATCGCGTCAGAAATTGGTGACATCCAGAATCACCACTTTAGCCATAAGCAAGTTCAACTTACAAAAATACAACAAAACCGTAGGCTTTCTTCGAGAGATTATTTATCTTTTCCAAAATTTAATAGTTGTGTCTAAAAACAATGAAAAAAAAGCTTGAAAACCAATTGAAAGTGGTGTTATTTTAACTACTACATTTTTATTGGATTTACAAAATATATTCTTAAACGAGAAAAATATCAATTTCTTCTGACTTCTACATTTTCACAAGACTTTCTATAAAATGTATTCCGTCAAATAAGCTAGACAGCCGATTCCATCGGCATTATAATTTCAGCGGCTTTAAAACAACTAGTATCTATTTCTCAG
This sequence comes from Agriotes lineatus, assembly GCA_940337035.1. NCBI lineage: Eukaryota > Metazoa > Arthropoda > Insecta > Coleoptera > Elateridae > Agriotes > Agriotes lineatus. Next base: position 233,045,394 of record OW679194.1, on the reverse strand, counting down.
TTTTTAAATACTTGCAAAACAGGTAGCTACGATGAAGGTGATCCTCAAAATATAACTGGATTTTTGGATGTATTAAAAATTAAAGAAAACTGCAGTGAGAACGAGACAATGACATTGACGGACTTGCTAGAAAATTGGAACAACATGAAAAAAGAGATCGGTTTGCGTCAGCCGAATATTTTATACAACTCAGTTGAATATATTTTAGAAAGTATTAAGAAAACAATGAAATGTAACAAATGTAGTTTTGCAGTGGGCAGCAGAAACGTCGTCAGTGCTCCATATACTACGTTCGTATCTCTTAAAGAATTTAAACCAACAGCTGTGTAGTTCATCAACAAAATAGTTTTTCCACTTTCTATACTCACAGAACAAACATTTTTTAATTTGAGTCAAGTTCTGAATTACCCTAACTGCGAAAAGATCAATGTTTCTAAAATTAAGGCACGTGCTATTTTAAATGATTCCGTTTTTACAAGCATAGATCTTCGGAAGTGTCATAACATAAAAATGAAATTCATTGATTGATTTATTAGATACATATTCAAACTACATAATATGGCTATAAAACTAAAAACACACAGAATGAACAAAAATTTATTTCCAGTAAAAGTGTTGTAATGAGACAGTTTGCAGAACAACACAAAAATTTAAAAACTAAAAATATTAAGAAAAACATAACGATGCTGCATGTACACACGCCGCTTTGGCTTCAATAACCCCAAAAGTACTTGTTTTAAGAGATACATTTTGTTTATTTTTGTAATAATTTAGGTTTCTATTTTTATTTTGACAACCTATTTTATTGTTTGTAAAAATACATGTTTTCTCTATTCTCTATTATTGACATTTTCTAATACGTACATAACACATGCAGTTCGTTCATTACTCATTTATATTTCATGTTTTTATCATTTCATTTATTATTGCTTTGAATTTTAATACGTAGGTATCTCTTTAGCATATTAAGTGCCATATTATAATTAATGTAGGTGTTCCAACAAAAGTCATAACTGTAGCTTAAATTTGAATAAACAATATAAAACGCCTAATATATTATTGTATATTACTTAAATCGTATAAATTTGCTTATGTGGTGTATCAATGCATTTCATGAAAAGAGAACTATAATTAAGAAATGTACAACTATAGAATATGTTACGATACTTTTGGAGTGCCCCCCGTAGCATTGAACTTTCGCTAGCTGAATTCTGAACTTGAATATTTATGGTTGGCTTTTGTCAATTTTTGCAAACTTTAAACTAGGTATAATTAGCTATATCTTATTTTTAATTACTCTCCTATAATTATCATGCAGTTTCGTAAGCAATCCCTCGTTTAATTACTCATATTTTGCAAATTAGGTTTATTCTTGCTATATTTTTACAAATATTTGGGTATGGCCGCTAGGCAACCGGTGATACAAATTGTTTTTAACTATTCCATTTGTTGCTAGAGCAATGTTATCTTTGCCTGCAGTCAAACTTGCCTGACTGGTTTTTTGGCTTCTTCTGGCCCAAATTTCTGTTATCAGATGACCTGTGGGCTGGGTTTTTGAATTTTTCGGCTTTCTTTCCAAGCTAAACTGTCGTGCTAGTAGGTGTTCCTCTGCAGCTAAGTGCTTCATAGCCCTTTGGTAGGGCTCGCCTCTTCGAATAGATTGTTTGAGGGATCTGGAAGCATTTCTGCGTTATCGTGGATGTTCGTAATGATTAGATAGCTACTTACTTGCATTCCTTCGCTTTTGGCGGATCTCCTGGAAACTACTTTAGCACGCTTCTTTCGGCTCGACCCCCAGCTTGAGGTAAGATTAGGCCAGTTTCTTCTTAATCGGGAATACATTTGGGTTCTGTGCGTTTTTAGCCAAAAATTCCCGGTGGGAATTAAGACACTCCCCATCTGCTTGAAATCCTTCCTGTCTGGAGCAGGCCTATCCCGTTCGACTGCACCCTGCTGGAATCCAGTTCGATGCACTGGGCCCTAAGATAGTCGCATCGCCTGTGAATGTTGCAACTCTCGTGGGCAACACTGAAGATTGAGCAACTGCTTTACACTCACCTGCAAGTCATTCTGCAGCCTCCACAGCTGGCACTGCCTCCCGCAGCTGCAGCCGCCCTCGTTGCTTCGCTAGCTACGTCCAACAACAGGGGAGCAAACGGAGAGATTAGGTTCTGGTAAACTTTCCTGCAGGCAAGACGTTATTGTAGATAATATGCATTGCGCCTGTTGTACTTTATAATTGAATCATACTGTTTCATGCCGTTAGCACTTCGGGCATGTGATTTAGGTGATAGGTTTCGTGCATCGTTAGATTAGTAATATTTAGAATTTGTGTAATTAAATGTTAGGGCCGCCGCGCAATGATATGCGGATACCCTCTGCTACTTGCTAAATTGAGGTCATAAGGTTTACCTGTGTATTGCTCCGTTTGTGCCTTCGGGTCTCCTACCCTTATTGACCTGTGTTATCTGAAAAAAAATTTATAGAGTAGAACTTGTAGCTTTGAGCTTCACTTGTGTCCTTTCTGGACGTCGCGTTTACTCACCAGCTTGCATAACACAGTTCGGAAGCCTTAAAGCTTCGCTGTTTACATCACAAAACAGTATTTAATATTTTCATGTCAAACGTCCGGCGTGAAGTTAGGCACACTTCAGTAGCGTGTCTCATAAGCCGACTTCGGGAGCATTGTGATTATTTGTAGATCTTCGCTAACCGAGTAATGGGCAAATCCAAGCCTTTGCTTTCTTTAGCATATAAATATACATACGTACACTGAATGCATTTCTAATATGGACACCGTCGTTCATGTGTGGCCACGCAAACGCACGCTGATTCCGCCCCTTAGAAAATTTTGAATATAGATATAGCGTCATTTAGGGCTAACCTTCGGGGTTAAAACGTTAGCCGAGGTGGTCTTGTATTGCTCTGAGCCGGTATACGCGAAATTTTAAACCCGCTCCGCGACTCGCGCTTAATCAATTTAAATTATTTTAATTGTCTCCGCGACGCCCGGCGTACCCTCGTTTCTTTTTTTTTAGAGTGTTTGTACTGTCCAACGATTCGCGGCCTAAATTTTGCTTTATGAATATTTGCATGGTAATATTTATTTACGGCCCGAAACTACATTTCTTCTTTTTTTTGCATGCATTTGTAATAATTTATTTAGATATAAATATATATACATTTACATTGAAATTTATAATTGGTACATCGTATGATCACCTATGTGTATTTGAACGCCTGCCTGATTTGTTGTACATTAATGTTTGTATTTGCACTATAGTACATACCCACCATTTATTAATAAAGCTGTGATATTTTCTTTGGTGGTTGATTTGATTGTTTTCTTTGTGCTGCTGGAAATTGTCCTGACCTTATGTACGGTCCGGCATAAGGATTAGAACCTGAGTCGTGGACCTGGCGCCCTATTTTTTTTTATACTTTTTCAGCATAGCTGGAACCCTGCGACCCTCGCGGCGAGCTAGCCCAATTAGGCCGATAGTTACCAGCCGGCAAAACATCAAATATAACTTTCGCCAAAAGGTAAGGCCGACCGTCTATCTTCCCTAACAAATAACAAAGTAACGTAGTTAACTATGGCATTTCCAACAAACTTCAATTTCTTGGATCATCAAATGTCATCGTTTGCTCTTTTCTTATCTACTTATTATATGTATATGTACTCTACTAATATCATATCAGACACTCCACGTGTACTACAATCGCGGCACCTTGGTAAGTTTTACCACCTCCTCAAAGCTGCGTGCAACACTGACCTTACCAGCCCGTTTAACAAAAACGTTTCTAGCAAGTGGCCATACATTGTTCCTAGTAAATGTTTTAGATGCCATTTTGATTAGTTTGAGTCGCTCTTTAGTTAGTTCTTCTTTTACCATTATTCCATTGTTTTTCAGCCGACTTTTGTTATTGAACGCAAGGGCACGATACTTCATAAATTACATTTAACGATGATTAGCCTGGTACCTCCGTCTCGCTTAACTCCTGTTCGGTGGATTTTATCAATATTTTGTAGCTTTACACCTAATCTTTCTTGAAACATGGTCAAAATGAGTTCCTCCGTATGTTCTTGGGAGCTTCTTGGATTCCAAATATACTGAGATTATTTCGCCTTGAGTACTTGAGACTTTTTCATTAGCTGCTTTTAATTTGTGGTTTTCCTCTAGCAGCACAGCCACGTCTTCTTTTACTATCTTTAATGAATTCTCCAGCGCAAGTATTTTTTGGTGGTGTTGATCTAATCTCAGATTGATTTCGTGCTCTATGGCTTTACTTATTGACTCAACCAAATTTTCCTACCACTCATCGTTAAAAACACTGCTCATCAAATCCTTGATAGTTTTCACATCAGATCTTAAGTCAGGTGGCACTTTTACTAATAAACGAAATTTACGAAACTATGATGCTATACGGACAGCGGCACAAACGCATCTACTCAGCTCGAGTGCTCTACGTAGAATCCATCCCACAACACGTTGTGGGATTTTAGTATTCTCCGAAAACCCGAAACGAAATGCTGCAACTATGCTGGCAAAGTCTAAAAAAAGTTTCCTCCCCTTATGGTAGGAAATAATGTCTTAGTACAAAGTCCAGATGACGATGAAGGCAAATTAGCCCCTCAAAATGTTATGGACGTGGTTTGGTAAAGTATAATGACTGTTCGAAGCACTGTCCCACAAAGAAATGCGCTTGCGCAAAATTGTGAGTACGGTTGAATTTAAAGTGCCACTCGAGCTTCCTCTGTAACAATATGTAAATACATACAAAAATGAGTATTTAAAGCTATTTGAACATTTTTTACTATCAGAATGAGGAATTAGTATGGTGGTAGCATGTACTAGTACCGAACGCGTAATGGGTATTCAAATATGTTGCTACGGTCTAAAACGGGTTTTACGACACCGCGTCAACTCATACAAAAACCAATTGAGGGTTCTTCAGGAAATAACCTACGGGCAACTGCCAAAGGGGCGGTAAACATTGATTAAATTGAATAAAGCCGCACCCGGTTTCATTGACAAACGAAAATGCAAAGATAAGCCCACTACGAAACCGAGAAATCAAATGAGCCTACCTTCCAACTTATCACCTTGGCTATATCCGAACTCAACGGGAAAAGTATATTAGAGCAGCCTGACGACTCCCACACTGCAGCGACGAGTATACCGACCTACCTGTGATGTCTCTAAACTGCTTTCCAGGCTCCACATCACATTTATTATTACACTGTAAATAACTCACCCTGAAAATTATCATGCAGTCGGCGCAATGAAAAAAACACAAGGCAATATAAACTTACCGATATATTGGTCTGCGTACACATAAACATATTGTTATTCAAAACGCAAAAAGGCTTTCACAACAAACCGTAACTCATAAAACTGTGAACCAAGCGACAGCGAGCAGTAATATTAGGTTAACGTCTAGATTTTCGACAATTCTTAAGTGAAATACTTATTTAGCATCCTGATTAGTGATTGAATTAGTGCATCTTAACTTTACCAAAGCAACTTCATGAACAAGAATTTTAACCGGCACGTTATTATTACATTACTAGGAAATTGGTGTCACAATCATCTAATTAAATCTACGCAACTACTCTAGCATCGCCTGATATATTACGCTACAGTGTAATTGGTAAATAAGTTAGCAACTTTTAAATGATGACGATAAAGCGGTTAATACATAAAATACATACTGCATAGTCTGACCTTAAGTTTTAGCTTCGCCTGGCTCTAAATTTCGGTACAGGAACAAATTCGCCTCGCAGCGTAGGGAAGGTCGCAAAGGCTAACGACTGCAAGTGCAGAAGACGCCCACCAAGCAATCCCTCGCGGGACACAATATGCGGCCCAACAGGACGATCGCATGAAGACGGCGACCAAGGCACGCTCTCGCTGTATTTGTCTCCCTAAAAAGGTGGCAAATCGCCAACAAGGCACACGTAACTCAAGAGCGTCGGTCAACAACCGGGAGCATCAAACAACACATGCAACTGCAACCCTCGACGGCCCGTAAATAAGTCTTGGAACAATTAAAAAACACAACAACATGACCGCCCGCCCGCGCACGAAGCGAAGGGGTAGACAAACTTGCCTTTTAACACTGTACTGTCTCGCGGCCGGAGACGGACTCCCAAAACGAAGCCAAGCTACATTCCAAACTGACGCGCTTGCCTTGCGACGTGCAGATGTGACCAATGAGAACGCAGTAAGCTTCGCATAACAACGGCGAGTGAGGTAGCCTAAATATGAAAAAAGCAATGAAACGAATGCCTCTCTGTCGCACTCGCAGGGCCCCCAGAAAAACACTCCGACTATGACGGCATAGAGCCCCGTGCGAAGCGAAGTTGCATGCGTGACAACTTTAGAATTTGAGATGCAAAATAGCTGAAGGCTCATACGGTAAAATACGACTGAAACGGAACCTATATACATGTGAAATCGTAAAACTTTGTACTGAAACTGTTCGAAATGGTTACGTAGCTACAGGAATTAAAGAAAAATAAAATGGCCTGACAATGATTCGCAAGTAAGTCGTTATGGGTAAATTTAATTTGCCCACTACGCGTTCTGGGCAACTATCGATGCCCACTAACCAAAACGAAGATTTAATTCGATTCTGAGAATTTCGATTACTCATAAACAGGCTTAGGATAACTATGTACTTAAAATTTAGAACATATGCATGCAAGTATGCACGTAGAACACCGAAAATATACACTTAAATATGCACTTTAAATACTCCAATAAATACAAAAACTGATTTTTTTTAATTAATACATAAACACATTCATACGTTTAAATAATATGGGAAAAGAGACTACATAGATGTTATTAAATTAATTATAAAAATAATCATATAATTAAAACTATATCAATATTAATAACATGGTGTAATAAATTTTTAAATTTAAATTGATCGTAAAAATTGTTTTTGTATTCAGAAAAAAACTCTTTCGACATTGCACGATACAAGCGTAGCAAATTCTAATTTGGCAATATCTGCAACTCAATAGTCTAGTGAAGCATGGAACTCCTCATTATAATGCCCCATTAAAGTAGCTTAACCAAAACATAAGTTTAGAGATAGGCTATAATCCCTAGACTGACGAAAAAAAATTCCATTTCCTATTCAAAGGTTAATATGGATCACTGGAAATGCATAATCTTAAAAATTACCAATAAAAATGTAAACTGATGTGTTTTGTATGCTGCTCTGCTTTGAAAGTACTTAAAACTTTGTTATTTTTATTAACTCCCAGCGGGAGCCAATATTTTTTACCTCCCGCATTTGTGTTTACGTCACCATGGATACCACACCAAAGCTTTACAACGTTATGTTGATTTGAAAATTAGACAAAAAGGCACTACAGATATCTAGTCATATATAATGCAACTAGTGGGTTCTTGATTATCAAATAATCATTTCTGTTTACACGAGATATATTGTTTGGCAATCGCGCGAGTCCGAAGGACGAGCGTAATTGCCTAAAACAATATATCGAGTGGAAACAGAAATGATTTGATAATCAAGAAGACACGAGTTGCATTCGGCTAGATTATATCACGAGTCAATAAACAACGTTTGAATAGTGTATTTTAAATATTAAAAGTACAGTTAATGTGGTTGTTATGACAATTGTACTGACAGCAGGTAACGTGATGTTTGTGAAGGCGTGTGATTATCACCTATTAATCAGGAAGGTATGTGATTATCAGTTGCTATGTACATTCTCAAAAGTTAGTACATCGTGACTACTTATGCATTTTGCCGTTTTTCATTGGTTGATATTAGAGGGAGTGGTTTAATCATTATAATGATTTCCTAAAACTAAATTTTTGATATTTCGACCTAATGAACATGCGTTCGGGAAAAAATCATATATACAGGGTGGCCCACGGGAAATGGACGGTTTTCAAATGAACACTATTCAGTTGACCTTTAAGGAAAAATATTTTATTTATGCAAAATTACAGGTCAACAATTACCATTTGATTTAACATAGTCACTCACTGACTCACGGCTTATGTGTAGAATGCGTGCATGTTGACGTGCGTATCGATTCGGATTCCTGATGATTTCCTCTCTCACAATATTTCCTATTGTTCTCAAAGCTTCAACCCATCGTAGAATCGTATTGCGACTTGAAAGTGTGCCATTCCGACAATGAAATGGCGACGAAGTATCCGCTGTGTTACTATGACAGCTTCGGCATTTTGGACAAAGATATTGCAACTGAAAACTGAAACGGTAGTCAGTCCCGAGGTGTATGACCTTTGCGCCATCACCCTCCCACCTCTAACGGCTGTGTACTAGCCAATCTAAAACAGTCCGTTTCCCGTAGGTCACCCTGTATATCACTGGAGCAAAAGTCCATTTCCCCCCTTGTGTGTTTAATGCTCTCCGTTACGCGTCGGGCATTAAATTCACAAGTGGGAGGAAATTAATACCTTTGCTCCCTAGATATTATTGCGAGACGCCTAAAGTCGGGGTGACTGGCAATCCTTTTAGTTAAAACACACTCGGACACGAAGACCAAAGCTACTGTTGCGAGATTAATAAGAACACTTAAGTACAAACACTTGCATTTATTTTTCTGCCGTTTACAGAACACTTAAGTTTAATAGCGTTGTTTCTTAACTTTACGTATTTACATATTCTTATGAACTAACTAAATTCTAAGTCCATTTTCACCAAGAAAGCTCGGTGGGCGTTTACAAAGTTCCCAATAACCTATCAGAGCTGGTCTAAATTTTGAACTTTTGGCACGTACATACGGACGTGACAGTTCATAATAGTTCTATGAATTTTATAAGTTTGAGGCTTTCCCACGGTGAAATGTGGCCTGCTCGAACCCTTCGTAAATTACCGCTATAAAAGATTACAATTCTACTAAAAGCATTTGGTCCCAGCTGCAAATAATTTTTATGATCGAGTTGCAACCGTTGCTTCTTCTAATCACGTACCGGTCATATACATCACTCAATATTTCGGTTTATGAAGTAAACCCTACATAAACTTACTCTAATCTATTCGTGAGATGGAATATCTCCAGCTTCCCAAACGAAAGGCACGTTTCTAAATATCCGCTTGTTGTAATTTAAATATGACATTTTTCCTACGAATTTTACCTTAAAATATTATACAGATGGCTTACAGCTAACTAAAGTACAGTATATTCCTACATAGTTCATTTCATTAAAGAACGCAAATCGTAACAATATATAAATAGCTATTCCGTTCTGTTTGCAAAAATGGATTAATTGGTCCATTGAAAAAAAGATGGAAATGTCAACATATTTGACAGTTTCCGAAAAATATAGGTACTATAATGCGATTTGTTTTAAACATGAGCCTGTATTACTGGAAAAATAATATTCCAGCTGGCAATTTGTGGTTATAAATAATTATTGTAGACAATTCCTTTATTTGCCCTTTGAAAAAAGCTACTGAACTCGACAAATACAACTAATACTTTATAGATGTCCTTCCGATGTTTGAATGATTGCTAATACGAATGAATATAACAGTTGTGTACATTTTATTTGAATAAAAAAGTGAATGAGGATGGATCTTACCTGAAATATAAATTACCTACTTTATTACTTACCTTTTTTATTTACAGCCCAAACAGTAAATGGGCTACTCATGTTTTGGTCAATTACAATCTAAACACTACCTGAAATTTTCCGATCGACCAGAAACTCTAACCAACTTTCAAGTTTTTTTAATTAAATTACTTTTGTTTATTATTAAAATATTTGTAATAGGATAGATTTTGCTACTACACAAATTAATATGTTTATAGGTAAGAGCAATTCATCACTTTAAACCATTTACACAAAATTAATGCAGGTAAACGTTTGTAAATACGACATCTAGAAAAAACTGTCAATCATCGTGACAAACAATGTATTCCACTCATTATAGTTTTTTCGTTGGATTTTAATTTACTAAGTAGATTAATGCTGTTGCTAGCATTGGTTTATGTAACATTTCATTGCTGTAGGCAATCTTAATCGCAATACCAAACCTATTGGACTATGATCAGATTATAAACAGCCTTCAAGTAAAGTAAACTTCTGGCACTCGTTTACAGCAGTTTATTTTTAAAAATCACAAGCTTTCTCAATAGATTTTATTTTACTTTTGGTAAGAATGGTTTCACGTAAATGCTAAATAGAAGAGACTGTACGATTTATAAATTACAGCATTAACCAGATTAAATAATTTAACAGACTTATATACGACGGCTGTTCTGTTAATTGTTAGTTGTAAAAGAACTACGACGTGCAGAGCCGGATTAAGAGGGGGGCTAAGGGGGCTGCAGCCCCGGGCCACCGAATTTCGGGGGCCTCGAAAAGATTCCAAGGTTATAATCTAGTGCGGTTTCTAATCATTTGGATCCCTTTGTACCCGTTGCATAAATGGGAATGGGGCCTCTAAAAAAATTTAGCCCTGGGCCTCATATATCCTTAATCCGGCTCTGACGACGTGTTTAAAGGAAATAATCATAATATATTTGGTCACTCTTTGAAGCAACTTCTTGCAACAGCCAGAAAACGCCGTTTTATGAAGTTCGAAGGTCGCCTAAGGCGAATGAAGTATTGTAATCGTGAAAACATCACGACATTTCTTCAGATCTTCACATTTCAGGGTTCCTAGATAACGGAAAAAAATAATTTCACAAGTCCGTATGTCTATCTGTTCGTCTGTCTGTCTGTCTTTCTGCTGGCGGTAAAACTCAAAAATTATTTTTTGGTGTGTGACGGTATTTTGCATGAAGCTTAGATATCTACCTGGCGCAAAACGGACGAGTGTATCTTCTGTCAACTCTTACAAGCCACCCAACATTTAGTCAGAGCAACTTCGACTCTGATGATGCAAGCTGCAAAGCCTTGCGAAACGTTAGTCTACAGGGTGTTCGGTAAAGAACGTGCCAAACTTCGGATATAGTTAACTTCGACAAAAATAAGCTGATTTAACCCAACTTACCTTAGTCCAAAAGTTAGTACTAACGGAGCTACAGGGGTCACAGTTGAAAAAAAAAATCACATTTTTTTAATATCTTTTGATCACTTCCAGCTAATTTCACGAAATTTCGTATCCGGGGGTTTTTTGGCATGAGAAATTCAAAATATTAACAATTCAGTTGTATCTTCTAGAGGGCGCCACAAACGACCATGAGGAAACTGTTAAACCGCTGCAACTTTTTTGTACCAAGGTGTATGTCAATTTCGACTGGAAGAATCTTTTTCCCTATCTTTTCTGCTTAAAAAAGGTATATCTTATTGAACTCGCTAGAAGCAACGGTTTCTCATAAAAACGCATCCAAAACTGATCATGATTGTAAATTATCCTAAAGTAAAGTCAGATTGTTGAGTAAATAATGGGCCATACCGCAACAGCGTAATAGTTAGACCATATTAAGTTGATTTACTTCAACTTACCCTAGTACCAAAGTCGATAATAACAAAGATACAGGATGTCAAAGTGTTTATTCAACAATCTGACTTTTCTTTAGGATAATTTACATGCATGATCAGTTTTAGATGCGATTTTCTGGGAAACCGTTACTTCTAGCGCCTTCAATAAAATATACCTTTTTTAAGCAGAAAAGATAGGGAAAAAGATTTTGACATACACCGCGGCACAAAAAAGCTGCAGCGGTTTAACAGGGTTCTAATGGTCGCTTGTGGCGCCCTCTAGAAGATACAACTGAATCGTTGATAAATTTGAATTTTTCATGCCAAAGAAACCCCGGATACCATTTCGTGAAATTAGCTGAAAGTGATAGAAAGATATTAAAAATATGTGATTTATTTTTTTCAACTTTGATACCCTATAGCTCCGTTAGTACTAACTTTTGGACCAAAGTAAGTTGGGTTAAATCAGCTTATTTTTGTCGACGTTAACTATATCTGAAGTTTGGCCCATTATTTACCGAACACCCTGTATATGGGTGCACTAACAGTGAAAATTCCAAATATGCATAAATATCCTTGTTCACAAGGTACTCTAATAACACGGAACAAATCATGGGTGGCTTGTAAGCGTTCACGAGCAGCCAAAGAACATAACCGTTACACAAACCCTTGCTTGAGTTCACAAGGTGTTAGGCACATTAAGCCAATAAATGCTGGGTGTTTAATCTACAAAGACGACGCGGTCTATGCCTAAATTTAATTCTAATATTGACAATTCGAGTAACCGAGAAAGCCTCAAACATTGCACATGCTTCTTGTAAAGTTTTGCAAAAAAAAACTATTTTGTTTTAATGAAGCTATGATAAGTAGCAACGGCCAGTACAAAAATTAAACAACTAATCATTTTTTAATTTTCAGATACATCATATCAGTACTTAATGGACACGTATACTACTATTTTCCTTATATCAGCGATGCAGGCGCAACACCACCTGAAAGCTGTGTCTTTGGGCAACTTCTAAACCTTCATGCTCTTGCTAGTAAGTAAATATTTGCGCTATTCACAGGTAGTAACATAGTAAAAACACCAACATACAATTTTGATAAACTGTTTTGAAAACATCAGTTTTATTTTCAACAGTAAAGTCACGAGTGCTCAACTCTTGTCGGAAATTTTTTATTTTATGAGCATCGGTTGCTTAACAATTAAATGAGATCAGATTGACGAAAACATAGGACCGCGTAGCGCGAGTGTTCTTTTTCTAATAATTTTGCCGAAATTAATTGTCTTCTAGCAATCAATGCGAATACAAACAACTAAAATCTTGCTAGGCAAGATTTTTGTACGTACGACCTGCGGTTGGAGAATTAAATGAATAAATTACAGAGAAACGTCAAGTGATACGTAAAATTTTATATTTGTACCGCTCTTTTCCTTTCAGTGTAACAATTCTGTTATAACTTGTGATTGGTGCATGTGATCCTAGTGTTAAAATATGATTAGTCTACATAATATGAAATTAATGATATTAATAACAGAAATTACTTTTCGGTAGCGTTACATTTTGTTTTCGGAAAGGTTGCTGTTATTAAGGGTTTTGGTTTTTCAAAATTCACCCAATCAAGTGTTTTATAGCGGCAAAAAATCAAATTTTTTTCTTGGGATTTTATCGCTTTATTTTTGTCACACTTGGCAACCACCAAACAGGTTGTTTTAATCAAGGCGGAATTTCAAAGACGTTATTTAACTGTCATTCTGCGTCAGTATAAATGTCATAATCATTGCATATCGATAGAAAATGAACCGATATTTAGGAAATAGTCCACAAAATGTGTTAGTTGGTCTCGTGACGTGGCTAAAACAAAAAATTTTCGCAAAAAAATGGTTACCGGCAAAATCATTCGCCCTTAATACATTTATTACCGGAAACATTTCCGATATACAGGGATCTCATAAAGTTCTCTACATATGGAAAACGTTGTTAATTATTTATTTATCAAAAAAGTATTGTTTATCAACAGTTCTGCATTACCAAAAACAAAAATGCGCTCATTAAATCCCAAAATTATCTGATATTATACAGGATGGATCATAAAATAATAATTCAGTTAAAGAGTAAAGTACCTTTATTTCCAAAGATAACCGAAAATGTTACTCGAGTTCCGGTAGTCTAACGCCGAACAATGAAATCGAATGCGCGTTCTCGTTCGCATACGCTTAAGTTCGAAGCCGATCACCGGTAATATTTTTGTATTTGAAAAGTGATGTAATTTGCATTACCAAGTGCCTCCTTCTATTGTTTCAGTATTCTTAGAAACTTGAAAATATTTTTACTCCTAGTTTCCTTCGATTTTTAATAGTGTATTATGTATCAAGTTTTGTAAACGTCACTTTAATCATGAGTTTTTTTTAGGCACGAACGGAGCGTCGCGCAACGGGTGTTTATTACACGAATGTCTAGACGAGTCTATATACTATACTTTTTTTACTACTACAAATTTAGACAATATAACATCATATTAGTTTATTAAGATCTTGAATATTATGTTAGGTTAAATTATGCTTGACAAACGTCAAAGTTGACTGTTAAAAACCAACTTGATTTTGGTTTTGGCTGTGGCTAATAAAACAAATACTTCATATACCTATTTGGGTATTTCGCCACTCTGAAAATTAAAAATATTAAATAACGAATGTTTCGAGAGACAATCTGCCGTCGTTATCAACGACTGACATTTAAAAAAGAACAAGAAACTTAGCTTTTTCACTGGGATTGAAAAACGACCAACCTCCAATGAATTGCTTGACACTAACGTTTGTTGATTATCTATACCTACTTGATCTGATCTTTAAGAATCGATAGGCAACTATTGTCTAAAAATATTGAGAAAGACGACAGGCATTTTTCTTCGTTAAGCAAAAAAAATATGCCGTTGACTTAATTTTACGTTTAGTTGACATCGATTTTTTTATTATGCCATTGTATTTTGTGGTTGTTATCCCGAACATGTTCTGCCAGCTTAGACTTATTGAATTGATAGGTTTTTATCATATTTTGATGTTCTTCTAAAGGTCTGGATGTTTCACCGATATCATATTTCTTACATTCACAGGGAATACTATATATACAATTTTTTGAATGCTGTTCTTTGTTGAACGTGTCAGGACATTTTTAAATTGTAGGAAAGTACGGCTAATTAGCCTATTTTCCAAATTACGACCCCGCTTGTATATGGGTTTTTCACATTATTCCGCTTGAAGTAAGTATATCGAACTTTATGCAGGCATTGGCTTTCTAACGCATACCGCTGAGTCGTTTGCTTACAGCTATCGGATATGAAAGGCATTCATTTGGCGTAGCTTGCTTAATTTCGTTGGCACGCTAGGTTACAAATATCGATTTGTCTGCAAGCCGCATTCTGAAATGTTCCGCGAGGTGAATTTAACAAACAACGGCCATGGGTACTAGAGAGAGAGAGCCAACTACAGCTCGGTAGCCCCGAGACCTTTTATCGATCGCGCGCTATCTGGTGTGGCTTTTCCAGTGCAGTTGGCATCCGCGTCTGCACGCAACAGTTGGTTTTGAAGTGGGCCTTCGGCAGCGCGCGACCTTCGGAGCTCCGCTTGCGGGAGTGTTTAACGTCTTGTGCTGTTCTGTCTGTGTGCGAATGCAATGGTTTTAATCGTTATTAGGACTGCCGTCGTGTCAAAGCATTTGACCGTGCGTTACGCATTTTATGGGACTATCTTGGTGTGTGGGGGCGTGAGTGACCGCTTTGGGGTGTCGTTTGTCGATCACCGTAAGCCTTTTGAGTCTCCAATTTGCCACGGAGCAGCAGACTCCTATATTTCGTCGATTAGACGGATTCCTTTATTGGGGGGCTCATTAGCAGTGTTGTGTTGGCGAAGCTATCGTTTTACCTTTCTGCTTCCGTGCAAACTTCGCATTACGTCTCGTATGAGAGGATAAAAACCCAGATGTCCAGCTCCCGCAACCGGTTGAGTTGTTTGCCGTATGCTCTTCCGTTTCGTTCCCTGCAGTATTTGGGTATCGTGGCCGTCATAGCAACTCAGGACATCGGTTGCACTACCAAACTCCTTACAGGTATCGTTTGTATTGCTTATTAACGTTTAATGTGCAGTTTAATATACCGGGTGCTGACTTGCGCGACGCACCATAGGAATTTGCATAGTAAATCCTTTATGTCCAATTATCTGCTCCCCTAATTATTTTAGAGCGAAAGCGTAAATACATTTTTTGTACTGCATCCATTCATACTTTTGCTAGCAGTTTTCCATTTTCCGGAACCAAAAGAATGCAAAAAATCAAATTAGCATTTTTACAAAAATCAGTGATGCCATGGCATTACCTAAACAAGCAATGCACTTACATTTGTCTATCATTGCAGTTGACTTTTGCATTTTCGGGTTATTATAAAACCATAAAACGCATAATAGAAAACTATTTTATTTATTTTCACACAAAAATAAGGGAAAATCAAATTAAATGTTCAAATAACCTACCATTCGTTGCTGTAGCAAAATGTAGCAAAATTCTCGCTTAATATTTGCCACTTGATACTGAGCTATTTGACCACTCTTCGCTCGAATACAGTTATTCAGCTCTTCTAGATTTTGAAATACTCATCTAGAGTAAAACAAAATTAATTATGAATTATTATAAACGTCAAACAGCAATGACAAACTAACAAACAACGCATATTGTTTGTTTAGGTAATTCCATGGCACCACGGATTTTTTGAAAATTGAATTTTCGTTTTTATTGATTTATACTATTCCGGAAAATGGAAAATTGTAAATATTAGTATGACTGGATGCAGTATTTTTTTCTCTACACAAAATGTCTTTACACTTTTGCTCTAAAATAATTAGGAGAGCAAATAATTGGACATAAAGAATTTACTATGCAAATTTCTATGGTGCGTCGCGCAAGTCAGCACCCGGTATATTTTTATGATACAAGCTTAATATGGTTTGAATTAAAATTTGTTAAAATTGGGATATTACAATGAGATGAAAATGATTCGGATTTATTTGGAGATAAGGTAGATTTGTGTCTGAAACATATTTGAAAATTACAGGTGGATTGCAATTAAAATAAAATTTGATAAAATACAGTTTGAAAATTAATGACAAATTTGAATTTTGAAATAATATAATGTTTAGTAGGTTTAAATTAAAATAGATAAGACTAGAAGGCATAAATAACGAAAATGTAGTAGTTAGAAAATTTGTTTCCGATTATTGAAAGATAACAAACTAAAAAGTATGTTGAAAAACGATGTTGGTCTAATTAAAATTGTAACGGTACTAGCCCTCTGCTAATTAGGGCTAATGAATTTAACTAATTGTTCCTTCAGGTAGCTTATCAGTCGGAGATGAATTCGTTCCGCCAGATATACACTTGAAGATTAACAAGCAAACACTAAAATAACTCTAAACAGTTTAATTATAAGATTCAGTATTTACAAACATAGGTATTGTTCTTTAGAAATCAAATAAAATGTATTTTACAATGTGTTTTAATCAATTATGTTGGGGACCCGGCTGCTTGTTCCTTGCGTGCTGGCATCCCACTTTACATCCGTGTGTGGAAGGTCCGAGTAGCAGCCTTCTACAGAAATCGCCCGGACGCCACTGATCGCAAAGACGAATCGCCCAAAGTAAGCCGCAGTTGTGCCAACTTCAGGACGCAAACGTCCCCTTCGGTGTCGAAACCGCGTGTAACTGTAAATATAGGTTAATCTCGAATATGTAATATTTTCCGCCTTACAACTCCGTGCTAGCGGTCTAACTCTCGTGGACACGGTGGAGTGTCTGTGCGACTGGCAGCCGGTGGGGGAGTTGTTGACGTTCCGACACCTGGAGGTCCGGTTCGAGGAGGTTACTTCCACAGCTCGTGTCTCCGCGAGTGCTGCAGCTGACAGGTAGCGATTTCGAACGGTAAGTGCAATCCTATAGTCAAACAGAAATTAAACAAAATCTTATAGTGGCCTTCCAGGCCGTGCAAACAAAGTGTTGGACGCTGGATTTATTTTGTATTGAATATAATCCTGTTTTATTGAGAAAATGTTTGGCTAATATAAAAAGGGTAAAATCTAAATATACGTGGTGAATAAAAATTAAATATTAACAAATAATTAAGAGAAGAGAAGAATTAATTAAAGAAGATAATTGGTATGTGGTAAAACCTAATGGATAGAAGAACTGTTATATACAAGTGAATAATTGAGGAGTCATATTGGGACAGCTTTATTTAGGAGAATACATTTGACATATAACATAAATCAAAATGGGATTACGTCAATCTATTTATTGTTGAGTGGAGCTTTCAAAAAGGGTGTTATCGGAGAGAGAAGGTGCTTTCCAGGAAGTAGTTACTGTATCAGGTGGATGTCCAGGTTTGTTCTGTTGGCTGGTTGCTGTCAAGAATTGGTAGTTTGCTAATTGGGACTGGTGGTCTGTTTGTGAGCAGTGCATTGCAGAAAGCTGCTTAAAAGGTTCGAGTTGCAGATCAAAAATAGGTTGCTGTCTTAAACGTTGTGTGAGGAAAATATTCAAGGTGGTTGATTTCTTATCAAATCCTAACTAGAAAATAAATAAAGACGTTAAAAAGGTGAAATTAATTAAGAGACAAGAACTTACTGTGTTATTTAATATTATTGTGTACCGTTCAAAAGATTGGGCATTTGTCATTAGAATTTTAAACTGTTTTGACATTTGGTTGACATAAGTTGTGACTTATGAGACAAATCACATTTGAAATATTAGAAAATAAAATTTTCAGAAACAAGTAACTATAGATAAAAGAACCCACCCCTGTAAAGTTTTCAGGAGCTATTTCAAAAAGTAATTATTGACAATATAATACAAAATAGGGCAATTTGTAATTGAAAAAGCTGATCAATGTTAAGACTTGAAGGTTCAATTCTTAGTTTAAGACGCTGCAACGAGGATTCAGTGCAATACACAGTGTGTTGCGTGTTATTATCGAACAGTTGTTGTAACGTCTCGGTTATTTAGCTTTCATTGTGTACCTTTTGGTAATTGACAAACTGTTACAGTTGTGTATCTGTCATTTACAGTTCATTTACCGTCAGTTAATATAGATTAATGCCAATTTACTGTATTATGTCAATAGAGTTAAGACGTTGCGCAATTTAGCTAACTGCCGTATATACATTTTAGATTTACATGTGCCTTTTCTACATATTCATATTTTTTGGTCAATACATGTCATGTGAATTTAACAGTGGTTTTCTTTGTTATTGTGTATGCGATTGTGTGTTTATGTTTTACAGTTGTAACAGGAGTTTGGCCAGTTGATCAAGTAGATTTTAAAAAGGTAGGTCCGTTGATGCTGAACCTGCTCGCTGTCCTGATTACTGCCACGCTTAAAATCAAAAGGTGGATTCATTTGCTTGCCTGTTCCTCAGTAAGTTTACTTGTGCATTCTCGTTTATCGTGATGGAACTGTGGTGGCGCCTAATCAATTTAGATCTGTTTACAGTTTATTAGGCCGTTACCCTTCTGTTATCTCGTGTTGGACCACCCCTCGCTCCACTGTAGATTAGACGGCACCTCTTGATATGGGCTGAGCAGCGTTCCTGTATGAGTTACATTCCCGATTTTGTGAGATATTGTACGCGCTAGTCGTTTAGCTTTTTCGTGGCTTTTCGTAAATACCGTTATGAGCTGGCACGTTGTCGTAAATGTGGTTTTAACCCGTAGCAAACGGTTTACTGAACTAATCGTAAAGTATTCATCGTTTTGAACACCGTCCTAACATTGAATCTATTTCCAATTTCGTCTAATTTTGTCAGATACGCCTGGAATATAAGGTATAGTTCGAGTATTATATTTTTGAGTGTCATTTCTTTGTGTGACATTGTTTCGTGTATTGAAAATGTTCCGAACAAGAGTCTCTGGATACCCATTATCTTGTAGAACATTAATAATAAATGTTTCCTCTTTTTTGAAAATTTAATCATTAGAGCAAAGAACTTTGGCTCCGTCGTAGAGATTTTTTTACAACACCTGTCTTTATGTTTTTATGATGGTTGGAGTTAAAATGTAAGTACATATTAGTGTTGGTTTTCTTACGGTATACTGATGTTTCAAAAGTATTTATTGTGCGTGTGAACGTTGAAATTATAATGTAGAACTAAAAGTAAACGAGAGTCTTACTTCGGCATCTAACAAATTATAGCGTGTCAAGAAAAGGAAACTGATTGTTTTGCTCTGTTTCTAATGTGAATTTGATGGAGGCTTCTTTACTGTTAATATGTTCAAGAAATGAGTCCACATCATCCATATCATCAGGCCAAATTGAAAAACAGCATTTCTCCACCAAACTACTGGTTTGTTGGTGTATGTGTTGTTCAAAGTCTTCCATAAAATTGTTACTAACAATGGGAGATAAAGGAGAACCCATTGCTATCCCGAAATCTTGTTGGTAAAATTCATTGTTTAGTTGAAAGTATGTCGTTTTAATACATAGTGTTAAAAGTTCCATAATGGTATCAATGTTTAATGTTGTTCGTGTATGTAATGTGTTATCGTTTTGTAGCCTATGTCTACTGGAACAGTAATGAAGAGACTAACTACATCAAAACTAACCATTAAGTGTTGTGTGTTTATGTATGCTTCTTAAAGTTTTTCAAGAAAATGTGGCGTATTCTTTATGTATGTGTCTGTTTCCTGATATAAGATTAAGTATTTTAAGCAAATATTTAGCTAAACTGTGACACGGTGAAACTATAGAACTAACTATTGGCCTAAGTGGTACATTTGGTTTGTTTATCTTTGGTAATCCATAAAAATGTGGTGGTTTA
>OW679194.1:232833131-233024991 GCA_940337035.1 Agriotes lineatus | reverse complement strand
GGTACCTTAGACACCGACGGCTTTGGTCATATGGTCCAAGTCCTAATTAGAAGTTTGCCGAGACTAAGGAGTTCCAACCCCAGCAAGGGATAGTTTTGCATAACCCTGTTCATTTTCAATGATCTTAAATGTACATACATACAGTACTGAGTAAAGTTTGCAATACATTTAATATTTATTGTTAAAATCGTCGGATAATAAAGGCTCTTAGTAACAACATATAAAAATGACGTGAATTATATGCTGACCAGTTTTAAGTTAGTTTATTTTCAACCAAAACATGACAATCAAAAATTAAGACAGATCTGCCAGAAGATTTTTTTAGAAATCAACAGTACAATAAATATTAAATTTGTTGCAAACTTTACACACATCCACATAGTAATTCTGCATATAGGGCATCTCTTCGTTTCTGAATTACAATTGATACTTTCTGATTTACAAATGATGATTTCTGTATACCAATTTACTCTTTCTGAATTACAATTTACTGGTCTGAATTACAGGTTACACTTTCTGAATTACAATTCACTAATCTGAATTACATGTTACAGTTTCTGAATTGCAATTTATTAAGCTGAATTACAAGTTACACTTTCTGATTTACAATTTATTAATCTGAATTACAAGTTACACTTTCTGAATTACAGTTCGCTGATCTGAATTAAATTTTACACTTTTTAAATTACAATTTACCAATCTGCATTACAATTTACACTCTTTGAATTACAATTTATTAATCTGAATTGCATTTGATGCTTTCTAAAAATATGGTGGTCTAAAAGTTTAGTTTGACATATATTTTAAATTAACTAAGAAGAAAGCGATCTATTTCGATCAGTTCTATTAATCAGAGAGATTTTTCAAATAACTGAAGACCTAAATAGAGCAAATAAGATTTATTTTTTACTTAGTGACGTAAAACATTTTCCAGCGCGAACAAGGCATGCTCAGAAGTAAATAAATGATTAATTATCTTTTTAGATTAAAAAGTAGCAAAAGGTGATTTACCATAAATATGAATTATTAGAAAAGTCGCAATGTCTATTTCTGGACACATTTTTATTTTGTAAATCCTACGAACAATATTTTATGATTCAAAGAGTTAGTCTAACTCCTGTGAACTTTTGGTTAGAAAGTCAAAATTAGTGCTAGTTTAGCATAAATACACATGCAGCGGTTTTAAGTATGACAATTCTTTTATGACTCAGCACTTTTATTTGATATATTGCGAACAAATAAATAGAACAAACTAATTTAATTGTAACTGCAAAAGTGCATTTTGGTGAGAGTCACTATGAAAAGGTCTAAATACTCACGTTATGATTAAAGTCAGAAGAAACCAAACACTCATGAGACTGGGCCAATGGTGCAGTTTGATATTTTCCACCAAGTTGCATTTATCAACAACGGTTGTACGTATATTGGTAACAACGCTATTTCGAACTAACCACTTAAATTTATCCGTGTTGGTAATCTGCGTTACGATGTTTCGTAAGGCGTTGACTGTAATCCACGTCATCTCACTGATTCTGTAAATGATGCTAATGGTCCGTTCATAGCAAAAGCTAGGTTATTGTAAATTGAAACACAATGTTGACAAGGTTTTATAGCTGAATATTCGTTACATCGATTAAGTATCATCGACTAAATAATTTACGCTCGTGGGAAGTTAGATTCCTGAAACGCGTCCTGGTGATTATATTGTCTGTGCAACTGCTTTGTAGGTAAAGGTCACGGAGATAAGATTCATAATTTATACAAGTAAGAACCAAAGCCAAAAGTTAAAGGGGATAGAGAAGTGAAATGGAAACTGTGTGCTAAGGCATGCTCTCTGATTTACTTAGGAAACTCCTTTATCATTAGTTTAAGGAACTACCGAAGAAATATCATAAGGACAAAGTATAAGTAACTTAGTGTTGGATATTATGAGAAGATTAGTTTAGTCTAAGATAAATGATTCAACTGCATATGTAAAAGCTGAGATAAATGAAAATTTTACTTCTGAAAATTAGAATTGCCGCATTAATTTTTACGTCAGTTACTTTATACCAATTTATACTACCAAAATTTGTAAACGATTGTATAGAATTCTATTTTGGTTTCTTTAAAATAGCTTCTACTGTTAACTTAGTCTCTCAAGTACGTTCAATACATCTATTTAACTATGTTAACTTCAATACATATCAATGTTCTAGTACCAATATATAATTTTCGAGATAGTTAACGAACATTAAATAAAATTAAATATAATAATCATTACTATGAATCAGCAATCTTGCCACTTATAACTTTGTGAAGCTTTATAACGACAAACTAGTAAAGATCATAAATACGACCTGTGGAAGTAGTTTCAATATAATATAGCATTACCGTAATGATCTGTTCATAAGAACCATATTGTTATTCGCTGCTAAAATATGCATCATTTTTTGATGAATACTGTATTCACATTTAGTCCAGTCACTATGTACAAAAAGAAGACATTTGCTTGAAAGTGAACCGAAATATGAAATTCCGTTTTTGGGGTGTTGGGGGGAGTAAAAGATAGCTTCATTTAAAGTTGTCGGCCAAGATTTCTTATGTGCTATTTCCGCCATCTTGAAAAAGATGTGTTTAATTTTTTTGCGATAACTCGGTTTCCGTTAAAGCTACATGAAAATAAACTGGACCCTTTTTTAGTATTTGTTGTGCTCTACAATTTATGTTCTATTGATTTTTCGCATGCGAGCAATATTTGTTGAGATATAGAAAGCGAGGAGAAAGCATGGAGAGCTCAAACATTTTCTTGTTTGCCTCTTGTCTTGTGTTTCGTTTCTCGTCCTATTTATCGAAAAATTAGTTTTGACCTACTATAAATTAAAATTCGACTAAAATCCCGACTTTTAGAGCTGAACAAATTAGTTAAGTCGGCGTGTAATTTTAATTTCATGTATCGTACTATTTTATATATACAGCGAATTTATTTTAATGTTTAACATAGCAGTTTCGTTTCTATGCCAGCATTTAATAGTATAGGTCACTTCCATGGTTGCAAATAGGACCAATAAATTAGAGCGTTTATTTTACCAGTTAACATACGAATTATTGCTTCTCAAAAAGACAACTAAAAGTTATCCTAATATATACAACTGAAGAAAAGATGTGAGTTGTGAGTTGCACTTAGGTATCTACTTTTTATTTGCATACCTACATTTCGGTAACACAATTAAAGTTTCTTATCAGCAAGTACCTACTTCAAATTCGTATGTATGTATGTATGTATAATCGATAACCTCGTTTTACCTTGCGGTGTATAGGCTGGTGCTTTATGTGCTTGCATCTGGCGGTACAAAGCTCAACTTGCCCCTGATTCGGGATACAAAGTTGGAGCGCGCCTTTTGTGCTTGCACAGCAACCATTGTGTGAAGTGTGTGTTATGTTGATGTGTTCACCTTGTTACTCTATTTCTTAGGTCTGTGGTTCTGAGTAGAGCACAGTTAATTTGGTGCCCAACTGTAAATGGTCTCACCGAGCCCGGTTCAAATCACCAAGGCTGCGGAAAATTCCGGCCCTCGCGGGATTCGAACCGAGGACTTGCTTAATGCAAGGCAAGCGCTTACCCATCGGCGCTACTCGGCTTCTTCAAATTCGTATGTTAACTTGTAAAATGAACGTTCTAATCTATTGATCTCATTTGCAACTATGGAAGTGACCTGTATGATTAAATGTTGGCATAGAAACGAAACTGCTATGTTAACCATTAAAATAAATTCACTGTATATATTTTTTATGCAACAAGTTTATAGAGCATGTCTTTTTTACCAGTGGCAAATTTACACACACGAACAGTGTTGTAATCCCACAAGTAAAAAAAAAACGCTTTATAAACGAGTTTCATACATAACTTCTTTCAACACCTCTTTACTAATTAATAAAATTAACTAAATTTGTATGTATGTATTTTAAACCTCCAATAGTTGGCAACGCATGGTTTTCATGTGAACTTTGTAAAACACATAAACAAATGTCTTTGAAAATATGTGGTTGAAAATGTGCAAAAATTAATGAAACTCCGTATTTTAGCAGTATATATATATAAACAAATCATGAATATTCCAGTAAAGATTAAGGAGAAAGCTGAGAAGCTGCAAGTTTGGGATTATTACCAGCTAAATCACGAAAAATATACGAAGCGAAATATGAACTCTTCATGCGATGGTGTAAGAAAAACCAAGTAAGGACCGTAATGAAATTGTATGTTAAAGGCCGTTTTCTCTGTGAAGGAAAAAGATGTAAACAGGTATTTTAAATTTAAAGCTTTTAACAGATATGGTACTCGACACAGGCCTAAAAAATCAAAGACCACAAATCGAAAATTTCATATAAGGTGTACCAAATGATAACTTCTTGATGATGAAAGTTGCATTAATACTGAGGTTAGCAGGCGCTTGTTGCTGGGAATTCCTGATTCAAACACAAACACTGAACACATTTTCACAGTTATAGATGTCTCAATCAAAGAAATCAATCTTTTGGAAATGTATGAGAAATATGCTGTTCTTTGTCCAGCTCACACAAATCATGATAGTTTTTTCGTTCAATACC
Organism: Agriotes lineatus; assembly: GCA_940337035.1. Lineage (NCBI taxonomy): Eukaryota > Metazoa > Arthropoda > Insecta > Coleoptera > Elateridae > Agriotes > Agriotes lineatus. The sequence continues at coordinate 233,020,404 of OW679194.1, read as the reverse complement.
GTAAAGAAAAATGCACTGTGCAGTGGGTGGGTATACATCAATTTCCATTAATACCAAGTGTCATCGCCACATATCTTCAATTTCCTAACCCGAAAAAAAATATACAGGACACGCATTTAGAAGATCGTCTGCTTCTTTCGGTACTGTTGCTAATATCTTGAACATTAAGCGTCACGGCGGATGGAAATCATCCAGAAAGTTATATTATATTGAAGAGGATATCGAAATGAAAGCAAGAAATGCTAGGAAAATCTTTATTGGAACAAGCACGAACATAGAGATTCTGAAATTATCAAATATTATTAGAATCATCATGTTTTATCAAGTAGGTAGTAAATCGTAGTTTTTGACAATGAGTATGCTACAACGCTCGAAGAAAAATTTGTCGAGGAATGAGAACATCACGAAGAGTATCTTGACCGTGAAACAATTTAGCCGCAAGAAGATAAATCATATGCCGAGGAAAATGAACCAGGAGTACCAGGACCATCAAAACTGTGAAGAAAATAAAACATTTTACAAAACGTTAATTAATTAATTAATTAGTAAATCTAAAGTTCCAATTTAAGTCGATTTTTTTAGATTTCAAGATGTCGGAAATCGCACATAGGATATTTTGACAGACAATTGAAGTTCACCTTTCCTGCAAGAGTTGAGCTGATTTAAATCATTTGGTTTAATGGGAATAAATGATAATTAAAATCATGATTTATATCTACTGGTTTAATTTTAAAAACCATCGATTTAAATCAAAGTTTTCATATTTTGCCAAATTAACAAAACAAAAGACGCAAAAGAGGCGACCTTTAAATATTGCTAATTATCCAAAGCTTTATTTAAACAGAAAAGCATCATGAACAGTAACAATACGAGTATTTTTAGTATTTATTTTATTTACGGTTATAGTAAATAATGCTAAATACTAAAAATTTATTAAATTCTAAAATACCTACATTCTGAAACATACAAATGGGATACTCTAAAACAGTTATGGATTATTGTGAAATACTTAATGAAAGAAGATTATTGCACTTTGATTGTTTTATTTTCATCCAGATAAAAAAGTTACTGGTAAAATATCGAAAACAGTCGATTCTGCTGTATAGGAAAAAGTAGGTATTTTTAGATAGGTAGTGATTTAAATTTACAAGTGGTGGCAACACTGATTCTGGAGAGCGCTGTTATTTCGTGCAACTATGAATTAACTTTTAGTGCACGTGCATTTTTATAAACTGATATAAATAAAGAAAAATAAGAATGTAGATAGATGTGTAAGATAATAACGATCCAAATAGTATATTACACTACAAGTTATGATAGTGCTGCATTTTCAACGAGCTAGACAGTTTCAACACAAGCGTTAGCGAGTATTGAACGTGTCTTCGAGTTGTAAAATGGCACTTTAATAACAAATAAGTATACTGTATACCAGTTTTACCAACGTTGCATTTCCTCTTAAATAACTTTGTTATTAAAGCGCGTCCAGAAAAAAAACGTTGCGTATGAAAATGACATTTTCATTAGTCAAATTAGAAAAGAAAGTAAGTAATTGCACAACTCAGTGATGAAAGTAATTTTCATAGCCGACGTTGAAAAAAAAACTATTTACAAAATGCAAACATTTCAATCCATTTCTGTACTCAAAACAGAAAGTTTATCTTACTGTAAATGGTAACAATCATCATTCCAAATAGTTTAAGTATTAGTTCAAAAATTTAGTAGTATACAATCATATAATGTTAATTACTGCCTATTTGATAAAATATAATGATTTTAATAATGTAATGAAATGTATTACGCCATTTATGTAATAGTACGATGGCGATGGAGGAAATCAAAATTAGTCTCCGACTTGACGAGTTTGGCCCGCTCTGCAAGTTGTAATTTTAGACGAATTTTAATTTGTGATAAGTCAAACTGCAGGTATTTTCAAGCTCTACAAGTTGATAATAACTATTTGTTTAGCTAAAATAGACGAAAGATGAGACGAGCGAAGAAGCGCGAAAGAGAATTCTCGAAGCTTTCACACTTTTCTTTCGCGTTTAATATCTCCACAAATATCGCTCGTACGCGGAAAAGTAATAGAACATAACTTGTGGGGCACAAAATATTGTAAAAATGGTCTAATTAACTTGATGTAACGCACCTCTTTATTAAGATTTCGGAAATAGCACATACGAAATCTTGGTTGACAACTTGTTGTTAAGCTTTCCTGTACCCCTCCTACATCTCATTAAAGGAATTTCAAATTTCGATTCACTTTCAAGGAAAAATGAGTGAGTGGACTAATTATGATTAAACTTTAAAGTGCACCGTCAATTATCAAGATAATGTGCGCGAATATACTTTGTTAATTTTGCGTTTACGACTATCATTATTGATTTTATAAGCGCCAGAAATTTAGCAAGTTGACATATCTATACGTCTGAGCTCTACTAAAACATGAGTTTATCACTATATTTGAAAAAAATTAGTACGCTAACAAGTTTATGTTTATCCATCAAAGAAGCCTCTGGTTGGTACACGTTTTTGTTTTTGGAACTGAAGGATAACTAGAATGATAATATAGTATTAATACATGCTTTGCCATAAGTTTGAATGTCAACATAACCTAGAATATTTAACACAATGTGACGGAAAATGTGTTACCGAACTAAGTTTTTATATTTCTGTTAGGATCGTAGAAAAAGTAGCGTATGATACACGTGTATAAGTGCCATTAAGGCACTGGTGACGTTAAAAGCACTCCGCTTCGCGTCGTGCTCCTAAACTCGAGCATATAATTATATGATCTGTGCTTATACACTAGTATCATAATATACTATTCTCACGCCCACATACGAAAGCCGGTCGTTATCATAACGAACGTGTTTGTTATAAAAAAATGCACAACTCACAGTTATACAGTGAGCTAAATATTGCAATGACCCTGTACGTATAATATATTTGTATGTTTATAATTAATTTAATTAATAAAAAGAGTCACCACACAATATTTAATTTAGTTCTACCACTTGCAAAATCAAACTAACGGATTAATTTATTTCGTTGGGTACGCCAAAATTGAGAATTACTCTTATGGTAGTTTGCCCTTTTTCTAATCCATTCATCTGATTTCCTAACTTCGCTAGCTCAATTTTTAACAGAGACATGAAATTAAAAACTCAAAATCTCAGGTGTTGGGTTCCTCACTTTCCAAGTTAAAATTTTTACGGTACGCCTCTGAAAAGTAGGCAGATTGACCTGAAATGTAGGCGCAATGTGCCGTTGAAAACAGAAATGTCAAATCTATCACAACAAGTTCCAGTTATCTCAGCTCGCGTGTGAAATTGACTTATCAAGCAAATTAAATGAACAAATTTTACGGTAAGATTTTTAATAATTGCCTTCAAGTGGCGTCTATGTATTCTTTTGTTTTCCAGATCGTGTGCTATTGGTGCATTCTTAAAAAGAACGCCGTATTTGCGTTTGTTTTATGGGGCCTCCAACTGACTATTTTAATTGTAAATCCTGGGAAAATACCTCGCCATCCCCATGAACCGCTATGATTTTCTTATTCTCCAGGTCGTAATTAAGGTATGCTCAAATTTTCACGCCGTTCGCGGAGATCAAAATTTTACACTACTAACCTCACTTTGGTTGTCGTAGCTGGGCTTCGTTGTTATGAATCTGGCTGAAATCTTGCTCCCCGGGCTGCTCGTGATGCTGGGTTGTGTTTTGGCCTGATGTGTGGAGCTGCCGGAAGAATCCTGCCACTCTATGCCTTCCCACGATGCTGCTCGCTGATGTCGCAGGAATTCGCCAACTGCCGAACCTGCCTCGGAACGCCAAAAACTCAAATACCTGGAATCTCTTGCCTCCAATTGTGCTGATACACTCGAATTCGCTGATTACGATGGTGCTATTTATTTTTTTATACTTTTATGCTTTCTATAAAATTTTTATGATTAAAGATAGAGCAAAAACCAAGCACTTTCATCAATTTATTTTAAACAAAAGCTATCCCCCTCGTTATTGACAAAACACTGTCTACAGATTTGAATTGTAGGAAATCAACCAGGTACAAAAACATAACTTATACTCTAATTTAACAAATTTTATCAGTCAATTACAAAATTCTTATGTACTAAAATTATTGTCTTTTGGAATTGTTCATTTCTCAATGTTTTTTAATGCGCCACTTACTTCATTTTTACCATACTTAAATGCCCAACGTTTATCACTACACTGACTAGGTTTTTAATCCACCAACATTGTCTAATTTCTTGCTTATTTGAATTCCATCTAATTTCTTGCTATTTCAATCTCTTCAAATCCCCAAGTCTTGTATTTTCATGTAATAAATGACTTGTCTGGCTTTTCTATGTTCTTTGCCTTATTCTTCTAGTCATTCTTCTTCCCACCTTTATTAAAAATGTTCATTTGCTATTCATTCTCTAATGACTTTACTTTCTACGCTTCCATTTTAAGCTGTGTCTTGAACTTTTTGTGCCAGTTCTTAATTAATTTTAGATTCGACTTTTAGTTTGTGCAAATCTATTATATTACATTGCTAAACCCACTACACGGAATTTGAGCTTCCATATTTCTGTGTCTATTCAATTACAATCAATTTCATTGGCGAATTATACCAGTGTTAATATGATTTGGCAATTTATGTGAATTTTCTCAGATGCTTGCATTATTACAACTCTGTGCTTTAATGATTTTATTTGTCATTTGCTTGTACTGCAATCAGAGTCGATTTGAGGGCTAAAGACCATCGCAATATATCGTTTTAACATAAGAATTGCTGACAATATGTCATTTTAATCTAAAAACTACTGAAAATATGTCATTTTGACTTAAAAATTACGGGCAATCTATTGATATTGTCGTCAAAATAAAGCTGTCATTCATAACATTGCAAACATGTGTATTTTTGTGGTCGTGGGAAAAATAGCCTACATAACTATTATTTTATACTATTTTAAGTCACTCGGCTCCGCTATTCTTGGCCTCGTTTCTCAAATATTCTCGCACGATTACATCACTTTCGCAGCTATAGAAATAGTCGTACTATATTACATGTTTTGAGTATGATTTCTTTTTGAATGTGTTAGTGTATGAGTGGGCCTAGCTGGACCTTTTTAAGGTGCTGTTTGAATGTCGAATGTGTGATACCTGTTGTGGATATTATGAATGGGATGATGTGCATGTGCTCTTGTCTCGAAATTCTTTCCAACTCTATTGCCAAGGGTGCATATTTTTATATTTTTTCTGTGTACTATTATTATTAGTATTATTTTATCATTTCGTTAATTTCGTGGACTTAATTTTCGTTTAAGCTATAATTATATTGAAATTCACACTGCACAGCGACGCCTATAATTGGCCTAACGGCTGTTGGCTGAGTGCGAATTAAATAAATAAATAAATATAGGAACTAACGGACTAGTAATTTTAATAATGAGGTACATATTTTCAAAGTTAAATGTTCATAGTTTAAAAGAGAAATTATGGGTAATCTCTAAGACCATGAGTTGGGTATTTGCATATACTTTAGCTGACAATAATAAGATACAAAACGCGGGTTGCCTATTTCTGAGTAACATGTACGCATAACCCCTTAGCGGCGAAGTTTGGCGTAACTAGCTATTCTGGCGCCTTAAATGGAACATTCTGTATATTCTCGTATTTTGGAATATCTTATTTGATGAGCTATCTTCTGGTATACTTCATACTAACCTTAATTTAACAGTTTTTTAAATATTCGTCTTTTCAACATAAAAAAATAGTTAAGAATTTTAAGATCTTTTATTTAAAGAGATAGCAAACAAACACCGTTAAAATGCAATTTGAAGTACTTGAACTCTTTCACACAGCAAAATATCTGCCAAGTTTAGAAAATAACAAAGCAACGACTGTTGACACAAGAATCATAAAAAAAATCTGAAATTATAAAATTGCTCAACATTTATTTTTTGTTATTTACAGTAGCCTCCAGAAATTTAGCAAACCTTCAAACTACTGAGATATAGCCTGCTTTATTAAAAAAAAGTAGATTTGTGTGTGTGTGTGTGTGTGTGTGCGTGTGTGTGTGTTAACAAACGTATTGAATTCAAATAAAAGATGTCAGTATACCGAACTGTGCTTCATTCTAGTTATCCTTCAGTTCTAAAAACAAAAACGTCACCAATGGCAACGTGCGAAAAAGACCTAATTCGGGAGCTAATATTAATAGTGCTACAAACGTCACATTTGACATTTGACTAGAAACTGTACAAAAAGTTCTCATTTTGACACCATCGTAGAAAAATACATTTTTGCAATAACTGCACGGTACTGCACGAATTTTTGGAATAATCAAAATTGCAAAATAGCTAATATAATAGGGAATAAAAAATTAAATTAGGTTTAAAAAGTTTCAAAATATGATATTCAATTTGATATGTCATAAATTAAGCAAAATAAAAAAAAAGAAGTTCAATAGTATATATGTTAAGTACAAAAAGATGTTAATATACATTTCGGTAACATTTAGGGATAACGTTTTTACAGAGAATGGATTCAGATTATATTTTGACCACACTATTTACCCAAAAACTCAATTAACGATTGAGATGCCTATATATGTTAAGGTATAATACGAGTAGAAGCTACAAATGCACTGCACATGTTGGTGTAAAATTTAGAATAATCCATATTTTGTGGCCTGTGTTAATGACAGTTTGTTGGAATGGCTTTTTAGTTTGTTGCTTGTGGACAGTGTTATCATCAAAGGGGTTTACCGTTGGCTAATCTCTCAAAATCAAACCTAACATAGCTACTTGGATACAATTACCTGCCGACCAGCTCAGTACGAAGACGGCGTGTAACAGTTCTTTGAACGAAATAAGCAAAACGGGCGCCAACGGTATTTTTAACAAATTAAACAAGTGTATCCAGGCAGTAGAAGGAGAATCCGTAAACTCAGTAGTACAAACAATCTGAAAGAAAGCACAACTCAAACATCGGTAGCAGTAACAAATAATAAATAACCACAGTAAAATATCACAGTATAATTGGCATTTAAATAACACAGTTCAATCGACAAAAGTTAATGTACAAGCTTACTCAAGCACTCGTAGTACGCTTCTAAAATAGCGAGTGCGCTACTAAGATGCCGGAATGTCTAAATCTGGGCAATCTTAGGAATGCAAACAAACAAGGCAATTGATCCTACATTACAGTTACAAACACTTACATAACTGAACCACAAAATTACTAGTAACTGCATAACAACTAAAATAATGGTTGACCGAACGTTATGGAAAATCAGAACTTAAATTGCCGCAAGCGGAGAAGCGGCTGCACAAATTCGAGAACGGACCAGTCATAAAATAATTTCCTAAATACAGTGTGAAGTATAACCTGTTAGCGGCTTTCGTCGAGCACTTCCAGCATGCTTATCAAGAGTCCCGGCGTGCTGAAGACCTTCGTAAGAACACGCAGCAAGCCAAGATCGCACACCGAAGATAGCGGCGGCGACAGCTGCATCCTCGAAATTCGGAATAACTGCATACTCGAACTGAATTGCCCAAAACTGCTTATGTAGACTGATTTAACCAAGATTGATTACTCGAACTTTGCCCAAGATTGCTTGTTCGAACTTTGCCCAAGACTGCTTGCTAAGGAAAACGAAATCCAGAATAAATGCATGCAAACCTTTGCTAAACGACCAACAATATAAAGCGAAACTCACCCCGGATGAACTGGGCAAACGAGCATCGAAGGCTAGATGCGGTATGGCGTAGAATAATCTCTCCAGCATAATGTCCAAAATCTCACACTCTTCGCTTTGCAGCGAGGCCCCAAAGCTTCCATAACTAACAAAATGTAGCGCCAAGACAAAACGGAACGCCAAAACCAGCGTCAAACATCTTCGCAGCATTCCGCCAAACCAAAAGCGACGCGCTCAGCCAAAAGAATGCGGCCTCGAAAACGCTTCGGCCTCAACGCTGTCGAACAAGGCCAAAATCATGCCTGAAGATAACGATAACAAGTCCCACAGAAATCGTAAATTAACGAAGGCGTAAAACTAGCAATACAAAACTACAGGGAGTGACAAAATAACCGTAACAACAGTTCTATTTTCGTATTGGGTTAAGTGGGATACTCTATTACATGCGAACTAAACAGATAATCAATAATACTTATTTTAAATTGTAAGTACCGCACCATTTAAACAAACTTGCAACTTGAATGCATAATTTGCAGAAAATCGTTTCGGTGTTCACATTAGCAGCTTGGAAGTCATCCGTATCATTACATCCACGCAATCATTTTTAAACATTTTCTGATCAGGACTCCTTTGATTTTGGCATGTTGATTGTAACGATTAATTAGCACGGATTTAACGAAATTAAAGACTTCATTTAAGACACAACAAGTAAAAACGTTACGCACGTGAATGTGCCTGTTGGAGCAGAAAAATCTGCCAGGTAGATAAAAATGCCTCAAAAAATAATATTCCCTAATTAAAAAAATATAGCGTTGTTTAGTCAATTAATTTAGGACGTTATATCCTAAATTTCTATACAGGGCGTTTATTATGACGCGCAATATGTGTAAATGCGTTTATTTTAAAATGCAATATGGAAACGTTAACGAGTATGTAAAAACATAATATATTGTACGGGGGAAAGAATTCTGTTGATCAAATAGTATAAACACTTCAGTTTGCAGCAAGTATGTGGGTTATTACATGCCGTGTGGTTCTTTCTGATGCTTCGTTGTTAATGAAATTACGGTTCATATATTGCATTTTAAAATAAACGCATTTACACCTAGCGTGGAGTACCCTTAGAAACCAATAGTAACAATAAAGTCCTTAAGGAAACGGGAATTCCACATTGCGCATTATGATAAATTCACTGTATAGTCTAGGAATTTATGAATATGTCGTAGTCATAATGCAAAATTAGGATTTTTACAAAATGTCTAGGAATTTTATAAAAAGCCGGCAAAACGCGAGCGAACAATAGCATTTGCGTTATGACTATACCAATTCAGGCAAATTGATAAAATGCCGGCAAAATGTGAGCAGAAGAATATATATCTCGTTATGACTGATTATTTTCAGGCATTTTACAATTTGCCAACAGCGATGTAGTCAAAACGTGAGAACACAAATAATTAAATTAGGTAGATACCTACTAGGTATTCAGTAAAATTACGCAATGACTAGAAACAATAAATCCCTTTATTGCGTAAGTCTAAATAAACACTTATTACTGCATGTCGAACTTCCACGATATTTGGAAGAGCATAAATTGTTATTTTTAAAGCAAGCACATTTCTTCGAATTGCACTGATTACTACTAACTTTACAGGAACATTTTTGAAACCCTTGACCCCCGAATCGTGAATGCTGTGCAACTGTCTCTCTTACGGTTATTAGTCTATCAGGAACTTCATCTTGAAAACCGACTAAGGATTCTTGAATATCATTTCTGGAAAACCAAGTTTTGAGAATTCATTTAGAGATACCTAATTTGTAGAGACCATTTTTCAGGTCCATCACTTTTCCAATTAGATTCTTAGAATCTAGAGGTCCTCGATCTACCATAGGAACTGCTAAATAAGCACATGATCCGATTTCAATTAACTTACATTTTTTGTTGGATGTCTCAGTCATCTTTTCGGCTGCTCTTTTTTGGCCAGAGTAAGATTTCTGTCTTTCATTTTCAATTCTATTCACAGTTCTACAACAAATCCTTATTTCCGGTTTTGAAGATGGCCCTGAACTTAAAAATGAACAATTCAAATGCACTGTACCATGACATGCCTCACATGTGAATTTAGATTTTGTCACTGCATGCGCAACAATACACAATAGTATCACTAACAGTCTCATTCGCATTTTCTTTTGCATTACCCAGTTGTAAGTCCTGTTCAGTGTTATTTGTCTGTGAAGAATGTATTATATCCTCAAGTTCCTCTTCTGTTCGAAGCTGTTTAATTACACAGTCTGGCAGGTTTGATGATTTTAATCCAAGTTTCGGGTCAGCTCCAAATAATGCACGGCACGGAGTCCTTTCAATAATGCGATGCCTTGAGGAATTTTTCTGCCACTGTACAAACCAGCAGCCCATGGACCAATAGGTGGAGGAGTTATCGGACATCCAGGAACGAAGCATGTTCTCAATATCTTGGTTACTTCTTTCCACGCTACCCTGGCTTTGAGGGTGACGTGGCCTGTCGTGAACAATTTTGCAGTCAGGCCAGTAGCTGACAATTTCTTCTATTACCGTAGCACTAAATTCCCGGCCGTTGTCACTTTGCAATATGTGCGGTGCTCCAAACTCCAAAAATATTTTCACCAACTCTATAGGCACCTCCGCGGCACGTTTGCTATGTAAAGGGCGTAGATGCAAAAATTTTGTGGCATGGTCTTGATAGTTGAGAAGTCATTTATATTTCCCATCAGGGGCCGATTGGAAATCTATCAAGTCTATTTGCCCGCGAACATTAAAATCTTTAAAAAGAATTGGACGCACAACTAATCCCTTGTGGGGTTACGATTTTTTATGTTGACAGTCCTTGCATACTGAAATGAAAATTGCGATCGTTCTTCTGGGAATGTTATATTTACTTTTTAGGGCAAATAGCATATTATCCCTTCCACCATGTCCTGTATTTCGGTGACATTCTAACAACACATCAAAGTACTGTTCCATGGGTATTATGTACACAATAGGTTGGTCAAGAGAGCTTCGCTTTACGACTAGATGTTCATCAATACCGACAGACAAAACATCGTATTTTCGCGTTGAATGGTACTGCTTATTACTCTTTTTGTTACCTGTTGAAACAGCTAATTTACCACTCTTGATGTCTTCAATGACTTCTTTGACTCTATCAACCGTTCAAGGCTTTTTAATTAAATCTTTCTCCACTCTTTCACTGTAAAACTTTTGCACCTGTTCGCTAAAATGCACTTTGATAACTTCTAAATCTCGTTTGTCATTCTCGATTTGCACTTCTTCGCGGTTATCACTCATCTTTCTGAGTTTGAACGGACTTCTAAATTGATTGATAAACAACAAAACAATGCCCACGTTTTAGTTTATAACGTTTTATTTGAGGTTAGGTTTAGTTTGGCGCGAACTGTTGTAGTGTGACTAGCATAAATATTATTAATCACACTGTATATAAATAATTAATATTATAATTGCTTAGTAATAGGTTGCGTAATGACTTGTTTGAAAGGCTGTGTTTCCGCGTAATGTGAGGATTGTGTTGACTGGTAATGATTGTGAAATGTATGTCGATTGTGTGAATGTTATTTAAGGATAGATTAAGTTTGAACTTCGATCATGTAACATGTATATTATACATTAAATGTCTAAAATTCAACGATGGTTTATGGTTGTAATCTCAGTTTAATGAAATCGAATCTGAAGTGATTGCGATTACAGCACACTGTATCGGGAACGCAATACTGCGCGTTTAGACTACATCGCTGTTGGCAAATTGTAAAATGCCTAAAAATAATCAGTCATAACGAGATATATATTCTTCTGCTCACATTTTGCCAGCATTTTATCAATTTGCCTGAAATGGTATAGTCATAACGAAAATTCTATTGTTCGATCGCGTTTTGCCGGCTTTTTATAAAATCCCTAGACATTTTGTAAAAAGCCTAATTTTGCATTATGACTACGACAAATACATATATTAAGAGTAGTCAAAAAGCTCTATTTAACCCAAAATAGTATATTATGATACTAGTGTATATAATTACCCCTTTAAAGCACGTACGACGAATTTAAGAGCACGACGTGAAGCGGAATGCTTTTAACGTTACTAGTGCTTTAATGGCACTTATACACGTGTATAATACGCTACTTTTTATACGATCCTAACATAAATATAAAAACTTAGTTCGGTGACACTTTTTCCGTCACATTGTGTCAGATATTCTAGGTTATGTTGACATCAAACTTACGGCAAATCGTGTTTTAATATAGTATTAAAACACGCCACCAATGGCAACGTGCGAAAAAGACGTAATTCGGGCGCTAATATTAAGAGTGCTACAAACATCACTTTTGACACTAGAAACTGTGCAAAAAGTTGTCATTTTGACACGGTCGTAGAAAAAATCATGTTTGTTATAGTTTTATTTGGCGCCCTAAAATATAACAAAAATAATATTGTCTTAAGCGGCCTTTATTGATTATTGTTAACGATTTTTTGTTAGAATAAATCAAACTTACAATTTATTTACTATTAGTTATCATAGTTACATACCAATTGGTTATCTATTAAGGTTTATTTTATTCATCTTTAGCCTATCTAATTCATTAAAATATAAAAATGTTTTACGAACAGGTGATTGTCAGTAATTCAATTTCAACTCATTATTTATTGTTTTCTTCTGATTATTGCAAAACATAATGTAGTAACTCGAATGCTTAGGACTAGGGATGGGCGCGTGACGTGAAAACAGTCGTGTCACGTCGTGTCACGGCGTGTCACGTCGTGAACGTGACTAATATTTGAAAATCGTGACGTGAACGTGAGTGAACGTGAGTAAAAATTTCTAAGGCGTGATTCACGTTTCACGTTAATTTCACGTTAAATATTTAGTAACGAATAAAAACTGCAGGGTGCAGCAACTTTTAAATTCATTAAATCACAAATTGTGTCAAACAAGTTACATTAGGTATGTGGCTTTATTTTTGGACCCTAATTATAAATCCTTAAAGTTCATACCTTCACATAAAAGAAAAGATTATAATGCAAATAAAACTATAGATGATAATGATGAAATACATAGCAAACGACTCAAAACTGGTACATCTTTCTACACTTAGAGGTAGCTCTGACGATGACACACGTAATTAGGATGATGTCGAAACAAAACTAAATTAGTATGTTAAATTAAAATTCGCAAATGTAGATGACATTTTAGGAGTTTGGAAAAACAGTGTAAATACGCCACTGTTAAAAAAACTTGAGAAATTTTAAACATACCGGCAAGTTCCGCTACAAGCGAAAGAGTATTTTCTACAGCTGGGCGAATTTTAGAAGAGCGCAGAATTCGACATAACGCTGAAAATGTTGATTAAATATTATTTTTAAATCAACATTTTAATGTGTAGATGTGTAGATGAACTTATTATTCTAATAAAAGTAATGGTTTGTTTTTTATACTCGGCTAACGCTGAAAATGTTAATTACGTTTTTATTAAACCAAAAATGTATTGTGTAGATGTGTAGATGAACCTATTTTTAGAAAAGTACCTAATGTTTTGTTTTGTATACTCGACTTAACACTGAAAATGTTGATTACGTTTTATTTTTAAACCAATTTATTGTGTACTTGTGTAGATGAACTTGTTATTCTAATAAAAGTAATGTTATTTTTGTATACTCGTCTTAACTCTGAAAATGTTGATCATTTTACGTAAGAGTATATTACAGCCCGAGAAGGGAAGTGTTTCATTACTGTCGAGGAATTAGTTAGCTGATTGAGTCGCGAAGCGTTGAAATCAGCTATTATCTCGAGACTAAGGAAACTTCCTGTCGAGGTTTGTATACTATTTTATTCGCAACCACTTTATTCTAAACGATAATTGGAAAAATTATTATATTATGATACGACAGGTTGTGACGCGCATGAATGGATCAACGAGATTTCCAGTGTCCCTGCCTACTCAGCGGTCGGGAATGTACTTCCCGCACTCACTTCCCGCACTTGATCGGAAAGTGAGTGCGGGAAGTAGCAGGCTGAAATGTACGACTTCCCCCACTCAAATGAGGTCAAGAATGTTAACATTACATATATGGTTGCGAATAAAAGTACTTTCAAACCTACGAATTAAAAGTGTTGCTTAGCAACATATACCTTCTGTACTCATACCAATAAGGGAAACGTCAATTCCAATGACAGCTTTTAGTATTAAAAGTAATGTCTTTGAAGACAGCTGCAAGAAATATATTTGCGAGAAATCAGTATTTATCCCTTGTCAAAGTTATTGTAGTCAATTTTCATTTTTTTCTTTTTATGTCAACTATTCCGATTGCAACATATCACGTAAATTATGTCAGGTGCAAAACATATTTTTAGTTCTGTTTAGGGTTTTTTCATTGGTTTTAAATTTGACCATTCTGTTCTATCTGAATTTAAATTTTGAAATAAAAGCTGCGTGTCACGTCGTGAATGACGTGTCACGCCGTGAACGTGAGTGAACGTGAGCGTGAACGTGCGTGAACGTGACTGTTTAAAGCAAGCGTGAAATGTGCGTGACGTGAGCGAAAATTCACTCACGCGCCCATCTCTACTTAGGACACCTCGGTTCTACGGGCTTCGATTTTCTAAACTGCATTCTTGACCTGAAAAGTGTAACTTGTAGTTCACGGTACGTAATGTACTAAAGGAACTATCTGTTTCGACATGCCTACCGGATGTCAAAATGTCTGTCGATGTTATTCAATTTTCGCACCATAACCAGAAGTCTAATGGATTTAAATCTGGGGACCATGGTGACCAGAGCACAAATTCATTTCGCCAATCCATTTTCGAGGATAACACGAATTTAAATATTCCGTCACCATCCTACTTTAATGTACCGGTAGGTACACCATCGTGCATACACCATCCTTGTATGCTAAATGCAGGGGATACATCTTACAGCAACATCGCTGGTATCTCTGTTGTGCAGCGTTATAATACCAATTTTTATTAGGACATTTTTATTGTTTTGGTGTGCCGAATTCATACTTCGAAACCTTGCACTGCTACTTCTACATGGATGTGAATTTTTGTTCGTTATAGCGGTAATTATACGACTATGCTGATATCCCAGCAGACCATATTTATTACACCCTGTATAATGTACGGCAGGGGTCGGCAACCTGCGGCCCGCGGGCCGCATGCGGCCCTTTGCAACTTTTTGCGCGGCCCGCCAAAGCACCAATATAACTTTAGGAAAAATCAACAAACTTAGAGCGTAAGCGTGCCGAAATGTGGCCGGTGACAAAAATGCGCGACAAACAGAAGCATATTGGGAAACCTATTTTACTGCGCAAGTTTAATCCCCACTCCCCAGCGAATACGACGTCTCGCTTAGTAAGTGTAGCATTCGTTCTAGTGATGGGCATAATCGGATGATTTCAATAATCGGAATGTTCCATTTCGGAATGTTTATAAAATCGGAATATCATCCGATTATTTTACATTCCGTAAATGCAAGCAAGGGAAAACGAGCGAAATAACAACAAGCGGAAGGAAGATGAAGTGCGTGCAAATTTACGATGAGAGCACTCGCCGTCGCGCCGTAAGCCCTTATCTGCGTTGTCATCTATTGTTTGGGTTTGTAGGACGGTCGGTAATAGCTATTTACGTTATTAGACCGGTAGCAACATTTTTATGGCCGCGCCAATACTTTACAGGTGAAACCGTAGGGCAAGACCTCTATGTTTGGCAAGGCCATAAGAATTCTACCGGTCGTGTATCGTATAAGATTTTTTAGGATACTGCATTGGTAACTAGCGTTTACATTGTTACAAACGAGTCCAGTAGTAGTCCTATTACTACTGGTCTAGGCCGGTAAATTTTATCTACCGGACTCGTTTGTAACTATGTAGACGCTAGTTAGCAATGCAGTATCCTAAAAAACAATTTATGAGTTTGAGTCGCACAGTGGGATATGAGGAAATAAAATATTTTTTCAAATTATTACAGTAGTTACGTTAATAGACTTTCGGAAAATGGTAGTGATATTTTAAAGTTTAATAGCACATAAAGTACATAATAGATATAATAAAACAATACCTGAATTTGAAGTCTCTAGGTGTACTATCTAATAATTAATCTACGAAATACCACTGCCATTAGTGCCATTCACGTATCATACACGTGCGCACACGGCGCGACCCGTCGACATTCGCCAACCAGCATATAGCAGTCAAGTGAGTCAATACAACATTCCGTATTCCGTTCAGTTCAAATTGGCATTTCGTTTTCTCATTTTGTGTACCGAATAGTAAAATAATCGAATTCCGAAAGTTCCGAATTTTGTGCACCGAACAGTAAAATAATCGAATTCCGAAAAGTTCCGAAATAATAGGAACCTTTCTGATTATTCATTCCGGATAGGCCCATCACTAATTCTTTCATTTCGCCAGTTTGCTACTGTATGTTCATATGTGCGTTCATGTTGACAGCCGTATGACGTTTTACTACAATATTTTATATTTTTTATATTTATATATTTTATATTTACATATTTATACATATTTAATTGGAATTGTATTTTCTTTTTTTCCCTTTTAAGAATTGTAAAATTTTTGTTCTCTAACATTATTGTTATTATAGCATGTCAATAAAAAATAATTTTTTTCTATATTTATTTTTAATAATATTTATACTCGTATATGATATAAAAGCACTATTTAAGTTACATTTGAATGTGCGGCCCGCATAAAAAATTTTATTTTGAAAATGGCCCACCGTCCGAAAAAGGTTGCCGACCCCTGATGTAGGGCGTATTTAGTATATTGAAAAACACATAAAATCAACAGAATAGTTTTCTACGACCACCGCTAAAAGTGGCGTTTTATAATTTAGCGTGTTTAAAGAAATCAGCTGTTTACTTTTAGCACATGTGTTATAAAGTGAAGTGAGGTTATAAAACTACAATTTCGAACTGGAAGTGAGATTGTAAAGTTATTCTAGTTACTTCTTGCGTTAGAGGTAAAGTGTTTTTTAAATAATTAAAGCGTTATGTAATGAATACAGTCAGATGTGTAGTATTAATAATTACCTTTGATAACTGACTTAGACAGTACTGGCTCCACAAACATTCACCTGCGCGTCAAGGTCATCTGTTTATTATGACATAAATTATAACTGTCGTAGATGCAAACCTTTGTTAAATCGACATTTATGGATTAATAACAGTAAATTTAAGGTCGTAGAAAAAATATTGTATGCAACTCGTGCTAAAGGTGGTTTATGCACTAGACATTCTACGAAACTCAGCCTTCGGCTACGTTTTATAATTTTCATGTCTCGTGCATAAACCTCAACTTTTAGCACTTGTTGCATAAAGAGCTATTATTTAGTCAAGTAGATTTTTCTACATTAATCATGAACCAACAGCAGCCAACCGTGAAAGATAGTGTCGCGGGTGTTATAGACGATGCCTTCACAATTGTCAGGTATCATCATCAGATGGGGTTGATGGCTAATGGACTTCCTCGATACGTATCTGTTTCAAGGAACGTTAATAGCTAATGCAATAGTCTGCACTCTAAGCACAGCATTAATGGAGCGAGTTTAATCTGTTGTCAGTGCTTAACTTTAATGGAATTAAAACGACAAAGTTGCATTTGGCACTTACCTAGTAAGATTTTCCTTTGTTGGTTCCAGATATGCTGCAGAATGTGTTTATCTGTTCAGCCCGATTAAAATAATTGGAAATTATAAAATCAACGGTATCTTACATAACGGTCTTAGTAAATATGGCAACACTACACTGTACAAACAGTACACAAATGGAATATACACTCTGAGAAAATTATCCTACGACGTGGTCATGGTAGCAATATGCCGTTATAATTTGTAAAACGTTCTTAAGGATGCTAGTAGGCGTTATTAAATTCATGGCTACTTTTGTGATAAACTTGTAAAATTATGTAAGAGGTCATGAAATTAAATTGAAATATAAAACTGCTGCCAACCTTACGGTTTTGGGGGATAAAGTAATTATTTTTATCTACTCCAGTGAGATAAGTAACGCATTACGTCACTCATTTGACACTATTTCAGTTAGGTAATGAAGCTCATTACACCACTCAGTTATGTAATGGTTTCATTACGCAACTGAGTTGTGTAATGACTTCATTACGTAACTGAAATAGTGTCAAATGAATGACATAATGACATTTGCCTACTAAAATATTTTTGAAAATGACAGATCTGACATTTTTCTTAATGCACTTTTCTCAATTTTAGGCAGTCGTAGATAAAATGTTGTACAATACATGTGTGATAATGCATCATTAATATACTTGTGTGCTTACATAACTCGTACGACGCACTCGTTTGTAACTTGCACACACGCATATTAATGATGCTGTTATCCCACTTGTATAGAAAATAACTATTATAACATTAAAAGAAGCTTCATGCACAGATGGGAATAAGATTTGTAAAGATAAAATAGGGATGCGACCATTTCTTTACTTTATTTAATTTTACCAATCTCAGTAGTCAAATACTGTCATAATCTTTTAAAATCATTCACATTTCTTGAAAACAATCTATAACCATTTCAAAATGTTTTAGCCCATATTGCACTGGTGTATTATTAAACAAATTTTATTTAATCTTCGTATTTACTCAATTAGTCGGCAAATGACTTGTTGAATTTTATTTTTTATTCAGAAATTTCAATCTAATAAAATAATAGAAATATTCTAACTTTTCGTATGGTAGATTTAGATACATTTGTAGAAAAATTAACTGTTTGCTAAAAGTCGATAGTTGTAGAAATAGACTGATGTACTATCTCCGAAAATTGACATTTCTATAAAACCTTTTATTTACAAAAATTATTTGTTTACCCGAAGAAAAGCAGACAAAATATATTGTGAAAATAATTTGTAGCTAATTTGAACAAAATACTACAATTTTTTTTGTTTTTTTTGTATAAATAAATATACAATAATCAATTCCAGTAATTACAAAAGACTTTCTCTAATGTCTTATATATGGTATATCAAATGAGGTATGATTTTCCTCATGTATAAAAATAACACTCCACAAATATTAGCATCAGCAACCGTACTGATGTAATAGTTATATGTGGTCAAACGATTAATAACTTCACAAAAAGTAAATGGAAGTAATTAATTTGTTGTTTGCACATATTAAATACATTAACTATCCAATCCGTCTGTATATTCCAGATGATCACTTATAAGGCTCCTTGAAATAATGCAAACATATTTTTTGAGTAGTTATTTGCAGAAAATATTGGAAAAGTATAAATAATTCGCGAAAAATCAAGTTCTCCGTGTAAATAAATTCTAAAATGCTTTAAGCTGTTAGAAATGTATAATGAAGGAACTTTCCTCAGTTCTAACAGCATTTTAAAAATGAATGGATGCCAGTTTTTTCTTTATATTTTTTACGACTAGACAGATTTTATGTGGTCGCTTTATGAAAAACATAAAACATAAGAACCCATTAATTCGACAGTATTATTTATTGCATCGTCCACAATCGTAAACTATGATTATGTAATCGGGTTATGTAATAGTTGATGATTAGAATTTGTAGGTTGATCTTAATTTCCTTCGTAGAAAACAATGAAAACCGCGGTTTTTTATATCTAAGAACAACACATTTAAATAATATAAGATTTGTTAGAGCAAATCGTATAGAAATATTGATGACATGTAAATGCATTTATACTTTTATAGTATTTAACATTACTAGCTTGGTAAGAGGGTTGTTACTGGCGAATAGAAGGATATGAGTGGCGAGCCAAAGGCGAGCCAGTCAGCTTCTTGAGCCAGTAAAACCTGTTACCTTGTGTGTATTGTTGAATATTTTATTTGTTCCTCACTTGTAAATAACTAGAAATTTACCATTTATTCAAAATATCAAACTGACAAACAACTAAGTTCATCAATATGACACATACTAAGGAAGATAACTCTGGTGTTGCACGCTATCATTTATCTATGACCACGCTTGTAAAATTTTACTGGATAGCCAGTAAAAAATTTACTGGCTAGCCAGTTAAGAAACATTTTCAAGGTAAATACAGTGACTTGATACATTGATGTTTACAAGTGAGGAACAATTAAAATATTTATTTTCTAAAAATATTTATTTAGATAATACTTATTTATGTACAAGTGTGTTATTTTACAAATAATCCAAGAAAGAGAATTTGGGTCCTTGAGGCTGCCAGGTTGAAAGGTTTATTCTGGAATACGTGTATAACAACAACTCTATAAATACAAAAAACATAAGCTTTTTATTGATGATAAGCTAAAGCGACAAATTAATTGGGAGTGAGATAACGTATTTATAAGAAACGGGTGTGAGTTAAAGTACTTACTCACGTGTCAGTTCTGACTTATATAATTAAACTGAAATCGGCATAATTGTCGCGTTATAATAAGGTGTTGGATAAATAAATATCTAATTTGTTCTCAGGAAAAGTAAATATTATTTAATAGGCGTTTGGACGAATTTCTAAAGCACTTTTAACTAAACTCTTATTAATTATACTTTAAGTTGGCACCTACAAAATAGAAAATATAGGTGGCAGATGTAGTTGTAACAGACGTCATTGCGTTTGTTTAAAAAATATTGATAAGAAATTCCATAAATTAATTTCCACATCAACGAGATAAAAACTTTATTTTTTTATGATAACTGTTAAATGAAGCTGTTGAAAATTTCTAAATATCGTAAACGATTAATAAGTGGTTACATAATATATGGTTAC
Source organism: Agriotes lineatus (assembly GCA_940337035.1). Classification (NCBI taxonomy): domain Eukaryota; kingdom Metazoa; phylum Arthropoda; class Insecta; order Coleoptera; family Elateridae; genus Agriotes; species Agriotes lineatus. Next base: position 232,999,903 of record OW679194.1, on the reverse strand, counting down.
TTTATTTCTGTGAAATTTAATTTAATTTAATCGAGTTTAATTTAATAGTTGTACAGGTATAAGATTTTAAAGGCAATCTTTTTTAAGTTTATTTACAAGTGGCGCAGCACCCTTGAAATTGCGATTTTTATTAATAAATAGAAACTTTTTGTTAAATATGTGTACCAGAAATAAATTTGGGTAATTTTGACCTAATATATTGACATTTTGTTGTTTTCCACGTCAAAATGATGCATATATTCGCACAATTTGCAATATGCGATTTCATAATGACACTAGCGTTAATATGAAAATTTAAGTACATTTATTTACTGTAAATATTAATATGACTCAAAATTACAGAAAATCTTGTATGCACACAACGTATTGCCCGTATTGCCCACTACGTCTAGTGTAAAAAATACCTTCTTTGTGCAATTTGATACATAAATAACTATTTTGTTTGTCCCCATTGGAAAGTATCCATTATTATTCATGTGTTGTATTTAAAAGTTGTTGATTTCAGCTTGTGACTGTTGAATGTGATAAGCCATCATCAACACCAGTTTAAAAACTGAGTGATTGCACAAATAGAAACAGAATTAGGTTTTTTAGAAACTTGTGAAGAATTACATAGGTATCACAAGGTTTAAAAACATTAAAACATAATTTTCTGATATTGACATTGACATTGACATTCCCAAGCAGTAAACAGACATGGAAAAGTGACTACAGGGACTGCATCGTCTATGGTCAAGAAATTGAATTCATTCTAGAATATTCTACAATATTCAACACAAAAGGCTATTTTACTGTCTGGGTCACCTGAAGGTAACACGGTAGAATAAAAAATGTTCGTAGGATTGCTAAGAAAACTAATAAGCAATAATTTTAAATAAAATAAGCATTTTTGACAAACACTTTTTTGTAATTTTTACTCCATTCTAATGTACCTCACAACGTGTTCAATTTTTGATGGGATTATATCTTCCGTTCTGCTGAAATGTTTCCTTCTCTCAATGCCTTCGTTGCTAAGCTAAGAATGATTTTGATTTCCCTATATTTTACTACTGCTCTTGACATTCCGTGCACATCTTCTGTTCAGGATGGAGCCTGCAGTGGCCTGTATGCTTTGAATTTTGGTTGGCTCCTCAGTGGATGCAGGAATGTAAAAGGATGCAAACCAACGGCCTTATGGGGTCTTACATACGGAAGGCAGTAAAGCCTTAGTTCCGTTGATCGAGGATGGTGTGCCAGAACGCGTTTAGTAGTCTCATATAAGGAAGGCAGTAAAGACTTGTACCCGTTCGGCAGTGGTTCGTGCATACGGAAAGATATCTAACTGCATCAGTTTATTGACTAGAAAGTTCCTATATACAGTCAAACCTCTTTAAGTCGAAGTGTCAGAGAAAGTAAGAGTAACTCGAGTTATCGAATTTTCAATTTTTATGCCATAAATTTATAATACGTATTATGTATTTGTTATAGAAAACGTAAGATACATATTTAGATAGATTATTTATAAATGTTAAAGAAATACATTGTAAATACTCACATACAACGTACGCTACTCACATACAACGTACGCAAGGTATAAGGATACAATACAACAGTAAGAACACACTAAAGCATAATTGCTCAAATATTTAAAGTAGAAAATTTGCAAATTCTTGCAACGTCCCAAATTAAAAGGTCTCAACCTGTACAGACAAAACAATTTATGCGCGTTCAACTGCCCGTGACTGTATATTTTGAACTCTGAAAGCTTGCAAATCCTTTGAAACACAAAGAAGCATGGTCATAAATAACTCTTCAGAATGTTATTTACTATTTACAGCACTTCCTAACGTAATCGTTATCGTTAAACTAAATATTTGCTTCTAAATTCGAGTAACGGAGGGAAAATTGCAATCTAGGAGTTTGTAAAATACTTCGAGGTATTGAGAACTTCGTCTTATCGAAATTCGAATTATCGAGAGCTTTGTATATAGAAAAATATAAGAAATGGGTTGGTTATGTGACGTCAATTAGATTAATAGAGATATCCAAGTCATCTAAGTTCGAGATATGGAAGTTCGACTGTATATACATATACAAAAAAAATCTGTAAATGGGTTTACACCGAACTTCCCTCTCGCGCGAATTAGATCAATTTGCAAATTTAAAAAAAATTTATGCCGCTGGGATTTAAACTCACCGTATCTGCATAGCGATCGTAACCGCATCTGCGTAGCGATCGTAACCGCATCGATAAGTCGAATTGCGCCATTCAGCTTTATTGTAATGAGTGCGGCGCGCGCCTCTATTTAAGGGAACGGTATTATTATTGTTGAAACGTTTCGTGTAAAGCCTGACCTATGTGAAAATTATGACTTCATTCTATTTCAAAATTAACGCAAAAATAAACAAAATTTTATTTTTTAAGTTGCTCACCTTGTATATATTTGTCTGAAATTTTCACGGTTTCATGTCATTTATATATATATATAATGCGTATGCAGATCTTCCTCAGACAAATAGTTTTTGAGTTATACCGCCAACAGACAGACAGACAGACATACGGAATTGAGAAAACCTTTTTTCTCGTCTTTTAGACGAGGGAAGTAATAATATATTACATACCGATGTGGAAAGCGTTTCATTACTGTCGAGAGATTAAGTACTCGTAGTTAACCTCGACGCTAAGCGTCTCGGTTAACTGTATCTCGAGACAGGAATGAAACTTTTCACCGTGGTATGTATACTATTTTACTCATAATCGGTTTTTGTCATGATTTATTTAATTAGGTAAGTTTCAAATAACACGTATTTTTATCGCAGTTTAATAAGTCACTTTAACAAAGGAAACTGCAACGCTGTTGCTAGGTAACATGACAAGTTCATTGAAAGTAACGTTTAGCTGGCCGGTAAAACCTTTCCCAGCTGGCTAGGAAAGAAAGGTAAACAATGACTCGCTTTCCTAGTGTTTTGAAGGTTAGAAACGTACCTATTATTAACCGATTGTGAGTAATAGTAATTTACGTTACGAGACCGGAAAGTAGTGTTTTGCAGGTCGAACCAAGTAGATTCCAGAGCAAGCCGTAGGCGAGCTCTGGGAACTTGGGGAGACCTGCAAAACATTTTCCGGTCGTGTATCGTACAATATTTTTTTTACGACATCCGAGTTCATACTTTCCAACTTGCGAATTCACTTTCAAAAGCTCAAAAAAATTATGACATTAGTATATTATTTGACTTATCCAAACAATAACACAAACTTGTTTCCATAGTAACGTAAACATCAGGGACCGGCAAAAGCTTTTATTCGCAACCATATATGTAATGTTAACATTCCTGACCTCATTTGAGTGGGGGAAGTCGTACATTTCAGCCCGCTACTTCCCGCACTCACTTCCCGCTCAAGTGCGGGAAGTACATTTCCGACCGCTGAGTAGGTAGGGACACTGGGAATCTCGTTGATCCATTCATGCGCGTCACAACCTGCCTTATCATAATATAATAATTTTTCCAATTATTGTTTAGAATAAAGTGGTTGCGAATAAAATAGTATACAAACCTCGACAGGAAGTTTCCTTAGTCTCGAGATAATAGCTGATTTTGACGCTTCGCGTCTCAATCAGCTAACTAATCTCTCGACAGTAATGAAACACTTCCCATCTCGGGCTGTAATATACTATTACCGGTCCCTGATGCCCGTTTTCTGATCTTGACCGGCAAAACGTTACTTTCTGTAGAAAAAATTCTCCAGAAAGTGCATATTTTCTGGTCGGTCGTAAAAAAAATATTACGTAAATTACAAAGATTGGGTACATTGTCCCAGTTCAAATTGCATTTCTACTGGTATGTTACATTTCATAACAAACGGTAATATTTTCATCAGAAATTCAACGCAATCGCAGTTTATACACTAGGTCAGTCAAGAAGTGCTGACTGCTTGTCATGCATTTCCAACGTAACATTATCTGCAACCGTTGTTTACGAAATATCACAATTAATATAAAAGTTGAAAACTCATGTATTGATTTCTAAACACCTTCATTATTTTGTAGTTGTTTAATTATGTTCCCTATCATTTGCATATTTCCATTGGTTATTTATTGTTTGACCCCCCGAGTTCTTCCTCTTCTTCTTGGGTTTTCTCTACATTATCTACCCAATTCTAGACATCGTCAAAATATTGTGTCCATTGTGCAGCTATATTGACTCTTTGTTTCTTTAGCAAGTTATTCATGGGTAAAGACAACTTACGTATTATGGTGTTAATTCTAATGTTCTATAGTGTCTTAATTTGATTCTCCACGTGCATTATACAATTATTTATGATGTATATCTTTTCAATTTTTCGCTTCTTTCTTCGACACTCTCTCTTCGCCACTCAACTTTTATTTTGGTATTTCTTTCTAGGTTTATCATTCTCGTCTTTTGGTGTAACATTTTTTTCTCCTAATCTGTCACTTCCATTTTCGTTTTTCTCTTCTTACGCTGAAGTCAACACTCATTTTTCGTTATTTGTACCAGATGTACCATTTGTGAGTTCTTCTATTGGACATTTGCTGATTTCCTCTACTATTTTTATTGTAAATTTTTACGATGTTCTCATTTTTCAATTTTTTATTATTATTATCGTGTTGATTTGGGTAAATATCCGTTTTTTGCCTGTACTTCATGACTGCAATGACATGATCCCATAGTCTGTACCATGAAAGCTGCTCACATCTAGTAATTACGAGCCGTGTCTTCATTTTATGTTTTGCTATAGTTGGCCTAAATTTCTTTAAATGTTTTGGTACTCAAATCCCAGTATTATCTTTAGATTATATTTCGGTATCTTGTCATATGTTTATTCTAGCATTACGTAAAACCGATCGTTTTAATTTGCATTGGTTTCTTCTGTTGGAATTTCTCCAGTATTTCTGAGCTAATATAGATCATGTGTTACATACATCCTACCATCTATTATTATTGCGAAATATTGTAAAGTGACTAAATTCTGCTACTTTATTGTATTTTTCCATTTTATGTCTTGTATCGCTTGTTTAAGCATCCCTTTTCTATGAATGTTTTTTGCATGTATTCCGTATAGCTCTTTCCCTTTTTGTTTTTTCGGCAATTTAGTGGATTTATTTGGTTTCGTTACTTTTCATTTTTGCAAAATAGGGTTGTTATATATGGTGTGTTTAAAAAAAACTCATTCCTAGCATGTCCTGAGCAAATTGAAATTTGCCATAACTTGGTACATACCCACTGAAGCAAATGAGCTACCATAAGTCAGAGGGAACTAGATTACATCTTGATCTTGAACTATTTTCCTACAAATATACAAAACACTTAATAAAAACAATCTTTATTAACTGTTGTGATTAATACACTCGTTGTTGTGTAAATGCCATCTTATATTCCTTTCTGCTTGAGACAAGTAAACTTTATGCAGTGTAAGCTTTTGCCTGTCACAGTGACAAATGTTTTCATAAACAAAATGCAATCTGACATTCACCTACAGACGTAAGTTAAGGCATGACTAAATTTTTTATCTTTTTTTTCAAGAGCTGCCCTAAATAAGTGTTTTTTTTTTGGAACACACGATATTTTCAACCTCAGCATTAGTAATATTGAGAATATAGTTTATGCAAAAGAAAGAACTGTGTTATAATAATTTATAGAAATTTGTTCGTAAATGAAATAAAAAACCATTGTAAAATAAAAAGGACGTAGTTTTGCCTTTCTCACTACTATAAGTAACATTGTGTTTTGGTGCATAGAAATTCGGAGCAACTAATTATCCTAAAAGATGTTACCGCCAAACGACTACTGAAATGTAGGTTGATTATTTTGTATCACAGCTTAACTACTTCGGTTGTAGTGTGTTCATCTGGATCTTAGGAACGTGCAGTGATTTGTAAGCTCCTTCTGAATATACACATTAACTATATAGAGTTTTGGCAATTGGATTTTATCTGCCAAGTGAAGTTTCGTTTGACATTTAAGAGTTTAATGTGACTAGGAAATTTAGAAATCAGTTCGTTAGATTGAAAGCCTGCATTAGTAGTGGCTGTGGACCCGTCGGAGTGTTTTGAATTAAAATTTACTTCTAAGAATTTATTACTGGTTATGCTTATTGAATGTATGCGAGATTTCTGGTATTGCCTTGGCTTTTATTAGACCTTCATTGTTAAAGTTTGGAATTTGGATTGGCTTGCTTTATTTAACAAAGTTAGGTGTAATATGACCGTTGGATTCAAGCCAGTTGCGTATTTACTCCTAGGAAATCTGTATCTGTGTGAACCATTTCGAAACTATATATATATTTTGGTAACTTTTATAATGATTTGGTTTTGTTTGTTCGCCATGACTAAGCTTACGGCATATACAGGGTCCTGCATTAATGCGTCGGGCATTCCTAGCGTCCTTATTTACAACAGTAGAAAAAAGAGTTTAATAGAAAAGTTGTAGGATGTGGATTGATGCATATTTTAAAAATATTTTTAAATATACAGGGTGGTCCAAAAAGTGTGACTTCATAAAATATATATTTTTTAAATGACACACCCTGTATTTTTTGTCAAATTTAGGATCCTTTTGGTGTTCTCTCTTATGTGCCAAAATAATTTTTTATTTGCTTCGATATTTTAGGAGCAATAAATAAAAAAAGATGAAAAGATCATTTTGCACGCTTGGAAAAATTAGAAAAAAAATCTTGTTAGATCTATTTTGTTCCAGCTAAATAGTGTGAACAGTAATGCTAGAGGTCTAATAATACTCTGACAATAAACAGATTTTTCTTATTTTATACAGGGTGTTCAAAATTTGGTTACAAAAATGGCAGCTTTCAAATCAGTTTTTCTTAGTATTTTTAAATGGCACACTCCGTATTTTATTTTATTATTTAATCCAGAATTTAATTACAAGCATATTTTGTTAAAACGAATGTATTAAAATTCTCAATAGTTTTAGAGGTATCTACCAAAAACCATAAATATCCTCATTAAACTAGTGCAGTGTATTGGGAAATTATCATAGACAGCCATGAATTCCCCAGAATTGAAATATTATCCCAGCAAGCTATGGAAAAACAACTGGTGCTTTTCAATAACAAATGATTTTGACATTTCTCGTTTCTTGTAATCATTTTTTATCTCATTTAGTTCTTTTCTGGAGTATTAATTTTTGTTTAAATGAATTTTTTAAGGGAAGAGTTAATTGATATGGTATTTGTGTTGGGGAATTGTGACAAAAATTGTTTACTGGCCAGTAAAGTTTACGCGACTCAGTTTCCGAAAAGGCGTCATCCAGATCCCCTAAGCTTTACTAGAGCGTTTTATCGAGACAGGGAGTGTGGACTATAAAGAGGAAGAAAGAATAAAACCGGCTACAAATGAGGAAAAACAAATAGCAGTTTTGTTAACCGTTACTGAAAATCCAAACATAAGTCAGGCACGCGTGAGAGAAGAGGTTGAAATTAGTGAAAGGTCAGTTCAGCGAATTCTAAAAATGCATCGTTATCATGCATATCATATTCAGCTATACCAGGCTATGAGTGAAAATTACTTTCAGTGCAGGGTACAATTTTGCGAGTGAGCTCAAGCACGTCTTCAAGAAAATCCACGTTTTTTTATGTCGGTGTTATTTTCAGATGAGGCGACATTTCACAACAACGGATGCGTCATTATTATGCCGCCGAAAATCCACACATCTTTCGTGAAATCAATTACCAACATCGTTAGTCGATAAATGTTTGGGGAGGAGTGATTGGTGGTAATGTGATCGGTCCTCATTTTTTTGACGGCCACCTTACCGGTCAAATTTATCTTGAATTCTTGAGAAACGATTTACCTGTATTACTTGCTAATTTACCACCAAATATGCTGGCACAAATGTGGTTCCAACAAGATGGAGCTCCAGCCCATTATGCGCAACAGGTCAGAGCAGAGTTAGATAATATGTACGGAAATCGTTGAATTGGAAGAGGAGGGCCAGTTCGATGGCCTCCGAGGTCGCCCGACTTAACCAAATTAGATTTTTTTCTGTGGGGGTATGTAAAAGATTTAGTTTATAAGGAACGGCCAACTACCGAGGAGAACATGCGGCAGAGAATAATTAACGCATTTGCGACAATTACACCAGCGATGCTGGGCGATGTGGATAGGAGCTTACAAGTAAGAATAAACAAATGTTTGTAGCAAAATGGAAGACATTTTGACATTTGTTAAAATGAATCGCCAATAGTTCCTGTTAAAGTCTGTAAAGTGATAAATAAACACCTACATATTGTTTTTCCATGGCTGTCTAAAATATTTTCCCAATACTTTTTTAGTTTAATGAGGATATTGATAGTTTTTGGTAAATATCTCTAAAACCATTGAGAATTTTAATACATTTGTTATAACAAAATATGCTTGTAATTAAATTCTGCATTAAATAATGAAATAAAATACAGGGTGTGCCATTTAAAAATACTAAGAAAAACTGATTTGAAAGTTTCCATTTTAGTAACCAAATTTTGAACACCCTGTATAAAATAAGAAAAACCTGTTTATTGTCAGAGTATTATTAGACCTCTAGCATTACTGTTCACACTATTTAGCTGGAACAAAACAGATCTAACAAGATTTTTTTAAATTTATTTCTCCTAAAATATCAAAGCAAATAAAAACATATTTTGGCACATAAGAGAGAACAACAAAAGGAACCTAAATGTGCCAAAAATACAGGGTGTGTCATTTAAAAAAATATATGTTTTATGACGTCACACTTTTTTGGACGACCCCGTATATTTAGAAACATTTTTAAAATATGCATCAAATCACATCCTACAACTTTTGTATCAAACTTTTTTTTCTACTGTTGTAAATAAGGACGCCCGACACACTAATGCAGGACCCTGTATAACATAAAAAAAACATGTTCACCGAGATTTGTCGAGGTTAGTCTTCTACCGCTTTAGCTGTGGAATTTATAAATTCGGTGATGGCTTGGCTCTTATAAGTGTTCCCCGATTCGTATAGTTAAATATTTGGATTTGAAAAAGCCTTTGTAGTAGGACGAATTTGATATGAATTGTTCACTCGAATTGGCGAATCCACCTACCATTGTGGTCATATTTTAGATATTTGAGGACTATAGAACAATATACGGATAATTAACTGAAGTACGTACATAACTGTACTCCAAGGTTGTTTATTAATACATAACATTATTACAGGGCATTTGCTGCTGATTAATTGAAGGCATTTCGTGCTTGCATTTGCTGCTTGTCTCTTACTGCCTGTGTTTTTTGTCTTTCTTTTACTTGGCGGTTTGCTGTACGTGGTTGTGCTATCTTTGGAGGTTGGATTCTGCCTTCTGCATTTTTTTGCTTTTATCGTACTGTGTTGCTGCAAATGGATTGATTTGATCGTCTCGCTACAGAGCCGGACCGAACTTGGAACTTCGTCAATGCTGGAGACATCAGACAAGCGAAAGAAGTCATATTGTCATTTGGATATATTTATTTGTGATCGTAAATCAAAGTCCATAAGTTAATCTTGAAAAAGTACAACACTCCTATAATACAGATTCACAATGAGCAATTATACACCACAAATATATGGCTATTTCTAATGTGTATTGGGCTGTTGATTAATCAAAACGTAAACTGGTAGCTGTAAGCATAGCGTGCTCAAGTCGTGGATATGAGATTGGATTTACCGCAACTTCTTTACTTTTAGATTTTATAACTGAATTAAACCATTACATTAAGAAAAAATATTAGCAAAAGCTGCCAGTGTAAATGCAATTGCTTAGTTATTTATACACTTGTATCAATTTAAATAAATATCACCTGGATTACGTCGCACTCACGTTTTGTTATTGCTATACACAGCTACAGTTTATCTGAGAGTCTTCAACTGCTAAGAGTGATTCTGAACCTTTATTGTAATTCACAAAAATCATAACCTAGCCTTCCAACTTAGTTTTGCGAGTTGATGTAACAATTAAATTGGTAGCGCATTTTGAAATTAGTATGTACATTATCAGGAACCCATCCCTACCTCCAAGAATTAGCTAGTGGGCCCCGGTAAACGCAAAAGCTTATTTTCAACTCACTATTTGATTTACATTGAAGTGCCATATGAAGGTCTACGTTTTAGTTAGTTTACTTTAATATCCTATTGAGTATTGGAGCGTCCAGCGTTTAAAGAAGTTAGGGACTTCTCGCCGTGCCTGGCCTTCTTAGAAAAAGCCGAGAAAGTAGGGTACAGCAGCTAAGAATATTTGGTACTGAATAAGACTATTTTATGTTTAGACTACTACAACAATGTCAAAGAAAGTCCAAAGAGAACATGTCGAAAATTACAGTACGGTCTCTAAATTGCTTGGAAATAAAAATTGCCACAATGTTAGAAAAAAACCGAGGGAAAGGAGGTGGGGGTTATAGATTCAAAGAACAGGTTCACTCGTGATACTTAAAACAAAAGTGTACCTTGCAAGTGCGGGGACAAATCCGTGTAATTTAAATGGGCACCAGTTGACGTATCTATCAAGGATAATATCGGCTTCACACCAGAAAGATGTCCTCGGCGCCAGCGACGGGAAGTGCGCTCAGCTCTAAGGTATGACACACCTCGAGCCGTAATTTTTGAAATGCTGATCTTACTTCAAAAATTCGTATAACTGCACTATTCTTTACAAATAAGTTACACAGCATTAAATTTGAGAATTATATTAAGTTAATATACTTACAAATACATTTAAGTGAGCTCTAACTGAGGGCTAGAACCGCTATAAACTATGCTAACCAAAACAATCGTTAAGAATTGTTTGCTTGTGATGTCACGTTGTGCTATAAGAAAAATTGTAGCCAGCGTTCGTTCGTGCTGCAGTTTCACAGATACTAACAATATTGATAATCTGTTAGATTAAGGCGTACTGTAATTCCATATGAAAAGCACTTAAAACATGGGTGCTTTAGCGTTTAATGCTTAACTAACTATTTCACAACATACATCGCTTAACTTGATATAACATACCCTAGTAGCACAAAATGGTTGGGCCAACGTTGGCTCATTGAAGTGTCCCACAGTTGGCCAACGGTATGTAATGTCCTCTTTTACAGTCAAACCCCAACCATCGATTTCCCAACTGAGGGCCAACTATACACATTAAAGTATTCCCAACCAGCATCCAACAATTGAACAACCAAAAGCCAACAAATAATCTAACTCAGCTTTCTGTATTAATCGATAGGTATGAAAAGACAAATAAACAAGTGTAAATAAAAATGCCATTTATTATAAATAAAGAAAAACATAAATACAATACTTACAAATCTTGTATAAAACAAATAAGTTATAATATATTTGAAATACGAATAATTTTCAGAAATATTAAAAAGCACAAAGTATATCAACCTTGCAAAGTTCAGAAAATAAAGTTTATGTTATTTTATTTTATTTATATCATCCACACTATCATCACTGCTGTATAAAATTCTTCTCTTCGCCTTCCTTTTTCTCACCTTCGTTTCTTCCGATGCAGAAACTAGTTCTGATTCACTTTCGGCCTCCTTTAGCGATTCTCTTGCTTTTAAAATATTTTCTGGAAATGGAAAGACAAAATTAATATTAAATCCACGTCATTTAAATACTACAAATATAAATCGCACTTCAAAATACAAATATAATTATTATAGTTTAGGCAAGGTTTATAGATTTTAAAACTTTATATTGCTATTGCATTATCTAGTTTAAAGTAGAATTAAGGTTGTAGTGTGGGGTGCTAATAGTTATTAAAGTATCAAGGGCATTATGAGCAAAATAAGCCCCCAAAATTGTTAGTGTACAAACCAAGAGGCTTTGACCCGAGGTGTGTACAACAATCGCGGCACTTAGTTCATAATGCGTTCAACGTTGTATGTCATACCAGTTTTCTTATCTAATTCAAGTCAAAGTGATTTTGAATTACATTTTCCTAGTTATCGCTTGTAATTTTCAATGGAAACAAATAGTGTTTATTTTATCTTATTATGTTACTATGATTATAAGCATAACTCCTTAGCAACAAGTTGCGTTAAGATGCATTTAACAACACTAGTGTCGTTAAGAAAAATAACATACAATACTTTATTAGCATTTAATCACATGTTGGCAGTACTGATGTGTATTGTCAATCTATGTCAACTACTTGACACAGACTGACGCAAAACTTAACTTGCTAATCTCTAATTTAAAACAACCTGATAGTGTTACCATCTTACCAGTGATACCACCACAGCCGATATAAGTCTCGCTGTTGTAAGTGTCACTAATAACAATTTTTCCTTTTTTAAAAATATGAGTATTTTAGGATAAAATAAACCGTGTTACGATATACGTAACGTTATCTGCTTTCGACATTACTCGAGAATTTTAAAGAACTCGCTCGTAACGTCGCTCGTTCATTCAAACTATTCTCTCGTAATGTAAAAAGCTTGATAACATTACTTGAATCGTAAATTACTATTACTTTTTCATAAGAACATTATAAAAAAATAATTTCCGTGGAGCGTTATTTTGTTATAACATACCTTAAAATAGAGTAATTATTATCAATTAATATACCTACTAGTATGATATAAACATTATAAATTACATATGAGATAAAGATCTGTTTGTATGTAGAAACAAATTTGTATTCTCGATTTTTCTTGAAAACTGCTATTATTTTAACCAAACTCAACAAAAATTTTCTTTACTACTTGCAGACAAAACTAAGCTTTTTAATGGGTTCATTAACGATACTGAAAATAAAGAGCACAGAAAACAATCCTGTATGAAAGAAATATTGCAACAATCTATTTTTCAACTTGTGCTACTTTGAGATCTTATAGATCCCAAAACTGCAAGATTACTGTGTAACGTTCGTATACTGACCAGTACCTACTAGAAAATATTCGTTTTACAGCATACACCATCCAAGTTTCACATGCAGGATCTCCATTAACCAAACATTTATTGTGAAGTTAACCCAAACGGAGGTCAAAAACTTTCTTGCTTCCTCGATGTCCACCACTCATCATCTCGAACTAGTCCAAGCAGGCCTCCTTCGAACACCACAACGTGAAACATGTTTGTGTATTCTTCTAAAAATTGGGAAAAACAGTTATAATATTGAATATATAAGAAACAAGAGTGATCACAAAGTACAAGATTTACAGAAATAAGTACTCATATCGGCCAAAATTGTTTATAGCTAATTTGTTAGGTTAGGTTGCACGTCTCATTTCTATTTATCCATAATGTGGGTTATTACACAACATAAATAAGTTACAGTATATGAGGATCATATTATTGTTAATTTTACTTACCAAATCTTGGATATGTAGGAAGAAAAGTACCCACAAGTACAAGAACAAACCACGCAAGCTCGCATGGATAATGGCGCCGGGCGCGTTGCAGAGGGCAAGAAACCACGAACAGCGGGGTGACGGTTGCTTGGCTCTCGCAATGCGCAATACGTCATTAATAACATCACGGGGCATGCGTCAGCTGTTGTACAAAAACTGATTGATAAACGTAATAGACAAATTTATTTATGATCATACCAAAATTTGCCATAATTACTGATGGAATTAATAAATTGCCAATTGATGAATTGGCTTCAGTATTCACTCATTCAACTTCCCTGTTATAAATAACTAAAATTCACAACAAAATATTACAGTTGGGCCAACGCACGGTTATTGTTAATAAATGCAACAACTATCTTCCTAGCACGCTGATGATATCCCAACGCTGGGCCAACATATGATTATTGTTGACAAATTCAACAAATATTTCATTTTATACCAATGTTGGCCCAACGTAGGATATTAGTTGGCAAATCTACCAACCATTTACCAACCATGCCAACTATATCCCGACGTTGGCCCAACAATCTGTGCTACTAGGGTATTCAGAATTTGCCGTAATAATTCACAACACACAATATTTAATTAACAAAACAAGCTCAATTTAGTTGGATTAATTGGCGGCAATGGATGCATGAATCGATGAAGTCACACTCAGATAATGCGAAGAAAGACGGTTAACTGAAGCTAGCTATTGAATATTTTCCGGCCGTCTCTGGTTCGTTAAATAAAGGATAGAGAGCTTCAGTTCGGTGCGTCTGTAACAGACGTCCATAGCAAGTAGGCTGTTAGTCCTAAGTCAGCTTAAGATTGGTAATCTGTGCCTTGGAAACTATTAAATCGGACGACGTCGAAATTTCCTGGAAGGGCCATCAATGCTCTCAAAACGGCTGTCACATCGCATAACACGATTTCACACAAAACCTGCACACCCTGTCTAATTCACAGTAGCTGCCTAACTGGCGAGAGGCCCCAACGCTAGCTTGACACTGTGAGAAGAAGTTTAACGAATTTGCCAACCCCTCCGCGTGGGTAGAAAGCCAGTGCTAATGTACATTTTTAATTTGACCTAACAATACACCGCCTTAGTGCAAATACATTTTTGATAACGCTGGAGCTTATTCGTGGTGGCGTGACCAATAATAGGTTTTGATCACTTCTACCTATTTATACCATAAAATCGGTGTTCTCTTTTTTATGTTTGTATGTTTGTTCGCTTCTCCGATTAAATTGTATGACAGCTTGAAATTTTGCTAATTTTTAGACTTAGATCATAGGCCGGTTTTATTTAAGAAAAGTACGAAAAAGTAAAGCAAAATTAAATTATAAATCCCTCAATGTTTATATACCATTATAGCAGCGCATTATTCAACGGAGCATCGTTGGTTCAGTGGTAGAATGATCCCGGGTTCGATTCCCTGCCGATGCATGCTTTTTTAAATTAATATTAATGAATCTCTCTTAAATTAGCGAACCGAAGCGTAGCTCGGGTGATTCACTAGTTTATATACCGGGTGACAATGATACTAGGGCCATGCTTATATCATCTTTATTTATGAAGCGATTTGGATAAAATTGTATACCAAGATACTAGACATAATTTCTGATTGGCCGATAGATATAGTCAAAATGGATGACTTTCGGTTTTACCGGAAATGATACAAACTTTGACTTTTTTAAAAGAATACTCTGTATATTTTATTTTTTTCTGAATGTACGAGTCAAATTACATATAATAGTCTTGCCAAATTTCAATTTCTTTTAAACACAAATATAATTTCATAAATAAAGGAGATATAAGCATGGCCCTAATCTCATTGTCACCCGGTATAAAATGACTCGAAGCAACAAAACAAAATTTACAAACATGTACACGCACAGTTGATTTTGTGCTATTGGGCGTGACAAAAAATAGTTTTTGTCTGTACTTTAAAATGGTATAGATTGATATATTCAACTGTTACAAATGTAAAGTTTTATGAAAATCGTTTTGGCCATAGACTTGCAGTAGGTAGGAAAAAAGCGAAAAGGGCTTCCATTTACAAATGCATAAATTGTAAATAACCTTGAAAGTTGAGAACTAGCTATATTTAAAAATCCCTTTTTTACCACGAATGAAAAATATAATAATGAAGACAATAATAAAAGACGTGGGATTTTAACAATGTGATATTCTCTTTTAGATGTCCCCTAGTTTAATTCTCCTTTATTCCGCTTAAGGGGCGAATTGCTGAAAAGCTTAGCACGTTTTTAAGGTTTTCTCTGATTAAATTTAAAGTAACTGCATAATCAATCAACAACTGTCGGCAATAATCTCATTACAGATTCCATTTGCACGCAACCGTCTTGTGCCAAGCGTAATTTGGTAGATGTAGGGAAGCCATTAAATTTCCCTACATGTTAAATTACTTTCTATAAGACACAAATTGCTGAGTTTAGAGAATTGCACCAACTGGGCGGCGTTAATTCATTTAGGACTTAAAATGGTGCCCGCAGAATAAACAAGAGGAAGCACGTTTCCGGCTTTGCTAATAAAGCAGATAAAAGATTTGATTCGTTATTTTTAAAAATCTACATGCGGTGTGTCATTTCAGTTTATATTAATGCTAAAACTTTATTATTTTAAAATACGTATATTTTGTCATAATGAGCAGTGAAATGAAGTTCGTGCTATAATAAAATAATGGTTTTGTTTTACTTTATTTCTTCATTATGCCAAGCTCTTGCCTTCTTTAGTTTTCATAAATACGAGATTTTTTTGGCTTTGATATATTTACATCTATAACGATAGGCAATAATATCTTATTTCTTATGTATTTTCTATTTGCAATGGTTGTATATATAAATAAGTAGTGAGAATACACTTTTTCATAATACTCATTAATATATATATATATATATATATATATATATATATATATATATATATATATATATATAGATTTAACCCAGCTCCATAAAAAAATATTCTGCAAGAAATTGCAAGTAATTGGTTGTAGACGCTTTTCGCTAAAGTTATGCAATTTCTTGGGAATGCTACATGACTGCAGTCAAGCCAGGTAGGTGCGAAATACTCTTTCTAGAACAGGTGAATTAATGCTGTTCATTTCATTAGAGATATAACTTACGTGTCTAAATCTTGATGGCGCTGAGCGCTTCCAACCTCTGCAGATGAAATGGATTGGGGTTCCTGAGTGCACCATATTTCACAATAATTAAATCCAGTGACGTAACTACGTGGAGACCAAATGAAAAACTGTCCCTGTTATTGCCGGTTTTATCTGTATTTCTGCACTTTAAGCTGGATAATAGCGACTTGCTAGCCTGTTTGTAAAATATTTTATCCAATAATAGAATGAAACGCTCGCTTGGGGAAATGTGACAGTCGCAATGCAATTAAGTTTCTGGAACGAGAACATTCTAGAACATAGCATAAGTTATAGAAGTCTAGACTGAGTGTTTATTAAACATTGTACATTACCGAATTTAAGATATGGTTTGTCACTTAACTTTTTATTTCTTTGCCATTGACAAACGATATTTGAAATAGTTTTGAATTTTATTATAAAGTAATTACTTAATTCTACAATTAGTTGGTTGAGAAAGAGTTTGTAATTGTCCAGAATCATCGAGGGTGTGTTAAAATGTTTATAAAAAGCCCCAAAAAACTCAAATGAACTGAAAATAATAGATGTTTGCTTCCTAAATGATCTGCTGATCGGAAAGACGTGGTACGAACACGAAGACATACACCCAGGAAGAAAAATCACAATAATCGATCTCGTATTACTAGATAGAGCTGTAAAAAAAAGATATTCGAGTAAAAAGAGGAAGTAATATAGGCAGCGACCACTATCTAATGGAGACGAAAATAGTTTTTAAATGTAAAGAGAACACACAGGGAAAGACAGTCGAAAGCAAGCAACTGGAAGATGCAAGTATCGCGGCCTACCAACTGCAACAAGCAGAGAAAATAAAAACAAAATATGGAGACACGTTTTCAAACAAAATACTAGAGTGTAGTGAAGAAATAGAATACATGATTTTGGAAAATGTGGGGAACCACAAGAAATACTAATAAACAAATCACCCAGCATATGGAAGAGCCACAAAATAAATGAGACAATTACAGAGAAAAAACGTTTGTGGAAATTATTATCTGGCAACTGGGAAATATAAAAACAGATGCATAAAGTGTAACACCAACGAGAAAAAGTAAAAAAATAAGATAAACTGTAAAAAATAAAGCATGGAAATAGTTTGGAAAAAATGATAAGAATACGAGTTTTAAGCTGCTGAAAAAAAAAATCTCTCTAAAAAGTATAAAAAATAAGAGAAAATTCTAACGTAAGAGAAGTAGATAGACGGCGAGAATATTTTATGAAACTGTTGGAATATCGAAATGGCGACACAAATCAACTCTACTCCTACCTGTATAATATAGAAGAAATCGAAGTAAAAGAAGTGAGGACGGCTGTTAGAAGACCCAAAAATAGAAAAGTACAAGGTGGCGCAAAATCAAGTCCCTGATTTATTTTTTGTATAACAGTACGGTTAATTAAAAAACACTCATTTTGTGAACCATAAATGTTTATTTGAACTTTGAAATGCTGTTATGCTACACACTAAAAATGGTATCAACCAAATGACTACCCCTAGCAGTAATGCAAGAGTGAGCTCTTTTTCGAGCATTTTTCATTATGATTATTTTTTCAGCAGTAACTCCACACCATACAGTAACTTTTGGCTCATGTAGCGGTAGCTCGTGAATAATTCGTGGTTTCTCACTACCCCAGAAACAGTAGTTTTGTTTATTCACAGCTCCATTCAGACAGAAATGGGCTTCGTCGCTCATTATGAATTTTTTTTGAAAAATTTGCAATTTGATTTTCAAGGTTCGCGATAGCATTACTGTACTGTATTCGCTTTTCAAAGTCTGCAGGCAGAAGTTTTTGAGTTACCTGTATTTTGTACAGAAATACGCGCAAGTCTTTCACCAAAATTCGCTGCAATGATATTCGAGAAATGGCTAATTGCGTGGATCGTTTTCTTGTTGAGGTTCTTGGCTTTTCCACCACATCTTCACGTACACGGTCTATGTTCTCCCTTGAACGAATTGTCCGAGGTCTGCCAGCAGGTGGTCTATCAGCAGTAGTCCCAGTTTGCTCAAATTGTGCAGCTAACCGCCGAAATGTCTTCGCCGATGGAGTCAGACATCTACCATACTCTCTACGATATTCTCGTTGAGATAAGATAATTGACGAATTGTTTACGTAAAAAATTTTTACAATTTCTGCGCGTTCTTGAGGCGTACCTATACCGATTCATAATGAATTTCCCAAGTGTCTACTTTTCAACTGACAAAGAAAATCTGACATATCTTAACTAATAACAAAGTTATAGCGACTTCTCATAGGGGACTTGATTTTGCGCCACCTTGTACTAGAGATTAGCTGCGACCTGACATGCTAAAATACAAGGGAGAAGAATGGGCAAGCATATTACATAAAATTGTATCTCTGTCATTTAGGAACAAGGAGATATTGGCTCGGTGACTGGAAAGTATCAATATAGTAACATCGAGACATAAGAAAGAAAACTATGCATACTGTAAAACGTTTAGAGATATTTCACTATTGTCCATGGAAAAGTCATAAAAGCAAGATTAAGACAAAAACTAGAAGTAACTTTACAATCGGGATTTAGACCAAGAAGTTTAACAAAGGACTGAATGTTTACTAGGAAACAAATTAAAAAAATATATATGGGTAAGTAGAAAAATGTTTACCTATGTAAAGAATTTGACAGCGTTCCAAGAACAAATATATGAACCTCACTGAAGTGAGTAGCGAGATAAATTAGGTCGTGGTTGAGGCAGCGCAAAAGCTTGAACAGAAAAATTAAAAATGAAGTACGTACTGGTAGAGTAAAGTATATAAAAACATTAATTCCACAAAATTAGGCTGTAGAACCGTGAAATCAATACGCGCAAACGAACTTTTGTACACAGACGACCTGATTTGTCCAGCGAATAGTGAAAGGGAGCTGTACGGAATTTGAATACCTCTATAAAGGAACATAACATAAATTCATGCTTCGAAATCAGAAGTAATAGTAATAGGCCGGGAACCCACATGTAATCTACCGAAAAACTCAGAAACTAAAAAAACTACATAAAATGTATAGGAACATTGGTAGATACAAGAGGGGGCAACGAGAGAAAATTCAGCAAAAGAATTGACACAGTCAACTATACAGAACATTATATGGAAATTGTTTTAATAAGAAAAGAGTTTCCATAATAACCAAGGTTAAAGTTTACGAATCGGACCCCCATACCCCACACTCATATATGGATAATGGATACGAGTGCTGAATTCCTTGGAGGCATGCAAAATGATAATTCTAAGAAAATAAAGAGGGTAACGAAACTATATCAAATACGTGGCGAGAGCGTTAGAGCAAGACTAAATGTATAAGGAATCAACAGCTCAAGTAGTTTGGCCATAATGATAATCAAGATAAACAAGTAAATGTGATATAGAGTCGTACTGAAGAACGGAAAAACCAAGGATCACATGAAACGCTAGGATGACCGACATCCTTAAGAAGACGGGACTTAATTGGACTACAGCGAGTAAATTATCAAAGGACTGAAACAAATGGAAAGAAATCATCATCTCTATACCCATGGTAGAAGAAATTGTAAATAAGTAACTTAATTCCACAATCTAAAATTGCATTTGACAGTCCATTCCTACAATGTATTATTATCAATATAATATTAGTGTGATGTAGTTAAGCTATATAAGCCATTCACTTGGTTTTTGTACAGTGGCAGTAACCAGTTAAAGTTAAATAAATATATCTATATTGCTCAAAAAAATTAATTTTAAACATTTGATGTGAGTAAATGTGACATGAGTGGGGATTCAGCCATTGTTGATTCTCAACCGAATACTACTTACTAAGTCCTGTGGTCATTGACGGTTCCGTCTTCTAACTGTTGGATTGTTGGAAAGCTGATTTACTAATTTGGGTACCCTACTAAACTGCGCTGATAAACACTTGGAAACCTTTGAATTTCGGAGGCGATATAAGGATTTTTAAATTTTTGTGTAGCGTTTGGTGATGTACCATGGAGCGTTTGCTATATTGCGTAGAGTCTCTGCAAGATGTTCGTGTGTGATACCTTTGTACAACCCCATAGTTGTATCGCATATCACCATATAGGTTTTAGTACTGTTTTATATAGGAGTAACTTGTTTGAGAGAGAGAAAGCTGGGAACACCTTCCGATTAGCCAGTCAATTGTTAAGAACTGTGAGCGAAATGGAACAAGTCGTCGCTGCCAATTCGTTGCGGCCAACTCGCTGCGGCAATCTCGCCGCCATCCTAGTCGCCGCTGTACCAACTCGCCGCGGCGAATAATTACACTTGCACAAAAAGGTAGATCTTTGGATAGACGCTAACCTTATACGCATTTATATATTCATTGAATAATTAGTATATTTTCATAATTGTAGTAATTAATATTGTAATACATACACTATAATAATAAGTGATTTCACTTTCTGTTACTCACATAACAGAAAGTGAAATCAAGTGTGGCTATGAAAATTTAAACATGTCGATTATTAATTGAATTATGTTTTAGAAGACATAACCTACACCATTGCATAACTGTCACCGACTGTCATGACAACTTCATTTGAAAATTAACATAAAAACCACATTGTAAACAATGTTACATCTGCTACATCAATAAATACATATTAAGTTACAAGAACTACTGAAAGTGTCCACCATTACAATTTAAACATAAATTTACTCTGCGTTTTATGTTCTCAAAACAACTTCGCATTTCTGTTATTATAATAACTGTCATATTTAAATAAAAAAACATCAGAATAGAGCACATGACTGAATTTTTTCTACTCCCGTTCTATAATTATGAGCAAATATTCAAACTTTGTTCTATTAGCATAGTCTCTTACTAAGGATAGTATCCTTGTATCGGCATTGCGATATTTTTTAACTGAGTAGGGAAATTCTGTCCTACCGCAAGTTGTTCATAATATAGATTTCTATCATACTGCACTTCATTAATACCACCAATGAATTTCCATATAGCAGGATTGCCACATCGACTGTCTGGGTCAAAGCATAATTGCACTGTACTATAGTTATTATAAATCAATGCAAACATAAAAGATACGGTATTGCATTAAACATCATTAAACAGTCATGAAATTATAAATTACAAAGAAAAGGTAATGATTATCATTACTATAGGAATGTGACTCTTACACCCGTATTCATAGTCGTTCGCCAGCGGATCGCCGGCGACTCGCCGGAGTTTCGTTATGAATAGTATGTTGGTGGCACTGTACGTCTATGTCAAATTCGAGGTGATCAGGTTAGGTTTTGCGTCAGTTTTGACAGAAACTGACACAAAATCTAACCTGTTAACCTCGAATTTGACATTGACGTACAGTGCCGCCAACATACTATTCATAACGAAACTCTGGCGAGTCGCCGGCGATCCGCTGGCGAACGACTATGAATACGGGCGTAAATTTATCTAAGTTTATCGTTTATCCAAAACACCTACCTTTTTGTGAAATTGCATATAATATTCATTTTATTAAATAACTTCTATGTATTTTAATATTATATTATGATAGTAGTGTATAAGTATGCCTTTAAAGCACATGCGACGAGTTTAAAAGCACGACGCAAAGTGGAGTGCTTCTAAGGTCGCTAGTGCTTTAATAGCACTTATGCAGGTGTATCATACGCTATTTTTTCTACCATCGTAACAGAAATATAAAAATTGAGTTCGGCGACACTATCCATTCGTTGAACCACTCTTCTAAAATGTCAAGCTAATTTTATAAATGCTTTGCTGCAGTTTCTGCTGTTTGACTGAATGACAAAATGGCCATATCATCGGAATATGTGGCTATTGTGGTGTTTGCCGTTGTTTAAGTGTCAAGATACAGATCAAGTAAAGAAGCAATCGCAGCACGGTGCCCTGTGGTACACCAGAGGTAATGCGGTAGTAATTTAACATAGTATTATTTATATTAACGCAAAATGTCCGTTCGGTTACTTAGAACTTTAACACCTATTACAGTTGACTAGGGAAGTGTAATTTTAGCTTGTAGAGTAGACCATTAATGCTAAACCTTGTCAAATGCTTGTTTAATATCTAAAAATACTGCTGCACATACACTTATTAACCCTTCAGTACCCGTTTACGGTCTGTGGGGAGCAAACACATGATGCAGTATATTACTTAATGTTCTAGCGTTAGTTTACCGCCCATTTTACTACCTTCCTATATATTGCCATTGAAGATCAGTATGCAGTTTTGAGTTCGTGCGTGCAGTGGTTTAATAGTTATTTACTATACAAGTGGGATAACAGCATCATTAATATACGTGTGTGTAAGTTACAAACGAGTGCGTAGCACGAGTTATGTAAGCACACAAGTATATTAATGATGCATTATCACACATGTATTGTACAAAATTTTATCTACGACTGCCTAAAATTGAGAAAAGTGCATTAAGAGAAATGTCAGATCTGTCATTTTCAAAAATATTTTAGTAGGCAAATGTCATTATGTCATTCATTTTACACTATTTCAGTTACGTAATGAAGTCATTACACAACTCAGTTGCGTAATGAAACCATTACATAACTGAGTGGTGTAATGAGCTTCATTACCTAACTGAAATAGTGTCAAATGAGTGACGTAATGCGTTACTTATCCTACTGGAGTAGATAAAAGTTATTTATAATTTCGGTTTCAGAGACCGAAGCGGGTACCCGAGTTGTTTTTATTTTTACCTTTGATATTCGACTAATGTGAGAAGAAGGAAGTATTTTCTGCATTTTTAGTAACACTGTTATACTAAAACGTTATTATAGTCATGGCAGATTTTATGAGAAAGAACAGGCGCGACTAGAACAGACGATGCGAGATATAATAGCGGAGGAGGATGTCGATAACGCGTTTTATGATGATCTGCCATCGTCTGACGAAGATAATTTATTGAAAACTAGGGAAATGAACACTGACACTGAACATGAAATATCTGATTATGAAGACGTTAGTAAACAAGAAACTAATGCCATAAGATATCTCATTATTTTTATGGAGGTGGTAGAGGGTGTCGGTCTGCGAGACCGGTGCGGGTACTGATGTTTTACAATTTTGAACGGGTACTGGAGGGTTAAAGCGAAACTATTCATTATTTTGGTTGCGATTCGGTGACTCTGTTGTACTGTCGAGTAATGTTGTCGATATCCAAACTGGTAAGATGGTATTATCTGATCAAGGTCTATTCGTTGAAGGAGTAACTTTTCAAATATTTTTGACATGATAGAAAGAAGGCTTATGAGTCTATAGAAGATATATTGGGTGAGTGGATTTTCAGGCTTGGCAATCATAATCACTTGGGCATATTTCCACTGTATAGGAAAATATCATGGTGTCGATATACTGTTGAATATGGTGGTATTATGGATTTATGTCTCTCCAGACAACAGAACTACCAATCAAATTGACCACTTAGCGATTAGCAAAAAATGGAGAGGATCCCTACTAGATGTCCGCAGCTACCGAGGTACTGACGTGGCTAGTGACCATCACCTAGTAATTGGCACAGTCAGATTAAAAGTAGCTGCAATCAAACCAAATAGTAAAATAAATCGAACAAAGTTAAACTTGGACCGCCTAGAAAACCGCGAGACTCTATCAAATTTCAAAATAAATATATAAAGGAAATTGGAATTGCTACAACTAGTGGAAGATAACCAGACCGAAAATTGGAAGCAAATTGAAAAATGTCTTATAGAAGCCAGCCTAGAAACGTTAGGAAAGAAAAATCCAAAGAGAAAGGAGTGGAACACAAGCCACATGGGACTTGATTGAACGAAGACGCCGTATAAAAGGTCAAATACATAGTGCTCAAACGGAAGAACTGAAGGATGTTTTACGAAGAGCGTACAAAGAAACAAACACAGCCATTAAAAAAAGCGCAAGAAAAGATAAACGTAACTGGACAGAGACGATGGCTACAAGGGCGCAAACTGCAGCTGAACTGAGAAATAATAGAGAACTATACAAAATAACAAAACAACTAGCCAACAAAAACTTCATACATGAGTGCCCGGTCCTAAAAGATAAACTTGGAAATAAACTCTATACTAACGACCAACATCTACGTAGATGGTATGAGCACTTTAAAGAAATGCTAGACGTGTCAGAACAAAATGCAGTCCCAGAACAATATGAACTAGAGCAAGCTCCCGATACCCTCGGAATAAGTATAGAACCACCCACCAAACGAGAAATCACGCATGCCTTGCTGAGACTCAATTCTGGTAAAGCACCTGGGCCTGATAACATACCAACAGATATACTTAAAGCTTGTCCTTTATTAATAACGGATGTACTTCATTCACTGATAATGGATTTTTGGACTACGGAGACAATCCCAAACCAGTGTAAGGAAGGGCTCATAATTAAAATTCCTAAGAAAGGCGATCAAACTACTTGTCAGAACTGGAGAGGAATAACACTCCTTAATTCAATCAATAAACTACTAACACAAATTATACTAACCAGAATTTCGAAGCACCTAGAACCAAAACTGAGGAAAGAACAAGCTGGCTTTAGACCACACAGATCCTGCACGGAACAAATAAACACCTTACGTCTTATAATAGAACAATCTTGCGAATGGCGCACCTCACTTTATATTCTATTTATAGACTTCGAGAGAGCTTTCGACAGTCTACTTCACTCAGCGATATGGAAGATGCTTGCTACAAAAGGCGTTCCAACAAAAATAATTAATCTCATCAAAGAACTCTATCATGGCACCTCATGTCGAGTAAGTCATAAAGGGAAAGCAAGTGATCCGATCCCAGTAAAAATTGGGGTTAAACAAGGATGTATCCTCTCTCCGCTATTATTTAATCTGATTCTGGATGAAGTCCTAACAGAAACAAATAATACTCAACGTGGCATAGTATGGAATTTCCAACAAAGACTCGAAGACCTAGATTACGCTGATGACATTTGTCTCCTATCGCACACTTTCAATGACATGAACGAGAAAATCCACCGCTTACAAGAAGAAGCATCCAAAGTAGGGCTAAAGATAAATGTCCGAAAAACTAAAGAAATGCGTATTAATAACCAATCACATAATAGATTCCTCTATCAAAATCAGCTCATAGAAGAGGTTTCCAGTTTTACTTACCTTGGCAGCATCATAACTAACGACGGAGGATCTTTGGCAGACGTGAAAAGCAGAATTCAGAAAGCTAGAGAAGCGTTTAGCCTTTGAACAAAATTTGGAATTCATCACAATACTCATACAATACAAAACTTCGCCTATTCAACTCAAATGTCAAATCTGTGTTGTTGTACGGATGCGAATCTTGGATGGTGACAAATGAAATAACAAATCGCATCCAGGTTTTCATAAATAAATGTCTTAGAAGAATCCTACGCATCTATTGGCCAAACACTATTAACAATGAAGACCTTTGGAGAAGAACGAAAGAAGAAAACATGAAATCCCAAATAAAACGGCGAAAGTGGAAGTGGATAGGCCACACCCTACAAACACCTCGGAACAGCATCGCGAGAGAGGCGCTTGATTGAAACCCACAAGGAAGCAGAAGAAGAGGACGTCCAAAGATGACATGGAAACGCTCTGTACTTAAAGAAGCCGAAAACATGGGCAAGCCTTGGGGAGAAGTGAAAGCTATTTCCGCTAATAGGACCAGATGGAAGCTCTTTGTAGAAGCCCTATGCTCCCAAGAGGAGTGAAAGGAACTTATATATACATATATATATATATATATATATATATTGCTATGTTATGCTAGCTGATAAATTTATTTAAATTATCGTATTACTATTTTGCCCTTTATTTTTAACTTTCAATTCAAATCCGTATTTTACAATATTTTTAATGAAACTCTCTCAGGTGGTTCGCAATATCTAGTAACCCAATGATTGATTTGTCAAATTCTCTTTGTTTAATTGCAAGTTGATTGACTTTCAAAAAAATTGACAACTAACGTCAAATTAATCAAAATTCAGAACGAATATCAAGGTTTTTATAATAAGATCTAATATGTAATTCTTTCACCAATCTATTTTGTAAGTATGAAATTCAATTATATTTTTTTATACCTTCTTACTGGTTATAGCTTTTTAAATGTTTCATTTAACCTTTTAAAACACAAACCTGATTTAACACTTTGCTTGTTAATCCTGCCAAAATCCTTCTAAGCTGGATCCTCACTCCGACTGCACTCAAACACCTGCTGAGTCCTTATCCAAACTGCATCACCTACGATGAATGTAAACTCCCAGCCTCACCTTATTGCCATCCACTTCAAAACTTCCACATCCTATACTGGATTCCTGTCGTTGTCCCCTGCTGATGTTAACTTCAAGTCTCCTAGATCCTATACTGGATTACTGCGGCTCCGATCCCTCTCTGGTAAGTGTCAGCATAAATCTTGTTCCAAATATGAATTTGTCTCTTTTTTTAGATGGTCCTACGTCTTCAATGATACCCACAGGTTTCCCAAAAACAATTCGCTGCACGTACTAACCTCTTGTTTGTGTCTTGTATTCCATTTCCAATGTAGTATCAATAAATCCAATTCTCTTCATATAATGTAATCTTCTGTATTGATTATTTATAATTCACTGCATTGGTTCAATCTCTTCACCGATTGTATTCCTTTATAAGTTCCAATTTATAATATTATACCTCCACCAAGTATATTTGTTTACAGCCTTTTTAAATGATATTTGATCAAATAATTACATAAAGTAAGGCATAAATTCTGGTTTTTTATTTTCCAAATTCGTTATATTCAAAATTACATGTCTGTTTTTTATGAGTTGTTTCAGTAACTAATTAAACAAATTACAAATTATTACTATTAGACACGATTCTTGTTGCCTCCTATCTACACTTTTTTATATAATCAAAACAGATATTTTATTTTAATTATCATAACAGATACATTTTAGTAGTAACCTTGGTATTTATTCCTATTCAGAATTTTCTTATTACAGATTAAGTTTGAGTAATCAATCATTATGCTATTATTTGACTAACCAATAATAAGAAAGTTAATTTCATTATACTTTAACATGTATTTAGATCCATTAATTTGCTTATATCTGACTTCCAAATTTATTTGACTAAACTGTTTCTTTAGTATTCATATTTAAATTATCAAAGAATATAGTGTATCATAACATAATTCCTCAATTAAGAAAAACATTTTTAATAAACTCGTTTTATTTCAAATGTATTTTCTTAATTCGTTATTTAATTAATAAATTTTGTAGAACCCAACCAAATATCCTATTATCTAAATTAATAACAATCAACACCTATTTACATCTATCTATTTTAAAATTACTATAGAAACGAAATAATTAACTTTACCAACCAACAACATTTAATGCAATATTTACAGATTTTCATGTTTTCTAAGTTTTCTTAATACTCTTTTAAAAATATTTTCAGTAGTCTTTTGAACATCCTTGTCTTCTTTAGCTGCTTGTTTTAATTTTCTTAATTCATCTTCTAACCTTGGTACTTCATTTTGTCTCAGCTTTTCTTTTAACTTCTTTGCTTCCTCCTTTAATCGTCGTTTAACTGTTTCCTTCTTTGTTTTCTTCTTATTTTTATTGACATTAACTATATAACCTCCTGTAATTCTTCTTAAATATTTGTTATTTTTGTTCCTCATAATATTCTTCAATATACCTCTTTGCAATGTTACTTTGAGGATGTCTTATGCTACAGAAACAAATCTTAATCCCCCTTTTATCTAAATTGTTTATTAATCTTGCATTTCTAAAATATGTTGCGTTGTCTGCTAAAATTCTTTTTGGTTTACCTACTTGTTCTTCAAAATTTCTAATTGACTTAATAACATGTTTAGTATTACAATTTTTCGCTGGATATAACTTTATAAATTTTGAAAATGCATCTACCATAATCAGAATATGCTTAAACCCATATTGTCCTGTAACTAAGTTTGATAAGTAATCAATAGCTACTAGTTCCATCGGTTCATTTACCCTAATACTTTTTACAATATTCTGATTCTTGAAGTTCTTTTCCTTTGCGAATTGACAAATTTGGCACGTTTGAATGAGTTTTTTAATTAATTTAATATCATTCTTCGTATAAAAACATTCCCTAAACATTAACCAAACTTTTCTAGTTCCACAATGTCCAAATATTGTATGAATTTCCTCTACGATTTCTAACATGTCTTCTTTACTTAAAACCAATAATTCTTTATTTTCTATTACCTTTACCAACAAGTTTTCCTTAATTTGATACCCTTTATAATTTTTATCTTGACTTTGTAATACTAACGTTTTTAATTCTTGAATTTCTTCTACGTTCTGCTTAACTTCTTGTTTAGACAATCTTCCTTCCTCATAAATTTTCTCAATTCCAATCAGAATCTGTTTCGGTTTTTCATAGTTAGGTATATCTTTTCTACTTAAGAAATCTGCAACTACATTTAACTTTCCTGGCCTGTGTTTGATATCAAATTCGTATTGTTGTAAATACAATGCCCATCTGTATAACCTGTCATTATGGAAAGTTTTATTTTTCAAAAACGAAATCGCAGAATTATCCGTTTCAATATCAAATTTGTTCCCTGTTAAATAAAATTTCAGCTTATTAATTGCGAATATAATTGCCAACATTTCTTTCTCTGCTACCGTGTATCTAATTTCATACCCTTTTAATATTCTTGATATAAAGCATATGGGTACTTCTATCCCATCTTGAACTTGTATTAGTTCTGCTGCAATTGCTTGATCAGATGCATCCGTACGTAGTATAAACTTCTCTTCAAAATTCGGATATTTCAGCAATAATCCTTCATAAAACCTCTGTTTGATAGTATTCACTGCCTTTTCTCTTTCTTCATTCCAAAACCATTTAACATCTTTTCTTAATAATTGCACTAATGGTAATGTCAACTCTGAGTAGTTACTTATGAACCTTTTGTAATAATTGAAAACACCCAATAACCCCCTTAATTTTTTTAGATTTGTTGGACGAGGTAAATTCTTGATTTCTTCAAGACGTTTTTCATTTATGGTTACTCCATTTCTACTTATTTCATATCCCAAATATGTTACATTATCCTGCATAAATTCACATTTTAAAATATTCAGTTTTAATCCATTTTTGTTTAATGTCTCTATTACAATTTCTAAATGTTGTAAATGTTGTTGTTCGTTTTTAGAAAACAATAAAATATCATCGACGTAATGCACACAAAAGTCTTCAAATTGGTTTAATATTTTCTGCATTGCTCTAACTAAAGCTGCACAAGAAGTCGATAGCCCAAATGGTACCACTTTAAAGTGAAAAATCTCCCCATCAATACTAAAACCAGTATATTTTCTCGATTCTTCATGTAGCGGAATCAGCCAAAAAGAATTTTTCAAATCTAATTTTGTAAAAACTTTCTTATCCCAAATTCTGCTTAACAATCCATCAATCGTTTGTGGAGATTCGTATTGTGGCTTTGTTATTTGATTAATTCTGCGTGCATCCAAACATAAACGTAAAGAACCGTCACGTTTTTTAACTACAACTAAAGGATTGATAAAATTACTCTTTGAAGATTCTATTACTCCATCTTTTACCATTTTTTTAATTTCATTTCTAACTTGTCCTCTTAATGTAAATGGAATAGGGTAAGATTTACTATTAAAACTTTTTGATTCATCAACCTGCAATTTATGAATATATTTTTGTGCTTGTCCTACCTTTTCATTAATAACCTCCTTATTTCTATAAATTATTTCTAATATTAGGCCTTCAAATTGTTTATTCTTTTCAGCTATTTTCAAATCATTCAGCAAAACCCCCTTATAATTATTATCACTCTGTATATCACATATTACATTATTATTAATTATTATACCTTCCTTATACTTCATTGTATCTCCAATTCTATCTAATTGAACACACTTATTTTCTCGGCTGACACTATTGGTACAGTTCCAAGATTTTTTTACCCCTTTTAAATGAATACACTTTTGTGTTCCATCAATATGAATCCCTAATTGCTGAATTACATCAATTCCTAACACCATATCGACAGTGAGACCTTTTATTATAAACAATCTAACAAAATCTTCCCATTGATTTATACTTATCTTTACATTTAACACTCGGTTTGTGGTTGATATCTTTCTTTTGGTTGCTGATAGCAAATCTATTTTATTTACTTTAATTATATTCTTGTACAGGACATCTAAATTATTTAAAATTACTTCCTCATTTATTAAAGATGTGATCATATTTCATAATAGAATACTGTCTTCTTTTTAGTAGTACAATGGCATCATCTATCTTTTAATATTTAATATTCATAACTATTTAAATGCTAAAATACGTGTGGTTCTTCATAAAAAAAATTTTTAAATTACTATTTACATATTTACAAGTTCCGAGTTTCCTGGTTTTTTTCGTAATAATTCTTATTTTGGTCACCTCTCCATCTGTCATTATTCCTATTATAATTATATGCATTAAAGTTTCGATCATTATGTCTAAAATTGTTGTGATTACTTCTGCCAAAATTGAATTTATTTTGTTGTACTTCATCAAATTTTCTTTTACTAAAATTTGGAAAATTAGGCCCTTCATTCTTGTTAAAATGTCGATATTTGTTACCAATAGCCATATCATAATTTCGAACTATTTCCAAGAAATCTTTCATCGTCTTAATATTTTGGACCGCTACAGCTCTTGTTATTTCCCCTTCTAAATGTCGAGATAAATGTTGAATTATCTCTTCTTCTTCCAGTGCAGGCGTTAGATGTTGTGCTTTATTAAACTTATTAATTACATAAATTTCCCTAGTACTGCCTCCTTCAAAAAACCTGCCTGTTGTTAATTGCGTTCTTACCTGAGCTTGATGTGCATTGCTCCAGTACTGACTCATAAATAACTGCCTAAATTCCTGATAATTTTTATATTTATTTTTAACTATACTGTGCCAAATGTCAGCATGATTTCTTAGGGTCATGTTAATAATTTGCAGTCGTTTTTGTTCATCAAACACAGACTTCATTATGTCATCTAATTTCACTAAGTAGGTCATCGGCTGTTCTCCTATCCTACCTTCAAAAATGGGCAACATATCTGCTTGTATCCCCATGTAATTTCCTCTTAAACTTCCATTTTGAATTCCCGTGCCTTCTTGTATTTTCTTCAATGAATCTTCTACCTCTTTTAACTTGGTCGACTGACTTTCTTCTAATGAGTTCACTCTGCTTTTATTATCTTTAATTTCTTCTTGCATCTGGTTACTTTGACTTTGTATGTGCTTTAACTTTCCATCTAACTCTTCTTTATCCTGTACTGACTTAGTTTCCATAATCTTTGTTAAATTTTCTTCTATCTCTTTGCGTTCCTCCTGTCTTTCTTTTCTCACCTCATTCTTGAGTTCCTCCTTATAACTTCCTAATGTTTCACTCATCTTATTAATTTGTGCTTGCAATTCTTGCTTATTCTCGATTTGCACCTTATTAAATTCTTCTCTTAATCCCAATATCGATTCTTCCATCCTTTTTGCCTGTTCTTTTTGCTCCTCAATTGCCTGTTGCAAATCCTTTTTCAACTCTTCCGCATTTTTCGCAAAATCCTTCCTCAGCTCTGCTGTATCCTTCTTGCTTATCTCAGCATTTTTCTGTATTGACTGTAGTAATTCTTTCTTCGACCTGTTTTCCCTTTCCTCAGCTTCCCTATTACTTTGCTGCATCATTCTTTCCATTGACTGTAATGATTGCATTTGCATTTGCATTTGCTGCATCATTCCCATTATTTGTTTCATCCTGTCATCTTTTTCTGTATGTTCTTCCTGTAACCTTACCTGGTCTCCTTGTACTTCCATTTCTAGCTGTCCTTCTTCACCTTCTACTCCTGCGCTACTCGCCACTACTTCCATCTGTTCTGGTCCTTCTTCTTTCTCTTCTTCCACCTTCTTGCCTTTCCTTGTAACCCTTTTATCTGCCATCTTTCAGTTAAATTGTTTAAATGTACCTATTTTTTATTATAACCCTTTATAATGAATCGTATATCTTTATATTTGATTTACCAATTGAATCCGTTATCCAATACTTTAGTTACTCAAATTAAATGTCCTATTCTGTTACTCTATTTTTGCTCAAAAGAACTTAGTTATGATACCCTTTTACCTTTTTACAATTCTGTTCTTTTATTCGTGATTGTTAATTACAAATTAACCATAAACCTGGTTTATCAGCTATATTCAAATAAACGGGTTTGATTGTATTTTCTAATCTTACGTTTGACTTTTCAATTACCTGACATTGGCAAGCTACATCAATTTGCTATGCCCTCTCGTTGCGGCGCCATAAAATTTGCTATGTTATGCTAGCTGATAAATTTATTTAAATTATCGTATTACTATTTTGCCCTTTATTTTTAACTTTCAATTCAAATCCGTATTTTACAATATTTTTAATGAAACTCTCTCAGGTGGTTCGCAATATCTAGTAACCCAATGATTGATTTGTCAAATTCTCTTTGTTTAATTGCAAGTTGATTGACTTTCAAAAAAATTGACAACTAACGTCAAATTAATCAAAATTCAGAACGAATATCAAGGTTTTTATAATAAGATCTAATATGTAATTCTTTCACCAATCTATTTTGTAAGTATGAAATTCAATTATATTTTTTTATACCTTCTTACTGGTTATAGCTTTTTAAATGTTTCATTTAACCTTTTAAAACACAAACCTGATTTAACACTTTGCTTGTTAATCCTGCCAAAATCCTTCTAAGCTGGATCCTCACTCCGACTGCACTCAAACACCTGCTGAGTCCTTATCCAAACTGCATCACCTACGATGAATGTAAACTCCCAGCCTCACCTTATTGCCATCCACATCCTATACTGGATTCCTGTCGTTGTCCCCTGCTGATGTTAACTTCAAGTCTCCTAGATCCTATACTGGATTACTGCGGCTCCGATCCCTCTCTGGTAAGTGTCAGCATAAATCTTGTTCCAAATATGAATTTGTCTCTTTTTTTAGATGGTCCTACGTCTTCAATGATACCCACAGGTTTCCCAAAAACAATTCGCTGCACGTACTAACCTCTTGTTTGTGTCTTGTATTCCATTTCCAATGTAGTATCAATAAATCCAATTCTCTTCATATAATGTAATCTTCTGTATTGATTATTTATAATTCACTGTATTGGTTCAATCTCTTCACCGATTGTATTCCTTTATAAGTTCCAATTTATAATATTATACCTCCACCAAGTATATTTGTTTACAGCCTTTTTAAATGATATTTGATCAAATAATTACATAAAGTAAGGCATAAATTCTGGTTTTTTATTTTCCAAATTCGTTATATTCAAAATTACATGTCTGTTTTTTATGAGTTGTTTCAGTAACTAATTAAACAAATTACAAATTATTACTATTAGACACGATTCTTGTTGCCTCCTATCTACACTTTTTTATATAATCAAAACAGATATTTTATTTTAATTATCATAACAGATACATTTTAGTAGTAACCTTGGTATTTATTCCTATTCAGAATTTTCTTATTACAGATTAAGTTTGAGTAATCAATCATTATGCTATTATTTGACTAACCAATAATAAGAAAGTTAATTTCATTATACTTTAACATGTATTTAGATCCATTAATTTGCTTATATCTGACTTCCAAATTTATTTGACTAAACTGTTTCTTTAGTATTCATATTTAAATTATCAAAGAATATAGTGTATCATAACAATATATATATATATATATATATATATATATATATATATATATATATATATATATATTACGAAGGTTTTCGCGGCTGATATGTATTAAAGGTAAACATTTCAGGGTGTCATACCGCTTAATAAATTTGAAGATTTCTTCAACTGGTTGAAGAACATCTTGAATGGCGTTTGGGGTTGGACGACGTTTCGACGAAATCACATTCGTCATATATATGGATTTATGTAACAAACGACTTCCGGAAGTGGACCTTGTCATTATTGAGGTCAAAGTAGTATTGGAGTGGAAGTGGTTTGTTACATAATTACAATGGCCGTAAAAGTTTCCGAAATCAGTATTAAGGTTTTTCTGGGAAGATTTTGCATTATCTCTACTACTATCAGGTCGTAACAAAGAGCTTTACGAGTGTTGACAGATCGTATTTGTTGACGAACTTCAGCTGGAAAAAAAGCTTTCACTGGAAGTGACAGTTAGCAGACAGCTTCAAGGAAAGCTTCAATTTCGAAAAACAAAAAATTGGAAACGAAATTACTAACACCTTATTCCACATCTATTATTTCATCAAACTAATCCAAATTCGATTCATTTTCGTTATCTAGGATTGTTCAGCAAAAACCCATCGCTAACTAAATTTGCTTTGGAAGAAAATGCCATAAACCTTCTGGATTCTTTATATATTAGTAATATTTGTAGCGAACACAGCGTTTAGTTTAGTTTAAATGCAATTTCGAGTTTAACATTTTTAGTTCAGCAAGTTCAGATTTGAATGCGAATAAAAATTGTAACGCGTATTAAAAAAGTACAAAGTTTAGATAGCGCACGTGCTACATAATATGGTTTTCTTCTCTAACATAGACAGAACCTCACAATAGGTAATTAAATTGTGTTTTAAATTTATAAACTATTGCTGGCAATCAATAACAGGCAATCAAACAACATGTAATTAACTGATTTTTAACAGAAATAGAACACAAAACGCACGCGAGGACGCAAAGACACGTAAATACAAATTGGAGGTTACACAAGGTCAGACTTGCGAGCTTTAAGTGCTACAAGCTACGCCATACGGAACGTAAACAGTATTTTCATCAAAGCACTGTTGACTTGTTTTTAGACACCCTTTGTAATAAAAACGCATGTTCTAAATGGATAAAAATGATAAAAAAAGTTTAACAGTTAAAGACAGGGTACAGTAAATGAACCAGGTGCCCCATATACTGTAGTAGGTTTGAGAAAACCCCGATGCGATTTCAATTGGATTGTATTGTTAGTAGTACGAGGTAACCTAAGAGCCACCCCATATGTTTGATATGGTACAGAAAAACATCAAACCGCGAATCAGTTCTTTTTAATTCAAAACAAAAGAAGGCCCGCTCACAACAACCCTCATGTAGCTGTAAAACCGGCGTCACCGCGGCATGATTTACCAGCTCGGCAAGAACTAAAAGAAGCGGCAGGCCACAAATCGATTGCTACAAAAACCAAACACAAATCTAGACTTAAAATAGAAATAAAAACGATGTTTTATTTTTATCCCAGTGCAAATTACAGCACTCAAAACCGAAAATGCGTACATTTCTGGGGCCAACTCAGAACAAAGAAAAGCAGGTAGCTTGCGCCGTTAAACCTAGTAATATCACGGACAAACAAAACAGCCCATCTCAACGATGAAAAGCGCCCAGCGATGTCCAACTTCGCGCAGCAGGCAAAGAAAGGCATTGCATATAGGAGAGTAGACATATGAAGGTATTTCGACTCCGGGTTACGTTTGGTGTCTACATACGCGGAAACACGGGCAACACAATGCCATAAAGCGCGACGATGGAACCACCCATTAAAAAGTTAGTATAGAAAAATATGCGTCAGCAGATAAACAGGCAAGAGCTCCCACTACGTCGACCAATAACAGCGCTGAAAATTCAAAACAAAGCGACAAACTCCTTTATAAGCACAGGGAATTTCGGATGGAAATCATCGAAGACTCAACGGTGGAACCAGCTAGTTCGCCTTTTGTCTAACAGCAACCCTAGCTCTTCGATTCGCACCACCTTTGTGCGATCAGGAGTTCGAAGCGCTAACCCCAGCCACGGATTGATTCTTAGGCTCGCACTTGTGTTTGCGGCGAAAGCTCCAACTTCAAACAAGTCAAGTTTTTGAGCTCGCACTCCCAAATCGTGCTGCCGACAAGCTCCAGCCTCAGCGCCCCCAACAAGACAAGCACTCACTGAATACGTGCGGTTTGCCTGCACTATCATCCGACGTCCACAGCGCTTCCAGAAGCATATTAGATCTTCCACGTCTGCGAGAAGGTTAGATCCAAGAAAATATTTTCACCTCAACTCCAGCCTCAAGTTCCAGAAACCCTGGCACGTCGCCTTTTCCAACGAGGGTCCATCTAGCTTTGCCCAAAGACGCCTCAAGCTTCCGGGTCAGCTCCCTCTGCCTACGACCAGAGTGTGTCTCCACCGGATGTTCTCTGCTCGGCTCCAAGTCAAACCCCAGGTCTGCTCAATACATTCCAGCGAGCACCCGGCCAGCTCGTCCTCGCCACCAACGCCTCATACACTGGCCACCCATGGCCTTACGTGTGGCCCACAGAGACTCCCTAGCCATCCACAACCAATTTAATCTTAGACTGTATTCCAATTAGTTTTTCTTGTAAATAATGTGTACATATTAATTTTAAACATAGAATAAACATGAATTAACCAATCGTTGTCTTTAAAACAGGAGCTCCACCTAGACTGCTCTTCGTTAACACTCTCTACTACTGAGCTATTGGGTGAATAGTCTTAAAACGCTATTTTTGATATTAGTCACACCCTCGTACACACAAGGTCGAAGACGAGTCAAGTAATGTTCTTTCAAGATGTTATCTACATTTCTTACCTTTCAACCTAAAAAGTTTATTAGTTTCCAAAGTTTTTTTGTAGCATTTTGCCTTTAATTTATACATTATGATTAATCATCCACTTTTGGCTTCAGATTTTCCTGGTATTGTTAAACTGCAAGAATTTATTCAAATAATTTTGGTTGCAAAGAAAACATTTTGTAACCGCTCACATAATAATATTTCTACCCCATCGATTTGATAATTTAGGAGACTGTAGTTCTAGTTAAAACTGGGTGCGTGAGTGTGTATTCACTCACGTCACGCACGTTTCAAGCTTACTTTAAACACTGGCGTTCACGTACACTCACTTTCACGGCGTGATCCTTTACTAATGACGTGACCAGCAGCCTTTATTTGAAAATTCAAATTTAGATAGAACAGAATGTTCAAAGTTAAAACCAATAAAGGACCCGCAACAGAACTAACAACTCTAAAATAAAATATGTTTTGCATGTAATAGGTTTACTTGATATGTTACAATCAGAATAGCAGACACAAAAAATAAGAGAAAATTCACTACAATAACTTACAAGGGACAAATACTGATTTCTCGCAAAAATATTTCTTGCAACCGTCTTTAAAGACATTACCTTTAATACCAAAAGCTGTCATTGGAATTGACGTTTCCTTTACTGATACCAGTACAAGAAGGTATATGTAGCTAGGCAACACTTGTAATTCCTAGATGAAGACGGAGACAAGCGATTGACTGTAGACACAACGTTCACAACACAACACAGGTGCGAAGCTTTCTCGCTGCAGGCTGCCACACAGAAGTACAATGACATGCGCTCCAGCTCTAGATCTTTTACATGAGTGGGCAGCGAGGGAGTGGGGTACCCTGCAGTCTATTTTTCGTTACTAAATATTTAACTCGAAATTAACGTGAAACGTGAATCACGCCTTGGACATTTTTACTTACGTTCACTGCCCAATTTTCAAATATTACTCACGTTCACGACGGTACCCTCTGTGATCCAGCGTCACCCGACTATTTTCATGTCACGCGCCCATCCTTAGTTCAAGTACCCTAAAGTTTGAAATCTTTCTTTACGTCTCTTAGTTACCTATACAACGTAAAATAGTAATTTTTAGAATTCTATTGCAAATAAGTCCTTGGAAGTATTTTCTAAATATAAGGTTAAATATAATACAATAAGAACAATACAGGGTGTTTTAAAATTGCACGGATCAAAGAAAAGGGCGTTATTCTACATAAAAAAATAAGAGCAAAACTCGAATAGACAGATTTCCTAAAATCAATCATTTCAAAGATATTGTTGATCAAATAATTAAAGATAGCAATCCGTTTTTCAAACGTAGGCTGGTGTTTTGTTCCAACACATGTTTTTTCTTTATATACAATATGTGGGCCTTGTTCTATAGTAAAAGTAGAAAAATAATAAGTAGGTATGCGTTTAAAAAAATTATTTCAAGTTTTTTAAAATTATTTCTTCTGAGTCACTCATAATAATTTTGACAGTTGTAAGTAATACATACAGATAATGAAAATCAAATATCAGCCTACTAAATCTAAACGTTTTAAAGACGTATTTCTATCTTTAATTCTTTGATCAAGGATATCTTTGATATGAATGATTTTAGGACATATGTTTATTCGAGTTTTTCGTCTTATTTTTTGATGCAGAATAACGCCCTTATTTTTTTCCGTGCAGTGCAATTTTGAAACACCCTGTATAACTACTAGTCCATTAAATGAAAAAGTTACATCATTTTCCGAAGCAACAGGTTTGACGGCTAACCTTAGAAATTTAATCGACGGTATTAAGACGATTAATGCATAAAATCAACCAGATTGACTGCTAATAATGTCAAATTAATTTATGAATGTCAGATATGAGCTGAATAAACAGAAACTTGGTGATTATTCAGTGTAAAACGATTGCTACTAGTCTAAATTTAAAATATCTTTATGGTTTGCCGTAGATTCGTAGATTCTCTAGAATAATCTTTTTTTTTAATTTTTTGTCCCAAAATCCTGCATATCATTCTCTGGAGTACTTACTGTAATGAATAATGTATAGTCCTTACATACAACACCTTACTTTTTAAATTGATATGTCCAGTTATAAGCTGGCCAGTGTTATGATTTAGAACTTTTGCTCATTTTGACATGCTGTATTTATATTAACGTAAGTATAACAAAAATGCAATGCACTTTAGCAGAGCGTGTTGTGTTTGTATGGAAGATAAACTGAATTTTGAATCCGTAAATGAAACGAAAAGATTAATATATTCCGAAACGCCAAAAATATGATACATAGAGACTGTGCGAAGTTTCAATTATTCAATTCTTCTTTATTCTTTAGGTGCCTATTCATTCCGAATGTTGGCAATCATCATGGCTATTCGTATTTTGTTGGTAGCTATCCTGAAGAGTTCGGTTGATGATTTATGGAACCACTGTCTTAGATTCGCCAACCACGAGATTCTTCTACGTCCGGGTCCTCTTTTACTGTTGATCTTGCCCTGTAGTATTTGTTGAAGGAGATGGTATCTATCTGAATTTCTCATAATATGCCCGAGATATTGCAGTTTGCGGCTTTTAACAGTATTCAGGATTTCCGTGTGTTTTCCCATTCGCTCTAATACCTCTATATTGGTACCTTTTTGGGACCACAATATTTTTAGCATTCTTTTGTACAGCCTGAGTTCGAAAGCTTTAATAGGTCTCCTAGTAGTTTATGAGTTAAGAGTCCAGGTTTCTACGCCGTACAGATTAAATTAAAATATTAAAACTCTGTTTAAGCGAATTAAAAAAATGTATTTCTCTTTGCCTTCAAAAAACTAACATTTATGTTGTATCGCGTTTGAAATAATATTTTAAACGCAAAATAATAGTAATTTTTAATTTGCTGGCGTTTGCAAACTATATCGTACATTTTTATATTCATTTCCTTTTCATTTCTCAAAAAATATATTGCAAGTGCGAAGTAAAGTGCCATATTCAGAGCTAGCTACTCTAAACAACTTGAAAATATGCCGTCGTTAAATCTAAACCTAAAATTTTCCACTTTTACAGCTTTTAGAGCTGAATAAACGTTTATCTTGGCGTGCAGAACTTTTATTAAAGCGAGAGATAATTCAGCTTCGTAAGAAAAACACATTTGAGCTGAGGAGTCGAAACTTTCTCAATGTCCCTTAGAGTTGATTTAATCGAGTGAGAGAGAATAATAACATGTTTAATCGATATTACGATTCGAAAGAATACTATTTGGTGTTTCTGTAAAACACGTGACTAAACGTGTGGTTATCCACCTATAAATATGATAGTACACACAAGAAATGCCGCTAATAAGATTAGAAATTGTAAGTGCAATTATAAAATGTATGTTAAAAATCTGGTGTGATACACTCACACAATTTCCTTTTACAGTGTTCATATAATTAGCAAAAAATTTGATTTTTAATTTTTAACCGTTTGTCAAAATTTTTCAAAAATTACATATTCTACAAAAACGGTATAAGCGTTAGTTGAAGAGACAAATTTTCTCTAAAATTTTAAGCTGAATTCAAAAATGTAATAATATAAAAAAACAAAAGAAACCCATTTTAGAAGTATTCAACTGGAAAATCACCTACCTCACATCAATGCACATTGAAAATGTCAACTTTGAAAAAAATCGAAAGAAACTGAAAAATCATAAGAGTAAACACTTACTTCCGGTTATTCAATTTTCTTCAAAAGCTTGCTGTCTTATCTACATACTACACAAAACTTATATATGAAGTTTCAACGCCATACCTCTTTTCCTTTTTAAGATATTCTGTTCAGGGGACTCGTGACGATCTGTTGAAAAATCAATTTCGAATTTTTAGGGTGAATCCAATACTTCCTTTATCGTAAAAGGAAGTAAAATCAGAATGATGCCATTTCAGTTACTATTTGAATTTCGAAAATCTTGTAAACAAGTTTTAACAAAAACTCAATGATTTGTTACGTATGTTTACTGTTCTAGCAACCAACCTACTGCATCACTAGGTATTTACCCGCATAATACGTTTAATGCGAAAGCACAATCATTTTGCAACTTATATAATATTTTAATCGCAATATAAATTTCGAAATTGCAGTTATTTTGGAACTGGTTTGTAAATTTTAATCAAGGTAAAGTAGACCGGACTCTCAGTGGAGTTTCGTATGCAAAAATTGCGGACCGCATTCTGACTTCTGATATGTATTGTAGTGATCCCAGACTTCGAATTGACAGATGTTGCCAGCCAGTATTGTGGTCCCCCTCCCCCCACCCTCGCTGTTAATATTAGAAAATATTATTGGTTTTAATCTTGGAACTTTATTAAAAAATTAGTACTTGTGGGTGCATGTATGGGTTATAAATAAAATACAAGTCAGTACAGCCATAAAACTTTCATTTTGATTCAAAAATTACCAAAATTACAAAAAATATCCTCTAATATGCAAGAAACAGTTTAATTTTGTTACACGTTTTTGCAATCATTGTTTACACATTTACACAAAGATATACAGTTCAGTGTTGCTTTTTTGCAAGTACTTGACATGATCTGGTAAGGTGATGGACAGATTCGGCTAGTGCTACGTGTTTAGGTGTCTTCTTTTCAGTGATACAATATACAATGTCACAAAATATTGCCTTTGCCTTCCGAAGGAATCTTTCTCCTAATTTTTGGTTTTTCGCACTGAGTAATTTTTGCATAACAGTAACCATGTTGGAGCCAATTCAGTTTTATTAATTGTGTTTTCTAATAGAGTCTCGTTACATAAATATTCGTCCAGTAAAAGTTCAGCAGCCATTGCCTCATCCTTTAGTTGTTTTGCGCACATTTTGATTTTATCTGTATCCAATTAACGGACACCTACCACTTCAGTCAAGCGGATATTTGACAAGAATACCATTGACGATTTTGACCTGTCAACAGGATGTGAGAACAATAAGTTTCCACCATACTTTTCAATTAACAGGGCTTTAACAGCTCGGTTTTCCACGACTGCATCTTCCAACCCGGTGAGCTCAGCCACTCTTGTTGCCAAATAAGATAGTTCAAAGGAACAGGTTGAACATTGATCTTTCAATTCATCTATCAATTTTTCAAAGGAAAACTGTTGTATTCCTGGGGTATATTTGAAGAAGGACGCCCTCGTTTATTTTCTGACACTCTCGTACAGTTTATCGAACTTAACACTGTGACGTTTCACTCCCTTATTAAGGGCGCCAAAATATAATGAGTTTAAATAGGTACATTAATAACTCAAAATGAATTGTATTTCAATAAATGCATGAATAATAACGAGAGCTGTGTTTGCTTTCCCGGATGGGGCTGCAACCTCAGTCGCATGGGAGTACTGCAGGCCTGCTGTTTACGGCTCGCTATAACGCACGCCGGATCTTCTAGCAGCGAGTCCAATTAGGTCGGATGTCTTGCTTACAGGTTACGCACTTCGGTTCTACTGGGAGCGGTTGTAGCTCTTTTTCAGCAGTGGTGATAACGAGTTAGTTACAGAAGATGGCTACTGCAAATATTATGGATTAAATAGCAAGCTTATAATGGTTTCCTGCATCCGGAGTTAGATTCACAAACGGCAAGGCGATTCATGATTATTCCCGGCGGTTTGCGGGAAAAGCTGGCAGCAAGCGCGGCCTGGATTTTCAACACAACGGCGGCCTCGGAATTTCCGCTGTTTAAATAGCGGCGCACTGGAACTGGGATGACTTCGCCTACGGGCTTTTGGACAGTTTCCAGGGCGTTGGCGGCTGGTTTTACAGGGGAGCGCCTTATCTAGTGATCTTCAGGCGGCGACTTCTGGTATGCTGTTGTGTCGGTAGAAATCTTGGAATGCTTTAATATCAACAAAATTAAGTTCGTTGAAATGCGGCCTTCTTGAATGAATTAAATTTTACGCTCTGGATTCAAGCAAACACGGACCAAAATATTAACGGCGGTTTGGTGGATTACAGGAGAATTAACTTGCAGGAGTCGCGGTCTCGACTTGCAATT
Organism: Agriotes lineatus; assembly: GCA_940337035.1. Taxonomy (NCBI): domain Eukaryota; kingdom Metazoa; phylum Arthropoda; class Insecta; order Coleoptera; family Elateridae; genus Agriotes; species Agriotes lineatus. The sequence continues at coordinate 232,956,782 of OW679194.1, read as the reverse complement.
AATCGGCGGTCTGGCGGATTACAGAAAGTTAAATGCACTTATAAGCTGACAGATACGCTGTCGTCTCCCTAAGGGCTTATCATAACTGATTTTATTTCACTAGACAGATACGCTGTCAGGATAAAATAAAATCAGATCGGGATCGGTAGGAAGGTACCTGGAAAGGAATCTCAAAATCTGAGAGTTCTGGGATCGGACGGGACAGGTATTCTCAATATATTTAGGAACAGGACGGGTATTCTCGAGATATCTTTGGAGCGGCCAGGTGTTCTCATTATATAGGTTCCGTGCGTGCTTGTCGGCACCCGGGCTCCCTATTCCATTGGAGGGAAAAACACTTTTTCAGTTCTTTTGCGCGGCTCGCTCATCGGCAGCAGGATTCTGTTATCTTCTTTTGTCGCGGCGGCTACATGTAAACGCTTGATAACGCCATGAATTAAAATGAAATACTTTTTAGGTATCCTCAGAATTTTAATTCAAGAGCAAACGTTACAAGAGTTACTTCGTCTTCACGTCTTCTTGCTGCACGTGTTATAGTGACAAACGACTCGGGCTTTGGATCATTCCCTAATTGTACTGACGAATCGCAAAACAAACACAGGAGTTCACTGTTTTTTTTTCTTTTTAAGTTCACGACTTCTAGTGAATTTTTTTTCCACAAAACAACTAACTTCATACGGAAGCAAATGTTTTAACAAAAGTAAACAATCGAAAATAACACTTATTTGACAATGTTTGGCTGCGACTGGTGTGGATTTGGCAAACTGCCAACGTCGCAAGCTGTCGTAGCGAGACTAGAGCAGAGGTAATGGTGCGGGGGGGACGGAATAACAAAGGACCGTGCGCGCGCGCGGCAACATGGCTTTTTATACAGCCGAGGGTCTCAGGTACACAAATCAGAAAACATTTGGCGGTCCGCAATTTTTGCAAACGAACATCCCATTGGAGCCTGCACTAAAGGTAAGGTAAAGGTTCAGGGTTATTTCAATTGCCCCAACTGGTAGCGGGCTGCTATAGGGACCTTGCGTTCCTCTTCAGACAAGAACGGGAATTATAGGATGGGTGAGAGAAAGGAGGGGTAGAAAATGAAAGAGGGGACATGAAAGGTGGAGAAGTACTGCCCCGGCATTCGCCTCAGAGAAGGTACTCCGTTGACTCAGGAAAACCATCTAAAAACCTAAATCAGAGCAGACGGCCAAGGGAATCGAACCCGCGACCTCCTGAACTAAGCAGATGTGCTAACCACTACTCTACAAAGCTCGATAATTTTAATCATGTGAACAATAGCTATTTATAAAACCTGTTAGAAAATGGGTCATTTTGTGTAACATGTAGGATTTTGCGTGACGAGCGCAGCGAGATTCCGCGAGCTCAATCAATCAATCAGTCAACCAGCCCTTCTAAATCCACTGCTGGATATAGGCCTCCCCTTAGTTTTTCCGGTTTACGGACGTTTTGCTCCGGCCGTTTCGGCCACTAGCCGTTTCCCCCCCGAACCGTTTCGCCCCCGAAGTTTTACCTGTAGCTTTAGCCAGCTTCAGCTGTTTCCAGTTGCACCACGAGGAGATAGCTAGTAGGATTTCTGCAACCGGTTTTTTTATTTTTTAACCCAAAAGATAAAAAGTATGTCGCAATATCAGCTCATATGAAAAAAATCGTTGAAGATTTTGAAAATCGTTAAGTTATTGATTACTTGCTTGGGATTAGATGTTAAAAGATTTCTCTTTCTTTATATGTATTTACTGAAAACTCTAAAATTAAAACACAAACACCAACAAACAAAAACCAATAAAAATTTAAAAACTTCGAGGCGAAACGGTTCGGAGGCGAAATGGTAAGGGGGCGAAACGGCTGGGAGCGAAATGGCGGGGGCGAAACGGTCGAGGGCGAAACGCCGGGGGCGAAACGTTTGTACCCCAGTTTTTCCACCTCTCTCTGTTTTGCGCAGCCTGTAGCCAGTTTGTGGAGGTTCCTTTTATGTTATCCGTCCAGAGTGTTGGTGGTCTGCCTCTGCTGCGTTTATCTGTTCTGGGTCTTCATTACAGACGTTTACTTGTCAATCTAGCTTTCCTTAGTCTGGTAGTCTGGCCATATGACCTGCCCAGCTCCACTTTATTTTGGCGATATGATTTACAACATCTATTATATCTGTCCGACCTCTCAGTTCTACATTTCCGATATTGTTTCGTAGTGTAGTGTGACTCCTAGCATTGACCTTTCCATACGTCTTTGGGCCACTCTTAGTTTATAAGCTGATTTTTTCGTGAGCGTTGATGTTTCTGTTCTCTAAGTCATGACTGGGAGCACGGATTGATTGAACACTTTGCGCTTTAAACATATTGGGACATCGTTTTTGAAAACTTCTCTTAGTGTTCCGTATGTTGCCCAGGCTGGCTGGAGTTATTTTTCTCCCAATTTCGCACGTTTGGTTATCGCTGCCTGGTCTCACTTCGTGTCCAAGGTATATGTATTTTTCTACCAATTCTATGTTTTGGCCTTGTATTGTTCGTTGTTCGCTCGGGACGAGGTATGTCATATACTTGGTTTTACTTGAATTCATTTTAGGCGGATTTTTGTGCCTGTTATATCGAACTCATTTAACATTTCTTTTATTTCATCTTATTTGTCAGTCTGCGAAACCTAGATGATTGAAATATTCCGGATCTATTGTTATACCCCTTCTTTCCCAGTCAAGCTTCTTGAACGCATATTCTAATGCTGTAATTAAGAGTTTGGGAAATAGGGTATCCCCTTGTCTGGCGCCACGTTCTATTTTTATGGCTCTACTGGTGTCATGCAGTTTTATTGTTGCTGTTGCATTTTTCAAGGCCTGTTTTATCGCCTTTCCTATGCAGTATAATAGTTACGGCGTTGTTTCATGTTTTTGGTATAGACTCTTCATGTAGGCATAAGTTGAATAGATCTTTTGTTTTTCTTATCAGTAATTTTCTTCCATTTCTCAGAGCTTCTATTACTATGTGTCAGGACATTTTTAAATTCTACAAATATGCGACTTTTTGGAGTTTGTCTGTCATATTTTTACGTTTAATATTTTATCAAATTGTATTTAAAATCTTACAGATTTAGCAAGCAGCCTTTTCTAGAAGTTTCGGTTTGCACCTGGGCAGTTATCGCGGCTGTAGCCGTTGCGGGGTTGACTTTAAGCGTGCTTGTTTGATCGAATTTAAAACGCCAGTCTATAAGAGCGAGTGAGAGGTTTTCGGCCCATCGCCGTCTTTCCTGTTTCCGAGCGTGGCGTGAGCTGGATGTTGTTGAGTGAGTCGGAGTCGAGAGTTAGTAGCTGACGGTCGTTGTAAGCGCTTCTTAGGGCGTGGCTTGGTTGCCGTCTTGCGCCTTCGGGCGCGGGCGGTTTGTAAGAGTTTATTACTGGCCGTGATAGAGTGAAGTGGTGCTTGTTGGAGGTGTGTTGTGCGTGTTCTTTTGTTGATTTTAATGACCACTGTTCTGTAAAATTTTCGAAGGCCTGAAGTGCCATTGCTCCGCCACATTGGGATCCAGTTTTTAGAACGGGCATATCTGCAGGTCTCGACAGTTTTCGTTTGTTTCCTACGGGGGTTTCGCACCAGTCCCTGCAAATTAAGGGGATCAGTGGATATCGCACAACACCCACGCATCACGTCGCGGCACGACAGCTTATGCAGCGGGCGCCCGACATTAATCGATGCAGCCAGACGAAGCCGACCAACCAAGGTAGTGTGAGTAGCTCATAATTAATAATTCATGTAAATACCAGCCACCAGCGTGGGCTGTTTATAATTAATAATTTATGTAAATACCAGCCGCCAGCGTGGGCTGTTTATAATTAATAATTCATGCGCGTAAAGATCAGCCGCCCGCTACTTTAGTTAAATGTCAGCCACCCGCGTTGGGGTTATGTACAAATTGTTACCATCCGGCAATAGTTTAGAGGTAAAGCTACCCCCCAGCTGGGCTTTTTAGTTATAGTGCCCCTTATTTGGTTTTTATTTTTTGTATACGCTGACGACGTCGGCGATTTTGTATAAACCTGTTACTGTGTTAGGCTAATAGATCGGTTTACTGTACGTACTGCCTTATGATTTTCCCCACGCGCCTGCGCATGCTTGTTTTCAGGTTGAATTATACACTGTGTGAGATTTATGTAAGGTGGAGCCTAAGAGGATTTCTTAAGCCTCGCAGGTAAATCAGGGCGCTCGTCGTAGCAGTGTTGGGAGTCGTGAGGCTGAGCACAGATATTCTCCTTCCCGTTTAGCTTTGGATTTCGTCAAGGTGTAAAGTCGAAAGGTAAGCTTATTTGCTTCCTGGTTTTTCTGTGGGCTTACCTTTTCATTCTCGCTGTGAATGACGGAACCGGGTGTCGCTCAATATATTTTATTACTGTTTACCGTCCCTTAGGCCGTTGCCCGTAGGTAATTTTGTGTAGTACCACCCCTTGCTCTACTCTAGTTTAGCCGGCATATCTTGTTACGGGCAGGGCAGCGGTTCTAGTCCGATTTTGAGAAATATTGCCCGCGCTGGCCGTCTAAATTTTTCGTGACGTTTTGTATGAGCCGGCGCGGTTGGTGGTTGAGTATTTTCCTTTTAATAGCTTTGTTCAAGTTTGCGTTTCCTCTTTCCGTTTTATACAGTTGCGTCTAGAATTTTTCCACAATGTGTAACAACTCTTCTCTATTTGATGATATCTCGCCTTGAGCATTTTTGAGTTTATTTATTTCGTATTTTCCGTTGCTCAGTTTCCACTTAAGCACTCTCAAACTTCTACTGTTCTCTATGGTTTGTTTTATTTGATCCGTTTTGAACTTTCTTACACCTTTTCGGATTGCCTTAGAGGTTTTCTTATTAATTTCTCTTCTGTTTTGGTTTTGGCTTTGCTTGTCTTTGTCCCAATTTTCTTCGTTTTTTCATTAATTGTTTGGATCTCGTTTTTTTTCTTTTTTAGTACAGTGTTTTTGTTGGATTTTTATAATGGCTTTTGTAATTTTCTCTTCCAATGGCCTATCAATTTTGCCTTCATATTCTTCCATATCTGTAGGTGTTATCCATGTTAGTGCTGGCTTCTTTTCTATCATTCGATATCTCTCTTGATCAGTGTATATTTTTACCAGCGCTTTCACCATTCGATGGTTGCCGCCCGTGTTGAATTTATTTAGGATTGTCACGTTTTTGACTATCCTTCAAACTCACACAATGTGAATTGTTTACATTTTTGATTAGAGTTTTAAGAATGTCCCAAGCACGTTTAATGTGATTTATATTGTGCGAATTTTCTAGCCACCACAATCTTGTGATATCCTCTTCCTGAAGATATCCGTTGACTGCAAAGGTACCCTAGGAAGTTGCATTATCGTTCATGTAAATGAAATCTTCACCCACTGCACCCCGAAACAGAGGTATAATAGGAACAATAACGTTCTGGATATAAAAGTTGTTTGTCATTGTCTTTCCGATGGTCAGCAGTGGCGTGCAAGCAGAGTTGGGCAAATTACTTTAAAAAAGTAATTAATCACTAATTACCAATTACCGCCCAATGAAATAATTGAATTACCAGATATTTCAATTACACACATAAAATAAAAATTCAATTACCAATTACTTAGTAATTGTAATTGTACATCAATTACTTTTTCAATTACACTCAATAGAAATTATTGTCATATAGTTGTATTTAGTAGAACTTTCTTGCAAGTTGCAACTATCATTAGTGTCGTGTCGATTTGTAATCGTAATCTAAAAATGCTTAATTTTTATGGTTTGTTAACTATAGTAGCCTACATAGTTAATCACTTTTGAAAGTTTTTTTGATAATTAAATCGTGTAGCTACATGTACCGTTCACCACAACCAAAAGTGTTTAGTTTGTTCTGATGTAAAATGTTAGTAAACAAATAAAGTCAAGAATAACAATTATACAGGGTGTCTCAAAAAGAATGGGACACCGATTGGTCATAGATTCCTTACGTTATAATAAACAGATTAAACTTTAGCACAAAGTCCCTTCAGTAAGAAGCTATAGGGACTTGGAAGTTCAATTTTAATTTTTTAATTTTTATATTAATTTCCACATAGCTTATCACTGAAGTTGAGCTTTTTATCACGAATGTGAGATAAAAAAGGAACTTCCAGTGCCGAGGGGTACATTGTTTTTTGAAATTGAGAAATCGCAAAATTACAACATTTAACAGACTTTTGTAGGTTATGTTGACGTCGGTTGACGTTTACCTATCGTCCAGCCGCCTACAAAAAGCCGTAGAACAATAGATTACTTCACTACCAATTTCTCGTATTTTAATGACGATTTCGACGGTCTTCATTGCCGTATTAAAAAAAATATATTTTTTTCGAATATGAAGAAATGTCAAATTTCATTTTGGTTAGATTTTGAAATGGTATTAGAAAAAACATCACGCTGAATATGTTATAAAAGTGATTTTTCTATGTTCGTGTAAAATTAATCCACTCGATTTGCATCGTTCGCTCGTAAATTAACTGTTGAAAAACTCTCACTTTTCTTAACTTGTAGAACAATCTACTGTTAAATACGCCTAACATGAGGCTGAATGAAGAAAATATGTAACTTACCTAAGTATATAGGGTGCAGCATTGGATTTCTTAATTGTTTGACAGCAAAATTTTATTTAGATTTTGTAAAGAATACTACACGGTGATCCAATTGGCACAAATTGAGCATTTTTTGTAGCTCAGTTCGCGAAAATACTTTTTTATCCCTTTATAAGAAAGTGACATTTTCTGTCGCCTGTTGGGGGTTTCCGAAGATATATGTTTGGTTCGCTGGTCGGTTTCCAATGGCAGTGGGAGGGAATATAATACATTGATTTCCGTTGCCATTAGAGACGGGGGGCAATCTGATTATTAATAAATCAACTAGCCTCCTGACTATCATATTTAAATAGTTTTGAATGCAGCTGAATAAAAGTGATAGTCTCATCATAAAATATAAAAGTGCCATATGTATAACTCTGGACTAAAATGTCATTTCCTCCTTTGCATGATTAAAATTGATTAGACATTGTTCTCGCTAACGCTGGATAATTAAACTACATCCGCGGGGAGGAATGATAAATTTTCCTCCCTAGTTATACAAATAGCTATAAAAAAATGTGTCAGATAACTTCAGAAATTTAAAAAAAAAATTCAAATTGGTGTTGATCAGGGACTGTTGAAAGTTGACAGGTTGCTGATAAACATAGTTGAAAGCGGCTGATTGAAATAAGAATTTGTACATCAGATACAAAATCAAAAGACATTTGCTCAAGCACATAACATTTTTATATTCAAGAGACCTTGATACCATGTGTTCAAAAATAAATTACATAAGGGCTGGCCATGGAAAATAAAACTAATGTCGACAGCAAGCTTAAGAAACAGCAGTATTTAGAATCTGCAATCACGATACCATCGTATAATATCGGGCGATTATAAATGCTTTTCTATCAAGTTCCCTTTGAAATATTTGTTGTATGAATAATATGTTGGTAGCACTATAAGTCGATGTCAAATTCGAGGTTAGTAGGTTAGGTTTTGCGTCAGTTTGACACAGACTGACGCAAAACCTAACCTCAAACCTCGAATTTGACACAGAGTTACAGTGCTACCAACATATCATTCATACCACAAATATTTCAAAAGGAACTTGATGGAAAAGCATTTATAATCACCCGGTATAAACTTACAATAACAACAACGATGACAGTTTGACATTACTTTTATATTCCATGGCCAACCTTTATGTAATTTCTTTTTTAACACACCGTCTAAGAAACGGGGAAAAATACGTATTTCATAAAATTACTGTCAACGCTCGACAAAACAAATTGCTCAGGTTCCTTTAACATTTTTACTTTAAATTTTAAAATCTTACCGTCATCTTTAATATTGCCTGTTAATTTTATTAAAATATTTTTTTGTATTCGCTCCCCAAACTGGTTACTTTGGAAACTGTCTAGGATCCTCAAAATGGCCATTTAGAGGCCTTGTACTTAAAGTCGTCATGGCAACATTTTAGCGGACTTAAACATTAGTTGCCATGACGACTTTAAGTACAAGGCCTCTAAATGGCCATTTTGAGGATCCTAGACAGTTTCCAAAGTAACCAGTTTGGGGAGCAAAAAATACATTTTCGCGCGGCCTCCTAATATAATGCCGCGTTAATGGTAATTGAAACTTCATATTATAATGTTTGGAGAGCTAATACAAAAAAACGTTGTATGCAACACGTCCTCAAATGGCTTTAGAGGACTCATCTTCATATTACGGACTCGGCTGCGCTTCGCTCCGCCTCGTCCGGAAACATTACGACTCGTCCCCTAAAGCCTTGCTTTGAGGACTAGTTACATAAAGTACTATAATAATACCTATTGATTTTTAGTTTAGGGCAATAAAATATCTGAAATTACAAAAATTGGGTCACTACGCACTGTTCTTTAAAAAACCTAAATCGAATTTTGTGTATGATCATTAAAGAAGCCAATATTTGACTGCATCGTAATTAGCATGGAGGTTTTGTATATTTCATCCGTCAACGCACCACCCTGTATAACGTAAAGAAGTAATGTTGGATGAGATGAGAGGAATTGTAAGAATTTTTATAAAACACTATTCCATGGATAATTTGCCAAATGTTCAATGCAAGAATGCAACGTTTTTAAATTATATTAGTACCATACTCTATACTACATTTTTGAATCAACCTAGCATGGAATTTTGCAATTGGGTACATGTTATTTATGTGTTTTACTCTGTTTAAATGTTGTTATCGGATTTTGGCTGTTTAGTTTAATTCCTCACTTAAAAACGTAATTTTCTGAACTTAACGCCTGTGAAACTTGCACGGCAGTATACTCCTATACTAGTACATCGTTTAAAACAAGCAAATTGTAATGCATAAATAATTATTATGAACCAATATCGTCTAATAAAGCTATTTTAAATTACATTTTTACCGTAGGTATTGTAATCTATTCCAGAATCGATGCCTGGCAGGCGGCCTACCCAGTCGCTTTAAATAATTGGGGACCCGCGTTTGAAAGAACAAGGGGTAATAATGCGGCTGTCTAACGCGTGATGCTCACCACATCACCACGTGTCATGAATTTGACACGCGACAGCCGGGTGTGAGAGTAAGGATACGGAAGCTCTGACCTTCCGCCTTGCAGGCCAAGCTCCTTCATGGGGTGTTAGTGCCTCACCAATATTATTATTGTAATCTGTAATGTACTTACCGCAAATATAGTTTTAGCGTCTTACACAATAAATAAGTATTAGTGTCACTATTATAAGCTACAGATCACATCTACATACAGTCATATATGTACCAATGCTCGTATACGCGTCCTACAAAAGTTGCTGTTATTCGACTCGCTTATATTGGACCGGGAGAACCCTATTGCGATTTGCTTAATATGTAATTTAATAAAACCTTATCTTATTTTTTGCGTTCTGGAGATTTGGTATCCTATCGAAATCAGTAATTCAATAATTGAAATACCATAAAGTAATTAAATTATCTCGAGTAATGTCAATTACCACATGTAATTCAAATACACGAAAGTAATTGAGTAATTGAATATAGTAATTAATTACTTTCAAAAAGTAATTTTCAAGTACTTTGTAACAAAAATGGCAATTCCCAATTACAATTACCGCATTCTGAAAAGTAATTCAATTCCAAGGCAAATAAACAAAAAGAATTTAATTAGTAATTTAAATTGATGTCCAGCTCTACGTGCAAGCACCCCACGTTCTACGTGGGACCTCTCCAAAAACGTATCTGTTTTGAATAGCTTACTAAACCAATTTCTGGTTTCATTCGCAAACTGGAGTATGTTCCAATTTTGTGCCTTCGCCATCACTTCTCGTGTTCAATGCAGGCGAATGGTTTGGTGTCGTTGAGTTAATCTCAACACATAAAGAGATTCAGATTGTTCAATTTCAACCGCCTACTAACCGTGTATCCCGAGATATTAATCCGTTCAATTGTTAGGATTTTTCGTTTTGAGTCGCTACATGACAATTCGCAATTTCTTCGGACTATCAGAGCAATTTGGTGGTCTTGTGTAGGTGTAGTAGCCTCCTTTTTACTCTTTTCTGGCTTATCTTTAACATCATCGGTCTCTCTGAATTTTCTATAAATTCTTGAGGCATCACTCTGTTAAACCCCAATTGCTTCTGAAACTCCTCTTTGTGTGAATTTATTCTTAAAGAGCGTCACTATTCTCACTCTATAAAGGTACGAAATCGCATTTCGTACCATTTGGTTAATTATAAATCACCGAAAACTACGAAAGTGGCAGATATATTTAAGTTGATTATTTACAATGTTTGGTTGCTTTGTAAAAACTCACATCAATTGCTTTTTTTGCTTTTATGTTTTTTAGTAGTGTACTTGCAAAAAATACAGACATCGATGGCAACAAAATTCTGAAACACGTGCTTTACCGAAGTGTAATACGATACGCAATAATTTTGATCGTATGAGTAGCTATTATATAAATTGTAATCATCATCATTTTCTTCCGCTACAGCCTCGTGTGGGCCCTGGCCTGCTCAAGTATGTTTCGCCCTTCAGTTTCATCTCTAGAGAGTTTTCTCCATCTCTTCACTTCCATGGTCTTTAAATCCTTCTCCACATATCGCCTAGATAACACTTACGTGGATGACTTACTGCTCGTTTTCCTATAGGAGAGTTTTCTTTTGATCTTTGAAGATCCCGAATCTATAGTAGTCTAGATATTTTTAAGAATTTTACAATGTCGGGTTCTGCGAAGGCTTGGTACAGTTTGAAGTTATAACGTGTACAAAACGTTTCATTTTTTAAGAGGGTTTCAAATATTTTTGTAAGATCTTATGTTCAAAGCTTGATGTTACTGGTGGAGTACCCAGGTTTTTGTCCCGTATGTGAGCACAGGCTTTATTAGGGTCTTATAGATCGTACATTTAATTTTTCTAGGAATAGTCGATGATAGTTGTCCCATTAACCCATGGTAGCATTTGTTGGCCAGCAGACTCACTCTTTACTTCGTTACTGGTTATTATTGTTGTTGACAAGCGACTCTAGATATATGAAGTCATCTACAACTTCTAACTTCTTACCATCTATGTTAATATGATCTTCCAATCGCTGTAGTTTATTGGAACTGAGCATATACGTGGTCTTTTTCGTTAATAGCAAGCTCTATCTCTAAGGCGGTTGCTTTCAGTGCCATAATTGATTCGGTTGCAGTTATTCGTTCATCTCGCATCCAGCTACCGCACCGAGCAGACGCATCTACCAGAGCAGCCCAACTTCCAGAGCCAGCAGTTCAATTCGAAGTCCAAGAGCACGTGTTGAGTCCAGACTCTCGGGTCGTTGGTTCCACGTGCTCCGCAGTGGCGGAGAATTAACTGCTCGACTTTTACAATAAAAAGAATGTCAAGGCGTTAATTAAAAAAGAATTGTGAGCAAGCATGAATCACCAGCCACCGTCGTACCAGCCGCCGCCGACGTCTACCGCCGAGATGCTGTCCACTCCAGTGAGGTCCAGCAGCTGCCTGCAGGCCCCGCAGTCAGAGAGGATTCTTCGCTCCGCGCACGTGGACGTGGAGGAGCTGCCCAACACCCCACCTGACCGTCGCCGTAAAAGAAGCAAGAAGAAGAATAAGAAGACGACGCCGCCGCCAACGCTGGAGGAGCCACCTGTGGACCCCCTTTGGCTACTGGTCAAGGAATGGTCCTACGTCTACCTCCGAGGCATCGAGTCCACAATCCCCTACAAGAGCTTCTCTCCCTCTCTGGATGATGTGCCACGCCACACGTTTCCCAACGGGACGGTGGGCTTCAAGCAGATGCTGCCACCTAAGCTCGATGGCTACCTCGTCAAGAGTCCGAAGACACCACCGCCAGCTCCGCAACCGACTCCACCGCTGCCTCAGACTCCAGCTCCGCAACCGACTCCACCGCCGCCTCCGACTCCAATACTTCCAGAAACCTCTGTCCTTGAACCCTCCATCAACACCGCTTCCTGGGCGGACGTCACCCGACGTCGACGCTCAAATTCCCAATCCTCCCATTCCTCCAGATCCTCAGTAGGCTCTACGTCAAACCTAATTAATTATGTCACCGTTTCAGGTTTACCCCGTGATGCGGCGACCCCAAAAGCCCTCGAGCTTCTGTGCAGGAAGATTCCAGGACTCCTAATCTCCAACCTGAATTTCTTCGCCAGCGGTGTCGCTACATTCAGCTCCCCACAAGCGGACCTCCGTGAACGCATCGCCGCCCTCTCCCACCACGTCGGCAAGCCCCTCACCATCGCCTCGGACTACAGGTCTACAGCCCCTCGCAGAGCAGCAGCAGAAAAGGCGCCCACTTTCTCCTGTGTGCTACGCGGTGTGCAACTAAATATCGACGCCGTGGATGTGAAGACGGGGCTCTCCGCCGCCGGCCTCGAGTTCATCAACACCTGGAGGATCATCGCCAAGACCACCGACAAACCCACCTTCTTGTTCCGTATCACAACCAAATCCCAAGCCACCATTGACCACCTCCTCACCAAGGGATTGTGTATGTTCCACTTTACCTATTACGCAGAGCCCTCCCATCCTCCCAAGCCACAGCCCATTCAGTGCCGTAAATGTCAGAAGTTCGGCCATCCGTCTGAAGCTTGTCAACAGCGGAAGGCCGTCTGCGGCATTTGCGGCGCTTCCCACCCAACCAGCACCTGCAGAGCCACTACCACTCCTAAATGTAGCAACTGCAACGGCGATCACGTCGCATTCTCTCCGAGATGCCCGGAGCGCCCTGTAGAAGCTGCAACACCCGCCACCGCCCCTCCCCTAAAAACCGTCGACGCTCCACCACCTGAAGTCCTCGCCCACTCCGAAGATCCTTCTCTCCAAGCCATAATCCGCTTCCTTATGAGCTCCCTATCCAACCTATTTCCCAACCTGCGTGACCGCATCGGTCGAGTAGGTACTGAAGCCACTTATTTATCATTTTTTTGGTTTGCAGTTTGCGGCTTCGTACTCCGGGAACTTCCTGCACGTCTCGCTGGTGTAGGGGATGACACCAGCAGGACCTCGTCGGGGCCCGACGCCAGGCGCAGAGGATGACGACACCAGGACATGGACTCGCCGAGAACTCCTACAGCCCGCAAGGATTGCGAAGACTTGAATTATCTAGTTTTCTCTTTGCCATTCACCCCATTAAAGTAATTTTTTTTAACGAAAATTCAACTAAAAATGTAAATTTTCTTTTTTGATTTTTTTTTGTCCTAAATAATTGTAAACAAAGCTGAAGAGGGGATGCTACCCCTATAGCGACTTTTCAGTTAGGATAGATTAGGGATAATTATTAAGAATTATGACTTGTATCTACTTGACTGAATAAAAACTTTGAAAATTCAAAATTCAAAAAAATTCGCTATTCGTGTTCTAGCTATTATGTCCAGGCCAACCGAGTATGCAAGTAGTTATACTGATTTGTTAAAGATCGAATCAGTGATCCTAAGGTTACAGTCACTAATTACTTTTTCCAGCGCGATTTTAAATAATACACATGAGAGGGCGTCGATTGCCTTGTCTCAGGCCAGTTTGGCATGTAAAGGGTAAAGGTTCATGATAAATAATTTTGTACACGGACTTTGCACTCTACTTCTTTCATCGTCAGTTTTGTTAGTTCTGTCGGCAGTTCTGATATCTGGAATTCAGGCATAACCTGATATAGCAATTTTCTTTGTATCCTCTCATACGAACAACTATAAATATCAAATCAATAAATATGTGGTGGGTTTCTTGATTGTATTCCAAGTTTTTTTCTAGAATTTTCCTGATTGTGAAAAGTTGGTCTAGCAGAAACCACATTAATATGCTCCGACTATTCTTTCTGCATGTGGTAATATCCTTGCGTAAAGTACATTCGAAAAGATTTTGTGTCCTGTATTTAAAAGTGCAATACCCCTGTAGTTAGTACAACAGGGAATACCCCCTTTCTTGAGAATTTCATATAGAATGCCTAGGTGGGAAGCTCCTTTCGCGACCATAACTTTAGTATTTATTAGCTTATGCATATCTTCGGCTAGTTGTGTCCTTCCCCATTTGAACAATTCTGCTGGGAGGGTGTCCGATCCAACAGCCTTGTTGTTTTGTGATTTGTTGATGGGAGCCTCTATTTTTTCTAACGTTGAAGGCATCTCGTCCTATAAGCCCTTCTTTGTATCTCTACTGGCTCCCTTTGTTATTGCTTATTGTTTTGCCCTTCGTTATCAGTGTTTGTGTTTAACATTTCTTCGAAATGGTTGACCCATCTATTCAGAGTGTTTTGCCTGTCTGTGATGATTTGTCTTTACACATCGTTGTAGGCACTTTAAATACCTTTCTTTCGTCGTTTACTTTTCTGTAAAAATGCTTGGCGTTAGGTGAAATTATTTTTACTTCTGTTTATATTATTATTTCTTGTCATCCAGGTTTTTGCTATTCTTCTGTAACAGCTCTGGTTCGATATCGCTGTTGAAGTTTAAGGTATGCTGCGTTTTTCTTTCTGGTTGCTTTTTTACATTGGTCGTCGAACCACTCGTTTCTTTTCGATATTGCTTTCCTCTTCACCACTTTTTTGTGGCTGTTGCTTGACTGTGTCTTCCGAGGCATCTGCCTCAATTGCTTAGTGTGTTATTTTGATTTATTTTTTTATATTCATTCCTTGTTGTGTTTTTTAATGACTACGTCGTATCAGAAGGTTTTTTCGCCTCTTTAACAGTTGAGATGCGATCAAGTAGCTTTATTCCAATAAGCTAGTGGTCCGAGTTAATATTAGCCCCTTTGTATGATCGAACGCCCATTACATCATACGCGTTCCGTGTGTCTATTAGAAAGTGGTCTATTGCATTTTTAGTGTTTCCGTCCCGGTGTTTCCACGTTGCTTGGTATATTTGTTAATGCGGGAATTAGATGCTTGCTACGATACTACCATTGCAAGAGATGGTGGACAGTTTATCATTGCTTGTTTTATGCAAGCTATATTTTCCCACTTTGGCATTCAAGTCTTCGATAATGATTTTTACATCATGTTAATTCGTCATAAAACGCTTATTTTTCTTCTTCTGATTTTTCCTCCGTGGGGGCGTGAGCGATGATAACACTGTAGTTGAAAAATCTTTCTTTGAATCTTTTTCGGCAGATTCGCTTGTTTATTGCGCCAAAACCGATGAGTAGAGGTTTAAGTCGTTTTCAGCACAGCTGTAGAACATTGTGTAGTCGTATTTTTATAATGCCTTGCCCTGTACATCAATTTCTTCCACTTAGGCAGTTTAGCCTTATATCTATGAAGAATTTCAATGAGGTTTCTAAGTGTATTTGCTTTGTACAAGGTTTGTACATTCCATGTGAAGATTTGTATCTTGAAAAAAAAAATTCCGTTTGCCTAATCGTCGTAGTAAGTTCTGCCCGGCTATTTCTATTTAAATTTTCATAACAGCAAATTGTAGTGTTTTACGACATTTAGCCACTAAAAGTCGATCTGACCAGCACGAGTGGCTGGTCAAATAATACGTGATTAAAAACAGGTACATCAAAGTCACCTTAGTCAAGCATCACGTATGTCTCTGCTTGCATTTGGAATTTTTAAACTGTTGCATCTATTCTGTCAGTGTAAGCTCAATCACATTTTTTTTGCCATTTCACATTTCTAAAAGTAAACTTATAGCATGCCCCGTATTTGATGATCAGTGCAAACCATGACGTAATATACAAAATTAAAGGGATTGATTGATAAGCGGTTTGGGACTTGTCAAATTAAGCTGATATAAAGTGACAGTTCTACTAATTAAAATGACCTACTTTCTGAATCAATACCCCACATACAGCTTATATCTATTTTTTTCCCTTGGTCCTCTTTGATAAACGTTTTTTGAATCACAATAAAAATCTAACATATTGTAGGAAGTTACTTACCAGCAGCAATTTGAAAGTAAGTAACTTAACTGTTGTTGATACAAAGCAAATCAAGTGTCGCCAACGTTAATGCAAATGTCACTAGTCACGTGGTCCTTAATCTTTTTAGATGTCTTTGCATAAATATTGTAACGTTGCACTTTCTGATAGGGTTTAGTGTGTGGGTAAACTTAAGTTGTGTATGTTTTTTGTGGGTTATTATTATTACGGTGTGTTTCGACTGCATTACGGACGATCACTCCAGACGGCTGTACTTATGGTAAGTTTTCTCAAGTCGGATAGAGGCTGGAGACCTTTGTCTGCCACATCGAAAAGAAACAACGTCATGGAGACTCTTTATTAAAGACAAGTGTAAATGCACTACATACTTCTACAAGTACTGCGGTGCTTTGAAGACTCTAATTGCGTAAGACGGTTGTCCGTGACCTCGTTCAACAGCAAGAAAGGCTGAGTGCTCGTCTGGTCTCTCAAGTAGCAGAAACAACAGCAAGGAAATAATTTAGGGCTGCTCACAATCTTACTAAGAGTGAAAATACTGCGATATCAGATTCTGATCCTCTTATTAGAGAAATACAGTGAAACAAGGAGTCGGCGTAACCACGATCTTACTGACAGTTAAGATAACTGCTGGGTCGGATCGTGATCCACCTATCTAATTAAGAGTTAGATAAAGAGTCCGAGTGAACATACAATTTTACTAATAGTTAAAATTCTGCGGTGTCAGATTGTGACCCACTCATTAAAGTAAGAGTGAGAAAAATAGTCGATATACACACAATTTTACTAACAGTTATGGTAATGCAGTGTGCGACTGTACTTCACCTAAAGAAGTAAAAGTGAGCCCAAGAGTTGGAGTACACATAATCTTACTAACACCTATGATACAGCGTTGCCGGATTGTAAACGATTCAGAGAAGTAAGAGTAAGACAAAAAGTCGATATACACACAATTTTACTAACAGTTATGGTATTACAGTGTCCGATTGTGCTTCAACTAAAGGAGTAAAGGTGAGACCAATAGTTGGTGTACACACAGTTTTACTAACAGTTATGATACTGCGGTGTCAAATTGAGTTTCATCTACATAAATAAAATTGAGACAAGCAGTGGGTGTACACACAATCTTACACAGTTATGATAATTCAGTGTTAGATTATACTTTACCTGGAGAAATAAGAATTAGACAAGTTATGATGTATTACAGCAGTTTTCCCGATTATTCGCAAAACTACCACGTAGAGTAGATCTTCCTTTTCTTCGTTATATCAATCTGTCCGATAAATTCCTAACAGCTGGAAAAAATAGGATTATGTTAATTATTGCTTCTTTGGAAATATTCAGTTCATATTCCGAGAGAGTTGTCTTAACCCAGCAACTTTGGCAACTTTTACTATAAATTTATTTATCGAACACCCAACAGAAAAATCATAGATTTATTTCAGTAATTTTTTTCTTCCTGAAAAAATATATAACAGACCGGAGTTCCAATATTGCATGTCAAAACATAATGTCTTTTATTTTTAACAAACAGTTTTTTTGGTAAATTCACTATGCTGTAATTCTGAATTCCAAAAAAGAAATATTAGTCCATGAGAAATAGTTAACATAATAAACGGTGAACTAAGGAATAACAGTAGCGAATACGCTGACAACTGTTTTGGAATACGTATCAAAATCTATGCTCACATGCAAGCATGCAACGGTGGTTAAAGCAATCAGTAAAAAATTGTTTTATCCAAAAGAAGTAAAGTTTTCCATTAATGTTTTCAAATTAACGATGACTTTTACACAATTGCATGTTCGCTGTGTAATTCAAAACTACGGTTTTGTTTATAGCGGAGATTTCTACTATGCCAGTCAATTTGTATCGACGCTGTTTGCGTATATAATCCAGCTCAATTTTATGTTCCGTTAGACTCGCTTTTATAGACAAATACTTACTAGCTGTAATTTTTCATATTCGTTTTTATGTTCATGCTACAAGTTCTATAAACAGATTACTATAAAAATTCATGATTGATGTTCCTATTTGTGAACGAACAAGCCTTACTCTGATTTGGCTACTAGAATACATAATGCATTGGCCGTATCTCTGAGATAGAGATATTTGTATGAAACAGAATTTTGAAGAAATAACATCAGGTAATACCCGAATATCACCATACAAAAAGTAAGGGTAACTATAGTCTATTTTTTTCCTTTATGATTCAGAGCAAGCTTTGCATTTATATTATTTTAGCAGTGTACAACAGTTTAGTTATAAATTATACCTAACGTCAAAATCAAGGTCGCCAGAATCG
Organism: Agriotes lineatus; assembly: GCA_940337035.1. NCBI lineage: Eukaryota > Metazoa > Arthropoda > Insecta > Coleoptera > Elateridae > Agriotes > Agriotes lineatus. Next base: position 232,938,544 of record OW679194.1, on the reverse strand, counting down.
TCAAGTTGACACTTCGATAAAGCAGTATTAATAGTACAACCAAAGAGGATATAAAACGCCGTTCTACTAATACAAAAGATACCTATTAATGGTAACTTAAGTAAAACAGCCATCATTGGAAGAGTAGGTCAAATCTTTGATGCAAGTATTAATAATTAAACAGATATACCTAACATTTCTAACAACTTTTTATAATGCTAGATTTCATATGCAACTGTGTTTAATATTCTAAATGAAGCAAAATCGCAACTCCAGCAATAACCGAATGAAGATATGAATAAAGAAAAGGAATTTCTAACTTGAGGAAATATAGTTTAGGGCAGATATTAAGAAGAAAATTTAGGATTTTTTTACTTTAGATAATTTATTGCGATGTGCAGGAGGGGAACTAAATTATACTGATAGTCGTTCAAAATTATACTGGACATTAAAAAATATGAGATATAAATACAAAATTGTGAATGGAAGAAAATTGTTGTGTGAGAAGAGTCATGTAATTCTGCGGTTTGCTTTTTTAAAGATATATTTACAATTTTGAAATTAGTGAAAGATGTATGTTCATGTTTTTGGAGGAAACGTGGATATTTTGCAATGAAACCAGTGTGCTTAAGTGGACCCACACCACAGACTTGAAAAGTAATCCATCTAAAGATAAGGCGGAGGGAATGAGCATACAGGATGCACATCAAGTTTTTTTTCCAGGAAGTGATTTACTGTTGGACTCTAACAATAATAACAGGAACTATCATAAGTGTATGAACGGTGACATTTTTAGACAATGTTGAAAAACTTAATCCCTGCTTTGTCCAAATTGGATGAAAAATGTGTGGTAATTATGGATAATGCACAATATAATTCGGTTCTTATCGATAAACCATCCAATTTCTTGTCCAATAAATGACAAATACAGAAATGGTTAATTAAACGTGAAGTAAAATTTGATTAAAAACTAACAAAGCGACAATTACGAAATTTAATTTTACCTCTACATAATGACAAAGAGCAATACTTAATTGACAATATTTTAAAACGACAATGGACATGAAGTTCTTAGATTACCTCCATAGTCAATACAATTCAATTGAATTGGCATGGAGGTTTTGTAAGAACTATTATAATAAGGACATAAATTCTCAGCCTTCCCCAAAGACATGATTGCGCGAAAACCCATTCAAACCCGCCTAATTGCCTCTGTAATTGGCCTATTTCAAAAATCTTAACGCCAAAAAATCCCGCGCTGTACCTCCTTTAACCAACACAAAGGATTTTAAAAACGCGCGGTAAATAAAAAAATTATAGCAAAAAAAGCCTTTTTTTTATTAATTTTTTTTTAATTAAAATTGATTTTTTGGGGTAAGAAAAAGCGAAGGGTGTAAAAAACTACATGATGGGACGCAGTTTTTTTCCCCACAATCTGGACTCGGGCACATTTTTGTCCGGTGGTTAGGAGGGGAGGGGAGGGGAGTTAAAGTTCCCGGCCCCTAGCAGGGAGACGGAAAGGGTTACAGTGTTTACACTTGGTTCATAATGAAGATCTATCGTTCCTCTTCATAATGTATTTGTCTCAATTTCCTACGTCAATTAGGGCCTGCAGGAGCCCGAGATACAAATTAGAATCTGCAATGCATTTTATGCCGAGTAGCAGCGGGATGCCGGGGGCGTGGCTTACGCTCATTGTTCTACTGTCTTATTGGTTGCACGTGGTTCCTGCGACATTTTATTCTGTGTACAGTAAGAATAAATATTGTTGAAGCTTTGTTGATTCGGAGATTCATTACGCTACAAGCAGCGGTAAGTGTATCTACAATTTTCCACGGGATGCTTCTGAATGTTCTCGATACGCGAGACTATTATACTATACTACTATACTATATGCTTCATACATATAATATATTGTAGCGTTGATTTGATAGGAATTGAGGAAGATGTGGCCAAAATAAGGTTGAAAAATTTGAATCGTAATTTACCGCGCTCCTACACAAACAGACACTAAAAGCATTTCAATGCGTTAGTGAGGTAGAGCAGTGTACAAAAGTCGGGAGTGGGAGCGTAAGCCACGCCCCCGGTATCCTGCTGCTACTCGGCATAAAATGCATTGCAGATTCTAATTTGTATCTCGGGTTCCTGCAGGCCCTAATTAACGTAGGAAATTGAGACAAATATATTATGAAGAGGAACCATAGACCTTCATTATGAACCAAGTTTAAACACTGTAACCCTTTCCGTCTCCCTGCTAGGGGCCGGGAACTTTGACCCCCCGCCCCTCCCCTCCTAACCACCGGACAAAAATGTGCCTGAGTCCAGATTGTGGGGAAAAAAATCTGTGTCCCATCATGTAGTTTTTTACACCGTTCGCTTTTTCTTATCTCCAAAAAATCAATTTCAATTAAAAAAAAAAATTATAAAAAAGACTTTTTTTGCTATAATTTTTTTTATTTATCGCGCGTTTTTAAAATCCTTTGTGTTGGTTAAAGGAGGCACAGCGCGGGATTCTATGGCGTTAAGAGTTTTGAAATAGGCCAATTACAGAGGCAATCAGGCGGGTTTGAATGGGTTTTCGCGGCTTCCCCTCCCCCTATGCCCCCTTTAGACCAAGCACCTTACCCGTGGCACATCTTCTCGTATGCCCGTGAATCTATAAATTTAAAAAAAACGGACGCTCTAATTGCATGCCATCCCTACAAAAACAGGATCAGACCGACCGCCCTGAGTAGGAAATCCCTGAGAAACAATTCCAACGGGCGAGGTCGGTGAAAGGGCTGTAACTTTCGCACCGGTTAACCGATTTTCGTAAATCCAAGCGCAAATTCTTTGTATTCAGAATAGCTCCATTTTCTATTCGAACGTTTTTTTATTTCGAATTGAATTGTCGAAGGCATCCGTGAAAAACCCATTTTTGCACATTTTTCGGGCCAATTTATTCCCTCCTCCATTGAATAGTGCGGTCACATTCACCTCCAGACATAAATACAGACCCGAAGTATATATAAAAAAATTTAAAAAAAAAATAATGGCCGGAATCGTTTCCAAGCCATTCTCAGATTTCAGGTACTCCACTATATAAGTTAACACATTGATAGTTGTAATGGTTTTTGACATAACTAGTGTTTTTTTCTTTGTAACCAACTATCTACACTGTTACAAAAATGCAAATGCAAAGCCTGCTCTGAATCATAAATCAAAAAAACAGACTATAGGTAGCGGGGACCTAAGCCATAAATAATTACGATTATGAAAAAGCCGATGATCTGTTTAATTTTTTCGTTAGGCTTTTGAGAACACATTTGGACATGGTTAATTACAACATCAATAAATAGTTTACCTAATTGAATAAAGTAATCTCTCGAAAAAGTGAGTGGTGTTTGGTTGTGTATATTTATGTGTAATTATTACATTCACACTTTTTTTAAACCAGTAGCCTATGATGCTTGGTTTGCTAGATTGAACCTTTAAAGGCAATAGTTATTATTTTGTTATGCAACCTCACATAACCTCTAAATATAATACTGTCAGTGCAAAGAAAAGTTCATCGTTGCCAAATTAATTATATAATACATACTAGTTATAGTTTCGTGTTTATGTTGGCTGTCTGTTTTTAATTAAGAAATTCTATAAAACTTAAATTTTTTCCAACAAATATTAAAATGCCGAAAATAGTACTAAATTGTATATAATAAAAAGCCTATCAAACTTATAAATATAGTGGTGGAAGAAAGTTGGGAAGCATATTCCGACTGTAGTGTAACTGTAGACTTTCGAGACACGGACAGGCAGCTCGTGAATTTTCGATAAGATTCTCTTTTTTTAAAACTGAAAACCATCGAGCAAGCAAAATTAATTAATTTTGTTGAAAGAAGAAATACAATGCATTGAAAATTACTTACCTATTTACCTATTACCTGCAGTCTATTTTAGTTAATAGAATGTCTTTATTTACTTTTTCCGCTTTTTCGCTACCAACAGGCAGCATAAGATTGTGAAACTTTTTTTCTATGTATTTATTACCGGTGGCTACTTTGTACATATTTAATTTTCTTAGTGTCCTCCAACAACGTGTTGAAAATATGGCATAATTCTTTTCTTTTTCAACACCGCAGATTGATGTTTACAAAGTTTTCAGTTCAGGCTGATTGGACAAGTACAGATAAATTAATTAGAATTAATCGTATAAGACGCATATTTTGTCGAACTTAGGACAATATACTGCATGTCTTTCATATCCTTTATACTAACAAGACTGCTGCCTCCATGTGCCCATATGAAGTGAAAATGAATTACAATTTATATATTTATATTTGATATATAATAATAATAATAATAATAATAATGGACTTTTATTGGGTTTCAGAAACTATATACATGTAAAAAAAATATCATTGGTAAGTATGAGTAATTCTATCAAAAACCCAAAAAGGCGAAGTTCAGATTGGTATTAAAACTAATACCATCTGTTCTACCACTTAACCCGTTGAACAAATATGAAATATGATTAATAGTAAGGAGTACGGTTATATCCTATAGCAAATACAGAATTATTATTTCAGTCAAGTGAAATACTACTGTAGCTGCTTATCCAATAAGATGTTATGGAGATGGCTTTTGAAACAAGTTGATGACAAAGATTTCAGCTTATTAGGCAAAGAATTGTAAATATTAGCAATATTGTAAGAAAAAGATTGTTCGTAAAAACTAGTTTTATGGTAAGGTGGTGTTATTAGATCTTTTCTACGGATATTAAAATTATGGACATCAGTTCTTAATCTAATTTTGTTGTATAAATATGGTGGTGATTTTGTATAATTATGTTATGAAATAAACATGCAGACTGCAGAAATCGACGATTACTCATGTTCAGCCATTTAAACTCTTTTCATTTATGCGAAATATGTTCGTATTTACGTATACCAAAAATCTGTCGAAGACAGGATTTTGCATACGCTGAATTCTCTTATTATCAACAGCATCTAAACGTGGTCCATAAACAGAATAGCAATAATTAAATTGTGACAACACTAGCGATTCACAAAGCATAATGTTAACATTGCGGTTTAAACTATATCTATTTGTAATGCTGTCGATACATACTTCTTGAATCTAAGATCAGTATCAAGTATAATGCCTAGGTTTCTTGCGTGATCAGAATGGGGCAGTAATATATCTTTAGCAATATTCTGCCTTACAATATTTTTTTGTGTAGGTCTACCAAACAGCAGAACTGAACGTTTATTAGCATTGATTTTTAAACAATGTTTTTCTGATAGCTCAACAAGACTTTTAATATTATTATTGACAATAACATTTGCAGCAGCCACATTTTCAGCAGGAAATTCGTATAATAATTGCGAATCACCGGCATAAAGATGATATTCACAATGTCTTACAGTAAAATGTGTATATTATGTAATGGTATTGAGCCCACGACTTAGCTCTGACTGCGGTGCAGGATAATCGACTGATTCAAATAAGCACAAAGTTGAGGTTTTTTAAATAACTGCAATGTTAAACAAGAGTAAAATCGTAAATGCATTGATAATGAGATGCGAGAACCGATAATGAGTAGAGAAAGGCACGCTAAAACAAGGCATATTTAGGGGTTTTGAATTGGCTCGTGAATTAATAATTTAAAATGAAAGGTTTGTGCACATTCAAAGTCAAATCGCATAAAATTTATTTAACACAAATGGTTTGTTGGCTGCAATTTGAATAGAGCGTAGTTTTATTAAGTCAAAGCATAAGATGGTAAAAATTGTGGGCATACCAGAAAGGTAAACCGATATGAAGCAGAATAGAATGAATTTGCAAGAGAGCAATTGATAAATATTGGCAACAGATTGTGGCGAGAGACATTAAAGTGCGGAACTCAAAATTAGTGCATTTAAAATCAAAGTGAAGCAAAGCAGGGTGATGACTTTTAAAATAAAATGTTCGTGAATGCAACGCAAAGAGATTTTAAATTATAAAATTAAAAGACAATAAGATAGATTTAAGAAATGTTAATTTTAGTTCTAAGTATCAAATTTTCTTCCAATGGTAATTGTTAATAATCAAAACTAATTTCCTTAAACAAAAAAACCATTCAAATATCCATAGCAACATGATGTTAATTTGTTTAGGAGTCAAAGAGAACAATTGAAATTAATTAAACTTGAAGTTGTTAGTAATTTGCTCCACTTTTAATCAAGAATTTATAATAATAAATAGCATATTTACCATTAAAAACTATTGCATTTTATTGCCTGTGTGCCAGTGCTGATATGTGAGTGTTTGAGAAGCTTTACACCACAAAAAAATGTGAAATTTCTACGATCCTATTCTGAAGCAATCGGCAATAGTTCCAACTGGGATTTTCCAGCTTCATTCCCGGTGAATATAAGCATCCTGAGCCAGATGGTTGTATTCCAAGACGTCGGCAGAGACTGCAAGAGGGCCACCGTCAACATTTGCAGCGAGGGGACAGCTTCCAGGAGGAAATCCGAGCAACATCACCTACTATCATCTACGTCGCAGACCGATCCGAAGTTTTATAAGACAGGGTGTCTGCAATTTATGCATTCAGAGTCGGGAAACTCATTAGAATCCAACATCAAACCTTCCCGAAGATGGCCAGCGGGTTTCCCAGGGTTCATTTGCTTCGGTTTTTTCAAAAATAGCGTGGCTTGGGTAAATTATGCAAATTTGGAGAGAGAGAAGGCCAGGGTACTTTTGACGTCATCCTAAAAACAATCACGAATAAGTTGCCAAGCGGGAAAAATTTAAATGACTTACCCAACGCATTATTCACAATATTCCCACAAGTTTTAAAACATTCAGACAAGCAGTCTTGTACCATCAACGGGTTTGTGTCATCCGTCAGTTGGACGATTATTTGACCTACATATTAAGAACCGCACGTTTGAACTACCGACTATTGAGACAGTAAAATGCAGATCAAATTTGAGAATATAGTCCGATTCTGATCCCACCTGAGCGAGTTTCATGTTTTGCCGATGAGTTAGTGCATTGGATTTTGCAGTTAATAATATATTAAAAGGGCATACAACCATTTATTTGGGTAGTAAATATTACATTTCATTTTAGTCAGCCGTAATTAATTAAACAGCCATAATTAATTAACAGGCGAGATAAAATTAAATATCATCATTTACAAATAAAAATACAGCGAATAATTAGGCCCCTTTCATCTCAATACTGGTACCGCAACGTGGAGCTTACGCAGAGGGCCTTTTCAGATAAAACTGGCGTCCGAACGTGTCGGCAAAATATTATAACTAAAATGACACTTGCACTCGATAACGATAATCAATAAAAGCATTTATTCACAGCAGATTTAGATGTAGTACACTAGTTAAAACCATTGTTTGTATGAGTAAGATCTTGTCTGTAAGTACAAGCGCTCTGATTTGAATAACGATAACAACATGACTGATAAGCGTTCGAGAAGACAGAACAAAATGGACAACGCCAAGGAGACCAGGCTAAAGAACAACAGCACCAAGCCTCAAAGCAAGGAACTGAATTAAGTGTAATTATGGAGACGATGCTGGGAATAAAAAAGGCCAATGAAACAGCACAGAGCGTGCAAGAGAAGAAAAAAGATGCAGAAGAACGCAAAAATAAATTGAGAATCGAAGCGGAAGAGAGAGAGAGAAAGGCAGAAGAACGTGATAGAGGACTACAGGAAGCAAACCGAAAAGATGCAGAAGAACGCGAGAATAGAGTACGTAACCATAACCAACTATTAATTGAGTGGTTGAAAGGAGATTTCGAAAAAATGCAAGTAAGAAATAAGAAAGAATTACAAGCGAAGATCTACGATTTACAACAAAAATTAGAAGAATTTAAGGAAACGACTAAAAGCGAAATAAGACAAGAACTACAACAAGAAGTGTCACAATTGGTGGACGAGAAATTATAAAAGAAAGAAGAGGAAGGAGAGGGCAGGATTAAACACAAGAACAAATAATACAGCACCAAGAAAGGATCGACCAGGAATTAGGCAGTCTAGAAAAGAAGGCAGATGAACGATGGGCCAAGTCGCAGGAAGGACAACGCCGGAATGCGAACCGTATCATCATGGTGGACAACCGAATCACAAGAAAACTACGGGAAATGCAGGAAAGGCTCTGACAAGTACACGAATACCCTGCAAGTGCGGCGCCACCAACTCTGAATACAGAAATGATCCCTAGATTCGAGGGCAGATATGGCAAATTGCCTATGATTTTTCTGGCAAAATTTGACGATGTTATGAGAACGGTTCCAACAGAATGTAGGACGCTGCAAATCATAAATATGGCCATGCGAAATAACGCCAAGATATGGCACATAATTAAGAGCAAGTATGCAACATATGAGGAATTTAAAGAGCTTTTTACGCAGCAATACTGGAGAAATTCTCACCAAGCACAATTGCTTACCGAGTTGACTTTAGGAAGATACATTGCAAAGGGAGGATCCAGGGAAATGTACGTAATGCACAGGTACAATAAGGCGCAGTACCTGACTCCTAGGTTACCAGAGAACGAGATAATCCAGCACTTGTAGAGACACTTGGAGGCCGAAATAACACGGGCAGTGGCTGTACAAAACGTGAAGACCTTAAGAGACTTCCTGGAAATAGTAAGGAACTACGACCTGGCCGTTTACAACGAGAAAGTCCGAGTCAACAATATCAAAATTTTAGTAAACGAAAATTGGAGGACACTTTTGGTAATAACTTTAGGCAAAATAGAAATAACTACAATAACAACTACAATAATAACAGACAAGAGGGTCGTTATAATAATAATAATAATACTAACTATCAACGAAGAAATTTTAATAGCAATAATAATTGGAACCAGAATCGATAAAACTTTAATAAGGGGGAGAATCAGCAAAGGAATTACAATAACCTAATTGACGAACGGAATAAAAGCAGATGCCAGGAGTTGGACAATAATCAGCAAACAAGTAGACAATTTGTCAATACCATGTTCATAGAGCGAGGAGAAGAGAACAGAAATGATATGAACAGAATTAAGATAGCGGAGGTGCATGAGGAGCCCTCGATGGATAAAAAAACCTAAATTTTTGTAAATATTATAAATAAACAAACCACTAACTTTGCCATCACCTTCGACAAAACGGGGAATTTTTGTTAGAAGAAAACGAAGATAAAATTTCAAGCTCATGTTTACCGTTTATTAAATTACAATTGTTAGATCAAGAATATTATGGGCTAATTGGTAGTGGAGCAATGGTTTCATTAGTACAAGAAGAAGTTCTAATTAATCATCTAAATGTTTTACAAAGCAATATAATTAAAGTAAATAAAATAGATTTATTGTCTGCAACAAGAGGGAAGATCTGTACGACAAGTAAAGTATTGGCAATCAAGATCAGTATAAATGAAAGAGAATACGATGTCCGATTTTACATAGTATCTGCATTATTATTATTATTATTAATGCCTTTATTAATTTTTTATCAACTACAATAATAACATTTATTTATATGCTTTAAATGTACAGTTTGTGATAGGTGTCGATATTATTCAGCAAGTAAGAATTAAAATAGATGGGGTGCAAAAGTGCATCCAAATAAATGAAATAATAAGGCCTTGGCCTGTTTCCGAGTATAGGGATCAACAGCGTGAAAATTGTTGCCTAGCTAAAATAAAAACAGGAAACGACATGAATTGTTGCCTAGCCAAAAGTGCAGGAGACGATAAGATTTGTTGCCTAGCCAAGAGTGTAAGAGACGAAATCATAATAAATAATTGTACGATCATAGACGGAATGCTGAATGATGAACAGATAGAGAGTGATTAAATAAAAAAACAATGCAGCCGTAATTCATTAAACAGCCATAATTAATTAACAGGCGAGATAAATTAAATTATTATCACATTTTAACATTACAATACAAAGAAGTAGGACCTATTCACTGCATAATTATTGGCACCGCAACGTGGAGCTTACACATAGCTTTCCACTGCAATTATGAACAATAACTGACCAAGTACTGAACCCTGTGGTACACCTTTAGTAATGGACAAGGAGTTGGATTTAGATTTCGTAAGTATAACGGTCTGAGAACGATTAGTTAAATAACTTTCAATAATTTTAATGGCGTCCGACCCAAAACCGAGTATTTCCAGCAGTAAATTATGCGATATTGCGTCAAAGGCTCTTAAATAATCGATCAAAACAAGAAGTAATAAATTATTTTTGTCAATAGTAGAAAATAATATATTATCTGTAATGTTTAGTAGAGTCGTGGTGCAACTGTAACCCGGTCCAAATCCTGATCGTATATCCGGAAAAACATCATGCTCAACCAAGTGTTGACGAATTTGATATAACATAATTTTTTCCAGGACCTTTGACAGTGTAGGCAGAATACTAATCGGACGCAAATCCTTGAATTCGTTGGGTTACTTGATTTTAGGTAACGGTATAACATTAGCAGTTTTCCATGTATTAGGAAAAGTGTTGTTTAATAGACATGCATTAATTGAATACGCAATAATGGGAATTACAAATGGACAGCATAAATTCCACATTTTAATAGTAATCCCATTGGAACCAATAGAATTAGAATTTATATTTAGAAGAATTTTCAGAATTTCGTTTTCACTAACAGTTTTGAATTTGAATTTAGATTTAAAATTCCTAAATGTACCACCGTTATAAAAATCAAGCAGCTCTTTATCTTCAATAATATTGGAGTTGGTGAAGTTAACAAAAGCATTATTAATTTCATTAGCGTCACTTAAATTGAGGGGAATTTCTGTCTATTGCGACCTGTTATAAATATCTGTTTTCTTTAATTCCTTCTAAACTGAATTAATATCGTTGTTTGTTTTACGTAGTTTAAATTCAAGGTAAGCTTTTTTCTCGTTTCTAACTGCGAAAGTTGTAAAATTTCCCAATGATTTATAATATTCTCAATGAGCGGAATTTTTACTTCTTTTAAACCTATTCAAAGCTGTATCTCTCAGTGACATTATAAGTTTAATATTTGCAGCCAAGGCGCCGGGGGTTTCGATATTTTTATGGTTTGACAAGTTGAGTGTTTATCAAACAAATTGACTATAGTGTTATTCAAAAAGTGACTTTATCGTTTACATCATCGATTTCAAAAACTGTATGCCAAGAAATTGACTGCTAATCGGCATTAAAGTTATCATAAATAAATTCACAAAAATCACGGAACGAATATAAAATTGGTTTTTTTAAATTTGAAATTTCAATCGGATAGTCACAGTAGTAGATTAAACGATGTTCAGACATGTTATGCACACTGACAACTCCTGCACTTATAACTTCCTTATCGACAGAGACAACTATGAAATCTATTAAAGTAGAGCTGGTTTTGGTAATACGTGTGGGTACATTTATGATTTGTTTATAACCTAACGAATCTATCATCGACAAAAATTGAACAGTAACAATGTCATTAAACTTTAAAAGGTCAATATTGAAATCTCCAAGATACAGTATATCTTTCGAAAGAGGTGTCACTACAGATACTGCATCTTCAAGGGCATCTAAAAATTCAATATATGAAAACTTCTGTCTTCTATAGACAACTCCAATAGTTAAACTAAGTTTTTGTAATTTAATTATAAGCCACATTTGCTCTATATAACATCGCTATATTTTACGGAATGAATCATTGAACAGTAATGAAAGTCTTAACATAAATACCTACACCACCTCCCTTTGTACTAGTTTGACGATCTCTCTGCAGACAAATTGTAGCCTTGAATGTTCACAGCGTTATCAGAAATGCGAGGTGGTAGCCACGTTTCAGTCACCGCCACTACATCAAACTCGGAAGCCAATACGTACTCCTTAAAATCTGAAAAATTTGCCAAAAGCGATTGTACATTTAAATGTGCGATTCTGATACAATTACTCATACGGATATAAAAGACAAAAATCAAATATCAAATTGTAATTCAATAGCACCTGTATAGGTGCGCAATAAAAAATATAAACAGATAAAGCACGTGTGAATATATAAACAAAAAATGTATGTTACTTATAAGGAGAAAGTGGCAAGTAAACATACCGTGCCAATAATGCGCCTTATCAAATAATCCTACACCATAATATCATCGCATTGCACAGAGCACCGAACTATTTATTGCTGAATTTTGTCCAATTCTTCTTGCGATGTGATAATGCTGATTTTGCCGTTATTGTTTATAAAGACCCTTCCATCTGACGACCACACATTTTTTGAAGTATACTTCCTAATGGCGTTATTGATAACAGCGGCCCTTTTCTTCGTAAGATCTTCTCTTACAGTTATTGCGGATCCTTTCAAAACTTTTTTGTTCCTAAACACAATTTTCCGTTTCTTGTAGCTAAGAAATTTCCAATAATAGGTCTGGTTTTGTTTTCATTATCACCGCAGCACCGCCGATGCGTACGTTCCAAATCGTCCTTTCTGATTGGCACTTGCATTTTATTTTGAAATAAGTTAACTATGATATCGTCAGTATTTTCACCCCCTATTTTCAGGAATACCAAACACCCATAAACAATTTCTTCGGCTATACTGCTCCTGGTCATCTAGGTTTTGGGTAGTCTTCTTGACGATGTTATTCAATTCCTGTATCTCAAGCTTCATTTCTTTATTTTCTTTTTCTAGGACGGTTGTGACAACTTTTAAATCTTCAATTTTCTTATTGACTTGATCGATTATTAGCGTCGTGTTGTTGTTAGCAAATTCGTTTAAAAATTCTTCGGTTTTGAAAAGTTCTTTGATTTTGCTGCTGATTATGCGGTGGATATCATCAATTTGCTAGCTAGCATCTTTAGTAGTTTTAACAATGGAAATAAATAAGCGCACAGTACTTTTATAAAAATAATATTTTGGCACACTCGAAGGCACACACGTCTACACGCAGCAAGCACTCATGGTAGAATCGCAAGCACTCATGGCAGAAATATAGGTTTTTAAATGATTATAAATTCGATCGAGATTCGGTTCACAAATTCATTGTTTATATAAAAGCTAGAGAAGCTTTTCTGTGCTTGGGGGTAACGACTCCTTACTTTTAAGTTCCTTATTTGCGCTTCACTTCTAATACAACAATATCTGTTATTAAATTATTCATTCTACATTAATTTGATTATGATTCAGTACTTAACTAATAATAATTTGCTTATGGAAAATTGAAGTAGTTATAAAAACGTGTACTTAATTTTCTAGTCTCATGCTAGATGGTGTACGTGCCTACAACGAACTTCAGATCATTCCGGATAAATAGATAGATATATGTATATTGCCGTGAATATCCCTCTTATATTATTACTATTTTACAATAATTAATGAAACTCTTATCTGCTGATAATGACTGCACCCAAATAAAGACTGGACAGCTTGCTGCTATACATAAGATATGAGTGATATACTTGCTTTATCCGACTGTAAATCCTAAAAAATGTAGGGCGATGCTTCTTTTATCAATATATATCAAGCACATCTTATTTATCCACAACAACATTATGATAGTTTATCATGACAGTCAATAAATAAACTTTGTATCTCTGGGTTAATAAATAACAAATTTAATTAAAACTGTTTGAATTCTCTAACCACAAACAACAATTCTGTATTCATGTCGTGAGTTTATAGGGGTTAAAAGATAAGATCAAAGGACTAAATTCTTACTCTGAGTTTTTAGTCTTAAAAAGAGTGATTAACTATTTTTGACGATCAACACTTTACAATTCTACATAATTGAATGTTTCGCTTGCCGTGTAACGTTTCGCTCTGGTTTAAACTCTAATTGATCATAGTGCAACATGAAGAGCGTTTAAACTTCGCATTTTCCACATTACAAACAGTCTTCAGCCTTAGGACACCCGAAGCTGTAAATCCACCGCAATGGACGGCCGCAACGAGAGCACATCTGTGGCGCACTTCCACTGTAAAGGAATTTTTTTACGTTTTTCTTGAATAATTCGAAAACCGCGGCTTCTAGCAAAAAAGTATTCATATACAACATTCAACTACATGAAATTTCCAACAACAAAGGTTCTACTAATTTTTTGTCGAGGAAGAATAGTTTGCGAGATGCAGGGATTGGAAGAATGGTAGATTATTAAAAATAGTGTTTTAATGGTATAAAATTAATGTTTAATGTTGCATAAACTTCGAACTAACAAAAAAACTACATTATTTATTAAAAGCAAACATCTTATCTTGAATGTGCACATTTCAAAAATCAATAATTGAATCATCATCGTTAGGGTCATCTTGCAGTTCGAGTAACGATGCATCATTCGTACGCGTACCATGGCATGTGCCTCACACCATGGAGCACTAGTGAGCGATCAATCCTTTCCTCGGTTCCACCCCACTCGGTCGGGGATAGGGGGTTGTTGAGCCATTACTGTGTCTGTAAGTAAGTAATCAAACCGCTATAAGTAACAAGAAATAGTGTTGTAGAAAGCATTATATAAAAACAGTAAGTTGCCGTTGAAGTTTAAAAAAGTGTCCAATTGACATTTCAGTAAATTTGAACCTATTAAATTTAAGATTTGTTATTAGTGGCTATTATTAAGTTATTAGTTCGGATAAAATGGTGAATTACACTAACGATGAATACATGAACATGAAAGTGCTGCACGAGCGAGGCGTATGTATTTAGAAAAAATTACAAATATTTCTCCGAGTTATTCAACGGGAAAGTGAGACTGGGAATTTACAACCACAGAAGGGCCATGATGGTGGAAGACCAAATCGACACGTGGTTAATAGTCCAGTTACTATGTCCAAAAATAAGGCCTTTGCTGGAAAGTGAACCGAAATTTGAAATTTCTTTTTTGGGGTGTTTGGGGGGGTCCAGCAAAGCTTAACTTCAAGTTGTCGACCAATATTTCCTATGTGCTATTGCCGCCATCTTGATAAATGAGTGCGTTTGATTTTTTTGCGATAAATCGGTTACCGTTAACACTACGTGAAAATAATGTAGACATCTTTTTTAGAATTTTGAATGCTCTACAATTTATGTTCTATTAATTTTTCGCTTATGAGCGATATTTGTTGAGATATCGAAGGCGAAAGGAGAGCGTGAAAGGGTCGAGATTTTTTTTCGAGCTTCTGGGCTTGTGTCTCAATTCTGTTTCTATTTAGCAAAAAAGTAGCCATTATCAAACTTGTAGAGGTTGAAAATAGCTTCAATTTGACCTATTATAAATTGATATACGACTAAAATTACGACTTGTAGAGCGGGCCAAAGTTGTCAAGTCGGCGCTTAATTTTTATTTCATGTATCGTACTACTACATAACTGTCATAATAAACTTCACTGCATTATGAGTTTCGTTATATTTCAAGTAGCCAGTACGTAAATTGTTATTTTTGACGTCGTTCTCGATGAAAGCGACAATGACGATGCGGATGCTGCAACGCTCGAAGTAAAAATAGTCGAGGAATGGAAACATCACGACGAGCATCCTGACCATGAATGTATACTTGAAGAAAGTAAGCATCAAGAAGAAGATAAAATATATATCGAGGAAAATGAACCAGAACCATCAAAACGGAGAAGAAAATAAAAAAATTGCAACACCGATAAGTAATTAATTAATTAACCTACAAGTCGTAATTTTAGTCGAATTTCAATTCATAGCAGGTAAAATTGCAAGCATTTTCACCTAGCGTTAGCAAGAACCGAGTTACTGCAACAAAAGTCAAAATTTTTCAAGCGATCGTTTTCTTACAGAATAACTAAATGCTATAATTTGTTACCAAATGTAGTAAAAGGCTATTGTAAGTCAAAATTTAAAAAAGCTATTTTTCAAAATTTTATAGATAAACATCAATGAATTAATTATTATTATCAAAATAACACACTACTTTTGGTTTTTCACCGATTAAAGTGGAAGAACAGCGGATAGATCTGTTTTTCTATCAAGTTGAACTTCGCCCAAGACAATATTACGTTTTAGACAACATTTTTTCTGTATAATTTTGTAATAATTTAATGAAGACCTTTATTATTATTATTATTAGTATTAATATACATTCAAATAATGCTGTATACTATCTACTTGATGAAATGTAGGGATTCCAATAATGCAATGAAGTTTGTTATGTCATCTACGTAATAGTACGATACATGAAATAAAAATTACGCGCGTACTTGACAACTTTGGCCCGCTCTACAAGTCGTAATTTTAGTGGCATATCAATTTATAATAGGTCAAATTGAAGCTATTTTCAACCTCTACAAGTTTGATAATGGCTACTTTTTCGCTAAATAGAAAGATAAATGAGACACAAACTCAGAAGCTCGAAAAAAAAATCTCGACCCTTTAACGCTCTCCTTTCGCGTTCGATATCTCGACAAATATCGCTCGTATGCGAAAAGTAATACAACATAAATTGTAGAACATTCAAAATTCTAAAAAAATATGTCTACATTATTTTCATGTAGTGTAAACGAGAACCGATTTATCGCAAAAAAATCAAACGCACTCATTTATCAAGATAGCGGAAATAGCACATAGGAAATTTTGGTCGACAACTTGAAGTTAAGCTTTGCTGAACCTCACCAATACCCCAAAAAATAAATTTCAAATTTCGCTTCACTTTCAACCAAAAATGACATAGTGACTGGACTATAATGTTGATGAAGAAGTATTGGTAACGGTAGATGCTGAATCGACAACTAGTACACGCCAAATTGCCCAGGAAGCTAATGTTTCTCAGAACTTTGTTTCCCGCACATTGAATATGAACGGAAAAGATACATGGACTTACTCCCAACGATTATCCGTTGCGGCAGCAGTTTTGTGAGTGGCTGCTCAATCGTACGGAAGCAGAAGCAGGTTTTCCAACAAACATACCGGTAACTGACGAATGCTGTTTCAACAGGAATGGTAAGCTCAACTTCCACAATGCTCACACATGGGCTGATGAAAATCTTCATACCACCCGTCAAAGTAACTTTCAGCAACGTTTCAGTTTAAATTTATGGGCTGGAACACCTCACTTGCATTTTTTACAAGAAGTTTTACCAGGACTCTTAGACGATGTTTCATTGGTTGTGCGACATAACATGTGGTTTATGCATGATGGCTGTCCATCACATTTTAGTCGGTCTGTAAGAGATTACCGTACCTTTCCGCAACGGTGGATCGGCCGGGGCGGCTTTATTCAATGGCCTCCACGAAGCCCTGATCTCAACCCACTTGACTTCTTCTTATGGGGATACCTGAAAGACCGGGTACTTGCAACTGAAGTTGATACCATTGAAGAGTTGTGCGATCGAATCAGCGTTGCTACAGAGGACTTGTGAGAACAATTTCCGCAAGTGTCGAGACATTGGATTCGTCGTGCGCTACTGTGTGTTGAAAAGCAGGGGCAGCGTTTTGAACAACTTTGAGATTTTGGTGAATTTTTTTATAATTATGTAGTTATTGCTCTATTTACTTTTCATAATGTATTGTGTTTGTTAAATTTATGTTATTTTGAAAAATGTACTTAATGTAATAAAAAGACAATTTTGTGTTGTTTAATATTGAAAATAAGTAACCACATAATTTCAAATTAGAATTATGTACACAACGTTTTCAAATAAGTTGTAAAAGAAAATTTTTCCTTAGTAAACTTTAAAAAATTCAAATTCTTTCTTTTTTAATTGAAAGATAATAATAAGTAATTATAAAATAATAATGATATTGAAATAGAAATTAGTTTTAGAATTTAGCATTGGAGTGAGCACTCTTGTTCCTTTGTAAAAATCTCTGGAAAACAGTGCCATTTCAGCAGTACTCAATCAGTGGAAAACTTTCTTTGAGACCTTTAAAACACTGTAACTTTTTTATTATTGGTTTTTCATAAAATGTTTGTTAATAAAAAATGTTTACTTTAGTCCCATCCATCTACCATGAAAATGTCCACTGTACATTATAAATCACCCTGTATCTATTTAATACATTTCTAACATAGAAGTTTGACCAAAATAAAGAAGAATGTAAAAATAAAAATAGAGCACCGCGACGCTCCATAAAGTAATCAATTTTGGTAACAAAAATGTAATTGAATTGATTATTCAACACTATAATGACCGAACCAATGAAAATTGTTTCATTTGTCAGAAACAGCCAATCAAAATTGACTGTCATTGAAAACACCTAATGTCACAGTGTTTTCACGCGAGCCCGATTGGTTTCAATGATTTCAATTTAGTGAGTAGCCTTTGACTGACATTTCACCAAAACGTCAAGTCAAAGTTTGCAAATCAGCGTCGTTTTAAAACTCATAATAATTGTGTTGGAACCTCCAGTATTGAATTAATAGTGTAAAACGTTAAAAATATCTGCTATCGACCACGGTAAAAGTCATCTACCCATATTGTTGAATAATCTTTCCAAATACCACTCAAGGAATTTTTTTTAAGAGAATTTTTTTCGTCAACATGCAAATTATTGCAAATTTCTCTCAACAAAAACTGCTCAAATTCCGTTCGACCTGCGGTCTAGCAGAATTTTTAACGCAGTTTTGGTTTGGAGAAATTTACACGCAATAATTTGCATGTGAACAAACAAAATTCTCAAAAAAATTTCACCTTTTGTGGTATTACCATTGAATATTCTATTAGAATCTCTCAGTCATCAGTAGTGTGGCTTTATAAAAATACATAATTGGTAAGAACTACGGCTCGTTGTTACCTGAAAGAGAGGGGAAATAATTTCTAGTGAACGAAATTAAGATCGGAATTAATAATGAATCTACATTAATCCCATTAGAAGAATTAAGACAAGGTGTTAACGATGTTAAGATTAGATTGCGCCTCTATAACTTCGGAGCTCTGTGAGCGCAGTTTATGTTATTCCGGCGTCTGTAACCCATGATTTGAATATCGCGCGTTCCCCGCCCGCTTGCATATTGTTTTAATCGGCACGAGAAGCGATGACTTAGCTTTGTCTCCGTGTCCTTTTTCTTTTTGGTCGTATAGTGGCCAACAACTAGCGATTTTTAAATTGGTTTTGCGGTCATGCAGTTACGTTTGATAAAATTTGCTTTCGCTAAGTGTGGAGATGCTTGAGTACCTTATTTGCTGCTACAGTACCTGCTGAATTTCTTAAAAATTTTGCAGGCTTTATTTTGGGACTCTAACCGTTTTGTACAGTTCGCTTCACGAACTAAGTACCTTAATGCACTCAATGCTTTTTATCCACGGAGACTACATTAGTCTCCGTTGCACCTTTTGAAGCTGTTGTGGCAGTGCTTATTGTAATTTATATTGTACTTTTTAATCTGTGTTATATGCTAATTTACTTGCAAGCTGAGTTAGTGTTTTGAGGTGCACCTTAAATTTTGCCTAGATTTATTACACTACATTCAAACTTGTTAGTGTGAATAATCATATGATTAAGGTTATCCAGAAATTATACGAAAACGATGTTGCCTATGTCAAACAAGGGCGTCGTCTATCGAAACCTATATATACGTCTAAATGACTTATGCAGGAATATTGTCTGTCTTCACTCTTATTTAATATACAGGGTGATCTATAAGGGCGGACCAAACTTCAACAGTTTTTTTGGGAGGTCATTTTGAGTAAGAGATGTTATATGAACCTAGGTCGTATTCCATTTATTTACCTAACTGCAAGAGATCAAAGTCTTATTAAGGGGCGGGTCAAGGTAAAACCGCTGAAAGTAGCAAATTTTTCAAGCGTCATATCTACTACGTATGTGGGACAATTATATCAAACTTTTTGTTGTATGATAGCCTGTAGTTTTATCTGTCTAACGCTTTTCTCAAAAACGAAACAAATTTCAAATTCTGTTTACGCCAATATCCTAGACTTCTTAATATCTAGCGAATGAAATAATTTCATAAAAATCATTCAAAGGAAACTTGACTTTTTCAAACTTATTTTTGAAATTTTTTCAGAATTTATTCTATTTTTTATCTCATACACTAGAACTGTAAAGAAGAATAATTTTAATATAAAAAATACTAAGAATGGACAAGCCGTTTGGAAGAAAAACTTTTTGGAGATAAATTGCAAGGTGTTTTTAATAGCTATTTATGCAACAAGTGCTAAAAGTCAACGTTTATGCACGAGATATGAAAATTATGAAACAAAGCCGAAGGCTGAGTTTCATAACATGTCTCGTGCATAAACGACTTTTAGCACGAGTTGCATATAATATTTTATCTACTACCTTAATTTTACTGTTATTAATCCATAAATACTGATTTAACAAAAGTTTGCATCTACGACACTTCTAATTTATGTCATAATAAACAGTAGGCCATGCGCCGGCGAATGTTTGCGAAGCCAGTGCTGTCAAGGTCAGTTACGAAATGTAATTATTAATACTCCACATCTGAGTGTATTCATTACATAACGCTTTAATAATTTCAAAAACACTTTACCTGTAACGCAAGAAGCAACTAGAATAACTTTACAACTTCACTTCCAGTTCGAAATTATAGTTTTATAACCTCACTTGACTTTTAGCACATGGGCTAAAAGTAAACAGCTGATTTCTTTAACCACGGTAAACTATAAAACGTCACTTTTAGTGAAACAAGCTAGCGCTAAAAGGCCTACTTTTACTAGTGGTCGTAGATAAAATATGTTTTTAATGGCTTTCCTACCATTAAATTGCCATGAAATCCATATCGTTTGACAGATAGAACTACAAGCTATCATACAAAAGAGTTTGATATGATTGGCACACATACGCTTGAAACATGGGCTACTTTGAGCGGTTTTACCTTGACCTGCCTCTTAATAAAACTTTGATCTCTTGTAGTTAAGTAACTAAATGGAATACGACCTACGTTCATTAACATTTTTTACTCAAAAAGAGCTCCCCAGCATACTGTTGAAGTTTGGCCCGCCCGTTAGAAATCACCCTGTATATTAAGAAATATCTTATCAAGTGAAAGAATGGGGATTCTAAT
This sequence comes from Agriotes lineatus, assembly GCA_940337035.1. Lineage (NCBI taxonomy): Eukaryota > Metazoa > Arthropoda > Insecta > Coleoptera > Elateridae > Agriotes > Agriotes lineatus. Next base: position 232,917,608 of record OW679194.1, on the reverse strand, counting down.
TAACAATTCTTACCTCTATACTCGTACACCGAGTTTTTCTAATGATTTGCACAAGACTCATTTAGTATGGAATTTATGCTTAAAATATTGTACATATTAGGAGCAAAGATCGAATTCCCTCCATGAACGAAAAAACTGACCAGAACGCGTTGTGAGCAATGTCAAATATCCAAAGACCGAAATTTTGTGTCGTGGAGCTTGTCAAACAGCCACAGCGTGTTGTGGATCTTTAAAAATAATCAAAACACAGTTTTTTTTAAATTTAATTTTGAAAAAAGCAAGTTCCCGCCCTCCACTATGTATAAAAAGTACAATGGTGAGTAGTGATTTTCAGCAAACCTGGAGTCTCCAAAGCTGATGACAGGGGTTCTAAGTTGATGATGTGCAAACTGATTTAGTTGTCGCACACAGACAAGATTTTATTCGACGATTTATACAAGAAAACAAAGCCACGGCAGTCATCTAACCTTAGTGAACAAACTACCTACTGCAAAGTGGAAGTGAATAGTTGGTGAACCAAATAGCTACTTTGAAGTGGCAGTGAATAGTGGCGCGGCAAATAAAACACCTGAGAGAATCAGGTAGAATTTCTTTGCATTATTAACTGGCATGTGAGTTGTTGAAGTCAATTTGTAGGTCTTGTATTATTTGACATGCTTTTGGTGTGACCATGTAAGTTCATAAAACTTTAAATCCTTGAAATAGTTTACTTTTGAATTTGATTTATTTGACAGTACAAGAGTAACTTTGTGCTACTTTGTGCTATGGTTCGTGTTTTTTGTCAAATTTATAAGGCATTCATTAGCGATATATACAGGGTGTCTCAAAAAATGGGACACCGATTAGCCATAGATTCTATTCGTCATAATAAATCGATTAAACCTAATATACCTTAGTACAAAGTCTCTTCAGTAAGAAATTATAGGGTCTTGAAGTTAAATTTTTTATTTTTTATTTTTTTGTTAATTTCCATAAATGTAGAGATATCAATTTGAATTTTGGTATACATACTTACTATTATAATATACTGCACTAATAGAAAAAACTTCATAAACTAGACTTGACTGTAAAGGGCACTTTACCTAACTTTCAAAACTTTTTTTAGCTCTAACTTCGTTATATGTAACATTTTTAAAAATTTTAGCTGATTCTCTGAAAGAGAATTAAAATACACAAAAATAATGTACTCTTACTTCATAGGCGTAGAAGCAACCGTTTACCTTAAAATACTTATCAAAAGTTTTTGGTTGTCACTAACACATGTAATTATCAAGTAGGCATGATCACTAAAACAATGGTCATCTAGTAAAAACAATGATAAATCAATTAATGATATTAGTGACATAAGAATTTGTTCTCCTATGTTGTTAAAATGCCGCTACATAACGAATTCTCCAATGCTGAAAGGTTCGTTATGTCGCAGCATTTTCGTAAGCACAAAATACAAAAACCTGCTGTCACCAACGCCATTAATTGATTTCTTGTTGTTGTTTACTAGATTACAATCATTACCCATTGTTTTTGTGATCATGGCTATGTACTTGATAATTGCACATCTTAATGACAACCAAAAACCTTTGATGGGCATTTCACGGTAAACGGTTGCTTTTAGGCTTAAGAACTAAGAGTACGTTATTTTTGTGCTTTTTAATTCTCTTTCAGAGAATAACCTAACATTTTAAAAAGTGTTACATATAACGAAGTTAGAGCTAAAAAAAGTTTTGAAAGTTAGGTAAAGTGCCCTTTACTGTCAAGTCTAGTTTATGAAATTTTTCCTATTAGTGTAGTATATAATAGTAATTACGTATACCAAAATCGATATCTCAACATTTATGGAAATTAACAAAAAAATAAAAAATAAAAAATTGAATTTCAAGGCCCTATAACTTCTTACTGAAGGGACTTTGTACTAAGGTATATTAGGTTTAATGGATTTATTATGACGTAAGGAATCTATGGCTAATCGGTGTCCCATTCTTTTGAGACACCCTGTATAACTAGCTGTTAACCCGCGACTTCGTAGCCGCGAGGTTCGTTATTTGTGTATTAAATAACGACTAATTATTTCCTGTCATCCCATCCCACCTCATCCCATCCCCATCCCCGTCCCTGTCCCCGTCCCGTCCTTTATCCCGTCCCCGTCTCCGCCCCCGTCCCGTCCCGTACCGCCTCCTTCCCTCCCTTCCCCTCCCATCGCATCCCTTCCCGTCTAGTTTCGTCCCGTCCCGTCCCGACTCCTCCTTTCCCGTCCCATCCAGTCCCGTCCCGTCCAGTCCCGTCCCGTCGCCCCTCCCATCCCATCCCATCCCTTCCCTTTCCGTTCCCTTCCGTCCCGTCCCGTCCCGTCCCGTCCCGCCCCGTTCCCTCCCCTCCCCTCCCATGCCATCCCATCCCATCCCATCCCTTCCCGTCCAGTCCCGTCCCGTCCCGTCCCGTCATCTCCTATTTTTACCTTTAGAGGACAAATTTCCAAAAACTTTGAATAGCTTAGTTCAAAATTTGTTCTTACAAAATTTTAACCTCTTTTTTACCCCTTTAGGGGTTGAATTTTCATGAATCCTTTCTTAGCGGATGCCTACTCCCTATCAGAAATCTGTCTGTAAATTTCAAATGCCATTTTCGCAATCAACGCCCCAAAAAACCTCAATAACGACACCCATATCGACTTTATGCTTATTTACCCCATTTCACCCCTTAGGGGGTTGATTTTCGGAAAATCACGAAATAAGTGTATGCTTATTTGTTTTTTGGAGTACCCCTACTAAGTTTCAAGTCAAAATGTCTATTTAATATTATTTTTCCATACAAAATTGGAACCCATATTTTACCCCTTTAGGGGTTGAATTTCGAAATACCTTTCCCTATTCCTTGTATACATCATAAAGGGAACCTCTGTACAAAATTTCAGCTTTCTAAGTCCAAGGGTTTGGGCTGGGCGTTGAGAGTGAGTGAATGAGTCAGGACTTTCAGAAATATATTTAAAAGACTAGCTGTTACCCGCGACTTCGTTCGCGCGAGGTTTGTTATTTGTGTATTAAATAATGACAAATTATTTTCTGTCATTCCATCCCATCCTATCCTCGTCCGCGTCTCCGTCTCGTCCCATTCACTTCCATCCCATCCCTCCCCTTCCCTTCCCGTCCAGTCCCTTCCCGTCCCGTCCCGTCCCCTCCCCTTCCATCCCACCCCTTCCCTTTCCTTCCCCTCCCGTCCAGTTCCGTCCCGTCTCGTCCCGTCCCGCCCCTTCCCGTCCAGTCCAGTCCCGTCCCGTCCCGTCCCTTCCCGTCCAGTCCGGTCCGGTTCAGTCTCGCCCCGTCCCGCTGCGTCCCTTCCCTTACGTCATGTCCACCGTCTTGGACTTAAAAATAAATGCCATTTTCGCAATCAACGTCAAAAGAAACCTCAATAACGACACCCATATCGTATTTTAGACTTATTTACTCCATTTCACCCCCTAAGGGGTTGATTTTCGGAAAATTACGAAATACGTGTTTGCTTTTTTGTTTTTATCAGTACTCCTATGAAGTTTCAAGTCGAAATGTCTATTTAATATTATTTCTCCATACAAAATTGGTACACCCATTTTACCCCTTTAGGGGTTGACTTTCGAAATATCCTTATTCCTTGTATATACCATAATGGAAACCTCTGTGCAAACTTTCAGCTTTCTAGGTCCAAGTGTTTGGGCTGGGCGTTGATGAGTGAGTGAGTGAGTCCGATTTTCAGTTTTATATATATAGATTAGAAGAACTTAACCTCAATGTTCAAAATTGTAGCCTTTTTTAAATAAGGGCTTTACATAAACAAGTTGAAGATTTCTAAACCTTGAGCATGATCAAATAATTACTTTCAGGTTAAATGTCCCTTTTTTCTATTAATTGATGGCCTTGCTTAAAGGGTGATTAGAAATAAAAGTTAAGAATGTACAAGATCAGAAGATCTGGATGGCCATAGGCTCATCTTTTTGGGTGCTTTTTATCTAACCAATGTGTGATTTATCTTCCACTTTAGGGACAGCCTTAGCTTAAAAATAGCATTTTTTCTTTTGAATTTCAAGCAGCAGGTTCGTTTGCTATATTAAGTAATTTGTAGTGCCACTGATGAATTAAAAACCTTTCCAATCTCTATTATAACCATCGAACAGAACGCACGCATTAAATAGGTCGAGATAGTTTTAATAACAATTAAAATATCTTAGATCTAAACGATGAGCGGGGAGCTGCCATTCAAATGACCAACTAGGTAAAAATGTCATACCTTGCCTATTTTTCGCAGTATTTATAGTCGTTTACCTACAGATTTCATACGTCATTTGCTTGCCAAAGCTGTTCCTTTGGGTATTTTTCGTTCCCCGGCTTTCACAATTTCCATGAATGAAGTGCTGCGAATCGTTTCGGCGTTCGATAAAAATGAAATTACATATTATTTTCTGAATTGGGTGTTGACGTTACGATTTCATAGAAAATATGATTGGAAAAAAGGAAACATGTTGCGAAACTTGCATAGTTAACCTTATCAATATTATTTGCACTACTGCAAACATGTTAACAATTTATAGCTTTACCTTCCTCTTATTTCTATCAAGCACGTTTTTAATACATGAGTGAATCTGTTTATAATTATTTATGTAACCATGTCTATTGTCCTACAGGATTTTCCGGAGATACGTCACCGCATTACTAACCAAGCAATTAGTACAATCTAACCAAGATTTACTTTGTAAGCAGCACCATAGGCTATATTTGGGTATTCCCCGCACATTACTCAATTTAAAGATTTTTAATCGAGTTGTCTCAGAGAAGCAATAACCAAGGACGCGCAGCGCCAACAACAAGTTTACTCCGACAATAGTAACCTTGACCCAACACTTCCACAAATCTAAATTATAAATACTGGCATATCCTCTCTTTGCTTGCATTCAGTTCCATTGGTTTTGTGTTTGCGAACGGTGCGTTTTAAACTCAGGGTGAGCATTGTTTTTGCACAGATAGTTTCATTACGCGGTTCAATGGGTTCTCCGGTTCATTCATTACACGTTCGAGTTATTTAGCTACCCATTTGCGTTCTTTGTTTTTATAGCTCCCGAGATACGATACGACTGTTGCGTTTTAAAAACGGTCTGGAACGGTGGGAAAGCGGATTATTAATTTTCAATCTATATTCATTGATACTACAAAGGCCCTAATTAAAAGGTATTGATTCCTAAGCGTCCTGGAAATGTGGATAAACTGGTGTAATCATAATCGCCATAAATTCAAAGGTTTTTATTTCTATCAAAGACCAATGCAATTATTGCTCAAATTGGTTTTATATAAGTGTAATAGTTATCGTCTACCAATTTTGTTTGAAACCTCTAGTATATATCTTTACAATGTCCTTACGAAGGTTCTTCAAGGCATTACCCAAGTAGAACAATTTATTCTATACGTAGTGCTTATAGTATCTATTTCGTAGGTGTAAAGCAAATTTAGGCAAATTATTATTTGCCTAAATTTAGGTCACATAACGAAATTCAGCAAAGATACTGTATCTTGTTCTCGCTTGTTTAGGTTAGTTGCAGCCTTTGATTTTTTGTTCATTTTAACGGTCCGCGTTGTGTCCACTGTCGGCATACTGTCTACGGTTAGCATTGTGTCCACATTGTGTTTGCACCAGACGCTTGGCATATGCCTAGGCAAATGATTATTGGCTTAAATTTGCTTTATGTCTATAACGCCTATAAATTTTTTATACTGATGTGTAGTTACCATAATTAAATATTAACTTAACTTTTGTGTTGTGGGTCTCAATATTTTTACTCTGAATTCAATTCGTATTTGCACTCCTTCAAATTGCGGATTTTAAAATCCTACAAAAACAAAAGTAATGCCATATCTAATCATAGGTTAAATCAGAAATAGACAAGACCCATTGTATTACCTTCTTCGAAGCTATACCACAGTATATTCTTTAGAGTAGACGATTACATTAGTATATCTATACTCAATTAATTTCCTTTGCGTTTCTGAGCAGAACAAAAATCAAAGCAAAATTTGACAGTTTATCATTCTTCATTCTTAAAATGAATTAAAGTTCTTGAAAATAACATAACTGATCCCTCCAGTACAGCAAGATGTCACAAATAGGTTTTCTATAACTTAGGTACTTTTCAAAAGTTAGTAAAGTTTCGTAACTAAATATTTAGTACACTGAAAAAGGTATTCATATTCAATACCTGCTCAGAATCACAAATGGAAAATTAAATTATTGACGTTACAAAAACTAAATTTTTGGTTTAGATTAAAACTATATTAAAGTAATTTAAAGAATGAGTCTTCAAGTTCTTAATGAATATTGATTCAGAGCTATTTGTAAAGTGAGAGATTTTTTTCATGCCGAAGATACACGGTGTTTCAAAATTACACGGAACAACTATAAGGGCGTTATTCTGCATTAAAAAATAAGAGAAAAACTATGACAAACATAATGTAAGAAAATCATTCATTTCAAAGATATCCTTGATCAATGAATTAAAGATAGCAATTCGTTTTTAAAACGTTTAAATTTAGTAGGCTGGTGTTTTTTTGTTGTTTTACTTACAATTTCCAGAATGATTGAGTGACTCAGAAAAAAGAGATTACTTCGAACAGTTACTATAAATTTCAATAAAAAGAGGATCTGAAATAATTTATTGCTTATTATTTTTCTACTTTTTACTATAGGACAACGTCCACATATTGTGCGTAAACAAAAAAAATGTGTTGGAACAGAACACCAGCCTACTAAATCTTAAAGCTTTGAAAACGAATTGCTATCTCTAATTCTTTGATCAAGGATAACTTGGAAATGAAAGATTTAGGACGTATTTTCATTAGAGTTTTTCTCACAATTGTTAGGTTTTCCCTTGTTCGATTTGAAAAAACTCTCACCATATGCAGGATGAAGTTTTGTAAATAAATATTGGAATGTATAATAGATAGAAAAAAGGACTGAATGTAAAAAAGGTGGGCTTAGTAAGTGTTTGAATTGACATTTCCCTTATTTTAATTTAAAAAATTCAGGTGTAACTACATACTTGTAAATAGCTAATTCCCCTGTATATCATTTATATTTAATTTAATAGAACATGGTGTTTGGATATAGTTACTATAGCCAACTCTGTACTTACTTGTTTTTGAAAAACTTTAATTCTATATAATATTAACAGGAAAAGATACCGTTGACATTTTAGTTTACAATAATTTAATAATGACAAGTGAATTTTTATAATAAAACCTTATCTACACTTTTAGTATTTTTTTATTACAACCCTATATTAATTGATCAATAGAGAATTAATAACCACGTTTACAATTCAATCAATTACTGCTCTAATTTATAAAATATCGGCCCGTATTCTTACTTCATATTTAAATGTGATCCTTAAGCTGTCATGTTCCAAGTAAGCAAAGAGGAATATGCTTTTATGTAACTTCCAATGATGTGTAAAACAAAGATCTTTCGTTGTAATTGAAGTTAAGATACTTAAGTTGATTACATTTTTAATCATGGGGTGAGATTATGGTTCACTATTATTTGTAAAATGCAATATTCCATCCGAGGGAAATTAGTTGCAATAATTTAAAGGAAAAAGTTAAATTGTGGTGTTAATATTACTTTTGCGAAATTAGTGTTGTCGAGTTCATAAAATTAAAAATGTCGTATTATGAGGAAACCTTCTAGAAAGATAGTCAATGAATACTTTTTTACCAGTTAGGTTTAATGAATTTAGCGCACTTTTATGTAAGCAATAAACAATTTTCGATTTATCATGTTCACTAGTTATGCGATTTTTTTACTGTTATGTTGACACTCTTCAACTCGTTTTTAACCTTCCATACGTGCAAAATGAAATGACACTTTAACACTTGTATCATATACAGGGTGTAGAAATGCTTTTCGCACCATAGGGTTTTCAATGGTAATTTTTTCATAGGACAATATTTGCTTCCCTAATTATTTTAGAGCAAACTTGTAAATAGGTTTTTTGTAGAGCACACAATTCTGCATCAATTTATGCCATCATTTTTGTAATTTTACGTCAGAAATCCTAATAATGAAAGAAACTAGAATTATCATTTTTTAAAAATCGGTGCAAATTGTGAAGTGGTGGTATGTTGGAAGCAGATCAGGTGCAATAAGTGCCATGGTTGCCGCTACATTTGACAGATGCAAACAAATAAACAACAAACTAATTTGTTGATGTTTTGAGATGCTTCAATAATTTCAAGGTACCACTGATTTGTCTAAAAATGGTAATTTTATTGCTTTAAATTCTCGGTTTTCCAAAATGTAAAATGACAAATGCTGGCACAAATGGATACAGAATTTTTTTCTCTACAAAAAACTTACCTATAAGTTTGCTCTAAAATAATTAGGGAAGCAAATATTTTCAGATTAAAAAATTACCATTGAAATCCCTATGGTGCGTAAAGCATTTCTACACCCTGTATATCCTTACAATTTCTTGCTTTAAAGATTATGTTATGTCTTTACAGGTCTTAGTTGTAAGAAGCTGAAGAAATGTTCTTATAAAGAACCATTATATCGCACAAGGCTCACTAAAAGAATAGGATAACGAATGCTAGAATTAATTTTGTTAAAATGACCCATAGGAAATAATATTTCGTTTAACTCTACAGTATTTCCAGTTACCTACTAATTGTTTTTAAATTATTGTCAGCAGAGATACCTTTAACGTTAGTAACTGATAACTGTATATTTTCAATACTTGTTTTGTAATTACAATAGTGAAATTTATGACACTTTTCTAGAAAGAAATTTAAGACATTTTTTCATACCTATGTAAATTATGTATAGAGTCATTTATTAATAATACAGAACCGTAAGCTGTTAATATATGCTATAAAATTAAAATTAGTGTTATTAACTACGCAGTAAAATAGATTACATTATGATGTGATGTAATTTCTTCCGGATATAACAACATTGGTTTTACCAATTTGCGGTGATAGCGTTTACATTAACAATAAAATTACGTTGTAGTAATCGTTTGAAATTATCGATGTAATTTAGACTATTAGTACAATATAACGACTATGAGATAAAATTTTAAATAATTTGGCAAGACAGTACGAAAATTAATCAAAATACTGTGTCTATGTAAGAAATAAATTCAATTATATACACTATAATAACATTGTTACAAAATGTATGTATTGTATGCGCACTCTTAAAAGATGATGTTTAAAATTAAAGTAATTTCTCGTATAAAAATAAAATGTTCTGTAACTAAGTCTTTGAAGTTCTATTTGGTTTGTTATTTACAAGAATAGAAATCTACATCTTGTTTGAAGTTGCGAAATTACAATATACGGGGATTTGACAGTCATTTCTAGTTGAATTCCTGGGTACTATGATTACAATAGACTTAAAATATTCCAAATAAATTATATAGGGTGTACATCCAAAAATGACTATAAGTTAAGTTAAAGAAATAGCTTGACACTTGCTTTTAGTCACACTACGTAAAAGTTAAAACATGCTAAAACATATTTTTCATCAGAGCATACGCAGGTTTACTTATTGATTGTATAACTAGATTTTTTTAATCGAGTAGAATTGTATGAATAGACATACCGGGTGAGTTTTTTAAAGTGTTACAAAGCGATATCTCGAAAACCGTTTACAATATTTTCATGAAACTTTTGTGAGGTAATAGGGAGATGAGGGGACATATTTAAACATATTTTTGATATTTACGTCCTATCTGTGTTTTGAGGAGTGGGGGGTAACTTTAATGATGTACTTTTGTTATAAAATTTGAATCTACTTAACAAAATACGTATGTCTGCAAAATATTTTTTTATTCGCTTTTGTTTACGGAATTATGATTTATTAGATTATAAAATTTAAAAAATGTGAAATTTTCGTTAAAACGTCAAAATTCTCAACTTACTTAAGTAGAACTAACGCATTTCTATGGAAACGAATTCTAATTTTGGAATAAGTGAACTTGATTTATTGGTGAAACGTATTTATTTTTTAATTTCTATCAAAATTTAATCACCATAATTCTATAACCGACAGAACAAATAAAAAAATTTTTTGTACATATACTTAGTTTTCGAGCTATCCGCTTGTAACACTTCAAAAAGCTCACCTGTATGATGTACGTATTATTATGCTTAATCCACAATTTTATTTGGGTATTGGTTTCGGTATTTGTTGTCCTACAAGAAGTAATCGTAAGTAAATACACAAGCTTATGCTAATGTGAATGCTTTTAATAATTAAGTATACAGCTACTTGGAATAGACGAATAATTATTAGTATTTTTGCGAAAATTACGTTCAATAGCAGATGTCATTATGATAAAATGAAAACTCAACCTTCTAGCGCAATAAAAATTGTTTTGAAAGTTACATAGAAAAACCCAAGGTGCAGATCAGGCTTATAATTAAAGTGAAGCAATAGTAATTGTATTTGTTTTTACATTACAACATTATCGTGTCTCTTAGTTCATCATTAATTAAAGCTATAATAAAGTGCCTATGAACTTGGCAGTATTGAATTTTTCCAGACGTATAATTTGACATTCCCATGCAAATGATGTTGTACATTAGCGATTCAGTCTGTGCTAATGGCTTCTAGCATAAGTACAATGCTTCCCAGGCCTTGAGTCAGATGAATAAGCAATTTATTCATAATCGCAGATAAATCAACAGATCCCGTATAACTTCAAGGATTGGGCAGATTGCGGAAATTACTTTGCCACGAACAATTGCCCCAAAAGTGGATATAATTTGGGAAGACTGCATTTATACTAGTCACGTTGCCACAATTCCAAACACGAATTACCAGCGTTATTAATGAGTGTCCTGGAATTCTACAGTATTGGCTGTATTTCTAGTTTTGTAAGCAGGCCATAAGGAGGCTAGTTATTGCCATATCGTACAAATTGTGCGCAATTCATAAAACAGTCTCCACTTTGAGGTATAATACAGTTCAAAATTGCAAGCAGCTGCTTATTTATTTTGTATTTCACAACTATTCGGAAATTCATTTATATTATTTATTAAATATGGACAACATTAAATAAATCATTAAAATAACATGATTACTAGAATATTTGTTAAGCCTCACAAATCTAAAGATTAGGAGTGCATTTGCAGAAAAAGAAGAACGCAGATGATATTGATACTAATGAACAGTGAAAAATGATAAATTCGTTATCTAAATATTTCTATTCTGTTACTCTACAAAATTAAGCGATTTTACATAAACTTACAAAATGTATTTCTTATGAGGTCACATATAAAACATACAAATGAATTTATTGTGCTTAGAAGCGCTTGTATCGAGAGATCCAAAAAAACCTGTTCCTCAGCGGGCTGTGGAAATTCAACGTACGAATAATATGTTGGTGACACTGTACGTCAATGTCATATTCGACGTTATCAGGTTAGGTTTTCCGTCAGTTATGACACAAAATGACGCAAATCCTAACCTGCTAACCTCGAATTTTACATTGACGTACAGTGTCACCAACATATTATTCGTACGTTGAATTTCCACAGCCCGCTGAGGAACAGTTTTTTTTGGATCTCTCGATATTTGCACTTGCGAATGACTTTGTAGTGTTAATCTTTTTATTCCAATTTATAATTATTATTAGCACACAATTCAAATTTTAACAATATCATTAAAAACCAATTTGTAACTCGGTTGCTATTGGGAAACCGCATCATCAAAATTATATTTTTCTCAGAAACACATCTATTATTTGCGATAAATGAAATAATATAAATTGTGATTTTTCTGAATATACACTGCAATGTAATAACATAATTATTGCTAATAAATTTTTTAAATAAAAGAAGGCCTACTATGACTTTTTGATTTTTATTTGGCCGAGAAAGATAACTGTTTGCATTAATTCAGCACCTGATAACTTGTTAGTTTGTTAATGAACAAACTAGTAATACAGTGCGCAATTGGCTAATCTAAAGTGCTCAATTGGTGTGTCCGACAACGGTATACATTTTTACCTGGAGTAGTAAAGTGCTCAATTGGTGCCCGTCCGGCGTATACAGGGTGATTTATAAGTATGGTCATTAAATTAAATGGGTGTGTAATGAAGTACATGAAGTAACCTGCACTAAAAATTAGTTGCTTATGAAAAAATTGTATTGGAGTCTGGTGCAAACTTTTGAGAACCACTGGCTAAATTAAATGGGAATACATTAACTTAATGCACAAACTTTGATTAAATATTACTGTTTTTTGCTTCTGAATTTGATGCAAATTCGGTCTAATTGCAACCACTTGTCCGAACTTAATGGTCATAGAAATTAATTTTCAGTAATTATTATCAATCAGTTTAAGTAATTAAATGTTTTATTTTTTGTGGGATTATTATAAATTTTTGACGTATAATTAATTATAAGAAGTTGTTCTGTTTGATGTGCATAATATAATAATATGAAGAATTATAGCTTCATTACATTTTATAGTTAATTATAAATATATGTTTAATATTTTTTTAAAAATTAACATGCTCAATCTTTTATAGTCAAATAAATTTCTCCAACAGCGTAGAGTTACCTTAATAATTATTGGTATTTATCCTTTATCAGTATTGTTAGTATTACTAAAAGACCAAATACCCATGTTCGTAGTTGGTCTTTATGTCCAATATAATCAATTGAAGTATAGAGCAGAGTTTGTTGGAACTCTGAAAAAGTTTCGATTACAGCGTAACTTTAGATGACACTCAAGCTACTTTCTTTCTCAGACTTTTGCATCTGATTTTCCAGTTGCTTTTTCCAAATTATAACTTCGACGTTTCTAAATAGAAATTTATGTTAACTGAACCAATACGCAATTCCTTGAAAGGACGATTAAATTAAGGTAGAGTTTTAATTTATTTACATTGAGTTTCATATTATATTTTTTCTGTGCACAGAAGCATATGCCAGGTAATTAACTATAAATATCCACTTTTCTATTTTAGACCAAAATTTAAAATATTGCGAAGTCGTATTACATTATGTCGAAGTGTTTGTATAAATAAAGTATAAAAAGCAATGTAGCCCTGAAAATTTGGTCAAATTGAAGTGTTCATAAATCCATACTTACTGTATACAGTACAGTACATTTTTAAGTTATTGGACAGTAACCAGCTTATAAATAGTTTATTGGTATTGGCTCCATGGGTAGAGATGTTAAATTGCCGTTACTCTTATAGCCGTTGACATTATATCTATGCTAAGCATTTTAACGAGTTTCAGAATAGCAATGCATCTGAAAAGAGTTAATTATTTAACAAATTAAATTATTTTAATGGGGCTTTACGTATGATACTTCTAGACCAGTATTTCTCAACCTTTTTGTGCGGGCGGCCCATATTTCATTAACTGTAACTTGGCAAAATTTAAGAATGGAAGTTAAGAAAAAAAGGGGTTTTCTGAAAATTACACAGTTTAGCGTGGATATAATCGGGTGTAGATATGGAAATAGAACGGTGTATGAGAGAGTCGATAACGTACATTTTTGTGTTGGATGATGATGGCTATTGGCATGTTGATAGCGGTCGGTGTAAGTGAGTGCGATATACTGAATGACCAAGTGTACCATTGGGCTCGGGAAAAACATGTACATCCATGAAAAAAAGAGAGCCGTTAATTTGTACGTCCATGGTAAAGTTAGTGTCTCCATACTGGCTATAAATTTCGCATTCCTTCCGATCGGTAGCATCGTTTTCCTCCGGCCTGGTTGTCACGTGCTCTTCGCTTATCTTCTGATGAAGCCCCATATGAAAGTGGACGAAACGTTGACTTCTTGGATCTCAACAATGACACGGTTTAATCCCGGAAGTCGTTCGTTACATAAATACCAACTTACAAGGAAGTTACAAAATCATACTTCAAAGCCAAGGTAATTTTCTAAAAAAATTAAAAGCTTGGACAGTTGATAACTTTCATTTAACTAACGCATTTATTGATTTCGTCGCAGTTCTTAATGACGACCCCCTTGAAGTAGACTCATTACCACTATCGATATATTCACATTTAAAAGCACTTCAAAATCAGATAGTTGACTACATTTCGGAAGAAACGAGTTTAGGTTTAAACTGGGTACTTAATAATTTTAATGAGCGAACTGTGGTACAATGGTTTGGTATCAGCAGCTCGTCTTTTCTACAATGCTACATGTTAAAACAAAGGCCAGACATTTATTATTACTTTAAAACGGCCGTATAATGTGCATTACAAAAATTTAAGCAGATATTAAAAAAAATATTTTTCAAAACAGCCCAAGTTTTGCACTGAATTTTATTTTTTCACACTTAAAGATGTTACTTGTATTTTTTCTAGTTATATGTGCTATGTATTTTGTATATTTAAATAAAGTGTTCGTTTATGTAGTAAACGTATCGTTAATAAGTAAAATAGCCGCGACGGTCTTCGAGAGCCCCCTGACACATTACCCCTGGGGGTCGCGAGTCCCAGGTTGAGTAACCTTGTTCTAGACAATAATTTGCAATGTCTGTTCAGAAGCATAAAAATTCAAATTGATAAATCTATTTTCGCTATAACTTAAAAAACGAAGCTTGTACGGGTCTTTACAGTTTTGGTTTCATTGAAAAACGTTATACATCTCTCTAAATTCGATTGCATCCTTTAAAGAGTTTTTAAAGAGTTACAAATAGCTTAAAAATGTAGTAGACAAATTAACAGCCTCGTTGTGTTTCTTTCAGATAGCGATATGCGACAAAAATTTCTCAAATTCTGCTCTTGACAACAACAATGTTTCTACACAAATTGTTAGAAATTTTTCGAGATGACAGTCATCTCAGAATAAATTTGATAGAACTGTTTAAATAAAGATGACCACACATCTTTCACTTTAAAAGCTTAAAAAAATCACTATAGAAACAGATTGCTCCTATTTATTCCTATTTTGCTATCAGGCCATTTGTTGAATATTTTCAATCGAGCAAAAATTTTGGAAAATTGTTTGATTTAACTGTTTTTCGATGAAAATTTAAATTTTCGTTCAGTGATATTTGTAAATCGTTTGTGTAACACACGCTCTATCTGTAATGCAGGGTAACAAATATTGCAGTAAAGTATATGGACCAAGGCGTTTTTCCGGACTTCAGATTAAGAAATTTAAACTGAGAGAATTTTACAGTGGTTTATTTGTTGAACATTTTTAAATAATTTTTCGAAAATACAAAAACAAATATCAGAAGCTTAGGCTATTACGGGAAATCCATGAATTTTTTAAAATGTTAGATAGTAGTTCATTAGGAGAAGATGGAAAGGTCGCGAGGAAATTTAAAATTTTGGTAACAAAGGGAATATATGAAACTCTCTTTGTAAATGAGTTCCCATAGACAGCCATAATATTTGCATATTGCATCACAATACAAAATTAACAGCATAAAACACTTTTTAGGGTGGCGAAACGCCCAACCAAACATCATGAATTGTATTACTTAGAAGGCCGCAAAAAGCGTTGGGGATTATCTTCATAAATATTTATTGACATTGTATTCTGTTATTTGGTGTAAAAGAATAGGGTAGAGGCAAAGTAAATTTAACGATTACAATTAACGCACCGCTTTGTGTTCATCCAAATGTGCTACTATTCTAAAACCAATATTCCAGATTCTCTTGTCATAAGCTTCCCTATGGGATCAGCTTAACTGGGCATTCAAATCTGTTCTAAATGCATAATAATAGCCAACAGGATACGAATCAGTTTAACAAACAGTACGGTTATTTCCAGTCCCTGACTTTCGGAAATAAAAACGGTTAATTTAAACACGTTGCTACGGCCTGCCGTTCCAATTTCCGATTAAATTTGTCTCTGATTGCATTATCAGCGTAGTCCTAGTTATTTACTAACGCCGGACTGTAAATTAGGGGACAGAATTAAATTTAGCCTAAACGAGGCACACAAATGAGCATTTCCTTCGACCTAGCCTGTGGCGCTGGTCCCAGAAATTTACGTCGCCCTCAATAAGGAGCAGTCGAGTAGCGCTTTGAAACTGAAATTGCTGGCCTCAGCAAGTATCTTGCCAAGATTTACAAGATCGCAGCAAGAGTTCTTATTAAGGCCCTTCCTTATCGCGAGGGAGGGATGTTTATTAAGTCACATCGCCCAAGTTCAATCGCAATCATAAAAAATGTCCGAGACAGTTATTGATTTGCTTTCTCACAGATGTGGATGTATTTGGCGGCTTTCCTCGGCGCCCTGGTGGTTTCCATCAGCGCTCAGAATCCGTCTCCTTGCCCGGAACTTTTCCAGTACGTTTCACAGCCGCAGCCGGGTCAATGGGACGGCGATCTCACGCTTTCTTCCGACTCTGATCTGCACGGCGTCTGGGTTCGACTTATCTTCGACAGCTCTTTAAAACAGCTTACCGTAGCCGTAAGTAAAAGCAAAAACTTCTAGGTCCAAGGAACAGCAGCAATCTATTATGTAACGAAGAGCCAATGAGATGCAGGACCTTCCAGTTTTATGTTTTGACTAGTCAAACGACATTCAATAATCTATTCAAATTGTTTTTGGAAGACCTTGTAGCAATTGCATTTAACATTAATATAAGAGTCTATCATATTGTCTTACTAAATTTATTCGTGCTGGTAACGTATGTAACTGGAGTTTTTGAAAAAAGTCGTTGGCTTTGAAGTGATATTAAATAATTTCCAAACTAGTTGCTATTGTAAACCAACATTCAATATTTTTTGAATTTCATTTGTCTCATTGTAAGTACCAATTTGTCACATAGTATACGAATTTATGGGGTACAAACGTCCAGCAATGTGGCGAGGGTGAAACATATTTCATAATACTACGAGAGTTATATAATATAGTTATTTACTATACAAGTGGGATAAGAGCATCATTAATATACGTGTGTGTAAATTACAAACAAGTGCGTAGCACGAGTTACGTAAGCACACAAGTATATTAATGATGCATTATCACACATGTATTCTACAAAGTTTTATCTACAACTGCCTAAAATTGAGAAAAGTGCATTAAGGGAAATGTCAGATCTGTCATTTTCAAAAATATTTTAGTAGGCAAATGTCATTATGTCATCCATTTGACACTATGTAGTATCAAATGAGTGACGTACTGAGTTGCTTATCCCACTGGAGTAGATAAAACCACTTACGAGTACATAAAAGTTATAGGTACTGAGATGGTGCACATTACTAAAATATTTTTATTATGCATGGTGCTAATGAAACATTCATAATACAATTAAAAAATGGCATTTGTTGTTGTTTATCTTTTTGTTTTTTTCTTTCATCAATAGGCGATTTTTTATTATTTAAAATTAGTGGTAAATGTTTTAATGCATGTAAAAGACATCACTGAGTTTCACCAAGCTGTTTGGAAAAATCTTTTTTATATTAAATTATCTTCCATTTGTTTGATAATTTTCTTTAGGTTTATTAATTAAATGAAAGGAAAAAACAAAAAGACAAACAACAAGAAATGCCATTTTTAATTGTATTACGTCTAAAACTTTTAACTTGTTTCTGAAGAAGCTAAATATATTAGCAAAACGTTAAATGTTGTTTCTATTTCTGGTTAATATGTTAAAAATTGTTTGGACTCAACTAATCAGTTTAGAACAACGACTAGTATAGTAAGTTTTAAAAAATTAGCTAAAAATTCTCTTCTAATGAAAAACAAGACATATTGACTTGTTTTCAAACCTAAATTAATAACATAATATACAGCGTCCGATAAGTATGTATTGTCGAAATTAGTGCTAACACATTGAATTGGGTAATTGGCTGCATACAATTTCCCAAGATGAAAGTAGTGAAGTATACATCACCCGTGAAAATGTTAACTCACCAATTTTAATTGTATTTCCTTTTTGTTAAATTAGATATTAAGAAAGAACAGCCTAACTGTTTGCTTTGAATGCATTATATTACCTTTTAGTGCTGCACTTTAAAAAGATTTCGAAGACTTCGTTTACATACGTTAGTCTGTGAAAGCAAGGTAACATGTAGCAAATACTGTTATAGCTATTTTACTCTGATAAGATCGATGAAAGTGTTTGTGGGCCTTATGTAGCCATTTCTGCGAGGCTCAAAGAGATAACCATGTGGTTGAGTAATTTCTGTTTGAAAAGGAAAATCAATTTATCAAAGGTGTCGCATTAAATAAAATGTATGCGACTTGATTTAAAATTGGGGAATCAATCAATAAAAATTGAGAATTGGAATTATTTTCCACAAATTACTTGACTTGGCGTGAAAAAATGTAGTATATCTCTTGAAAGAGAGATTTTCTTTCATAATAATTATTGGGTTTCAGGTAAGTAATGCAAACACACGAAGCTTTTAATCAACTTATGATTTTCTTTATTTTATAAATTGGAGAATAATTATGAAGTATGTTATATACTGACAACTAAGAGCCTGTTTCCTAAAATTCATTGAAATTGTACGTTTGGGCAATTTTGTGTGCATTCCTCTAGATCTGTTATTATGAATTACATTTATTAAAATAAACACAACACCTTAAATGACATAAAATAGGTTTTGTTGCGTTAATTCAATATACAAATATGTAAAAAATCAGAGAGTTAATTTAGGGTTGATGGCTAACTAAGAGGTGAATAAATCTTGAAAACTTAAGTGATTTTTACCACAGAAAAGAGATTTATTTTACACAGTTAAAGTCGTTCGAGGATTTGTTTTTGTTAATACAATGATGTATTGGAAAGCAATTTTATTAAACACATGTTACAAGAAAATGCGACTGAAGTATATTACAATAGATAACATCTTACTGTAAGAATCCGAAGTACTGTCAACGTTGAAAATTTATTTATGGCGTACAGATTTGAGTAAATTTGCAGAACAAATGTTGAAAAACAGTATCGCTAATTGTGAAACACTTATCAGGAGTGATTGGACAAAGTATACGGGCACTTACAGTGTAGCAAATTTTCTGTAATTTTGACTAATTCATTTCATTTAAATATATATATTTATTGATTTTGAAAAATTTAATACTATTTATATTTTATAACTATTTAGAATTTAGTTTCTTTAATGTAAATATTCATATATTTACAATAAATATTATTGACAATTACCATTTCATAATATGTAACATTTATTATTCTGTAATTTTGACTAATTTATTTCATTTAAATATATATATTTATTGATTTTGAAGAATTTAATACTATTTGTATTTTATAACTCCTTAGAATTTAGTTTCTTTAATGTAAATATTAATATATTGTTATGATACATGATGCAGGAAATTAAAGCATATGAAAGAAATATTTAAAATGAACTAATAAAGTTGGACAGTTACAATAATTGAATCTTGATCGGTATAAAGTTTTGAACATAAATGATGAAAGTAAAAAATACAAGGGTTCTTTTCATTGTGAATCATTTAATATTGTTATATTTATTGGAATGGATTAAACTTAATGGTTGTATTTAATATTTATAAAAATAAACCAAGGTAACGTTGACAAATGTAAACAGTTACATAAAACAACTCAAGAAAGCATGTATGTAATTTGGCTATAATAATTTTGGTATAATAAAAAATAGAATCTCTGCCTTAATTTGTCTAATTTTGGTGATAACAAATTAAATAAAGGCTGAAAACAAATCTACGAGGTAAAATAAAGTAAAATATTTAAAATGGAAAAGATACTGTGACATCAAGTGTTAGAGGAGAAGCTACAGATACAGTTAATTGGATATAGAATACAGGACATTATACTAGTTGAAGGGATTTGGATTTATTCATACGTACAAGATATTAGAAGAGATATTTTAATATTTACAATAAATATTATTGACAATCACCATTTTATGTAATATGTAACATTTATTAGTATTCTTCGCTAGGATTAAAAGAGGTTCCAGAAAACAAAATTGAATTTGTAAGTACACTCAAGATTTTTAAAATTAACTTTAATATAGACAGTTGCGTGAGTTTAGACAACTTTTTTATGTACTACGACGAATAGTCAAGAACAATATGTATTATATTGGCACACATCTATTTACTTTACATTGCCCTACGAAAAAAGTAATCTTAACATTTTAAATAAAACAAGCCTAGTACTGTATATCTCAGTATTTCGTACAAAGACCCATAATTATGAAAAGATTTTGGCATATATAAATTCAGAACGCTTCTAATCCATTCAAATGTAATGTTTAAATTGCATTATGCTAACGAAATTCAAGCAAGAGGTGATGCTAATGCGCTTTAAAATTGAATTATGTAAACTTGTTAGCCAAATTAGAGTGTAATGAAAGTATTCAATCTGTGAATTATTAATGCTCTAAATCTAAATGCAATCGTGGTGATTTCGACTGACGTATCTATAAACAATTAATTTTTGACTTAATTTAAAACTTCAATTATTCTTTAATTTGATAATTTGTAGCATGCACATTTAATATGCTTAATTGTTTACATTTTGTAAAGTTATACTGGATGGGCGATCTTATATGTACTTAGTAAAAATTGGCAGCAGAGGGAAATCAATCTAAACATCCTACAGAATTTGAATTCCTATAAATTTAAGAATCTCCGCACTCGGGCTGGGAATGAATTTTTTAACTTTCCGAGCCGAGTTTATTGGATTTGAGCTGGCTGGAAATTCTAATTCCATTTTGAGAAATCAATAAATATACCAATATACCAACAGGCTATTAACGAGATTACGTTAAGGTCGCTAACTAAAATGCGTGAAATATGAAAAATTCAAACGGTTGGAACCGATGTTGCGGTAATAAGCTAACTAAACGACACTTTTTTATCAATTTTTATTAAATTTTTAATGGGTGCGCGGTCTTTAGCGGCGCTGATAATTACAATGTTTAAGAATATTATACTACATCTAGTTCTTTTGCTATTTTTCTTGGAAGAGGTTTTAGCTACTTAGTTATTGTTATTGACAAAACCATGTCTATACATTAGTTTTAACAACGCAAAAATTATTTTTAAGACGAACGAGACAAGAATCTTGTTTAAGAAAAATGAAACTGAAAACTGGAAACTTATGACACAGTAGTTCGAGCTAGATGTCAGCTGCGGGCTAAAACTTTCCAAGTCCAACAATCAGTTTAGTCCTGAGGGTCGTTGAATTGAATAGATTATTATACCAGCGTGGATTGAATAACAATTTGAAAGCTATCTTGGTTATTTCTTTTCTCCTCCTTATCAGTAACTATTAGAGATATGTTTGGTGCGTGCAATGTAGCTAATGGTCCTCTAATCATTTAAAAAATTACAGACTCAATTTGTTGGCTATTTTATCGTTTTACGGTTGATAATTTTGGAACGACAGAACACAATAGCATAACAATTTTAAAAATACTATTCGATATTGTATATTTCAAATACAAAAAAATATATAAAAACAATTAAATGTCGAAAATAAATTCAACATATGAAATTCGTTACAAAAGATCGAACACATATTTGTTGATTTTTTTTCATAACACCTACTTGTTATTTCTCAATAATAGAACTGTCAACCTGACTGAAAAATTCCCCATAACAGCAATGGTTGTTATTCATTTAACAGCCTAGGTAGTCAAGAAATAACAGAGCAGTAGCATTTTATCAATATTTATTCAACATGAATACTGCCAATACTGAAATGTATTGTTGGTGACACTGTAAGTTTATGTGAAATTCGAGGTTAGCAGGTTAGGTTTTGCTTCAGTCTGCGTCAAAACTGACGCAAAACCTAACCTGCTAACCTCGAATTTGACATAGACTTACAGTGTCACCAACAATACATTTAAGTATTGCGAAACGTAATTTTGTATACCAGCGTGGTAACTCTAATAAGACGAGTTTTCTAACACCCGTTACTAATACTATTTAACTTTTTCATTTAATATGCGCTAAAATTTCAATTTTTAAAGGTGTTATCAAAAATACTCAACGACATACGGCCGTTATCGCATCTAACTAACCAGGATAATAAATTCCTGACGTCTTCGCCCACAAATTTATCCTCGTTCGTTAGATGCTTACTAACGGCATTATGTCGTTAATAACTGTAACCGGAAATTTATTATTTTTTTTATACAAAATTTGTATCGAAAACAAGTAGTTAATGCTGAGTAGATTAAAAACAGGACACACAAAAGTAATATTTCAATAGTTGCAGCGGAGCGGATAACTTGCAGATTTTCATCGAATCGTGCGATTTCTAATAAAAGCACTAAATTTGGTATCTAATTTCTACATGAGTAAGAGGACATCTTTTGAGGTAGGGCTTAAAAATCTGTTAATGTTTTTCATAATAGCAGCTCAGAATGACGACCGAAAACTAGTTCTCGATCTATACCTTTTGAAATAGATATTTTGTTAAAAAAAAGTTTAAGATATAAGTTGTAGAGCATCTTATTTTATATATTTTATTTTCTTATAGTTTCTTTCAATAAAGCTAATAATACCAGGGGTAATTAAGACATTAGAAAGCTATTTTCAATAAATTCCGTGCCTCGTGCTTTCTGTTGGGCAGTGTTCATTAGTGATAATACTATAAAAATTAGACTGATGCTATATTTGCATTATTTGATAAGTAAAACTAACAAACGGTTAAACTACATGGTATAGAGAGATAGTGAGACAATAGTACTAACACACAATTCAGCCGCTCTGCGAAGATGGGCGGTGAGGCGGTGACAGGATTTAAGTTGCAAAGACGCTGAACACCATGAAAGTAAACTGTTATTTCAACGCAAGTTTCTCCTAGATGTGAAAAACTTAGTAGTTGAAAAAAGCAGTAATCTGTTTGGAAGATACTGCCTATACAATTTTTGGGCATTGCATCAGAAAACGCTGTTCATCATCTGTTTTAGGGGAGAAAAATTTCACAGAATATGATTACCAATGTTTGAAAGATCCATCCGCTCCAATCGAGAAAGTAATAAAAAAAGTGAATGTTGTTTAATGAACCACTAAACAAGGATAAAAACAAAGTCAAAATTCTTTTGAAATAGGCTAAGATTGACGCAAGTCTATTTGCTAAACTTTACATACATACAGTACAGAGGCCCAATATTAAATGAGTTCTTTAAACACGAAGATCAGGCTTCTCTGCCATCACTTTCTGACTGTGAAAACCGAGAAAATTAGCAAAATAAAATCTCATCCGATGCTTAAGTAATATTTGGATGAAGGGAAGCCTCAAACATGAGCTGTGATTATTGATAGGTCTGCAATAGTCCATATTATCAGTCCAGGAGAAGTGAAGATTTTCAAAGACTATGTTAGAAAGTGCTCCAAATTATTTCTTAGAAAATGGGAATACAGTGAACGGATTGATGTTGTGTTCGATGAATGCCAAGAAGACGGCCTCAAGTCAGAAACTAGGATGGTGGATGCAATAGGAACACGACACCGAGTAACTAACGACACGCTAATTTCAAAGAACTGGAAATGTTTTCTACCTATAAATGAATATAATACATAGGTTTTTAGATTGCTGACCTCAGTTATCTGCGAGCAGCAACAAAATAAAGAAACTAAAAAGGAAAGTTATTGTTACAAATGGAAGTAATGTTCTAGCAACTGCTAACACCTAGTCATGAGGAGATTATCAGCCGAATGAAATCATACTACTGGAGAAACTGTGGATAGCTTTTGGGGAAGGTCTATAAACCACTTGGAAAGTAGAAAGCTAACGCATTGCTAGTTTTTCGTGTTTTTACTGGAGCTGACTGAGTTTTGTGATTATGGAAAGAAAGTAGCATGAAAAATATTTCAATAATTGTCAAAGATCCTAGTAATCGTAGATTTGGAAATTACATCGGAGATGTTTGTTGTTCTATACGATAAATCCTTCTCACATTCAACAGTAAACAAATGTCGAACGGAACTTTTAACAAGAAACGCCGTGCAATCAGTCAAATTCCGCCAACCAGAACTGCTCTTTGCAAAAATGTCCTTCACCATTGCGTTTTAGAAGCAGTTATTTATAACTTATTCAGTCATCTAGATGGGTACTAACACAATTTATGTCCCCCATTCTAATAGGCAAGCATTCCAGAGTTTTCCAAATGCTATGGAAAGTTCTTCTGCACAAAAGATACCTAGCTTATGCAAGGAACTTTCTTAAAATTCGTTTTTAATTTTTCAGTTATCTCTGCTACTGCTAGCTTTATAAAAGGAACTGTAGAAACATAAACTTTTTGAAATAAGATGGTTAGCGAGTTAGAGTTAGAGACCAAACCTAGTTTCAAGCAGCCATTTTTAGATGCTATTTTGAAATAACTTGGAGGATATTTAGACTCTACTACAGAAAACATTATCTTTGTTGGTGCTTTTATCTAAAAATATACGATTCAGATACCTATCCACTCCATTATTGTTTGCCAGTGCCGAACAACCATATTATTTGGAATGTAAGTTACCGCTCCTAGAAATACTTTAGTAGGAGAATGTGACACGTTTAGAGAAAGCATTTAGAACAGAGAGCAAGTTGAAGCTAAACAACTATTTACTTATCAAAGCTATTTGGCCTTGCCTCCTCAAACAGTTCGGTCATCACTCGATATATAGTACGATCAAAAACTATATTCATCTATATTAGAATTAAATTTCGACTTAGACCGCGTCGTCTTTGTAGATAAACACCCAGAATTTGTTGGCTTAATGTGCCTAACACATTGTGAACTAAATCCTTGTTTGAGTTCACAAGGTGTTAGGCACATTAAGTCAACAAATGCTGGGTGTTTAATCTACAAAGACGAAGCGGTCTAAGCCGAAATTTAATTCTAATATTGACAATTCGACTAACCGCGAAAGCCTCAAACATTATATATTCATCTAGTATGGCTATTTATGAATGAAACTCTTTTAAAAGTTAAATGTCAAGTTTGACATTTGAGTATAAACGTAGTTAATCAGGAAGTATTCCATTGCCATACTAGATGTTAATAATGTTTATCATACTTTAGAATATAGACAATTTAGGCTAATAGCCACATCAGCTGAAGAAATTTTAGATGATATAAGATTCTGTACACCAATTCTCAGAGCTATTTGTCCGTTATACTTTAGTGTTTAAATTTAACAAATAAATACTCTACTATTTCCAAAAGAAAATAGTGGATTGTTAATTTCCTTTTAAGTTTGTCTCCATGCTTGTATAAATTTAGCTCACTACATGTCAGCAGTTTTTATACTAACGCAAACTTTTAATTTTTTCACGGAGAGAGACTCTTAGATCAATAATTTACACTATCTATGTATGAAATATTTAAGGTACAAGTTGGGAACAAACATATGCGGCTTAATTTCAGGACAGAACGATTTTGAAGAATCGTCTTTAATCAATAATATAACCTGCAATTATGAAATGTGTTCCGTATGATAGCAGTTTAGTAAAATTATACTCTCTTCGGATTATTTTGTTTAAATATTGGAGGCAGAGGTGTAACTTCCGTTACTATCGATACCCTCGTTGTCCCTCATTAAATATTGTAGGCCATATTAACTCATACTAATTAGTTTACTGCATATAAAGGCAGAAAACTTAATAATTTAATACAGGGTTGGGAATACCGCGCGCCGATCATTAATTTTCATTAGAAGTTGAGATAGATAACGTGCATTCCACTCTAATCACTTTTCGATCGATCTAAACAACTTTCAATCAGCTATAACAGTAGGCATTATGTCGATGCTGCTACCCCTATCATCTGCTTTGAGAAGCCGATATGGAAAACAAATTTCCAGAATTCAACTAACGGAATTACGGGCATTAATTCCTGGAAATTTGCATTTAGACTGCTTCTATATTGTGTATTGTACAGGCTTAATAAGTTGCTCTTCAGTTTTGTCTATGTAACTATCACTTTAGTGCTGTGTGCCTTTCAGGATAACTTCGGCGAAATTCGACCAAAGGAGAGCGAAGGGGAGTATCTTCTCCATAATAGAGAGTACATCCTCAAAGCAGGGGAGCCCGTGAAGGTCCGCATTTCTGCAA
Organism: Agriotes lineatus; assembly: GCA_940337035.1. Lineage (NCBI taxonomy): Eukaryota > Metazoa > Arthropoda > Insecta > Coleoptera > Elateridae > Agriotes > Agriotes lineatus. The sequence goes on along the minus strand of OW679194.1, from coordinate 232,891,588 downwards.
AATATGACGGAGATAAAGCACCCAAGCTGATCGGTTTTCGATTGAATGCTAAGGTTGTGTGCCCACAACATGGCGGGTAAGTAATTTGCTCTAATTTGCAATGCAGATTTGTGCATTAACAGAACATGCAAATGGACATAGAATTTTTATCTCGTCGCGAATGCAAATTCCAAAAAGAAGTATATCGTCGCTTGTATGCACACGTGCATTTCGGAATGTATCTCGCTCTGCTGTATAGGTTTAACGTCGAGTGCTGGATCGATAACGAGTTGTTCTTGTTAAAACGAAATGTAAACAGTCCTCAGCGCCACGTAGTGCTCTAGGAACCCTTCGCAATTATTAGACTGGTAGAGTTTTTTAGCACTTGTCACTAACGAAAGAGAGAATTAGATGCTTGTGTTTGCGTTTACCGGATCATTAAATATATCTTTATAGAACGTCATTAGTATCTTGCGCCTGTGATATCTTCTGTATAAATATTTATTCTGATATGCAGGGTCTTTTAATTTCATTTCGTTGAATTGAACCACTTTTTGCCATTTTCCCGAAACTATATTTTTTAACTATATACTACTCCCGCCCCCCAATTTGACGAGTCGTTCGTATCATTTATTTCTTTCTGCTGACATACGAAATGATTATGGTAAACATTGGTCAAGAAAAATGTGTTTACCTTGTATACATTAGACCGAAAGTTCATTCCATTTCCAGCAACTTATATACAGTGCTTTTGTAAAGTAGTGTGTAAATTCTTTATAAATGCATGGAATACCTTTTGGAAAAAACGCTGGCCCTGCCGATTTTTATTTTTATTCAATTTTGACAGTTTAAAGTGACATTATTAACTCCATAACAACCTTCATAAACAGTATATGTTTCACAAGTGAAATAAAAGTCTTTTAATTCACTAGAGAATTAAACAAGTTTAATTCGCTAGAGAATTAAAAACGTTTCCATGAATAACAACATATTTTAATTATTTCTACAAATATTTAATATCAATTATTCTTTCTCTTTCTAGTGTATAATATATAATTACTAAAATTTAGATGAAATCGATGATGAATGGGCAAATTTATATCTTAATTTGAATATTTTTAAATTTTGTATTCAAAATTTCGTCAAAATTGAATAGAAACATACAGTATACGCCGTGAATTAAAAATTTATTAACTTAAAGATATGACCTCACTAGCGCTACATGCTCGTGAGCTCAACGTCTTTTCGTGAAGAAACATATGTTTAATTCACTTGGTTTATAATATTTATTATTTAAGCAATTTTTTCAAATTAAATCTATACAGTGTGGTCCATTAAGTGTGCAACAAATGGGAATTTTTTTTATTAGTTATACAATCGAAATTTAAATATTGCCAAAACTTAGTGCATGTTTGATAACTATATCAGATGCCCTTAGAATGGCTTCAAGTCAAACAATATACAGGGCAGGACAAAAAATATGAAATTCGTTCAAGAACAAAGTTACCTTATTTCAAAAAATATAGCAAAATTTTTTTAAGAAAAGTTGTTTAGAATTAAAAGTTATGCTCAAATACAAAGTCACGGCCTCCTATTCGAATTTTGATTCTTTTTTGGAAAATTTTGTATTACCCCCGTATGATACATATTTTTATTATTTTTATTTTATATGTATTTAAAGTAGCCACAACCACATCCCTTTTAAATAACTTTTAGCAACTTGAAGAGTATTTGTAAAATTTACTTGGATTTATATTTTTTTAGGTAAGCGTCCACTTCATGTTTGTTGCAACGATATTTAACAGAACTTTAGAATTTCGCAAATATTCTTTTTAAGAAGGCAAATGCTTTACTAATCATAATTTACATATGAAAAACTCTTAATAAAATCAGAATAATAAAAATATGTATCATACGGGGATAATACAAAATTTTACAAGAAAAAGAATCAAAATTCGAATAGGAGGCCGTGACTTTGTATTTGAGCATAATTTTTGATTCTAAACAACTTTTCTCAATAAAATTTTGCTATATTTTTTTAAATAAGGTAACTTTATTCTTGAACGAATATTTTTTGTCCTGCCCTGTATATTGTTTGACTTGAAGCCATTCTAAGGGCATCTGATATGGTTATCGAACATGCACTAACTTTTAGCGGTATTTAAATTTCGGTTTTACAACTAATAAAAAAATGTCCCATTTGTTGCACACTTAATGGACCACACTGTATATACAGGATAACCAGCGTAGGAGGTATGACTTCATGGATGTTTTTTTTCTAAAATGGCAACCCCCTTTTTACTTCCTTTTACGATAAAGGAAGTATTGGATTCACCCCAAAAATTCGAAATTGAGTTTTCAACAGATCTTCACGTTTCAGAGCCCCCTGATCTCAAAAAACATATTTCTTTCATTGGTCTGTCTGTGTGTCTGTGTGTGTGCCTGCCTGTGAACAGAATATCTCAAAAACGAAAAAAGGTATGGCGTTGAAACTTCATATATAAATTTTGTGTACTATGTAGATGAGACAGCAAGCCTTTGAAGAAAATCTCATAACCGGAAGTAGGTGTTTACTCTTGTGATTTATCAGTTTTTTTTTCAAAAACCGTTCTAACGATTTTTTTCAAACCTTACATTTTGATTACATTTTTAATGTGTATTGACGTGATATAGGTGATTTTCCAGTTGAATACTTCTAAAATGGGTTTCTTTTGTTTTTTTTCCAATTCTTTTATTGACTCCTATTTTTAATAGGTATATTACCTATTACATTTTTGAATTCGGCTTAAAATTTTAGAGAAAATTTGTCCGTTCAACTAACGCTTTATTTTGTACTGTTTTTGTAGAATTTGAAATTTTTAAAATTTTTGACAAATGCTTAAAAATTAAAAATCAAATTTTTGGCTAATTATAAGATCACTGAAAAAGGAAGTTGTGTGAGTGTATCACACCAGATTTTTTTTTAGGGAATTTGAAAGAACGCATTTTTTTAGTTACGCTAAGCTGATTTTTGCGTATAGGTCACCTGACCAAAAATTTTAAAATTGCAAATTACTAAATTTAAGTATGATGTTACGTATTTATTAATTACAGCAATCAATAAAAAACATGTCGGTCATCTTGGCTACTCTCAGGCAGACAACGGTGTACATTTGGACATTTTATTTAGTTGTTAATGAAGCAATTAAATTTAGTATTTTGCAATTTTTTCCTTAATTTTTGCATGTGACTTATACTCAAAAATCAGCTTATCGTAATTTAAAACATGCGTGGGTTGACATTTAAAAAAAAACATCGATGTCATACCTCCAACGCGGGTCACCCTGTATGTATAGATTTTATTTGGAAAAATGAGCAACTAAAAATCGACGCGTCCCAGCGTTTTTTCCAAAAGTCTTTCCTTGAAATTTTAACGAATTATCCACTACTTTACGAAAGCACTGTATATTACGCCTGCTATCGAGGGCCAATAAACAAGCTTATGGCTTTGTTCATATCGAGAACTAAAATAAGATAAAACGTAATGTGTATCATGTGCATAATCAAGATTATGCGCTTAATACGTAAATAACGATTACTTTTGTATTTTTATAAATACATTTTATTTATTGGAATTGTATATTTTGTATACCTCGACAATAAGCCTTTGTCGAAACATTATAAGCAGGGAGAGGGGGGAGATCACTTAATTCTGAACAACACAGGCCGGCAAGTATATTCCTAAGACTGTGAAAGTCAGAACGAGCAAAGGGTTTTTCAAAAAAATGGTAAATAATAGATTTATTCTATTTGGTATTCTGTATTCCGCTGTATACAGTAACCGTCTAAAAATTCAGGAATACTTAAACTTTACTCTTTTAAATATATATCTTGATGTAATTGTTTTTTTTTTTTTGAGTTGTGACGTCACCGTTTATCTCTTTAAAATAGAATATTTTTATGACTATTCAATTCACCTGTCATCTGTCAAAAACTGACCAATGAAAATCCAGAATTTTGACGTTTCTTGACCAATCAAAAAAATATCAGTGGATATATCTTCCTAGAAGGTATTCAAGTGACTATTTTTAACAATTGCGATTATTATTAGAAAAAGTCAAAATTAGTGTTCTGTTACTATAGAAATTGCGTAGTTTGTTGCTAGATTTACTGAAAACTAATTTGAAAAAAGTAGTTTGGTTCATTAAATAGTCCCTCGAATACCATTCTTAGTCAAAGTTAAGTAGATTATTTTTGCGGTGGTATCACTACTCATGTCCATTGCGCTTTGGTACGATTAGGACGAGTGCGCTAGCACGAGTCCTAATCGTACCAAAGCGCAATGGACATTCGTGACACCACCGCAAAAATAGTCGACATAACTTTGACTACTCATGGTATTATAAGTGATTATTTTGACATAAGATGAAATTTTAAAATCAAATGGGGAAAACATATATCCTGAATTTTCGAATTTTTCAACATCGTTATAATTATCAGGTATCTAAAATTCAACCAGCTGTAAAGCTTTAACGCTCTATTCAGTACATGTTCACAATCCCTTTACCGAAACTCTTAAGGGCAATTGTGCTTCAGAATTTTGAATATCAAAATAAAGGTAGCGCTTGTGACTAGTACAAGCGTTGTGACACAACTGACGCCTGCCACATTGGATGTCAGTACTGGATGTTGGGTCGTTCAAAGTGTTACTTGCGAGTTGGGACAGCTGTTCGCACGCCAAACAAGCCTTGTTATACAGGGATGACTGGCGCTCCACACTCCACGAAAAAACTTCGATTTTCGGAACTTTTCGAATTTCGGCATTTCGGCTGTGGGACTGTGAGCCTATACGTATTTCTTTGCCATTGCAACGTTATACACAAAGCAAAATATTAATGTGTATAAAAAGAAAATTCCTTAAACGTTTAAATTGATTACCGTTTCAAACCGATACAAACTTTAAAGACCCAGTAATAGATACATGCGCGTTGTTTCTTTCAACTGGCCTGTGTCCTACGCTACTGTGTAGTATTTTTCTAATGGTGCTTCTACTATTGTCATTATGAAATCAGTGTATCGTGTGGGAGATCTTCCTCGTCCTCTCCAGCCTTCGTGGTGAAAGCATAGCTATTTTTTCTGTTACTATGGCGGTTAATATTCATTATATACAACTAGCAACCAGTGAGACAGTTTTTCAAATAGAACGCGTATTAAATAAAAACAATAATATTTTTTAAAATCACGTGATTGAAATTCGGTTCCTGACCTGACATGACCACTCCAAACAAATAACTTTCATAAACTTTTTTCTCTATCTCTTACGGTTTGGCTGCTGAAACAGCGTCCCGGACGGACCAGCGTCCCGGACGGACGGAAATCATGTGATTTCTCGAAAACCGGAAGTGTCACGTGACTGAAATTCTGTTCCTGACCTGACATGACCATTCCAAACATATAACTTTAATAACTTTTTTCTCTATCTCTTACGGTTTGGCTGCTGAAACAGCGTCCCGGATAAAACAGCGTCCCAGACAGACACGTCTATTAGATAAAGGATACAGCTGATTTAGGATGGGCCAGTTGGTTTTTTTTTTCACTCTCTAGGGAATTCTTAGCAGCTACCTCCAACAATGTATCTCAAAAGCAGCTATGCATTGTTAGTGTATTTTTATCAGATCTGCAGCATACAGAAAGGCAGAAGACAAGATGATTAGTCTTACGTTCGTGTCTACTGTAATGCCGTGATTTTTCCATATTTTTTTTAATTTGCCAAAGAATCCTGGCAATTGCTTTTCTTGTTTTATTTTCATCGCTGCGTCCACCCTTGTTGGTTATTAACATGCCGAGATATCTGTTCTTGCCTATGACACTGATCCTATTAACCAAACTTTGGCAATCACTTCCTCGATCTTGTGTAGCAACATCATCAATTCTTCTCCTGAGTTGGCAATTATGGTGGTGTCATCAACGTACCCTAAGTTGCATGTTTTCTTGCTACCTATTGTGATACTTCCGTTCCAGGTGTAATGGATGAAGCACATGTAAGTACTCATACTAAACTCTATGTATACCAATTAATTACTTAATATTAGAAATATGTTGGCTTGTTTGTTTCTAAAGTATTTGAGGTAAAACGAAAAGTTATATCCTCTCCGAGTTTATTTGTAATATCACCCTACTGCAATGTTGTATTAGAACGATCGTACTGTAACTATTGCAGACTTATTTGGAATCCTTTTTATGTAGAGGTATGTAACTTGATTTTACCCAGTCTTCAAATCAAGTGCTGGTATCCTATACACTTTGGCAGATTCTATACATAACATCTATTTCCGCTTCCTGAGGGGGCATTAGCATTTCAACGACTACATCATCGGCTCCTGGCGACTAGACACATTTTATGTCTTCTGATCGCAGCTGGTTGTTGGTTCTCATCATGTATTTAATCATTTATTAGGTCTTCACTGTACGCTTTCTACTTTTTTTTCTTTGTCCGTTAATAAGCTTCCATTTTCTGCTTTCATGGCACTGTGGTTAAGTGGGAAATTATGAGTTTTTGTTAAATTTTTCTGAACAAATCTTTGCGTTCGTATTTTCTGACATGTGCCAGTACTTGCTCTTGTCTTGCCGACATAACTGTCTAATTTCTTTGTTCAAGGTTTTATACCTCTTCAGCGTGTCTGGGTTTTTACATTTGCTTTTAATTTTCTCATGTTTATCTTTGCCCAAGTGTTATCTGCAATTCACGCCTTCCCTGTTTCTATATTTGTATTTATTATTTGGTTTTTGATGCCGCTGTATGTAGGGCTGGTTTGGTGTTTTCCACAGTGAACTGTTTGTCGAAAGTAGCTTTGCTAGTATAGTGATTTTCTGTTGCTACAGTTTTGAAATTCATATCGTTCATTGAATCAATTTGTTTTGACATACTTGTACGTTTTAATTTAAGTAACTTTACACGCTGCCAGAAATTTCAGAAGGCGATTTTTTCACAAATACAAAACTTTGTCATTTAGACGAGGCAAGTAAAAAAATCTTATTTTTTTTTAGTTGGATATAACTCGAAAACTAAAACTAGTAGGTGCAATTTATATATATATTAATTGCAATTTTTTATACAGCTATAAGCCATCTTTCACATCTTAGCTTCCAGCGGTATCTAACGGTCCAATCGTCTTCTTTCAGGTTTTTGCCTATCGTAGGTTCCTCAACTCCATCTCTCCATCGTAACATGGAACGTCCGCGTTTTGTCCTATTTTCCGCCGTTGAATTGTAGAAATTTTTGGCCACCTTTCATGTGGCATCCTTCTCATGCGACCATACCATTTTAATCTTTGGCTCCATATCACACCATGTAACTCTCTGATGGCTGCTCCTCCTTTTTCTTTTCTGCTCTTTATTTCGAAGTCGTTTGTGCCTTTCTGTGCTATGGTTATGCCCAGGTATCTGTAATGTTCTACGTTTTTGTAGTCCGTCTCTTTATAATAATGTTTCGGCTTGATCTCCTGCCACCAAGTATTCCAGCTTTTCAGTATTAATTTCCATTCCCCAAGTCTTGTATGTTTATCTTTCAGTTTTCTCAGTTTTTAATCTGCGTTGGCTCTGTCTTCTGCTAGTATAACCTAAGTACTTGCCATAATGTGTTCATTGGGACACTGTTTATAAATATCAGTTGAGTAGCAATTGTGAGTAATTTTTTTTTTTTTTTGGCTTGACGTAGGCAGGTTATTTCCTGCTCTAGTATAATCTTTAAAATTCTTCCGTAAATGCTTCCTTGTGAATTCGTCTTAGTAATTCGTCGGTAGTTACACCATTGTTGTCGATTGCCTTTTTTATGTATACTACTTATGTGTGTAGTTTACCATTCGCCTGGTATTTGATGTTCTCTATAAAACACATGCGATTTACTTTTTAAATATTATTTAACATTGGAATCTGCAACCTTGTTCGAATTTTATTGACATTGTATCTTTTACGGTGTTTGAAACCCCAACGATGAGCCTCGATATTGTATATCCCTGTATATAAATTCACATTGGAACACTTTGAGAGTGTTAAAAAGTGGGTGAATATTTCTTGGTGTCTACTAAAGAAGCTAAAATGAAAAAGTACTCTTGAACCTAATATCAAAAATATATACAGGATATCATTAATAATTGCAGTGGAACCATGACTGTGTATAAATTTTTGAGTGGATTGTGAATTAAGTTCAAGCGCACTTAGTCCATCAGGTGGGCTCTTCGTACTACCACCAAGTCAAGTGGTTGAAAATATTTATATGCATGGCTTGTTTATAAACTGTTATATATCGATATAAAACAAAATAAAAATTATTAAAGTTTTAAATGAAGATGTGGGCTAATTGGAATCTCAATACGTGTTTGCTGACCCATAGCCATGAGAACTTTTTTGTCGTATACTTCATAGTGAATCCATGGTTTGGTGGCAGTTTTATTAAATAAAAGCAATTCTCTTCAAAAAAGTATTTAAATACATTTTAAATTCTGAAATAAAAATCCACACACTTGCAGAATAAGAAACTCAGCATAACTTTAAATCGTTGCAAGAGTTTTGTTAAGTACTTGTGTACTGTAGCAGCTCCAAAGAAGGCTTTGGAAACTCCAAAGAAGATTATATTGTTATCGTCGCTTAATAAAGAGGATTTTAAGGCACACGCAAATGAATATTAAGAGCAAAAGTTTATGAAAGCGAAGAGGTTCTCCGGAACACTACGATTCTTCGAACCGCGTTCAGGCCCACCTAAATTTTCTGATATAAAATGAAACCGGGAGATACCATATTTTAGAGCTGAATTGTCGGCTACGCGAGCGTCAGATAAATATATTTGTATTAAGTCTGAACATGACGGATGTGCCTTACAAGATCGTATAACCAAGTAAAATCGTGACCTGCACACTTGAATAAGCCCGAATAATTTTGTAGAGGTTTATACGACTTGGAACATTGGAAGTGACAGTAAACTTTTGGTGGCGAAGACTTTAATTTAATATAAGAACAGAAATTATTTAAAACTTATGTTGACCGAAGTCGATATGAATACTGAATACTCCAGTTAATCACAATGCTATACTTCTGTGTCATTATAGTAAGACAATAAAATTTATTAAAATTAACAATACTTATTAACGCACAGAGGTTTACACTAAATAATATTTTTTAAAGAAAAATTTGTGTATATAAAAAATTAAATAATTGAGAAGAATAACGTTTCTTGCATCTTTTAGTTACAGAAATTACGCCATCTTTTGTTATTTAAGCTTTTTATAGATATTAAAAGTTCAAACTGTTTTCACGAATTCATACAAATGATTGACCAGTATCAGTTCCAAATTATTGATAATTAGTATAATTGCGTAAATATTACAGAAATTACTTTAACCAGTCCAATGATAAAGAAACATCGAATAGTGTGTATTGTATGTTTTAATAATTATCTAACACTTTTATAGCGTTTTACAATCTTGTAAAGAGCTACAATTTCAGGCAGGTTGCATACTTAAGCATATTCCTAAAAAAACAGCGGCTTATTTAAGATACGCTTTAACGAAATGAATTTCTTAAAAATTCAGCACAAAAGCTGCTCAATTTCCCTCTTCATAAATAACAACGCTGGAAGATACTTTGTTCAAATACTCAATACCACAAACGAAAATAAATGACTTGTACCGTACTTTGGCCAAAGAGCCTACACCCAGCACTTTATTTTTATTGATTGTAAAATGAAAGCACCGTTGCGGTAGGCCGTAGAAAAGCAAGGTGTTTCCCACATGTATCGTTAAACATCATTACTTGCTTCACCTCAATAGGTTCACTTATCAAAGAGGAGGCGATCAATAACATCAATTTGCTCGGAAAGTGGAGTGTGGATGATAGCAATATATTATTTCATTGGGTGTTCCATGCCAAAAGCTCGCCTTTTTCTCGGAAAAATATCATTTGTAACAAAAAAAAGCAGCCTATAACGGGATGCTTTGCGGCATCGCGATCTTAATGGATTTTTTTATAACTCGGCTATTCCGAATAACCAAAGAATATTAGCTATTATTTGGAACGAACGTAACCTACGCTACAATTTTCAATCTCGCAAATCTGCACTGAAATTAGGAAATCATAAGACCTGAAGAAAACCGATCCAACAGTGATTATTTCTGTAATTACTTTTTAATTAAATGAAGTCTTTTAGGAGCAAATTAGATAAAAAAAAGGAAATTTGATAGCTTCTTTCCATTTCGTCAAAATCAAGAATCCATTAATAGGTTCTACGCTTTGGAATATCCCTGGAAATTAATTTGGGACCTGTTATAAAATGAAACGGTGCTCTTTCATTTTTCTCATTCAATAATTATCATATTTTCGCTTCCAAAGTTAATGAATGCTCGTGTAAAGAGAACTCACTCTAAGGCGATTTTTCTTCCCAATTGTTTAATAAAATGCTATCTAGAGAGCTTTCACTCCGACAATTTAATTTTCCCTAGAGACAGTTTGAGGGCTAATTTACAGGCGCAATCCGAATGGTCGTGTAGCAGAAGCGCAAAACTTTCTACAGCTGATTCCTGGCATAAATTATATGGAAAAGTAAAAATTTTAAAGGAATGAGTTACTAATTGACATTTTCTGCACTTCATCAATTATTTTGGAGAAGGTCGATTAGTGTGTATGCTGTTTTTCCGTGCAGATTGTTTGCTAAAAGGAAATTTATGTAGGTATTCTAAGCCAACAGAAAAATTAGGTTGGCATTATAAAATAATTTAATATGGAGAAACTTCGCGTCAGTGAGCCCGAGTAAATTCGAATTTTTACTATAAAACCATTATTTACTAAGTTTGTAACACCATTTTCAGAACAAATAGCTTATTGTGAACTATAAACACTATACAGTGACTTTATAAGGACTGTGTAGCCAAGTGATTGTTGGCCGTCATGTTTTCTCCAACCACGCTATAAGCTTGTATGTACAAAATTATGTAACAATAAGATTTGTTTTAAAATTCATCGTTTGATAATGTTATACAGCCGGGCTCCGTAGCTCAGTAGGGTCACTATAGATTAATACACTATAACTGCCAGTCTTATAAAGGCCACTAATCTGGCGTTAACTTTAATTCGCTGGTAAAATAAACAAAAGCGCATCAATTGTTAACTAATGAATAAAATGTCATAAGCACTGACGTTTTGATGCGCTTTTGTTTATTTTAACAGCGAATTAAAGTTAACGTCAGATTAGTGGTTTTTATAAGACCGGCAGTAAGTGTAAGGTACCGCCATTCCATTCCTCGCGTGAGAATGTGAGAAAATTGTGAGATAAAGATAACAAACACAAATTTCCCAATTGTCTTTATGGTGTAATGGCACTGCTGTAAAGTCAAATTATGGTTAGATTGTGTTTTTATCCCCAGTTTCAGAAAATTGTGCGACAAGGATAGATATAAAAAAAATACTAATGGCGGTACCGTACACTTTAGTATGTTGATCTAGTGACCTTATAGCTCAGTGGTTAAGCATTCTGGCTACTGATCTAAGGGTCGAGAGTTCGATCCCCGACCCGGGTGATGTTTTTAAAAACTTAAAAAATGCGGATGAAAACCTCTACCGAATGCCATCATTCGGAAGAGATGTAAAGTCGTGGGTCCCATGTTACTGCGATGTGTAGCATGTAAAAGATCCCTTGCTAGGGGTTGGACAGCCTTAGTCTCGGCAAAATTCTAAGTAGGACTTTGACAATATGACCAAAGTAGTCGGTGTCTAAGGTACCTGGTACTCCGCATGCCTAGACCTTGTCCATTACAAACAAACAAACAAACGTTATACAAACCTTGTTTATAGATTTTCCATAGAAGCAAACAACAAAACTTCATGATGGATTCCATCATCCAATAGAAAACCACCATATGGTCACATTGTTCTTACAGGGTCTTTGTAACTAACACTATCATTATCAACCTATTTCGGTCCATTGTTGAACGTAGGTCTTTTCCAATTGTTATTACTCGCCTTGGTTCTCAACTACGTTCATTCATCTAGTTACTGCGATTTTTTAATATGCTTCCTCCATCTTGTCTTTGTCCGACCGGTGCTCTTCTTCCCACTTCTTGGTCTTCCCTCAAAAATGCTTTGTTGTGGTCAAAGTTAGTCTCTCCATAACTCGCTGGTAACTTCAAGTTGTTCTTAATTAGGTTTCACGTTTATAACTTGAAGGATGCATTGATTCAACACTTTCTCTTTATGTGTACTTGGTATATTAGATTCCAACAACACCTTTCAGTTTACCAAATTCACTTTAATATGATCTTATCCTTTTTTTAATTTTTGGTGTGTTGTTGTCTTTCTCTGTTGTTATTAATTGTCCCAGATATTGTAACGAGACAGACTTGTGGTGTCGTAAATGCGCACGTCGTTGTCTTCTGATGGCCTCTAGTGATCTATAACCCCCTACGTTGTGTACATCACTTTGTTTTAATTTAACAGATTTTATGAGTGCTTTAAACAAGTTCTCGTAACTTGTGTACGCTTAGGGTTCTTATAACCCTTGTAACTGCAAGTTCTTCATTTAAGTAGGCTCATACACACACTTTGATGAAATAAAACGCCAAAAACGCTTTATACATTATTTATTAAAGCAATAAACCCTATACTCTCGTATATAAAACTAAATTTAACAATCAAATTGTTCCCTTTACCTTTCTGCAGTGGGCACAGTCTAATGGGCAATGTAATGCTCTTCAATTTTTGGTGTAATAATAGCAATACGGTGACTTAGTCAGTGCAGGGAAGGACTTGAGAGTTTGTAAAGGAAATTTATCAGTGAAGGAAATTGCGCCGCTGCTCTCCACCTGCTGTAGCGACAACCGCGTAATTAGGGATAAGGAAAACCACCGTCGTCTGCCCTTAACCTGCAGTAGCGAGTAGCTCGCCCGCCGATTAAAATGTAGCGACAACCGCGGAATTAGGGATAAGGAAAACCACCGTCGTCTGCCATTAACCTGCAGTAGCGAGAAGCTCGCCCGCCGATTAAAATGTAGCGACAACCGCGGATTTAGGGATAAGGAAAACCACCGTCGTCTGCCCTTAACCTGCAGTAGCGAGAAGCTCGCCCGCCGATTAAAATGTAGCGACAACCGCGGAATTAGGGATAAGGAAAACCCCCGTCGTCTGCCCTTAACCTGCAGTAGCGAGGATCTCGCCCGTCGATTAAAATGTAGCGACAACCGCGGAATTAGGGATCAAGTAAGGTGCCCAAAAACTGTTGTCTGACTCCCTCGAGTTTCCTTTTAAATAGCCGCTCGCAGTGGGTATCCCCTCTCGGGAATACAGTGGTGTTTCCACCCCATATCCAATCACAGCGTTTCCGCTGGGTAATCATCCAATCATAATGTTTCCATTATGACGCAGTATTGCTACCGCAATTTAAATCGTATTATAATATTTTCGGTGCCCTCGATGTGGGTGACTAACACCCTGAGTCGTAAATTGCCACTTTAATCCCTATTTGGCTTTCGCCGCTTGACGAATTTCCCAATTAGACTATGCCCAAATATCTCCAGTTTCCTGTAAGAAAAGTGTGAATTATGTGGCCACATATTTCACTATTAAGCTGAAAGCAAAAATGGTCCAGGGCCCTGTGTGTGTAACTTAATATACCCGCAGTCGCAGCTGAGGGTCAAAAGTAAAAACCTTAATCTACCCATTAATATGCTTGCACGTGCAACAATTCCTTATATTGGAAACACATTCTGCATCTCGTAATTACCAAATTCAAACGAAAAACTTAAGCATCTGATATTAATTGTTCATATTTGTGTCCATTACTATAACCTATAAGTCGCGTCCTCTCACAATATATATAACTTTCTACCAATTCTATAGGTTTGTATTAAGGTCATCTATCATTTCCTGAAGTTCTTCAATACTGATACTTATCAAGTATGTGGTCTTTGGCAAATTATCGATGATTTACATTTTCGGCGTCTACACTTATTACCTTTTCAGTATAATTAATGTATTCCATTGCAGTTGTAACCAACTTCAGTGAGATAGTGTTCCCATATCTTATTCCTCTTTAGCCTTTTAGTATTTGTATTGGTTTCTACACACATTGTTGCAATATTGCATTCTTGTAGATGTTAGTAGAGTTACAATACCTGCTGTCGATGTTGCTCTTTCTTAGAAATCGTAAAATTACCCATATTTCGACTAAATCTATATCCTTCTCGTAATCTATGTATGTTATGTTATGTTGCTAGGTATATATGTATATTGTATTCGTTTCGTTTCTCTAAAACCACACCTATTATTTCTAAGTGGTCACACGTATAAAATCCGCTGTGAAAACCAGCTTGTTCTTTTGGTTGATATAGTCGTACATCAATTTTTGCTGAGAATGCATATGCCAAAGTAAAGTTGTCCAACTTTGAAATATCCCCCTTTTTGTACACGAGTATTACTTCCGCTTCGTTCCAAGATTTTGGGATATTTTCTTCTTGTAAAGGTTCGAGGATACGCTGCATATTTAAAAAAAATTTTTAATACCCTTTCTTAGCATTTCAGCTGCAGTTTGGTCTTTTCCTGGGGCTTTATTGTTTTTGGAACCTCTAAGGGCATTTTTAATCTTCCATATTAGGATTTCGGGCATGTCGTTGATCCTACATTTGTTATCTTTAATCGATCGTACTGTCGTTGTTCGGTGATGTCGGGTGAGACTTTAGTACTTACTGTACAATTCTTGGTAGCTATTTTTCTGTTATTAGAGCTGCGTCCTTACTTTTTATTTCCATTATTTCGTTTCTTTATATTGACAGCTTTGTCTTTGTTCTTTGGTCTATTATTTCTTCTGTTACCTTTTCATTATAATATCTGAGATCTTTGATCATTTCCACTCGTATATTTAAGTTTAACTTGCATCGTAGAGCGTACTACTCTATGGTCACTGCAGTTTGTGATTTTGTTTAGCACGGTAACATCTTTGTCGATGAATAAAATATAATATATTTCGTTCTTTGTTTATCGATTTGAACTTATCTAGGTCAATCTGTAATATTTCTTTTTGTTAAAAAAGGTATTCATGCCGTTACAGGTCACGTTGTTCTAAGTATTCTAGTAGCATATGAGTATTCTCTTTTGTTTCTTTGTCCAATGCCGTAGCCTCCAATTCTAGTTTCGTTGTTTTCTTGTTTAACGCCCAACTTTGCCATAGAGTTGTCAATTTATTCAATTCAATTTTTCTTTCTTTGTAGAGCTGTTCAATGTTTTCATGATTATGTTTGCAGGTTATACATTTACACCACTCCACTTTCCTGCTTTTCTTCTTTGGCTCTAAGTACATGCTTCATCTTTCTTTTCAACCTTACTCATACTTAATCTGTCTCACTTCATTTTATGCTGCTCAATCTCTAATTGTGCTATCCTGTGGTAGACGATGAGGGAGAACTTTAGAACACAATTTTTTACTTCTTCCAGTAATTTTGTTGACCAAGGTTATGATATCTACAATAGCAACAGCTTTTTTTCGGTTTTTATTCATTACGAAATAGTATCTCGTTTAGAAGGAATAGGGCATAGGTTTCTTTGCAGTTATTTGTAATAAAATTCTTCCATATATTTGCATTTCATTTTGTGCTCATTCCAAATGCCAGACATAACGTTTAAGTCGATTTCCATTGATAGTATTGCGATTTAGCAGCTTTAAATCGAGGTACTTAATTAATAGTTCGATTTCGGTTACGAATTCAAGCATGTCATTGATACTGTACGTTTGTAAAGTTTCAGTATACATGAGAAACTTTCAAGCAGTTCAGAATTTGGGTTAGATACTTGATTACTATAGTTCCAAGGCTCACTTCTACTTTGACAAAGATAATGAATAGGTTGAAATTTTTAAAATCTTAGCTAAGTGTATTGTTCAGTTTATACTTTTACAGTATTTTTGGAATTTTTAACAATTATACCGAAAGCGAATGAGAATTAAATAATATTGTATTTTAACTTAATAAGGTATGAATAATTCAAGTATAAGAAAAAAGAAAGAAAATAAGTAAAAATAAAGTACTCGATGCGGAGTTAAATTTAAATGTCGTAAAGTATCTATCCAAGTGATGGGATATGGCCGCCATTCTAAATTGTAGGCTAGCGTCCATAGTGCAAGGTTGCAAAAATTGAAACCTAACTTTTATTAATAATAAGCCATTGCACTTCAAGCTCTGGTAAAATTTAACTTTAACATACAACCTGCACTAACAATGTGAATTCAACGTAGAGAACCACACTATATAGTTCGTTTACCTAATTGATATCATTTATAATAGAGTCTTTGAGTAGAGCTCGGAATAGTGAACATAATTATATTAAACGTTTAATTATTAATCGCCTTGAACTTTAGTAACTGTTCATGGTATTTTAATGATGTGATTGAAAGATTATTATAAAATAATAATACTTTTATCTTGCATATTTAATAACTCAAGCAAGGGTAAACAATCGTTTAGTCTACGAATATATTTCGGCTGATAGACAAAATCTTAATATATTCGTCTTGGGAGGTTGTTATCACCTTAGGGACAAACTTTAATTAGTTTGAATTTAATGAACATTGGACTTCGCAAACTTTGGAGACAATCGCTATCGATTTACTTGGGAAATTTAGATATTTAAACATTAATGTTCCATGCATGTGTCAATCTCCAGAATATTATTTTTCGTACTATCGGTGGTATTTTTACTAATCTATCCAAATTAATAAGATTAATTATATATGTTCTATAGTATTTGCATTAGATTATTCTGATTTTAGCGTCTATAACTGGGTGGAGAGCAGTGCCCAGAGCTCCAACGAGTTCTTCTTAGGAGACCTGAGCAACAAGGACTTTTTAGCATCGCGTCCTACAGTAGGCTCAATCCCCGGCTGCGGAACCGTTCCTCTGTTCCCAGGGGCTCTTTCCACCGGAAAGAAGACATCGGAAGGGCAGTGGCCTTGGCATGCATCTATTTATCTAAGTTCTGGAGAGAAAAAGAAAATTTGCGAAGCCACCTTAATTTCTCCCACTCATCTGGTGACCGCCGCCCACTGCGTAACTCCCAAGAACTCTGGAAATCCTCTTAAAGCAGATAATTTGAAAATTATTCTTGGAGAACACTTCGCAAAATCTGAAAACAAGGGCCTCCAAGAAGCCCACGTGATCAACATCGCCTTGCATCCCGGCTACAACCCCATCAATTTCGACAACGATGTGGCTATTATCAGGCTGGATAAGGCTGTGACAATTACAGATTTTGTTCGACCTGTTTGCATATGGGAGGAATCCACAGACATCCTACCTATCCTCAGGCGACAAGGCGTTGTTGTGGGATTAGGATTCGATAACAGCGGGCGCTCTACAGACAGACTTACGCACGCACAGCTGAAAGTGGTGGCTCCGGATGTTTGCTTAAACTCTAAACCGGAACTCGCTCCTTTCCTCTCTGGAAAATCCCTATGCGCAGGATATGGCAAAGGTTCGTATTTATTTACATAAAACATTGAGTTAGCTGGTTTCTGAAGCTATTATCTAAAGATAAACATATTTACTAGATGCAAAGTAGTTATATGACACGAGTATGCGTACACATTACTATATTTCAGCAAACAGCATCTACATACATATGAGGGTTGTAGAGTATTCATTGTCCTTGATCCACTCTTGTAATTATTTCTTTCATGTACTGTAGGGAAATGTACTGTATTCATAAATACAAAATCGTTTACAAAAGTGGAACTTTTCTGCCTAGCAGCACTTTGCTGCATAGCAAAGCATAGTTTAATTTTTAAATTCAAATATTTAACATGCTTTTGGATATTTTATATCAATATTTTTGTGAATTTCCCTACAGCACATGAAAAAAAATCCGTGTTCGGTGCATACTTAATCTCGGCCTCGCTTAGATTAAAAAACTTGCGCCTTGCACGGAAGAATTACACTTTGCTCAACTTGTTGTTCAATATACTATTACATATGGTAATGTACTACATGTTCTACATTCAAAATCGTCGAGTAATGTGGTATTTTGCACTATAGCAACCATTACAGCATAGCAACGGCGATTCGTTTTACGTTTTGCAATACTCAAGTGCATTGTTGGTGGCACTGTAAGTGTAGGTCAAATTCAAAGTTATCAGGTTAGGTTTTGCGTCAGTTTTGACACAGACTGGCACAAAACTATCATATATACTAAAGCAGTTCCAGTTGATGTTATGCGCTTGGCAGTATTGAAGAGTATTGCTGGTTAGCAGGTCAGTTTTGACACAAACTGACGTAAAACCTAACCTGCTAACCTCCAATTTGACATAGACTTACAATGCCACCAACAATACACTTCACTATTGCCAAGCCCATAACATTAACTGGAACTGACTGTTGTGCTTTAGTACGTAGAAAAGTGTTCTACTCAGCTTGGTGACGTTTTTGTAGTGTCACGTTTATACAATAATTTAATATTTCACATTCCTTAAGAAATGTGATAAAATAGTGGACAAACCGCGTTAGGAAAGTGGTTTTACTAAACTCGCATGGCTAGGGTTGCCATATTTGAAACTAACAATTTCGGGACAAGCGTAAGAGAAAGTAGCGGGGGGGGGGGGGTGTTTTCTGGAACAAGTAATTCATTACTTGATATTTTTAAATGTATTTTTTCTAATTTAGAGTATTATTTTTATCAATTAATATTTTATAAACGTCCATGATTGATATTTTTTCTTGTTCAATTTTAGAAATTTTTTAAATAAATTCATTTGGGAACGAGCAAACCAAAAATAAATTTGAGTCTTAAAAAGAAATCCAATATTTTTGGAGAATTTTCCCATATAATCTCCTAAGAGAACTAATTATTTCCGGAGCGGGATGCGAGGGCAAATTAGGACGTTGTTGGAATGCACGAAAAATAATTTCCGGATATGAATTAATGCTCGAATGCAGATTCGGTAAGAAAATCATAACGACACAAACCCTAAAAAGAAGTAATGTCTACCTACAAAACATTTCCAAGAAATGTTGTTGTTGTCTTAGTTACGGTTCGTGAACTAATTTTTCTATTGGTCATTAATGAATGTCCTACGATTTTCAGAATAACAGAATCTGCAGAAATTACCCTAAATTGGTAAGTTTTATATTTTCGTGCAAAATCGGGACATTTCGGGACATCATTTCGTAGGGGGGCAAGTAGCTCCAAATCGGTAAAATCCCGAAAAATCGGGACTTATGGCAACCCTACGCATGCCCGTTTACGTACTCGCTAACGCTCGTACTCAAACCAGCCATACTTGTTCTATAAAACATCACTTTTCTAAACTAGTTGCGCAATGGACTATTCTATGCAGATTCCCTGTACTGATATATTTTTTTCCGAAACCGACATGAATATGTCTACTTTCAATACTTATTTCCGAAATAAAAGTAGTTCTTTTCATAAATAGTAATTTTTTACTTTCAAAATATGTTTATTTGTTGTTTTATGACGAATGCAAATCTCTGTTTTGTAAGCGCAAGTCGTTTATGCCTTTAATTTTTGTGCAGTTTCGGAAAAAATGGTATACATCGCCCGGCGTGAAAGTGCCTATCATTGACGCGGAGGCTTAGTTATTTGCTCGGACGCTAACGTGTCCTCGCACTCTTCAAGAAGCATTTTCGTCGTTGAAACTTCTAATATAGTATATTATTAACTGAGATATGCTACCTCGAGATAAGATGGCGGATAAATATGTTACCACTGTTGTGTATCATTGATTACGTCATTGTTTTCTTGGTTAACGGTTGGCTTTTTTGTCTCACGTAAGCAAAATTGCGGCGTTTTAGATACTCGTGTAAATAACTATTTTCTACCTACCATATAGAAAAGTCGGCTTGTGTGCCTTAATTTTTGGAAATAAAATTGTTAATTTCCAATATTTTTTACCTCCCATATGTTTTCCGTAAGTCACCCACGGATACCACACCATAACTTTGCAACGCTATGTTGATTTGAAAATTTGAAATCTAGAGTTACTAGATACACATCTTATGAATTTCTGAGACATTAAAGAAGAAAAATCATATATGTATATGTACGGGGGTTATTTTTTACCCTCCGATTCAGTAAGAATAAAAGACAAAAATTAATATGAAACATTTATTGTATAGAAGATACATGTACATGGTATATTTCTCGGCTACATTTTTACATAATTCTCAATTCGATGAAGGCACTTGTACATGGTATGCTCTCCTATGCCGCCTGGTCACTCAGCCAACTGCTCATGTTGGTTTTTAGCTTCTTCTTTAAACTTTCTGCATCGTTCTCGCAAACAGGAGTCACTCATAAACTGTACTCGTCTAAAGATTAATTTTGGCTGAGTTGTGCTCTTTAGAGTCTACATTTTTAGCCAGAGGAAAGTGAATTACGGCTTACTGCTTCCGCCAAGTCTGAACTGCGCGCCGTAAGCATTAATTTTCTCACTTCTGGCTGAAGTCGTAATCCTGAAGGTCATAATGCAGTCGAAATGTATCGTCCCGAGAATACAGTTTACGAGCGATGGCTGTGTACGCGCATGGGCAGAAACTTTAAAGAAGAAGCTAAAAATCGACGAGAATAGTTGGCTGAGTGACCAGGCGAAAGCCCTCTTTGAGGAGCGCATACAAAAACTTGTGCCACGGTATGACAAGTGCCTACATCGAAATGGCTATTATGTAGAAATGTACCCACATTTTCTATACAATAAATATTTTATACTCAGTTTTGTTTTTCATTTCTATGGTTGAAAAGAAATATATCACTGGATCAAATGTTCATTTTCTCCTTGCATAACTGTTATTATTTACTTTACTGTAAGTATTATATTCCATTATTGTACTTTCAGGTAACTCAGTATGTGTTGGTGAATCTGGAAGTGGCTTCTCCTTTTTGAGGGAAGGCGAAAAACCAGTATGGCAGCTACGTGGTCTTGTGTCTGTAGGAGCAGGTCTGCAAAACAAGCTTGTCTGCGACGAATCAAATTACATTGTAATAACAGATTTGGCCAGGCACTTGAAATGGATTCAAAGTTCTCTCGCTTAATTATATTTGTAGCTGTTTTATATTTTTATACATTCTTACGTATTAAGTGACAGTGTTGTTCATACTTGCTACAAATTAGTTGAGATACTTAATTTATTGTTATTAAGTGTGCAATAAATTACTCAGATTTAATTGTGGTTATTTTTATAACGATGTTAGTAATAGTAAGATTTAAGGCGAAATAGATATATTAACTGGGAAGCACATATCAAAGTCGAAATTAAATTATGGTAGCTACTTATTTAGAATTCAAAAAACAAAGTGTAGAAAATAGAAAATCCTGAAGAACTAGGTATTATGTTTTGTTGATGAGGACTGCAAGTAAATCTATTGAATTCTTTATTGGGGTTTCTGTATTTAAGATGTATGTCAGAGTTCTAAAATGTGAGAATAACTTAACACAAACGGTAGCTAACAATTCAAATACACGCCATAAATTTTCAACAGACATGTTGGTGTAATATATCAAAGTATATATGACGAAAAGATTTATTTCGATGGTATAACATTGATACACCTAGTATGTAAACATCATAAATATATAACGTGTGCATTACGTAGACATATTCACATTTTCCAACAGAGTGAAAAAATATATAGGATATTTAACGTAAACGCCAATTTCGCATCAATAATTTCACATGTTTACCAACCAACCTGAGGATTCATCAGAGATAAGAAATGTATTTTGAGTCTCGGAAATTAGATTTGCTGTTGTGAAACTTCGATATTTCGAATTTATATTAGAAAGACATATAAAAATCTCAATATTATTTCTTTCTGCTGAGTTATATTAATATTTTAGTGAAAACAACATCGTGCTTCAGATATATTTGCCACGTATGCGACAAATAAATTGGATTGCACTTCTGAATTATAGTTGTAATAATTATATTGAAAGCATAATCACTACTACCCCAAACAGTACATTAAGCTTTAAAACATCAATAAAGAAAGCAGAAGAAACCACAATAGAATAACGACAAAAACAAAGCGCAACGATTGGTTCTTTGTCGAACGGCATTAATGGAATTAAGCATACAGGGTGAGTTATAATTAGTGAATCAAACTAAAATGGTAGATTCCGTATGCCAAAAGAAGACAAAAAGTCTATATGAACATAAATTATGTACCTACTTTACCAAACGGTTACCTAGATACAGGCTGTTGCTTGTTGCAAAAGTGAAATAATTGTTTCCAAATATTTATAATAACAAGGCATATCAAGTGCAGCAATAGATGTTTAGATGCCTTTGGCGGTATTCGCTAGCTGCACCACG
Source organism: Agriotes lineatus (assembly GCA_940337035.1). NCBI lineage: Eukaryota > Metazoa > Arthropoda > Insecta > Coleoptera > Elateridae > Agriotes > Agriotes lineatus. The sequence goes on along the minus strand of OW679194.1, from coordinate 232,869,278 downwards.
TGCGTTACCGTCACAATATTCGCAAATGAACACCATATCAGCATACCCCTCTGAAGTAAATTCCTCCATCAAGTAATTAACGTAGGTACAATTTAGTATCAAAACAAATCGATTATTAGAACATTTAAAAAACACAAATGGCGTACTACTGATGAATATCTGTCATATTTAACGCACATTTTGTTGTGACGGCACTTGATATGCCTCGTTATTATTAATAATTGGAAAAAATTATGTTGCTTTTGCAACAAGCAACAGCCTGTATCTAGGTAACCGTTTGGTTAAGTACATATAGACTTTTTGTCTTCTTTTGGTATGAGGAATGTACCATTTCAGTTTGATTCACTAATTATGAATCACTCTGTATAGAGCCTATACGTATAGCTAGACCAATTTGCTTTCAAAAACCAAGTACGAAGAAATCGAGAGATATACAAGCAAGCTGAGCAGGAGGAAGAAAAGAAACCGCCAGCAATAAAATATAGCTACAGATTGAGGAGGAATTTAAGAACAACACTAAGAAAATCTGTAAAAGGCCTTACCGAGAACTTTCCTCTCCCGAATTAGATCAATTTGCAAATTAAAATAAATGTACCCCGCTGGGTTGAACCCGCCCCATCTGCAGAGCGATCGTAACCGCATCTGTGTACCGATCGAAGTCGAACTGCGCCATCTACGCTCATTGAAATCAGTGCGGCGAGCGCTTCTCTTGAACAGAACGGTCTTATTGTTGAAACGTTTTTACTCGTTCGTGACATTATCATGTATCGGTTGAGTCTTATTTTCGGAAAATGTAAAGCCTGACCTATGTGCAAGTTATTACTTCCTTCTATTTCAAAATTAACCTAAAAATAAACAAAATTTTATTTTTTTAAGGTACTCACCCTGTACATATTTGTATGAAATTGTACTGGTTTCATGCGAGGTAGATATGTAATATGTATGCAAAATATCGTCTTCCTCGGACAAATAGTTTTTGAGCTATACTTCCAACAGACAGACAGACAGACAGACAGACGAAATTAAGAAAACCTCTTTTTCGTCATCTAGGAACCTTGAAACGTGAAGATCTGAAAAAATCTCGAAAGGTGATTTTTTCGTAATTACAATAAAAAGCATACAGAGAATGTAACATCTTTATAAAAAGCTATAAATCCAGTGGTGGGCTATGCAGAGATAAACAAGGACAGATTTTTCGCCAGTAATATCAAATTGAAGAAATGTGGATAGAATACTTTGAGAAAAAAGCACGCATGAGCTTGTCAGGTTATTTACGTCGTGTACTTTAGACAAATTACCGCGACCATTAGACGGGGCCCATGTGACGGCATAGGCGACGGCACCCGCCGAAGTACCCGCTGAAACGAAAGTATCTGAAAATCATATGGCTAACTACTGCCACTGCGAGTGCTTATCCTCATTGACCAGCCAGGAACTGCAGAACCCAGGCATCGAAGTGCGGAGGCACTGCTGTATCCAGAGATTTTTAATCTCCCTTAGTATTGATGAGTAATCGTCGAGAGTAAACTCTCTTCCACACAATTTACTGCCACACATTTCTGCAGTTGCAACCTTTTTACGCTGAATGTGTAAGATAGGGTAGCCTGCCAGGTAGTTTTACTGGGTGAACGATCGTGTGGTATGTTTCTGGAAGCTCGTCTTGGATACTAGTTCTTCAGTAGCCTCGCCGACACCTCAAGCGACGGTCTGGCGCATTTCAAGACCATGATTATTTCTACACAACACCTCAAAACGACTGCCCGACTCGTCTCGTATACTACTAGATCAAGCTACTTGACCGACATTTCGAGCGACAGTTTTAATATCTCTCGCGCCTCGGTTACTAGGCCAGGATTTCTCCTGACTCCTTTACCCTGTCGATTTATCTATTTTTGCTCATCAAGCTGGAATAACTCAGCTACAGGAAGGCAAAACTACGGTCCTGAGAACACTAAGCTGTGTATGCTACCATACGACAACTCCTGAGTTTCCTTGAGGCCACTCTTTCTTACGAGTACTCTTTAGAGCCTTTGAGGAACAGACATTGGTAATTTTCATGGGAAATGTAACCCTCGGTCACTATCCGGGTCACACCGGAACTGTGCCGTAGCCCCAACCGAAATCTGGACCGCTGGCCAACATATGATCAACCACTGTCGTTACGAATCCGTTATTATTTCAGTCAGTCGGGCACCAAAGCAGCATACACTGAAATACCAAGTAAAGAGGTACTTGGATTTTGTCCTAACTACCCGTAGTACTTGTGTAAACGTTTGACGAGTAATCGTCGAGTGCGAACTGTCTACCGCACATTTCTATTACAGCTCAACATTTACACCGTACTATAGCACCTCTGCTTGTTCGCATCTGTTGCCCACGACGCGCAACATTGCTTGATGGTGTAGCTTGCAAACAGTTTCTTCGTATGGTCTGCTAGGGGTAGCTTGTCTCGGATAATTAGTCATCGGAAGCCTGTCCTATTCAAACGAAGGATTGGCGCGTCTTGAACAATTGAACACAAAGCAAAAACCAGTGACAAAAGACTGAAAGAAAACCCCGAAACGAAGTATTGAGTACAGTAATCTAATTTTCTAATAAAGGAAAATTTTCCGGTAGAACTATTATCAATATGGGTGACCACATCTGATAACCACCCTAACAAATATCCTTTGCAAAGTATGGCCTACAGAAGCAATGCCAAATGATGGAAAACTAGTATTATTTGCTCAATACAGCACAAACGAGGATAAACTGGATTGTGAGAATTTGAGAAGAATATCTCTGCCAAGCACAGCACAAAAGACGTTTACCACCGTACTGTAACCTGAACTACAGCCAATATCTGAAAGATAGTAGGGAAATATTAAGCAGTCTTTACACCTGGTAGATCAACCACAGACCAACTATTCTCTGTGAAACAAGTGCTAGAAAAATGCTGGTAGTTCGAAATTAACAATAATGTATGTACGAGTAATAAAAGTTTTGGGATTATTTTTGAAGCTAGAGAAATATAACAAAACGACACATTATTAAGTCGCCATTGGAAACAAAGTATGGATATCAAAATTTACGTTAAAAGTATACATTTTGCAATCACATCGATCTAAATGCTCTACAAACTTAAAATCTGAATAAGTATCCATCAATTGTTTGGAAGAATGTCTAAGTGTGACGTTGTCAACATCTTCAGAGACCAAACTGTGTCAGTTTCGATAAGTTATCGAACTATAAGAGCATACATTGTGTAAATCTATCTTGAAGGACACAAAATTTGTCTGCACGGGTTGTCGACAAAATGGCAAAACTCTGTAAAAGGCTTTACCCAGAACTTCCCTTTTGGACATTGTAACAATAAATAATTTTAAAAATCAAATTAAGTTAAGAGTAAAAATATCTTCACGTTTCTAATAATTTAAATAAATTTTCAAATAAAACAAAACGTTACCGGTTGTCGAATTCCAACGGCAGGCGGACCGTGTGTGCAGCCCAGAACGTTGTGTGGGATTAGTAAGGGACTGGGCAATTTATACCTGCGCCACGAAACACCGACCTCTCGTATTCCTGCGTCGCAGCTATATTTTGTAACGCGCTAATTTGTGCCTCATTTTTGTATGGTCAAACAGTTATTCTGTATCCATTGGCTCCCATTTTTTGGTAAAAATAAAGCCTGCACTATGTACAAAGTATTACTTGTGTCTATTACTAAGTTTAATGAAAAATAAACAAAATTTAATTATTTCAATGTGCTCACCCTGTATATATTTGTCTGAAATTTTCCCGGTTTCATTCCGGGTATATATAGCACAATGAACTAAGCCCCACACTGCGGCGAATTTGCCTTTAATAAAAGAACAATGATTGAAAAAGGGTGCTCCTAAATTCACGTATTGCAATATGAATAATGCTGCCTGTGCCCGATCTTAGGCTTATTAAAAATGCAAATATTTTATTACAAAATTGAACGATTCTGGTGCCCTTATTTTATTTTAATTATCTGCAACTAAATTCGGGTGCTCCGGTGAACATCAAACTCTGCTTCGAGTTGGGTCGCAAAATTCGAAATACTGGTAGAGCAAACTAATTTCAGTAGCTCCGATTTAACTAGGATTTTACTTGCGCACGCACTAAAGCTAAATCTGACGTAGCTAACCTCAAAGTTCGACATGCAACACGAAACAGTGTGGCTCGTACAATCAGCAATAATTTGATTTAAATCAATCCCAAAACCAGCAAAATACCGCAGGTAAGCAATATTTCATTTCTCATAGCAACAGTGCTAATGGCTTTTGTTATCTCTTGACGTAAACTGACGCCAACTTTAATTTGTCTTTGCAAACGAATGGAAAATTTTCCTATAATTTCTACAATTTTTACTAACGCCACATCGATTTCTTAATTGCTAGATACTCTGGACACTCGGGAAATGTGGCAATGCGTAGTGGAAACCCCAATCTTGCAGGCCCCAACGAAATAAACAGCTCTTACCCATAAAATTTGCGGAAATACCTGGTTTTTATCGAAGCTTTGATGCAGCTTATACCTCTCAGGGGACGCCAACTCGCTTTCTTCGCTACTAACGGCCTGGTGACTCGGATTCTTGCTTGATGTACTGCGTGGAGGGACTCTCTAAGTTTTGAAGGCACCAACTTGGCTCCAACTTGCTCCTGCAGGTGGTATCGACTCCCAAAACGTAGCCCGAACCTGGATCCCAACTGCCTGGTTTCTGTTGATGACGAATATTCACCAACTACAGCACTTTCATACTGGCACACTGATTCCACTTACGTCCAACACTTTACTGGTAAAATAAAGCCAACACTTTTACTTATATGGATGTGTTTTATTCACAAAATCAAACTTTTAATGGGAGCTGAAGTGAAACAATGCTAACAGCTTGGGCACCTTTAGTTACTTTGCCATTCTGGTTCTAACTTTTTGACTACTATAATGCTTATACTTTGTACTTATGCAAAACCATTTCGTACAATAACAAACATAATACTGCAAACGTTACTGCTACAATCGTCAGATACAATCTAACTGCATTCGCACTTCCAAAACCTCGTCAAATCTGAGCCCATTAACGTAACCCTTTTGAACTAGCTTTTCATGTTATCTTTTGTCTCAAATTGTGATACTCACCTGTACACATCAGTGCATTTGTCTCAATAAAGATAATCTAAGCTTGCACCAATTAAAATAATTAATTCGGTGCCTGGGTTTAATTTTTAATGCATTCTAGTCCAAATGGCTAGCAAAATTGTTAAGAGGAGCACAAAACCATCTCAATATATAATGTGTATGCAAAATACCGTCTTTCTCCGACAAATATTTTTTGAGTTATACCGCCAACAGACAAACAGACAGTCAGACAGACAAAACGACCGACGGAATTGAGAAAACCTGTTTTTCGTCATCTAGGGACCCTGAAACGTGAAGATTTGAAGAATTCTCGGAAGGTGATTTTTTCGTGATTACAATACTTCTTTCCTCTTTCAGACGAGGGAAGTAAAAAAGAGCGAAAGACATGATAAAGGCATCAGTTCGGAGGTTAGGTCAACGTTTTCATGTTTTACGCGTGCCAAAAATACACATGCGCATGATGAAATAACGTAAAAGATTGAATCAGCAAAATGTTTCATTTATACTAAATCAGCAACCCACCAAATATTTCTCAGGCGAGACCTATCAAGGTTTTTCGGTCTGCCACCGAAATGTGTGACAATGGCTGGGATGCACAATATAAGAAACAACTTCGTCTAAGAATATTTTCAAAGATTATGAAATTGTTGTAAATTCTGTCCAAGAACTTATACGATATGTGATGGCGAAGTTTCGGCCTATTGAAAATAATGCAAAGCTTGCCAGTATACAGTGTGGAAATTACGTGACGCATAAATTCGGTAACTCCGTTCATGATTATTTTCAAGAAAAAACTTCAACGCGGTGTAGGGGTGTTTTAGTGTCGTTTTCAGATTTTTATATCATCTGCTTTAAATGTCATGACGTCACCAATATTAATTTAAGTGACAGCCTATATAATTTTTATTTATTTCGGTAGCAAGTTCTAATCAGTTTTTAACGGCATAAAATTGTGAATAGGCTACATTAAAAAAATAGTAAAAATGACCTTAAAGTTCAAATAGTTACTTGAGCTTAAAACAAAAACTGATTATTCAAACCTAGGTAACTAGAATTACTCTTTTTTTTTCTTTTTTCACTTTTTTTTTCTTTTTCCTTCCCTAAGCTCTTCTACCGTCCATTCTTTGAACCACTTTCGCATTAGGGGTGTGGATGTCACTTACACAAAGTTGATTTGTTTCAAACCCATATAACGAGAGTTGCTCTGTTAATTTCATTCATCTTTACTATATGAACTTTAAAGCCGTTTTTCTATTTTTTTTTTTGTAATGTAAACTATTTAAAATTTTATGCTGTTGAAAACAGATTAAAAATTACTACCGAAATGAATGAAAAAATATATAGGTTGTCATTTAAAAAATAAATTGATGGCGTTACAACGTTTAAAACAAATGAATATAAAAATAACTTGAATACACACGCTGCAATTTGAATCACTACACTTTGCAACCATTTTACCGAAACGACGATTAATGGGGTTACAGAATGGATGCATTACTTAATTTCCACACGGTACATTGTTGTGATTAATGTTACCTTAGATGTAAGATCAACACCTTTTCAACGTGTTTTTAATAAATTGAATTTGAATCAGATATACTGCAAGAATGGACGTAATTAGTTTTTAATATTAATTTGTATTTTGGTAGCTACTCAAAGATTGCTTGTTTAAATATTAGGTACAAATTTAATTGAACAGTTAAGTATTCTGCTTTTCAGTTTAGTCGTTATATGTTTATTTCAATTTCCTAGCTCGGTGGAAACATGAATAGCTCAAATCAGGAGTGACTTTTAACACTTGGATAACATAATACTAAAATGTCATTACATCCAATGCAAACTTGATTAAATGTTATTCTCACATTATTTTAAGTGATGTTATAAAATAACCTCTTTAACTTAAGATTGAATAAAACAACCAATTACAATCTAGTTAATCGGGGAGGTTTCTGTATTTATTAATTTATATGTTAAAAAAGAATGCTCGTTGCAGGTACCTGCGTATTCGTTCACCACATCAACGCCGCCTCACACGCTCAGCGTCTTCACAGAATACTATGCCTGCAAAGCAAGTAATTTCGAACTGCACCTGCATCGCCTTAGATGTTCTGTTTTTCAGAGCTAGTCTTAATTTCTTGTCGGCCTGTCTGACAACCAAGAACCGCGACAAACTCCAAATTTAGGATTACCTTTCGTCCCTGAATAGCTGCAACAGCAAAACCTTCAGATGCACGGATTCTTTCTTCCTCGTAAAGTTACTTCCACCGATCCAGAAACTAGGAAACGTGGTACTCAGTCCACATTATCTGCCAGCGACACCCTACAGTCATATCAGGGCTTCGCCAATAGCCTCAGCTTGCACTAAACCGCGAACTACCTTTATTACTTATAGTTTATGTATTAATTTGTATCTCTTGATATTGCCTGCACAACCCTTAATTTAATTAAACACCATTTAATCTAATTGCTGGGTTTTTATATAGGAAAACATCCAAATTGTAGTTGTTGGAGATATTTGTTTTAACTGTGGTAGCTGACACTTTACTAGTTTTACATTCGTACTAGATTCCATTTTAATTTTTTTAAATGTCAAGCATTTTGGTGAGTTGATTCGAGGTACAATTATACCATTCTCTAAGATTACGCAGCAACGATATCCTTTTTTTCCGACACTGTGTTTGCCCTTGATTTTTTCCTGCATGATTAGTTGTAGCAGATAATAGTGTTTTCCCCGCATCACGTGTCACAAATATTGAAGTTTTCGCCGTTTGATTTCAGCCAATATTTCGGTTTCCTGTATATTCACTCTTTTTAAAACGTACTGTTACGATTTTTCTTCAGGGCTATTAAAAATTATACGCCGCTTCCTGATTTAAGCATTTATAACAGCAATTTAACTTAACGATTTACAAAAACACAATAACTATTAATACGGACACAAATTATTTATACACTAACAGGAACTATTTCTAACAACAAATACACTTTATTTATTAACACACGACTTCAACACGAATGATTTATATGGCAAGCGTCGCACACTTCAAAGTTAGACTCAAACTGCCTGTTTTTCCCGCTGTGCTTACTTATATATTGCCGGAAATTCCTTCTGGAAACTTCGCGGTCTCACTCGATTATTCCAGCAATGCTGACGTATGCGCGCATTAATAACCGAGGTCGTTCTCGAATGATCTGGAAGGCTGACTAATCTGTCAGCACGCGATCCGGCTCGAAGATCGTTTCAGTACGTATTCCTTATTTTTTCGACGACCCACGATATTCTCAGAATTCTTATATATCTCCAGTGCTCTTAATTTCTTCATAAGATGCTTGTCCAATGTCCATGTTTGCATTCCATATAATAGTGTGGAGTGAACATAACATTTTAATATCAGTAGTTTAAGTGTTAGAGAGAGGTCTTTGCTGCATAGGACATTTTTCAACCCCTGTGAAGTTAGCACCACAACTTCAAAAAATGTTATATTTTTAAAGAGTTCACGTTGCACCCCAAAGAGTTCTAGAGTTCCTTGCTATTTTAAAAAATAGTTCTATGTATTTAAGAGAAAAAAATGGGGATAGAAAATTTGGGGTGCTAACTTCACATTTTCCCCGGACAACTACCACTATAACTGTTTTTCAGTCATATTTATTGAAAAATGTCATTACACTTTTCGATAGAACTCGCCGGGGTGCTACTAGAACTCTAACAAAAAAAAAAGATTTTCAAAAAAATATTTTTTTATAAAACGGAAAATTTTTTTTTTTTAATTTTTTTTAAGTTCTGGTAGATCTAATGGGAGTTCTAGTGGCACCCCGGCGAGTTCTATTGATAACTCTAATAACATTTTTTGATAGGACCCGATGTAAAGAAGTTACGTCCATTTCTGTGTTAGTATTTTTACAAAACGACGAAGTCTTGAATGCAATTTTTTAAAAGTTCCGGTAGTTCTAATCGTTTACATCGAACGTTTGCTTGCCATTACTTGCCTCTTCGATTTACATTTACTACAGTGTGAATCTGTTTGGCACTCATAGCGGAACCTTTTTCCAACATTTTCTCAGAAATGTTTCTAAAAACATTATTAGAGGGAGGTAATACTTTACCAGCATCGTCTATTGTTTTAAACTCACGTTGAGGCAAAATATTAGTTAAAACGTGTACGTCATACATCTTGGATGATGTTTCGGACAATGTATAATACTCTATTCGTCCGATAAATGGTCAAACGACAAAGTAAACTTATGAAAACGCTGTTACTACGCTATCGACAATATAGAAAAAACTAATTATTATACATATAGAGTCGGTTGCAGAAAGCAATGTTAAGTCTGGTGTTAGCTAACGTCGCGTCAAAGTGAACAAAATCGCATCAAATTTTGTTTACTAATGTATTAGTTACCTAAACATTTGAGATTTGATTCGTTTTTGTTCACTTTGACGTCGCGTTAGCTAACACCAGACTTAACATTGCTTTCTGCAACCGGCCCATAGAATATTATAAACGTATTTATGAAAATTATGTTACCTGTTATCCAATAGTTTCTTTATTATTCACAGAAATGTTTCAGGTTTGCACAAGTTTTATAAAAACGACACTTTTCGAACGAGCTCGCCGTAGATTGAGACTGAACTGAGCATTAAACAAATATAATATACCGGGTGCTGACTTGCGCGACGCACCATAGGAATTTGCATAGTAAATTCTGTATGTTCAATTATTTGCTCCCCTAATTATTTTAGAGTTAAAGTGTAAATGCATTTTTTGTAAAGAAAAAAATACTGCATCCATTCATACTGTTGCTAATAATTTTTTATTTTCCGGAACCGAAGGAATGCAAAAAACAAACTAGCATTTTCACAAAAATCAGTGATGCCATGGAATTATTGAAACAAGCTAATGCCGCAAATGCGTGCGGCGAGACAATATGTGCTGTTTGTTTGTTGTCATGGATGTTTGACGTTTATAATAATTCATTATTAATTATGTTCTGCTTAATGCCTCTAAGGTACCTAGACCTTGTCCATAACAAAAATGGTTTTACGAGTATGGTGGACGTTCGTTAAGTAAGCTCCTTGTTTATTGTAAAATATCTGCAGATTCCAAACAGTACAATCATTAATAGACTGATTCATTTTAAGTTGAAGACTACAGGCGGGTTATTAAATAATTGTAGGTGCAGTAATGAGGTTCAGAACTTACACCAAAACGAGAAAAACAACAATACGTTCAATCTTTTGCCGGCAATGACTGGATGATCACCCCGCACGCACTTGCGTTGGCATTCACTTGTTTCAATAATTCCAGGGCATCACTGATTTTTGTAAAAATGCTAGTTTGATTTTTTGCATTCCTTCGGTTCTGGAAAATGAAAATTTGTTAGCAACAGTATGAATGGATGCAGCATTTTTTTCTCTACAAAAAATGTATTCACACTTTAGCTCTAAAATAATTAGGGGAGCAAATAATTGAACATAAAAAATTTACTATGCAAATTCCTATGGTGCGTCGCGCAAGTCAGCACCCGGTATAAGAATATAGAATGTAGATCGCTAGACCGCTCGTAACTTCGTTAATAACCGAGATATCGAAAAGAAATTTCTATTGTTTTAAATGCTAGTATACAACCTAAAAATTGACGTAAACCAATTTAAGCCATGGCCTCCTATTTTTAAGTGATACACAACTTTGGTTTTTTAAATGGAACACCCTGTATATTTTTATTTTTAGACATTTGATATCAGCACTAAAAGTGCTTTATGGTAGCATTCTTAAATTTAAGTTTTGGAACTTATTTTTTTTCGAAATTTTAGCCAAGTAGGCTATGAATTACGCAAAATCACTAACAATCGAACAAGAAATGCAAAACAAACTCGACTTGGCTCTAAAAATTTTTCATGGTCGAGTTATAGCATCAAACGTACTAAAACAATTGAAAACTATGTTTTTTTAAATTAAACAATATGAGTTTCATTAAACAGTTGAAAACTACAACAAAAGGGCTTTCCAGCGATGTATCATATTAGCCATTTCGTTTAGAAGTAGCTTTTAAAAAATCAAAAATACGTAAAACAGTTTGAAAATTAATGTTATTGTTAATGAAACTCATATTATTCGATTTAGAAAACATAGTTTTCAATTGTTTTAGCACGTTTGGTGCTATAATTCGTTTATGAGAAATTTTTAGAGCCAAGTGAAGCTTGTTTTGCATTTCTTGTTCGATTGTTAGCGATTTTACGTAATTCATGGCCTACTTTGGCTAAAAAAAAATCATTTTGAAAAATAATAAGTTCCAAAATTTAAATTTAAGAATGCTATCATAAAGCACTTTTAGTGCTGATTTCAAATGCCTGCCCGGAGATACTGTCTGCTTTTAACTTACGTGTTCCTGCATTCAATGTCAGGTTACAGCATATGCTGCTATAAGAGTATCGCCGTACCAATTATTGTAATAATAGTCCGCTGCAACGAATTGTAAGAACTGTTAATAAGACAAATAAAGCTGATATTATTGGAATACCATTTAACACTTTTATTAGGCATATATAATCTTCGTTTGATATGTAACCCAGCAATCCTGCATGCATGTTTTTTTTTCGTTACTGTTATTTTATTTTTTTATATGGTAAATATTAACTTTTGCTGTATTTGGCTGTTTTTTTAGTATAATATTGTAAATGGTATAATCCGTTGAATAAACATTATTATTATTATCATTAAAAATATACAGGGAGTTCTATTTAAAAAACCAAAGTTGTGTATAACTACGTAAAAATAGGAGGCCATGGCTTAAATTGGTTTACGTCAATTTTTAGGTTTTCTACTGGTATTTAAAACAAAAGAAAATTAATTTCGATATCTCGATTATTAACGAAGTTACGAGCCGTCTAGCGATCTATAAACACCCTGTATATACAAGAGCCCGTCATTACCTAAACATCCCACCAAGAACTTCCGAAGAAATTTTAAAGAAATTGCTTCTAGGATTTAATCGTTTTGTAAAAGTCTTAACACAAAAATCAGCGTAATATTTTTATTGCGAGTCTTATCAAAATTTTGTATTAGAGTTATTGATAGAACTCGCCGGGATGCTACTAGAACTCCCATTAGAACTACCGGAACTTTTAAAAATTGCTTTCAGGACTTCGTCGTTTTGTAAAAATACTAACACAAAAATGAACGTAACTTCTTTACATCGGGTCCTATCAAAAAATGTTATTAGATTTATCGATAGAACTTGCCGGGGTGCTACTAGAACTCCCATTAGATCTACCGGAACTTTAAAAAATTAAAAAATTATTTTTTTTCCGTTTCATAAAAAAATTTTTTTTTGAAAATCTTTTTTTTTGTTAGAGTTCTAGTAGCACCCCGGCGAGTTCTATCGAAAAGTGTAATGACATTTTTCAATAAATATGACTGAAAAACAGTTATAGTGGTATTTGTCCGAGGAAAATGTGAAGTTAGCACCCCAAATTTTCTATCCCCATTTTTTTCTCTTAAATACATAGAACTATTTTTTAAAATAGCAAGGAACTCTAGAACTCTTTGGGGTGCAACGGGAACTCTTTAAAAATATAACATTTTTTGAAGTTGTGGTGCTAACTTCACAGGGGTCATTTTTCATATTTAATAATACATTTCTTGCTTGTTTCACCCTGGAGATTATTTCGATGGTATTATCATTTTTATGGGGAGCCCCAGTTAATCACTAACCTTCGAGATTATTCTCATTCTCATTCTTCTTTCTTCACTCTGTGATAATTATGGTATCACCTGCGTACCTGATGTTATCGATTACAATTCTAGTAACTCCCACCCCAGCCGTTTCATTTTCTAATACTACCTTAATTACGTGTTCAGAAGAGTAGTTAAATAGAACTGGTGACAGGACGCAAACCTGTCTGAGCCCCCGTTTAATTCCAAATAGCTTCTGAAGTTCGGTTTTCTATACGTATTGTCGGTTTTTGGTTGTAGTAAAGATTGGCAATAATTCTGACGTATCTTGTGTCTATGTTCTTCTTTTTCAGCAACTTTATTAGAATGTTATGTTTTACTTCGTCAAATGCTTTATTGGAATCTATACAGCAGACAAAGACGTCTTGGTTCATGTTAAGACACCGTTGGATTAGTATGTTGTATGCCATAAGTACTTCTCTTGCTCCCAGTCGTTTCCTAAAGCCAAATTGTGTGCTCTCTATGTGCTCTTCTAGTTTTCTATATATTCTCTGGTGAACAACTTTAAGAAATACTTTTAGTGTGTGACACATAAGGCTAATTGTGCTATACTCATTGGAAGTGTCGGGTGTTGATTTTTTTTGGAATAGTAACAAATGTGGAGATCAACCATTCCTCCGGAATTAATATGTTTTTTTCTAACAGCTTAAGAATTTCACTTGGGAGATTGTCTGGTTCATGTGATTTTCCGGATTTCTTATTTTTTATGGCATATTTCATTTCTTCTACAGTTATGTCAGGACCGCTTTCTGGATTATTATCTTTCTTCCCTTCACCTTTCACTCGGTTATCTTGAAAGAGTATTTCTATATACTATATTCACAATTTTATTTTTCTTTCAACATTTGCTTTTATTTTCCCATATTCGTCTAACAAATACGTGGTTTTCTGTTTCTTGTAAGTCTTGTTAACTCCTTTATCTTTTTATGAAGATTGTATGCTTTATAATCTTTTCCAGTTTTTCGATCCCCTCTCATTTTTTTCGTAAACCAATCTTCCTTGGACTGTCAAATTTTTTAACGGATCAATTCTTGTTAATTTTTCTATTGGTTCTTATTATTTTTTTGTCTTCGTTTGGCAATAAGAGCTAGGATTTCTTCTGTCATCCATCCTTTGCCTTCGTTCCATTTCTTCTTCTTAAGAGGTTTTTCTGTTACTAAAGAGGATTTGAATGTTAGCCAACTCTGGTTAATATCATATGGAGATATTCTTCCATTTTTCAGATTTCTATCGATATATTTTGTCAGTTCCTTATAAGTTTTTAACCGAGTTCGACGGGTGTTTCCTGAGCATGATTGCCACTCCGTGTCTGTGCTGGGTGACCTTACTACTTGAGTAGTAAATTATATGTTGACTACCAATTTGACATCTTCCTTCGTTTGTCCATCTTGTTTCACTGATGCCCAAAACATCTATATCCATTCTGTCAATCTCTTGTGCTACATTGTGGGTTTTACCTGGTTCGTACATGCTGGTTACATTCCAAGTTTCGATTTTAAGGGTGTTCTTCTTTTTTCGTCTTTTGTTTAACTTGTTAGCTTCATTCAAACTGTCTCCCCCGGAGATTCGATTGGGAGACTATTAATTCCGGAGAATTTCGATTTGAACTTTGCCATGATGACTGTAGTAGAGAAATACTTGAGTCGGTGTTGTTGTTGCTAGTTTTGGTCCGCCCCGGGTATTTTATTTTCCCGGTACCCGATGTGGCTAGCGGGCGTTTCCCTATCCGCCACGTAGAGAGGCGTCCAGTTGGGGATCTAGCAACCCCGCTGACTTTCAACACATTTTAATTATTCTTTTCGGTTCACGCTTTTAGTATTGTTTTTACGTATCTTCTGTCTTATTTCTTATTTACAACTACACATTCTTTATATGATTTATGTGCAAATATTCCTTAAATTGTGTTCACATTCATGTTAACTATCATCATGCGTTATGTGACTAATCTATCACTTTTAAACAACTTGTAATTCTATATTAATTATTTTATAATATATTAACATTATTTAGCGTTGCTGTTAAGGTCATTTTACAGTCAACTTTATCTTAATTACAGCACGTTGGCATATCCATCCCTATTAAATGCGAGACAGGTTTGTACTGATATAAAAGTAATTACTATTATTCATTACCAGTTACTAGTCTTTCAAATGAAAACATGCTCTCAAGTTATAGTTAAACCGTAACCATTAGCATATGAAGTGAACCAAGGACTTAAAGAAGGGGGTGGGCTAGTCCCCATTTTATTCAATCTGGCAATCGGAGCATGCAGTAAGAAAAACCACGGTGGACGTCAATACATCGCTTCTCCGCAAGTCTAATCACATAGTAGAGTAGGAAGACAACATTGACATATTCGGTAGAAGCACGGCCGCCATGAAAGAGACCTGCATAGGGCTTGAAAATGCCATAACAAAAATAGAGATAGAAGTCAACAAAAACAAACGAAGGGCCTCATGCAACTTTGAGATAGTGAACGGGTTTGTTTATCTAAGATTTAACATTCCCAGCAATCACGATAAAGCAAACGAAGTACGAAGAAGAATCGCCAATGCAAATAACGCATGTTTCATTCTATTACAGGTAATAAAATCGGAAAATGGTCACAGAAACACAAAATATACAAAACCATAATAAGACCAATACTCTGCTATAGAAGCGAGACGGGGACACTATCCCAAAAGTCGGACACCACCCTCAAGGTCTTGCAAAGGAAACTACTCTGTAGGATATCAACGACAATTTTTGCTGGATTAATTTTTAATCAGTAAAGTTATCTGTTAGCATTCGATTATTCGTCGGTTTCTTGTTTATACTTGTTTATACAAGGTCGCCATCATAACGCCAGCTTGTTACAGGAATGTAACGTCCCACGTTGCAGATCAGCAAATGGTACATCGAAATAATGTTGGCTACTTCGTTGATAGTGCATCGAAAATTCTTCTTTCTGCTGTTACACCCCGCGAGAGCGGATTAAAGTAGTCGTTGCAAATTTGGCTTTTCTATCTTCAGTCGAGTATTACCATACATCAAGCATGTAACGCTCTTGATTACCCAAATCGCCGCGAGAGGTAGCTTGCTGATTTATTGAAATTTATTGTTTTATTTGCTCTTTTTATTTTTATTTTAAATTTTTTTAAATATGTTTATTTAGATTAAATAATCTTGTATATAATTTTTTACTGTTGTTTTTGTTTCTTCTATATCTGACAATTTAGAATCTAACAGACAACCAAATACTGCCGAAACTTCAATACGGATTCCGAAAAGAACGTTCAACTATGCAACAATTATTTCAGAACTAATTGAAATCGGATTTGAAAACAAGCTACACACAGCAGCATCATTTCTTGACGTTGCTCAGGCGTTTGACTGCGTTTGCATTGACGGAATGCTATATAAGATGGTTAAGGTTAATGTTCCCGATTATTTATCATCGGGAAATTTCTTACAGATCGCACTTTTTTTGTAAAAATTGGCTCTACTTTGTCAGCGAACAGGAAGATTAGTGCCGGGGTTCCACAAGAATCTATATTAGGTCCTATTTTATTGAATATATTCGTCCATCATTTACCGGAGGCTTCCAACTCAACTGTTGCCATGTATGCTTATGATACAGTTCTAATAACACAACACCACGATATACTCTCAGCAACTTCAAAATAGCGCCGATCAACTTAGTAACTGGTTTAAAAGCAATTATTCCACCCAACATCATCCTTCTTAGTCAACAAATCGAATGGAACCCTGCAGATAGCACCGTCAAGTACCGGGGAGTTTATTTAGACAAAACATTTAGATGGTCCACTCACATTTATAAGAAATTAAATCAAGGATATCTATTCCCCCCGCAATGTTGTACCCAATTCTCAACAGAAAATCAACGCTGAAACAGGAATGTGGTATTTTGATTTAGGAATCCTTACCAAGAGCAAATTATCACGGACGCTTGCCTGGGCAGTCTGGGCAGCAGCAACCAATATGCAGTTAAAAAAGCTGCAAATGTTTCAAAATAATGTACCAAGAATTATTACAATACAAAAATTCACTAAAAATATTGCGAAGAAGTACTTCAATAACATAAACAAGTGTAACAGTGGAAGAAGAGGTATACATAGTAGACTCAAAATAAGACTTTCCCATGATACACTTCTCTCATCTCAAAATAGCCATAAGTAAATACACGTCACAAACACAAAGCACTCAGTTGACGCTTGTGCCGGAAGTGCTTATAAAATCGACTCTATCAAGAATCTTTTAGGGTGAAGTTTTCTGACCTTTCTGTTGCTTTTGCAATCGAAATTAGGGCTTGACTGGAGTTCCTAGCAAGTCCCGTGATGCTTGGCCCCTTTCTTTCTCCATTGGCCTGCCGATGCAAGCCGCTGAACGCCCTGCAGAACGACTTCTGTTGTACCTCGACCGCTGCGACACCTAAAACTGCTTCTAGCTCACGACGTTGCCCACATCTAGGACTCCACTGCGTTGTATGAAGGTCACTGCCTACCTCCAGCTTCTAGAGTCGCCAACTGATCTGATATGAGGTCTAAACCCGTCACCGAAATACACTCGATGCAGAGATAAAACATTTTTTCCAACGTCTGCAGAGGTGCTACGAATCAATGCTCTCCACTACAGCATACACACAGAATATACAATCAATTTTAAAACTCACTGAATTGGAAACCGGGTATTTATTCACAATTTAACAATTATTTATTGGAGAAGCCAAATTAACAACACCTTTCATCTTGGCTTCTTTTCCCCAATCGTTTGTCTTCTATCTTACATTGTTTCCAAGTCTACTCTGATTACATTTTGTTCAAATCAAGGCTAACACTATTTTTAATGTAGTTTTACAAATTATTATTATCAAAGCCAATGCTATTTTATACTATTTACAAACATTATAATAGCACATTTCTGGAAAATTTTATAAAATAATATTTGATATGCATGAAATTTTATTAATTGTTATTACAGTCATAGAGGCTAAATGTGCTCATAGCAATATAAACATAAATAAACACTGTCCAATTGAGTTATTTCGATGACCATTAAATCAATACAGAACTATTGCTAACGGATGCATTATATGGCAAACAGCAGTAACTTATTTAATTTTTTTGTAAAAAGTAAAAGTAAAACTAACATAATGCAAAAATAAGCAACTTTTATTAACTAATTTAAGGTTTGCTTATGAAAGTAATTATTTTACAATAAATAGCCTGCAATCAGGTAAAACGCAAATTTCTCAGATTTTGTTTTTTGCACGAAATACTACGTATTTATACAAGGTGTTTCAAAAATGTCTGCCAAAATTTCTAGGACATATAGTACATCAAAAAATAAGTGTAGTTTACTCTATAAAACTATTTCTGAAAATACACTCCCAATGAGCTACAACCCCTAGAAGAAGACTCTCAAAAATGGTTTTTTGGCATTTTCTTCAAAACTGTTACAGGTAACTTAACGAAATTTGGTACAGGGGCGTAGTTTTTTATGAGAAATATTAATAATTTGTTAGAATCTTTATATTTTATTCAGGGGCGTAACTTACAAGGGGGCTGGAATGGTTCAATTACCCTATCTTTTTTGTGCGTGGTTTTATCTAATACATTTATCAAAAATCTCAAAGCTTGATTTATCTTACATAAAAAGGGCATTCTTGTTAAAATGTTTTAAAGTTGACCGTTTTAGTGTAATTTGCAGTTGAATGTTGACGTGTTTTTCAAGCTTTTGAAATTGCTTGTCCAAAATGCATTCGAAAATCTTTTGAGTAGGCCTAGATATGACTTAAACAAATGAGCAACAAATGGCCTTTTTTATGTAAGATAAATCAAGCTTTGATATTTTTGATAAATGTATTAGATAAAACCACGCACAAAAAAGATAGGGTAATTGAACCATTCCAGCCCCCTTGTAAGTTACGCCCCTGAATAAAATATGAAGATTCTAACAAATTAGTAATATTTCTCATAAAAAACTACGCCCCTGTGCCAAATTTCATTAAGTTAGCTGTAACAGTTTTGAATAAAATGCAAAAAAACCATTTTTGAGTCTTCTTCTAGGGACTGTAGCTCCTTGGGAGTGCATTTTCGGAAATAATTTTATAGAGTAAACTACACTTATTTTTTTATGTACTATACGTCCTAGAAACTTGGGCAGACATTTTTAAAACACCTTGTATAAAAGCAAAACATGCGTTAGCATTTCGAATTCAGATTACGTTTCCTACAATCAAAATATTTACGCAATCAATTTTTATACTATAAATGATGATAGAGTACATAATTCAGCCGCCTTGCGCTGCAGTGCAAATATGTAGAAATAATTTATATAGGATTTATTATTGCGTTCAGGAAATGTGGGTAGCACAGGTAAATCGACTTCAAATACTGGCTATTATTGAAACCTGCAACAAAACGGATTACTACAAATCCGTTCTGTGTGGATTTTGAACAAAGTACTATATTTTATATTCGAGTTGAGTATTCTCCCACTCCAGTCGAATAAAGGCAATTTTGGCAGAGTTGCAATTCGTATTTATGAATTTCCAAGCTGTCGCATTTTATTACAAACCAAGAATATTTTTATGTTATTTTATACTCAGTATTTCAGCCAATTCGCTGATGTTAGGATGTAATAAATAAGGCGGACTAGATGTACATTATTATCTTTAAATGAACACTAACGAAATATGCTAATATGGTTATATTATTAACATTGAAAAGTGCAGATAATTAGCACACCCTACCAATAAAGATGAATATTATTCTAAAACTAAGAAATATACATGTAGTTTTGTGTGACAGTGGGTTGTTCTGTCAGTTGCTAGTTATAAGAAAAATATGGCCAATTAAAGGAGATAACTTTATTGTTTTTCAAGATATTCTGCTTTAGACATATTACATTTGTTAATTCTATTAAACTAATTCTCAGGCAGAAAGCTTTGTTTTTGAAAGGTCAGAGGATATCCGCTGAAATTTATCATCCGCGGCATTTTGTGTCGGGAAATCTCATATCACATAGGCCTCTTAAACTTTGGAAAAAAAATAATCGCCAAGTTTTGGACTGCATAGAGGGGAAGGGACCAGCTGGACAGATTTGTGTTAGAAATTTAGTCTTTGCGGTCGTATCTCGAGTTGCATTATAGTGGTGTAACAAAATGCCATGCAAACTAGATTTTCGGAAATCATTTTTCAAAGACTTGAGCAAGGCAAACTTCCCTATACCAATCCAAAGTTACAGTGTCAGATCGTCACCAGGAGTTACTGCAACTGAAGAAAGCAGCAATCATTTATTGTGTGCAGTCTTATTGCGAATAAATTTTGTTGTCATAGTTTTATTTTCGAAATGCTAAACTCTTGATCGTTACTACTAAGCACCGATCAAGAGTTTAGCATTTCGATACTAATCAGGGTCAATTATAGATGTAAGACTCAACAACCGCAACAACACTAAACGCATGCTTTGAAAATCCTGCATCGAACTTTTCCAACATCAATCCGAATCGGTCTACCCGGGCTTGTTTTTGTTCTGGTCTAGCTTAGGTAATTGATGAAAAAGCAACCCAACAGAACCTATATAGGAATATACAATTAAATGTCCAAGCTCTTTAAAGTCAGAAATAGAGTTAGACAAGGATGTATCTTGCTTTCACTATTCTTTAATACATAAAAGGATAATTAAGAAAGCGATAGAGGATTGGGTGAGTGGAGTGTCAGTAGGAGCAAAATAGTTATCGAACCTGAGGTATGTAGGACATCAATGCGGAGGTAAACCTCAGACTAAAACGGACAAACTGCTCGCTTCTAATAGTAGACACCCACCCGTTTACCTATCTGGGAGCATATTTAACGAATAAGGGAGACTGCAAAGCAGAGATTAATGGAATATTTGCAATGGATAAGTCAGCCTTGTCAAGGCCTACTAAAATTAAAAACCAAATTAGCAGCCACACAAAAAAAGTGGTTGGTAGCGGCGCTAGTGTTCACCGTCACCATCTACAGGGCCGAACCCTGGACCATAAATGCAATTTCAACTGAAACGCTGTTAAACTGTTTGTCTTCCTTAGTGACGTAAGTAACTTAATTACGCCCTGCCAACAGTAACAACCAACACTTTTTCGATAACAATCAACCTACCTCCCTACAAATAACGTTGTCATAACGTGCTTATGATGGTGAAAGTGGAAAGAAATATTTTTGCCTAATGTCCACAGTCGAAGTTTTTTATGAGGCCAAAGAAATTCGAGATTTTTTAACATCAACGGTTTACTCCCTAGTATTTATACATACTAAAATTTTTTAACCAGAAAGAAGAGGAAACAAAATGATATTAAGTAATAGCTGAATTATTTCTTTTCAAAATTTTGTAAATTAGAAATAAAATGTATTTTTTGTGTAATAATATCCTATAATCTCTGGCAATAGAAATAACAGATACTAAGTTCATTGGATATTTGGTACACATATTTTAGAATAACATCGCCAGCGTCGCAGAGCGGTGAGGGAGTTCGCCACGGTATGAGGTTCAATCCTCACATCTGGCAACTGGCAGGCAGCCCACCCAGTTGCTTTAAAAAATGGGTACCAAAACCACGGCTGTAAAAGTAGGTTTGGTAACATAACATGGCGGTCCAATTTCCCCGATTTGACGGCTCCTGATTTCTTTTTGTGGGAATATCTGAAGCAAAAGGTCTACGAGAAGTGTCCTCAAACAATACAAGGCCTTAAAATTTGTTTCAATCCATTACTTTTTATCCTTAGGACAGGTCTTGGAAAATAGGTCATACCAGTTGCTGGACCCTATAGAATACATCCTTGTCTAACTCTATTTCTCACATTAAAAAGCTTGGACATCTAATTGTATATTCTTATATAGGTTTTGTTGGGTTGTAGATTCGATAGATTACTTGTTCCGGTACGGCCATCTCTCGTAGTGTGCACAATACTGTGCTATAGGAACGGTTTTTGAGCAATCAAGAAAGTAAAAGAAGGCCGTAACGTCAAATTCGTACAGATTTTTTCATCATTTACCTATGCTGTTCTCTAGCTTCTCGACTGGCTTTATAGTCAATACTAAAGGTCTTCTTCTAACAGAAAACAACCGAAGTACAATAATCTACCGTTCTTAGATGAGAATTTTTCTTGAAAAAGGGATGAAACTTTATTTCGAAGAAAACTACAAGACTCCGATCAACGTACTTGCGCCATTTGTCCTGCAAGGAGTTTATCCCATTATAAAACATGATTAATTTTTAGTCTAAAAATGGTAATCGACAGTCGCCTTTAAATGTTCGACTGTTGTAAAACGACGTCCTCTGAGGTTTTTCTAGATTTCTGAACAGATAAAGTCTGACGACGCCAGATCAGGACTGTAAAGTGGACGTACTATATAATCGGTGTGATTTTGACGGCTTTATACACCATCATGAAGAAGGAGCACACCGCCATGTGACAGATTGTAAAATTTTGGACAATAGCTACACGCAGCTTTTTGAAAGTATTTTAGTAAGCTCCTGCGTTGATAATTCAACCTTTAGCTATGTATGAAATCAAACAAATTCTTATCAAGAATGGTTACCATCAGGAATTTGTAAGCTAAAGATTGGGTATGGGATCTTGGGGGAAAAGACCCATTGCATGAATTCTAGCTTTGTCTCAGGAAGTTTTGACTAGCTTCTAAAGATTCCAAATTGTTTTTAACCCTGGCATTTTTGACGCAATTTTACCAAAACCCAGGTAAAGCATAGTAAATCTGTAAATTGGTGGAAACTTTTTATTTAGTGCACTGAACAACATACTAAAAGTCCTAACTTCTGCTGTTCATGATGTTTTTCCTACAACAAAGATTACACAAGGGTGTAACCACCAATAGCCCAGGACAAACACTGGGAATAATTAGAGGAGAGCTGATTTTTACTAGTTGTTAAAACACTATACGATAGATCCCCCTCCCAAAAGAAAAAAATACCGTTACGAATAAGAACACCAATTGCTTAAGCAAATTAATTTTAATTTTAAAATAAAAATATCATTGTTTTTCGATTTCACTAAAATTGAGAACAATCGGTTAACATTAGCATAAAATCATATTAAAATATTTCTTAATACATTCTTTTAGGATTAAAAGGCATACATTATTACAGAGATATAAAGCACTTTCTTAAAGTTTGTGGTGGTGAGATTCGGAAGGGCACTGCGAGGAAAGCACAAAGGGAAGGCAGCTTCGGGTAAATTTATCTTCTGTAATCGTCTAACAACTGACAAAATTCAGCTTTCCTCTAATTATTTTCGACGTCATCTCTTTCATATGACCCCGCGCGGATGGCGATTAGTCATGGCGGTAGTGGCGCGTTGTCGCGCCATTGTATGACCAGTACTGGACGCAAACATGTAAATATTAACATTTTATAGCTTACTAGCTGACCCGGCAAACATTGTTCTGTCCAAAAATAATTTGTTTTATACACACCTCTTTTGAATATGATCCAAACCAGACAATGAATACACATTTTTGAAAATAGCTGGACTCCAGCGCCAGCTACAGGCTCCATTGTTGTAAACATATTTCTTTCCACGTAACTATATTCTGCATAGGAGCGAAATCGGACCATAAATACAATTTATCTCGGCCCCAGCGCCACCTATTGTAAAATGGTGGTTCAGGAACCTTCGCGGGCGTGCGCACAACAACTCATCGCAATCGGATGAAGGGGATAGCAACGCATACGGGACAAACAAAAATGAACGGTTTTCAGTCTTGCTTCCCGTTGCTTGACTGTTTCTGACGAACAAGTTTGAACATTGCGTACTCGAGCGGTTTCCAGTCTTGCTTCCCGTTGCTCGTCTGTTTCTGAAGCTCGTGATGCCCTTTTCTTTTGTGCTTAAGGTATAGATCGACCAATCGCTTATTGTTTGGATGGCATAATTGATTTGACAATGAAAGTAATGCTTTGTGACGACTATTACAAATTCAGTTGGAAAAAGCACAGAAAATGCGCGTGATGTCTATTATCTAATGTCCAGCGGCAATTGGAATTTCACAATCAACGCCACCTGTTATGTCACACACGAACTAAAATGTCGCTGTTTGTATTTGACTGAATTTAATTCTGCCAATTCTCATACACCGAAAACAATGGCTGTACTAATTCAGAAACCTTCGCGGGCGTGAGCACAGCAACTCACCTAAGTTTAATCGCAAGCGGATGAATGGTATAGGAACGCATACGGGACAAACAAAATTAACATTCATTTTTATATATATTGTTATGATGACTCTACACGTTGTAACGCCTATGTTATGTTATAATTTATTCTCAATCAATTCTTTTTTTAAATTGAATTTTAATGAACTCATTTGCCCTATTATAATTATGGATTATTAAGATTATTAACTGACGGCTTCGGTAGAAAACATTTGACTGAAACTCAGGTCCGATTCTTTCTAATCTAGACTGCTTATATTCTGAAATTTGTTTTTTTTATTTTATGACAACTTTTACGTCTGTCACCTGACACTTCAAATTAGTTTTGTGCAAAATTAATTACAAATACTTTTTCCTTATATTTTTGTCATTTAACAATATCAAATGGTAAGTACTCCCTTAATTAAAATTACCTCACTTCACTCTATCTTTTCTTTCAGTTTTTATTTAAATACCTGTATTCTGTTACCTGTTATTGGACACTCTCCTCTACCAAGCCCAATGCATCCAGCAACCTCACCAAGATCTCCCACTTCCAATAATAATGTCTGCCCGTACTCCGCCAAAAATACAGCTGGATCCTCAAAGACTTCCTTGTCCAAACACACGACAAGGCACCTATCAACCCTCTTTAGCAGCAATACCAGTAGCAATCACCATCTACGTCGTCCTACCAAAATTCTCAAGCTACCGACAACCTGGTATCACGAAGCGACTAGATGCAAGTTATAAGATGATAAGCTAGAATTCCTATACTAAATATATTTTTCTACAGCCGTCAAAAAAAAACGTGACATTTATGCATCGCTATAGATACGCGAAGTTTAACTTTTTTTAACACGTGAAAATAGTATATTAAAGTATGAGTGGATAACAAGGTCTTTAAAACACGCGCGAGTTTTCGAGCACGACGGCGTAGCCGGAGTGCTCGAAACAGAGCAAGTGTCTTAAAGACCAGTTATCCACGAATACTTTACGCTATTTTTTATTATACCTCCAATACTGGAAATAAATTACGCACTAAAAACTTAGAAATAATTTTTGTCGTGATAAATCGAGAGGGCATAATAATATTGCTACTATAGTTACGAGAATGATTTACGTTTTAGTCGCGTCCATGTCCGTTGTTGCATTCAGTCGTTTCCTTGACAATCTTTAAAGCTCGGCGAGCTTTAATCGCCTGTATTCGCACGCTCAGGCGTGCTTTAAATGGCGATTCTGATGCAGGTATAATAAAAAATAATATTTCTTCACGGCTAGCAGTGAAAAAAACGGTTTTGGAACACCATTTCCTTAGTTACAACACATATAAAACGTTACGTACATAATAATATTACTCTACCTATTTGCTATATACGTATGATTTTGTTGTAGAGAATCTTTTATTCTTTTTTTGACGGATGTAGAAAAAACGTTGTTTGTATTTCGTGGCAAAATTCGTGTTTTTATGGCGCGTTTGAATGACTTTTCTGCCTCGACCTGACGGTCTCGGCGAAAATTGACATTCCCACGCGCCATAAAAAACACTCATTTCGCGCACTTAATACAAAAATTACTATTCTATATTCACAAGCTATAGCGTTAAAACCTCGAATATCATAGCAAATGTTTATGGAAATTAGGACAAAATTATTGGTAGTAGCTCAAAATGAATACAAGAGTTTCTCTAGTACATCATTTAAAATTAAAAGAAACAGTCCGAGTTTTGGTAATGGAGATGCAAAGCAGTCTTTAAGTCTGTAAATGCAAAGTTTAGAAGGCAAGCACAAGGGGGAGGGTGGGGAGTTAAGTAAAAGTTTCTCTCTAATAGTGTTCTAACAACTGGTCAAAAGCTCTCCACAAATTATCCCCTACATCATCCTTATATTTCCTCTGCTATTGGTAATAACGACCCTGCTGCGCGAGAAACACCATGAAGCTGACATTATAGTTGTTTTAGTATGTTGTTCAGCACACTAAATAGAAGCTTTTCACCAATTTGTATGGGTCAAAATCTAGCATTCCTCGGCTATTTGGCAAATTTGCTGTCTTCGCAGTTTTTTCTCGGGACACAACAATTTGGGAACCCGTCTTGCCTAAATTTTAGTGATATATTGAGATGGTATTAATCCCTACAAACTCAACTCTGATAGTATTGTTAAACTAATGGGTATTTCACTAAAGCTTAGGGTGAGGTATTTTATATAACTGCAAGGCTAAAATTTTAATTTAATAGATTGAACGCATTGGTAAAGAAATGCCAATTAATACCAGGATGATTAATTAAAGAACGGTTTAAGCAAAGCTCAATTCTCAAAAGGATCTAAGTTGAATGTAGAATAAAATTTGAAATATGAGGTTTGTGCAAAGTAATAGCCGAACTATTAATTACAAAATGGTTTGCAAAGGCAATAAATTGAAGCAAATAATTCAAAGGAAGTTAAACAGTGAAATATCTGTAGGGGTTTTTAAAGGAAGGTAGGAAAAGCTAGATAAGCTAATGAACGTTGCAACGAGCTACTAAGAAGGCTGAAATTAAGGAATTTGATGGAAAATTGTAAGAATCAACAAGCCAGGGTTAATAAAAATTCAAGAATAGCATACAGCAGATGAACTTAAAATTTGTGTGCAAAAGAAGACATATGAAATCAAGCGACGCCTTGGTGAAGGAAGTACTTTCATAAATTTAATCAGTGCAGTGACTTATGTGAACAGTTTAAAGCAAATTAACAAACGTGCAGTAGCGGATATTATGGAGAAGAATTGAATAAAAATTAGAATTGACATGTCGTAAAGTGTACTAACAAATAAAGTTAATTTTCATATAGTAAACATATTATTTTAAATATAAAAATTATACCGGCCAATTCAGTGCAATTTTGTGGTCGTGTGGTGCTATTTTCATCAAAATCCAACACCTTAAGTTGTATAGTCTCCGAAGCACCACCACCATAACTTCAAATCGGAAACAGCAGTTACGATCTCTGCGTGGAGGCCTGCAAGCCGAGATAGCCCAGAGAGGAAGACTGCAGAGCGTAAAGCAGCCCATGGAAGACGTGCCCGAGGAGTTGCAGCAGCATCAGGTCCGTGGCAGTCCGACACCGAGACCAGGGTCGCCTCCGAGGCCGAGATAAGTTCGGCAACAACAGGTACTGTCTACATCCCTAAAATAAGCTAAGTGAGCACCGGGAAGTTTTTGCATGTGCATCAAGAGTGTTGCCCAAGGCAATAAAAGTCGTGTTCATCGCTGTAAGATTAATCCAGACCGCCGAATAGCCCAACTCCATAATTTGGGGTTATGTGACAGTTATATCCGGAAAAGACACCAAGTAAAACAATTGGTGCGTGGATTTGGGCCCCGTTTTACAAATGCTATAAAAACAAATGATGTAAATGACGCGAAACAGCTTAATTCAAATATTTACCGGCGGAACTGTGATAAATTTTCACTTTATTTTAAATTCACGATCGCAATTGTCAGCGGAAAAATTTTGATTTAACGTATGACCTACTTTCGAATATTTGCTTGTGCGCAGTAGTACGAAGTTGAAATAAAGATCCGTATTTAGTTAAATTAAGAATTATACATTCAGCCCAACTGCTTACCGAAATTTTTGAGCTAGCCATAATAATTGTTATTGCTTGCAGATGAATAAAATATCAACAGGGCATACTATAACCATGTATTTCAATGAGTTAGTAAATTACAACTGCTTTTAATCGACTTAGAAATAAAATATTTGCGAGGTGGTTCTTAATTATTTATTTAATTAATTATATTAAATTAAAAACTGTCATTAACCATAGCAATATACCCTATTTATCGTGCAGTATTTTCAAAACCCTAGCTTCGTAACATTCCGATGCTGTAGCTATTGTGGAAACTTTCATATCACGACTCTCCAGGACCATGACTTTTACTTTCTTGCCCCTTTCAACATTTGTTGCTTTTGCAGGTCTTCCACTTCTCGTTTGCACAAAACTGTTTTGATCAAAATTTCATTTTAAAATACGGCGGATCATCGTTCCTCTTCACTGCATTCATTCGCTTCCAGATTATTTTCGGATTGTTGTCTTTTTTCTGAGAAATTTGATTAGAGTTCCGTGCTGTAATATGATGTGGCGAAGGATTAAGGGTCGGCCTTACCTGGTGGCAAAAGTTACATTTGGTATTTTGCCGGCTGATAATTATCGGTCTAAGTTGACTAACTCTCCGGGAAGGGTCGAGGTTCCAGCAAAGCTGCAAAAGAAAAACTATGGAAGAGGGCGCTAGGTCCTCGACGTCGACAAATCCTGGAGCCGGACCTCCCTAAGGTAAGACATAAACCCAGCACACCAAATAATAACAAAACGAAATAGTAACAGTATATATTTAAATAACAGGTGCTATAGTGCAAATAACTTTTGAATCTATATTGAGACTGTTTAATGCTCCCAATTTAATTCTGTATGCATAGAGAAATATTGAACAAAGTCAAGTAAATCACAGAATGGAAATATTTTATTTAATTGCAATCTAGACAGTAGTTGAAGTTATTGAATGCATTGGAAATAAGATGCAAGAAGCATAATTAGAGGGATAAAGGCTAGCATAAGAAAAGCAGATTTCGGAAAGATTGAATTTGAAGTTTGAGTAAAAGAAAGATTTAAGATGGCTAATATAATATAAATAATATGATAGTTTTGAGCATATTTGAAGCCGGACCAAATGTAAGTAAATAATGCAAG
The DNA here is from genome assembly GCA_940337035.1 of Agriotes lineatus. NCBI lineage: Eukaryota > Metazoa > Arthropoda > Insecta > Coleoptera > Elateridae > Agriotes > Agriotes lineatus. The sequence goes on along the minus strand of OW679194.1, from coordinate 232,840,484 downwards.
GTTGGTTATGTGCATAATGAATATAAGCGTAGAGTTATTAATAAACGTACGGGTCAGTGAAAAGCAAGCAAACTGAAAGGTATATGGAAATCAAAGCAAGATAAGATAAGAGCAATGCAGAACGAGGGCAAATGAAATGAAGGAGAAGTGGCGACGTGGTTAAAATTAAACTCAAGTGCCAGCGCAATTTAAAACTAAATGTTCATAGCAGAGCAGTGATAAATAACAGTTTATGTGACAAGAAAAGACAGTTTTTATGTATAAGAAATACAGGCAATTTCTAGTTTTAAGCAACAAACGTGTTAATCAAATTTTATTCATATATGTGAAATTTGAACCAAAACTTATTTCTTTTGAACAATATTAGATCGCGGTTACTAGGTAACGAAATGGTTCTTTGTTATATAAAAAAGAAAATAATTCCTGTAATGTCAACTTGTGAGCGAATAATGCTTCTGATTTCTCGTGTTTTTGTATAATGAAAGTTATTTGCAAAGTCTAAAAAATGTACAAAGTTATTCTACAAGTCACCGGGCATAAGTGGAAGTGTTATTAAAAGTTTCTCCACGGAAAAATTTCTAAAATTGTGCAAGCCAAGATCGGCTTCGGTTCCGCTCCGACAACCTAGAAATTTCAAACTGCGATACCAGTCCATTCCAACATCAGAAGCCAGGGATCTCAGGTCCTACAGGTCGGTAAGAGGTCTAACAACATCCTAGAAAAAGATTTGGTGCCAAGGAAGCGACTTCCAGCAAATAAGGGCGTTGGCGTCATCCGCAGCAGCTCCAGAGGCGAGGTCGGCGATATTTTAAAAGGTAGGATTTGGCAGGTTTTTATGTGGTTGAAGTCCGGAAAGCCAGTGGACTTCGAGAACACACCTTGCTGAAGAGATTCATCGACTTGCTGAGCATCCAGACACATCCAAATTCCCGAAAATTTCGTGGCGTCACTAGAAAATGCGATTTATGCCAGGATTTGCAGTTTTCACAGGAAGCCAAGACAAAAGATAGTAGCGAGTTGTTTTTACGTCACAACCTGAAACAAAACCAAGTTAGATGTTGCTAGGCTGAGATGCGATTAAGTTTACCTGTGGTTTCCTTGCAAATTTCGCATTTGAATATCAAAATACGCTGTATGCACCCGCGAACCTTTTGTGGTGTAAGTCATTTTGTGAGGTTATAAATTATTGAAGTGATTAGAGCGGTTGTACTGAAATTTTGAGTATTTGAGCTACTCTGAGTTAAATATTCAAGGGTAATACCACAAGCAGTGGATATATTTTTGACAAATATTTTGTCGTTTCCATGTAAATTATTGCGTTTACATTTCACGATACAAAATTACATCAAAAATGTCACTAGCCGAAGGCAAGTGACATTTAAATGTGATTTTGTCGAGTGAAATTTGCAATAATTTCTATGGAAATGGTAAAATATTTTAAAAAAATATATCCACTTCGAGTGGTATTTGGGACGACTATTTAACAATATTAATACATAATGATTAACTTTATTGGAAAATAATCCAACAATTAATATAATTATTCATTCTCAAGTAAATTCAGCGGAATACTTCTAAAACACGGCATTTTAAAGTTTTTAAAAGAAGCCACACAGTTTGTTGGGGTTTAGTGTTACGTAACCTAGCGATATCACTAAGGACAGAACATAGTTGCTAGGCGATACTTCGCAACAAGGCTATTTATTTTTTGAGTAGGGACGTACATTGTTTTGTGAATATTTTGCATGGTGCCCAATATTCAGTGATATACTGCTGTTATTGGTTGAAAAAAGCAAATGTCTGCAATGCGATTGGCTTATATATTATAGTGTTGAATAGTCTACAGTATCCTTTTAATATAGGATTCAAGTTTGAATCCAACCTGAGATATCAGTCTTGTGTTTTGACGGATCAAGCCCTGTAATGGGACTTTAATTTTGTTCCGACCTCTTTCGTTCTACCTAAAATTTCACTAGATTCGGCCCTGTACTAGTGACTTTCGAATTCATTTCAGCCAGCGTTCAGATGCTCGTAACCTGTAAAATTTCTTTAGATGCATTTTATTGGGACGGCGTAGTTTCTTGCAGCAATTTTCGTTTAGGTTATATTTCGCTGAATTGTAAATATGAGCTTATTCTTTGATTTCTTATTGTCGATAATGCGTACTAACACTTTAAAGTTCTACGTATTGCTTTTTGTTCTTGTAATTTGATATTTACGCCCGTGGACTTACGTGCGTGGCATAGCAAGTGTGTGGGAACCGTTTTCTTTGTGCTTTGTTAACCGGGACTTCCCCCCGAATTTTGCTAAGTCAGATATGACATCAGCCGCCGAAGGCTTTTGCTGTTTGTTTTTCTACCTACGCTTTGCGCCAAGCTTTGACCAAAAGGAAGCAATATTCGATAAGCCCTTGATGATTATGCATAGGGGATTATTAATTTTGGAACTCCAAACTTTCTTCCGATGGACAGTCACCAAGATCTCGTGCATTTTGGAATCAATCAGTAGCGAGCCTTGATACAAAACAGAGGTGGATTGTGAAGTTGCACCCCGGCCCTCGGAGCCGGGGGGCTGTGTAGTTTCGCATTCAAGTTATGCGAACTTTGTGATCATCACGTAATTAAATTTTGAGTGCAGTCGGCGACAGTCTTCATAGCCGGAGGTGCAGAGAGAACTCCGGGGCGGTCGTGAAGTTAAGGGAAAGGACCGCGAAACGTTTTATTGGGCGAAACGTCGTTTACCGTGTCGTTTTGTTGTCCGCTCTCTAAGTACAGAGGGACGCATAGTTTGCCATTAGTGCACATATAGTTCCAACGTCGTTTGATCATCCCCGCTTGTGTACTCGTGCTGTTCGAGGATTATTGCAGTTGCAAATTCCGATTACGTTCGCTGGGCCACCCCGGAAACTAAAGTCACCTTCGCCAGCCCCGTCGCCGACCCGCTCTCTCTCCCAAGTTGGATTCCCCCTGCAGCAGCCTTGCCAAGCTTCCGCCGAGGACCTCATCGCTACCCCAACATGCTTACAGCTTCAGGTATTTATTGTATGTGCGATATGTTTTGTGTGTCGAGATAAGTGGCGTCCGTAATTTTTACTGTGCAACCCCAGTGATCAAAACGTTGCGTACGCTCGCCGAATTTTAGAATTTGATTTGCTTGTTGACATCCGGGGCTTTACCCTGGATATCTTGTCTTGTATTTTGTAATAACATAGTTAGACATTAAGGTAACTTTGCTTGAGACCCCCTTTCATGTTCAAGTAGGGTGTGCCTTTCTTTTTATTAAATTTAAACTCGCCTCCGGGCGATTATTTCAGTGTAAACTTGTTTGTAAATTTAACTCATTCAATAATAAATCTGTTAAAGTCAGTCGGTTTATTTGTCGAGTTCTGAACCCCTTCTGGGTTCCTAAGTAATTTAGTTTGGGCAAAGGCCAGGTGTAACTGCAGTTGTAAAGCTAAAGCATGTCTTATGAGCAAGCAAGCCCCAGAATTTGGGCCAGTATTAGTGTTCTTTTGTTACTCTTCAGCAAGGGTGGGCCTTAATTTAAGTTATTTGTTTATGGGCACTCTTGGTGTTCTATCTGAAGACTCGGTGGAGGCTAGGACAGCGCGGCGAGCACAACCGTGGACTTGGAGAACCTCCCCATAGGCTACGTGTGTGTTCTTGTTTCTAACACGTTTGCCATTCCCTATCTAGAAACAAGTGGCGCTCTAGGCATCTATCTTAAGCAATCCATCAGGGTAAGTGCCGCCGGTTTTTCTTTGTACTCTCGAACCACGCCTTCCCGACTGAGCTAAGCGCGAGTAACCGGAGCAACAAAATCTGTTCCAACACATTAAGATCTGTGTTTTCTGGTAAAGCCGGCGAACCCTGTAGTTTGTACCCGATTTTGGACCGTAAATATGATCAATGTCGATCTGAGGATTTAATACCGTAACAGCCCATAGGATTATTGCAGTTTGATAAAATATAAAACGGGGCAATTATCCATTTTATTGGAGAGTAATAAATGCGTTTTATTTTGGTTAATCCAAAATACTGACAGGCAAGTTTTGCATTTTTAAAATTTAATATAAGTGCCCTGAGTATTGGGGTGTTTGCCCAATAATACATGGAATTGGCGATTGTCTAACATTAAATAACAATATATATTGTAATGATATATACAGGGGTGTTAAAATCAATTTTAGAAAGGATTAATGGAGTACAATGGTTGAAAATAATCAACTTCTATTTAAATATAAATTGGGAACGTAAATAATTATTATGCAAGTAGAAAGTAAAAGAAAATTTGTATTTGAGTGGAGTATGGTTGTTTGAAAGGCAGATGGATTAAAAAATAATATAATATTTTAATAATTAAAGTTTGAAGGGAATGGCAAATACTTGTAATAAATGATAAAAATAGTAGGTATAAATCAAATATTATGAGATATAGTGTAAAAAGTAGAAAAAGGATATCGTTAAGCACTTCGTTTCGATTATTAGAAATAACAAATTTTGAAAAATGTATCAGAAACAATTTGGTGTAATTAAAATATTAAATTAACCCTAATTCTATTGAGAAATGTTTGAATGATAAAAATGGTAATATACTAAATTGACGTGGTAAAGTTAAAAAGAAAATTTAAACAGAGAAGAATAATTATAGACATAAAACTAAGGAAGATTACAAGTATGTGGTAAGAAACTAATGGCAAGTAGAATTAATCTACAAATGTGGATAACTGGAGTAAAATACTAAGTCAAGTTTATTGGAGAATAACATTTGACATCATATATTAATCGAATCGGATTGCGTCCAGTTGTTTGGTGCTAAGGAAGAGTTCCATAAAAGGACCATTAGTTAAGGAGTCACGTTCCAGGATGTTGGTAGATGCAGTATTGGAAGTAGGTAGCTACAGATTTGGTCTGTTTGGTTGCATACTGTGGGAAAGGTTTGTGTTGCTGATACTGGACAGTTGGAACTTCTTGTCTGTTACTGGGGCCTTTTATTGCGGGAAGGTGCTTGAGAGGTTGGATCAGTAGGCGAAGAGAAGCAGGTTGGTTGACATCCAGAACATTGTTGAAACCAAGTGAAAGGTGGGCGATCTTGAGTAGTAATATAATTGCTAGAAAAGGAAATAAAGACTAAAAAGGTGAATTAGTTATTAAAGAATTAATTACTGTTTTTAATATTGTTGTGTACTAGTAAAACAATCTGGTATTTGTCATTCAAATTGCAAATCTGTTTGACATATACTTGACATAAGTTATTTCGACTTATGGGAATGTTATTTAAAATTTCTGAAATAAGCAATCTAGGTAAGGGAATCCACCCCTGATTTTTCAGGAGCTACTACAAATAATGATTATTGATATTCTAAACATAAATAGGGTAACTTTAATTTGATAAAATAAAAATATAACACAGGCAGATTAATATTACTATACCTGAAGGTATTCAACATATTTAAGGATCGTTGTGATGGTTACTGACAAACCAGTTGAATATATACGTAGGTAATCACCCAAATAGCATAGATCTTCACAAATATTTATATAAGGGGCGAGCTGCATAAACAAAAGTAACTTTACAACAATATATGCATAAAAAGAGTTAGTTTTAAGCAATAACAATCAAGTTGAGGTTGCCCACTGAGGGATAGAACCAATTCAGAAGAAGCTCCGTGAGGCGGAGGTTCAAACAGAGTCGACAGCGTCGGACTAATTCCGGGCAGCAATTAACTTCCGAATCGCAGGTACAAATTAGCACGCACCCTGTTAAGCAAGGTGCCGCGGAATAGAGCGATGCAAGCGATAGGCTAACCTTAATCTCGATCGTTAGCTTTATTTGACTCTATGACAGTACCCAAAATTTAGAAGGGGCGAAGAGATAAAAAAAAACAAATTAGGCTTGTTATGACATTTGAAATAAAAGACTTGAATGCGCTCATAACAGCAATAACTAATAATTCCGGATTTCAATTACTTACTTTTTGATAGTTAAGTAACCGCGGCGGTTCAATAACCACAACCTTTCGGACAGTGATGAAATTAGCCTATAACCTCAAAAGCTGAGCACGTTTGCAAGAACACAGCAACCCCAGTCGAGAAACACAGCTAAGCCGTATTTCAGGTAAGTTCAAACGTCCTATTATGGTTTAATAGACTAACCGAAGCTTATAATACATTACACGGCAAGCTACCTTCGTTACGTTCGACGGGGTCGTAACGAAAACACATCGTTAGGGTAAGTGAATTAAACGTAGTGATCAACTCCGAGAAAAGGGGGCCAGGCTCTAATCTATTATACTATTAAACAGCTAGAGCTAAAAATGCAGCTATCACTAAATTTATATTAATATTCACAAGACTCCACGATTCGCACGAAACGCCCTATTATCATCTATACAACTAATTCCAAATACATTTACACACCCAATAACAAATTCGGGTAATGCTCGTAGGCTCGGATTGCACGTGCTGGAGCTAGAGGCTGCGGGCAGTCCCGTTTCGCACCTGGAGGAGCGGCATCGAGGGCCAGAGGAGAAGAAATTGCGAGCTTCCGTCTGCGGGGGCGGCTATCGCCGATGCTTTGCCTCGAAGCCAGGGGACGAGCGAGCAAAATGCAGGTAGGCGACGCTCCTAAGTGCTTCCAGGGAATGCAGCGCAGAGTGATTTCCAAGATACTTGCGTAGCACAGGGACAAGTTGGCTAAAAGCGTACAAATTCTAGGTAAACCCCGAGAAGGGGCTAGGAGCTATCGTAAACTAACTTGGAGATAAAAGGCAGCCAAGACTGATCGTGCAAGTGGCCAAAGTTTGCCCAAAAAGTTTCGCCAATGCGTTAGAAGTAAGAATACTAACATCAAGCCAATAATTTGAACGTCAAAAGGGCATTTGTGCTTCCAGATCATTCATCATCCAATGAAGCGAGCCAAACCGATTGGCTTTTCGAAGCACTACGCCGAGGGGCACACAACTTATTTGCACGAATTTTGCAGTGGAAAGGACCAATTCAAGTTATCAAAAACTTCCCAAAATTTGGCAAGAAGACCCACAAAGAAATTACTGTAATATGGAGCGTTCTCATTTGATAACATCACTGTAATTTTAAACTAAAAATTTATTAACAGCAGAAGAATATAGGGTTGCCTACCCAGTCAGGCAAAATGTATTGAATATCTGGGGCAAGTAAATGCGAATAGTAGAATTTAGTTGATTATTTGAAATACTGCCTAGGGAGCCACCAAATAGACGTAACAAAACGCTTACTAATAAAATACAACTAGCTAATTTTCACTAATGCATGCGACACTACAAATTATTGGTAACAATGACAAGACTCATTTTCAAACACTAAACACTCCAGA